>CM076681.1:6367077-7002077 GCA_038501925.1 Xenopus petersii | reverse complement strand
TTCAGCAGTCATGTCTAGCAATTGCTGTGCCTCCAGCCAGAGTCCTGTGCCCCCCACACACATATATACTGGATATGGTAAGTGCTCCTTGTTGTGTGGGAGTCGAGCTGCCAGTACAGCCCATTGTTCGCAGCCCAGGCAGGAGTTGTAATGTTCTGTATAGTAGTGGGGAGTCTGACTTGGTGCCTGCCCCCCCCCCCCAATCACCAATTGTAGTTGGATCCAAGAGACCCAGTGAGAATCCAGACATCTGCTGCTCATATGAATCGTCTCACCTCTCCCTGAAGCTTCTTCATCATCATCATCATGCTCTGGAAACTGGTGGAAAATGTCAAATATGAAGATATCTACGAGGTAACCCGAATCTTTTCTACTTCTTCTCCCTTTTGCCATTGACTCCAAAGCTGATTATTGGATTAAACCTGCTGCCAGTAGATTATTTACATGGGGGTGACTATTAATAGTTGCATCTCTCCCTCTCTTTATCCTTCACTCAGCAAATTTGGATTTTATTCTCATTTTTTTATCCGATTTTTTTTTAATAATGACGTAATTATTAAGACAAAAAAGATTATTTTCCTGTAATGGAGGGATTTGTTACTATTGATCTTGGCACAGTCGCAATTGTTAAACCATGAAACCAACCCAAATATCCCAAGATAGTATTATTTGTTTATTTGCCTTCCCAAAATCTGATCTGCTGCAATGAAGTCTGGTGATCACTGGGGCTGGGGGGACATTTATAGGGAGAGAGAACTTTCTATAACATTTATAGAACTTGTACTATGGACAGGGGGGTGATGTGAGGGTCTCCTGCTTTTTAACAATGTGTCTGTGTTTTGTGTCCTGGGGGTGGGGGCTGCAGGGGTGAACTGTTGAAGTGAGAGACTTTTCAGAGGTCAGTCAGTTCCCTGTGCTACACTATGGGGGGTCTGGGTTAATATTTAATAGTGCTTGAATGGTCTTAGAGTGAGATGTAAATAATATGTTATTATAATACACCGATTTAGAGAGAGAGAGAGAGAAAGAGAGAGAGAGAGAAAGAGAGAGAGAGAGAGATAATAAAGTGATAGAGAGAGAGAGAGAGAGAGATAATAAAGTGCTAAAGATAGATGGATAATAGATAGAGATAGATAGGGATAGAGAGATAGAGACAGCGGAAAGGAAGTATAGAAAGATAGATAGAGGGAGATATACATTTAATAAAGAGATAGAGAGAGATGGATGGAGAGAGAGAGAGTGAGATGATAGAAGGAAGGTAGGATAGATAGAAATAGAGAGAGAGATACAGTAGAAGATAGATAGATAGATAGATAGATAGATAGATAGATAGATAGATAGATAGATAGATAGAGATAAAGAATAAAGAGATACAGAGAGATGAATGAGAGAGAGAGAGAGAGAGAGAGAGAGAGAGAGAAGAGAGAGAGAGAGAGAGATGGATGGCTGATAGAGAGAGAGATGGATGACTGATAGAGAGAGAGATGGATGACTGATAGAGAGAGAGATGGATGAACTGATAGATAGAGAGAGGGTTATTTTCTAACAATATTTAATTTAAACTTAGGGTAGCGATACATTGATGACATTTTATCTGTGCAAAGCCTATACATTATAAGAGTTGCTAGTATCCCATTGTATAGTGTGGAGAACAGAAGTGAAGGATAATTACATACAAAGTTGCCACATATGAGAGTAACAATTATTGCTTTTAGAATGAGCCGATAAGGGTCCGTAGAACACCCCTGAGCTAAAGGCAGCCGGCGCATCCATAGAATATATTGACGGTGAATAGCAGCGGTGAGGAGAGGATTATCAGTAAAAACAAAGGGAACACTTGGGTGTCTAGTGAATTCTCTCATACGCTGCGCTATAACTCCGAGAACATCCGTAGTGACCCACATATTTATTCATTTTTTGGGGGGGGGTCCTTCTGTAAATGTTATTGTGTATAGATATTATATATAGATTTATTTGCTGTACAATGACACAGTTTTGAAAGCTTGAGTTACATTTAGTTCCACCAATACATTTATTCCTTAAAATTCTCCCACCACCCCCATAAATGGGCATTTGGGTTCTTCGCTTCTAGAGTGAATCAAAAGAAGATCCAGTTGCCCCCGATTTATTTATTTTTTTGCTTGGTTATTTACTGTCAATACATTTCTCGTCCCCAAATAATGGGTTAAATCCTCACATTTCTGGTATGAAAGAAAGAGGGGGGGGGGCAGCTAGTTTGGTATTTCTGCCTCACAAGACATCAAAAGAATTCTCTCTATTGCCCGTGGCTTTTCTTTTTTACAGAAAACCAGAAAGTCACTTTCCTACAGAATTCCCCTGCTCAGTTCATAAAAATATAAAAATGGGTCGAAAGAAAAAAATTGAATCAATTTTTAGCGCATTAAAATACGCAGCGTTTTTACGCAGTGTGTGCGTATTGTACAGAATTTAATTGAGGTGAAATCATTTATTTGTTTGCTAAAGTCTAGCATTAATCACCGGGGGCTGTTATCAATGTCTAATTAAGTGCAGGATGAGGAAATCGTTTTATTTCGCTCTTGGGTTGTAGTGGTTCCTTAATCCCACCACACAACAGTGTGGCACATACACACACATATACACAGACACAGCTGTATGGCTCATACACAAACAGATTCACAAACACAGCAGTGTGGCACATACGACACATATACACACAGCAGTGTGGCACAAACAAATACACAGACACAGCAGTGTGGCACATACACACAACAGTATGGCACATACACACAGACACAGCTGTATGGCAAATACACAGACACATTCACAAACACAGCAGTGTGGCACATACATACATATACACACAGCAGTGTGGCACAAACAAATACACAGACACAGCAGTATGGCACATTCACAAACACAGCAGTGTGGCACATACACACAACAGTATGGAGCACATACACAAACACATTCACAAACACAGCAGTGTGGCACATACATACAATAGTATGGCACATACACAAACACATTCACAAACACAGCAGTGTGGCACATACACACAACAGTATGGCACATACACAAACACATTCACAAACACAGCAGTGTGGCACATACATACAATAGTATGGCACATACACAAACACAGCAGTGTGGCACATACACACAACAGTATGGCACATACACAAACACATTCACAAACACAGCAGTGTGGCACATACACACAACAGTATGGCACATACACAAACACATTCACAAACACAGCAGTGTGGCACATACATACAATAGTATGGCGCACACACACACATACACAAACACAGCAGTGTGGCACAAACAAATACACACACACAGCTGTATGGCACATACACACACACATTCACAAACACAGCAGTGTGGCACATACATACAATAGTATGGCACATACACAAACACATTCACAAACACAGCAGTGTGGCACATACACACAACAGTATGGCACATACACACACACATACACAAACACAGCAGTGTGGCACATACACACACACATACACATACACAGCAGTGTGGCACATATACAGACACATACAGACAGCAGTGTGGCACAAACAAATACACAAACACAGCAGAATGGCACATACACACACTGCTCTGCAAGTTTTAATTGTCACTGGTGTGTGGGGGGGGGGTAAGTTTTAGGCAGACTTCCTGCAGCCCAGCCCCCTTGTCTGATCACATCTAGTGATTCTCCAGCAAAGCCCCCACGTCACTCACAATGGGGCTCCGGCTTCACGCGCTATTTCTCCTCCATTGTTGCTGTAAAGTAGTCGCGTAATATTAATAGTCATGAATATAAATGATGATGAGGCGGTGCAGAGAGACTGAGGGAAGGGGCAAGTTGCAGGCAGTGTGTGTCTCGCCTTGGGTGGAACAGGAGGAAGAGACGGAGCTCACAGGCACCAGGATACTTTCAAGAAAATAGAGAACAATACACTGTTTCCTATTTTTTGGGGGACATATTTTGATGGATAGTCTTGGAATTATCTCCAGCAGCGTCGCCAATTCCTCAGTCTTTTCATTTGATTTAACCGTTTGCAAAGCTCGCCCTCTCCCTCCGCACAAAATGTTAGTCCAGCAACCTATTCTGCCATGGTGAGTTGCCTCTCACTTTTTATTTCATTTTTATTTCATTTTTATTCATTTTTTCCTTAATTTAAAATTTCCAGATTTTTTTTTTTCTCTCTTCCTCTTTAACGCCTTTGGCTTTTTTTTTTTGTAATTTAGGATAATAATTTGCAGCTGCCTCTGGATTCCTATTATGGGTGTGAGGTGGAGGGGAAATATGAAAAAAAACTGCCACTTTTTGCTGTTGGCAATTTGGATCCAGTTATGTTTAAATACAGTTGTTTTTTTTCTATTTTTATCCAGGATTTTTTTTTTCTTTCCAGGAGTTTCTCCTTTTCTGCAGGATTTTGGTCCCCCCTCCTTTTTCTTCTATTTTGCCCATTAAGCTTTTTAGTGTATTTAAAACAAAAGCGATTTTGTCGTTGAATCTCTGTGCTGTCGTGGTTTTTTTTTTTTTAAAAGCTGCGACAAATATCAATTGCACGGAGATAAGGGATTTCTGCTATTTTTTTTCTAAGGTCACACTCATAATTTTTAAATCTTTTTCGCTTGTTTCCTCTAATTCCTGAATCACTTGGGTGACAAACTGATTGGACACAGAAATGATTAGAAATTAATTTTCTTTAGGAAATTGATTCTCATACAATACAAGCGCCTTATAGAGTAACTTCTGTTATTTATTATTATTATTATTATTATTATTATTATTATTATTATCATAGTTATTATTGTTATTATCATAGTTATTATTGTTATTATTATTATTATTATTAGTAGTAGTAGTAGTAGTAGTAAGTATTAGTATCATTATTGTTGTTATTATATTTGATATAATTATAATAATTATTATTAGTATTATTATCATTATTGTTGTTATTATTATTATGAATATTATTATTATTAGTAGTAGTAGTATCATTATTGTTGTTATTATCATTGATACAATTAAAATAATTATTAGTAGTAGTAGTATTATTATCAATATTGTTATTATTATTATTAGTAGTAGTAGTATCATTATTGTTGTTATTATTATTATTAGTAGTAGTAGTAGCAATAGTAGTAATAGTGTTATCATTATTGTTATTATTATTATTATTATAATTATTATATTATTAGTAGTAGTAGTACTAGTATCATTTTAGTTATTATTATTAGTATTAGTAGAAGTAGTAGTATCATTATTGTTATTAGTAGTAGTAGTAGTATTTTCATTGTTTATTAACTTTATCAAGTTGCCTTGAAAAATCGATTCTAAAACTGTCAAATATCTTTGGGGGAAAAATAGAAAAAACGGTAATTAAAACGACACCGTCTTTGGACAAACAGGGGATCTGCGCCCCAAAATAGTTTTTCACCTAATGAAAGAAAATGCCATTCTAAGCAATTTCTATGGAGTGGGTTGAAAATTATTCGACGGCAGTTGTAATTGTCAAGAGTCACAATTTGCAGTGATCACTCTCTGACAGTTGACACACAGCAGAAGTCATTTCTTGGATTCTGCTACATTGTTTGGGAAGTCAGAAGCAGAAGTGAAGAGCATGGTTTTTTATAGACAGATAAGTGATGAGACTGGACAAGGAATATCTACTGCACATGTGGAGAGGAAGAATGTAGAATAATGTTGTATGTATGAGTTGTAAGTGACCAGTCCTTCTCCATTGCAGGACCGCCATGATGGTGTCCCCAGTCACAGCTCCAGGCTCTCCCAGTTGGGATCTGTCTCCCAAGGACCCTACTCAAGTGCCCCTCCACTGTCTCACACCCCCTCGTCGGACTTTCAGCCTCCCTATTTCCCCCCTCCATACCAGCCACTTCCCTATCACCAGAGCCAAGACCCCTACTCTCATGTCAACGACCCCTACTCACTGAACCCCCTGCACCAGCCCCAGCAGCACCCATGGGGACAAAGGCAGAGGCAAGATGTGGGCTCAGATACTGGATCCTTGTTGCCCCAGCCCAGGGCTTCACTCCCCCCAGCTTTCTGGACTGGATCACAGGAGGGACTACCACTCAGTCAGGAGACCAGATGTCCTTCTACATTCAACCCACCATGGCCTGGACTCTGGAATGGGGGACAGTCTGTCTCTGCATGGACTTGGACACCCAGGAATGGAAGGATCTCCAGGTGAGATGGAAAAGAAATAGAAACATTATTGAGGCTGATTAGTATTAGGGTGCAGCATTTACACTTGGTTACATTTGTATCCGGTAAAAGAAATACACTCGCGTTTTTATACAGTAAAGGTTATGAAGAATATAAGACCAAAGTTGGTGTTAAAGAGGTTGTTCACCTTCAAACCCCATTTTTTTCCAGTTTAGTTGTTTTCAGATAGTTCACCAGAAATAAACACTTTTTGCAATTGCTTTCTATTTTCTATTTGTGATCGTTTTTTTATAATATTTTAGTGGGAAATTTCGTTTTTCACCTTCTAAAGCAGCTCTGGGAAGGGGGGGTCGCCGACTTTAACTGCTCTAAATTGATACAATTAAGTTGATACATTTCTTATCTTTGTCCCTGGTGAGCAGAATCCCTGAATTTCATTAAAGGCGGCTGTTAGACTTGATACAATAGTTGCTCATACTCCTGCTGAGAAATTTCAACTAATTGTAGCAACTCAATGGAGCAAATTGTAACAATTCAGATGCTCCTGGATCACTGAGCTGCCAGACTGAAACTCCACCAACATTAAACTTCAATTTGGGAAAATGGTAAAAAAGAAAAGGTGGTAATTGAAAAAAAGTCTTTGTTTATGGAGAACAATCCGAAAACAACTGAACTGAAGAAAAGTGTTTGGAAGGTGGACATACAACCCTAAAGTTTTATTGCTTTACTATTCAGTCTCAACGTTTCACTGTTATTCAGTGTACCTATGGGATATTTCTTCCATTTTGTTATAGTCTGAGATTTTCTACTGAAATCTTTAATGTTGTGCAGGTAGAGATCAGTCTCATTCTAGACAGAAATACAGATATTAAATGCGATTGCTCTGAGCATGAGATATAATCTAACAATATCTCCTTTAAAACTTAGAGATATATTGATGACATTTTGTCTACGTTTTCAATTCCTGTTTGTTTAAATAAAACTTGAACTTGAACACTTGCGCGTTTTTACGCTTCTCTGCAGAGACAATTACAATAGAACTGACTGGCTTTTTGGAGGTGTATCAACAGGATTATTAGTAATAATGAAAAGTCACTGAGGGGGGGTAAACATTTCTCTAAAACGATATTGTTAATAGTTTGCCAAACTATGAATTACATTTGATTATAAACCCCCGGATTTAGCCTATTCCAGGGTCAGGGGGAAATATTGATTTTAATTTTCTCAATATCAGATATATTTAAATGCATATATATTTATATATATATATATACTTCCACTTTACCTCCATTGAAATGCATATACTGCTCTTCAATACAGTAGATCTGATAGGTATTTGTGCATTTCTCCTTCATAATTGTCTGCAGAATAAAATATTCAACTAATTCTATTTACTGTTATGTTCACATCATCAGATCCCTGGGTACCAGGTTTCATTATGCAGAATTGATACAATTACAATACTAAGTACTGCCTGTTTTATGGAAGAAATTGGAAGGACCAGGGTCCTCCTGGATATATATCTATATATCTATATATATATATATATATATATATATATATATAATATATATATATTATATATAGTGTTTGGAAGGTGAACAATCCCTTAATACTGGTTTAATTTGGATCACTGTGCTGCCAAACAGTTACCTCTCTGTGTATGTATAATATATATATATATATATATATATATATATTATATATATATATATATATATCCAGGAGGGTCCTATATATATGTGTGTGTATATATATATATATATATATATATATATATATATATATATATATATATATATATATATATATATATATCCAGGAGTACCCTGTATGTGCACTGTTTGGCAGCACAATGATCCAAATGAAACCAGTATTAAGGGATTGTTGACCTTCCAAACACTTTTTTTTAGTTCAGTTATTTTCAGATTGTTTCACCATAAAGAAAGACGTTTTACTTTCCACCTTTTATTATTTACAATTTTCCCAAAATTGAAGTCTAAAAGTTGCTCCATTTAGTTGATACAATTAGTTGATTACAATTAGTTGATACAATTAGTTGATACAATTAGTTGATACAATTAGTTGATACAATTAGTTGATATTTCTCAAGCAGGAATATCAGCAACTATTGTATCAATCCTAACAGTTGCCTTTCATGAAACTCAATGATTCTACTAAGATACAAAATGTATCAACTAAATGTATCCATTTAGAGAGTCGGCGACCCCCTCCTCTTCCCAAGGTGACAAATGAAACTTCACACTTCCGTATTAGAAAAACAGTCACCAATAAAAACTAGAAGTCTTGATTTCTGGTGAATTATATGAAACCAACTAAACAGGAAAAAAGCGTTTGAAGGTGAACGTCCCCATTTAATTTGGACACTTTGTTCCCAATTTAGGTTTGCTCTGTTTTTCAGTGGCACTTCTGTTGTTTTTGTTTATCCTAAAACGAATTTTCATAGATCATATGCAATGATAGTGAAAGAGGATTGATTGATTCCTGGGGGGTTGCAGATGTATTTTGCCCAGTTTGGAAGCTCTGCTGGGTTGTATGGGATTTGGGATGAGATATATTCCTGTTGGGGGTATTAAGTGTGATAAATGAGACACAATTATTGTCTTCTAGTGTTAATATCTTCTTCATAACAAAGAAGTGGTGCAATAATAACCCAAATATAACATGGTACAGACCAATCATCTCTCTGTCATTGTTTTAAATAGCAAGAGAAGAAACAATGTCTCAGCCAAGGGGTAACCCTTTCCTTTCAGTGTCTTTATCTTCATTTAAAATAGCAGAGGTCACTTTCAACAGCTTTCTGAGGTCATATAATCTCATCAGAACAATCTTTAGCCTCACAGGGGTTTCTGGGAAATGTAGTCCTATACCAAATGGCATGGGTGTTTCCTAAAAAAAAAAATCCTAATCCTTTCCTCAATCCTTTGTTATAAGAATACAACACTGAAAGGCAAAATAAAAAAAAAAGAACCAGATCTACCTACAAGTATCCAGTGTCCCTTTAAAGCAAAGAAGTGTAGTAATTAAAAGTCTCCCTTGTTTTTGCCCTTGTTTCCTAATTAATCTTTACGATGCTCTCAGTGACTATTAAGTGTCAACATGCTGGGTGAATATCCTGTACAAAAACCCAGCAGGCGACTGTAATTAGATAGAAAATCAGACAAGAGCCTTCTCATTAACTACAACAACTTGAGCTCGTTGCTGATGAAGCGTGGGGATTGCATTGCTACCTTGGCAAGCTATTAGGGGCCACCATAAGTCATAAACAGGGCATGGGGGCCCAGGGTGATGAGTGAAGAGTCTAGCTGGGGGGAGAGGGGTCTTATGGGTATGACTATTAAATGGGAGATGAACCCTAGGAAGAAATGTTGCCTAATACTTAAGAAACACTCCAATATACATGTTTAAAAAACCTGTCTACCCCTTGCTATTCCCCTGCACTGGTGGTTCTAACTTTAAACCAAGGAGCTGTGATGAAGCCTGCAACCCATTGTAAGGAATGGATCTCTGTCTGGAAGAGGACAGACTTCTGCTACATTGTGTCAGGAGTCACAACCAGTGACTATAAACAGGCATTTCAATGAACTTTTATGATTACTGGAAAATGTTGAATGACATTTTTAGTTTAAATATGTTATTGGTTACCCCAGCTGGCAGAGGAAGGGTTAATTTAGAGACTAAAGACCACCATCTATCCCCCACTCCAGTGCAGATGCCGACTTTCCCCATAACGATTAAAGGAAAAGCAAGAGACTGATCCTACCCTGGATAATCTCTCATTTCCGCCCAAGGAAATTGAAGTGTTAAAAAAAAAAAAAAAAAAAAAAAAAGTCATTAATGCAGGGGTATTAAATAGGAAATAACTCCCCCTCTGCCTTGTGCTGAGGTCTCAGTAACCCGGATGGGGCATCTGAAGCCCAAAAATAAAACAGAAATGGGGGGAGACGTACAGTGATTGTAATTCTTCTAATTCATACTAATTTAATAATAATATAATAATAATAATAATAATAATAACAATAATAATTAAAATAATACTACTAACAATTATCATAATAATAATACTAATAATAATAATACTAATACTACTACTACTAATAATAATGATAACAGCAACAATAATAATAATAATAATAATAATAATAAAAGTGATAATAATAGATTTATAATATGCCATTGTTCAGATACACACACACACACACATATATATATATATCATACACTACAATGTATACGTGTAATCATATATATTAGATTCTATAGATAATTAAAATATATATTAAAATTATAGATACATTTGTGAGCATGTTCTTTGCATTTTCGTTAATTGTTATTGCATCCCATTTACTTTAAAAAAATGCAGAATGTTTGTTTCAAGCGAATTAAAAAAAAAAAAACAAGTATGATATAACGTCACCATGATGACGTATTACATGGCTACACCATCATTTCCAGGATTGCTTCCAAGTATTGATTCTTATTCTGCACAATGTTTCACGGTTTGGAGAATTACTATGAAACGTTCTTTAAAAATTAAAATGTAAAATTTGGGGGAATTTCGTTCACAATTTATATTTGAGAAAGTCTGAACATTTTTACCTTCTTTGAAGCCTCATTAATTGTCTAAACGTCACATGAAACTGACTCTCCATTTACAGAGCTGCCCATTTTCACTAAATCTGCTGAATGACAATAATAATAATAATAATAATATGAATAATATCTGCCTGTTAATATAAATGCAAATAGGAGCGGGTAATGATTTATAGATGGGATGTCTGGAATATCCACTTGCTGCAAAGTCGCTGACCCCCCTTGCGCTCTCTGTTTTTGTATCCGCAGTCGGTGGAAGATGTGAATAATGCCATGAACCTGCTGGAGCCAGTCTGTCATCAAAAAAGGTATTCTCATCGCAACCCCCTTTTATTATTATTAGAACCCGCCCAGGCGCTTTAGCGCAGAAAGGATGCGCAAAGTCGCATTTCAGCGTTAGTTATAAATCAGGCGTCTGTTGTGCAAAGGAGCAACTAATCTGCTCTGGATGAGGCTCAGATATTTTATTGAATCCATTTCCCAGATGCTGGTTATTATATTCTTTATATTATTAGTTGACATTTGCTGCCAGGTGGAATGAAAGAGACACTTGTATTCTTAAGTCTCTCACTTTACTTGACAATCAACTTTCCTGATCAATGGGGTCCCCCAAAGCTATGGGGGCTGGTTGGGGGGGTGAGGGGGGACCGACAGATCCAACCGATAGACAAAACCTCAACTGTTTAGCGAGTGATGCGATTAACAAATGTTTCCAGTCTCTTGTGCAGCTGTAAGCAAAATAATTATCTCATTAAACTAATTAAATGTAATTACAATAAATCATTTTGGGCTTATTGCCTCCTCTTCATTTTACCATTCGGTATTTCTGTGAAGAGAAGGATTGGCTGAGTCTGTCTGTCTCCATAGCTACAGTCGCATGCGACTTTATACACACACACGCACATACAGACACACATATATATATATATATATATTATATATATAAATATCATTTTATTATTTTTTAATTCTGGATCTCCATTCCTATACGAAAAATACCCAATAGGCTGTTTGGCTTCCAATAAGGATTCATTATATCTTAGTTGGGATCAAGTACAAGCTACTGTTTTATTATTACACATAAAAAGATAATACTTTTTAAAAATGTGGATTATTCGGATAAAATGGAGTCTATGGGGAGAAGACCTTTCCGTAATTTGGATCCTCATACTTTGTCTATTAGAAAATCATTTAAACATGAAATAAACCCAACAGGCTGGTTTTGCTTCCATTATTACACAGAAAAGGGAAATCATTTTTAAAAAATGTGGATTATTTGGATAAAATGGAGTCTATGGGAGAAGATCTTTCCGTAATTTGGATCTTCATACTTTGTCTACTAGAAAATAATGTAAATATGAATAAAACCAATAGGCTGGTTTTGCTTCCAATAAGGATTAATTATATCTTAGTTGGGATCAAGTACAAGCTACTGTTTAATCATTACAGATTTTTTTGTGAAATATGAATTATTTGGAGCCTGTAGGAGTTTGCATGCACACATAAACACACTGTATCTCAGGCACCTTGTTCCATCACCCAGCAGCATTTTTCTTTCTTTTTTTTTCACTTACACGCTCTCTTTTTCACTCATATATGCAGCTCAAATCCATGTGAGAAGTATTTCCTATGACAGTTGGATATGGAATTCCCTATTAATTCATTGAAACCCCCAACACCAGTCATGCAGGTCCAGTCTCTTCACTACAAAGCTTTTGACCTCTCTCTCTGCCAATTGCGCAGCGCAATGGGGATGTGCGTCATTCTGCTTCTCTAGTTCTTTCCAGCCTGAGCCACTGCCATTGTTATTTCATTAAAGAACCAATTCCCTAAGCCATTCTGCCCCTTACATTTATCCCATATATTGGTTCTCAGAGCTTACAATTTGCAAGGTCTGTTGCACCATCTCAGTGGGGTCAAAAAGGGGAATAAAGAAATATGGGAGGGAGGGATGACACTTTTGATGATGCTTTGTCCTAAATAGTGCGCCCAAGGGAGGATTTTTTTAGCTGCAGACAAACCAAGAGCTGTAAGCAGTAAAGCAAACTCCTACTGTGGCACTGAAAAGGGTGACTGAGGGTCACTGTATAACAACCACATGATCCCAGTACTGCTGGCAGTTTGGAGGTGCCAAACTGTCTGTCACCCTTACTATCAACCTAATAAACCTCCCATCGTGCCCTATGCCTGGGAATCTCTGCAACCTCAGCCTCTGGATATTGATATTGCCCTTCATGAATGATGTAAAACACTGTCCCTGGCACTATTCCAACTGGGAAAATATTGACCAATCATGGACTTGGGATTTTCTCATGTTTGCATGTTCTTTCCCACAAATATTCCACATTTTTAACTATTTGTAACACGTTCAAGATTGGAGTCAGTACACAAGCAGTGTGGCAGTTCCTGCATCTAAATACAATTAGAATAGCCTACATAGTTCCAAAAATATTTAATTGCTATTTCAGTTCTCTCCCACCCCTGTTATCTTGTTTCAAAGACCAAGCAGATTTAGGCTTCAGATTTTAAATCTGGTTGAAATGGATCGGTTAGACTGACATATATAGCATCAGGGAGGTCAGTAATAAATCAAATCCACATTAAGTTCCCCTTTAAGGAGATGTGATACAGATGAAGGAGTTCTTTTCCAAGTAGCTGATTGTTGTATTAGTATAACAGAGGCAATTACATGTTATAGGGACTGTATATAGCACAGCTGTCTGTCTGGTTAATAATTATTATTGGGCCCTATCAATGACATTTTATTAATAGCAGCTCCAAAGAATATATACCAACATGAGGATTTAGGACTTTCTATCCCCAATTGCCCTTATACTCCATAAAACTCATATCTACCAGCAAAGAGACCATTCCTCTTTGTGGTATAGTTCCCCTTTAATCCTCACCCCTGGGGCAAACTGTCAGCTCTCTGGCCCAGCTCTAAAGTCTGCCTGGGACTCCAGCCCTCGTTATATATCTTGCCAGGACAAAAGCTGACAATGCTGGAGCCATTTAGTTAAGAGGAAATGAGTTGTTCCCAGTAGAGATCGCTAACGAGTCGCGTTAAAGTAGCGGTGCTTGATAAATGACTCTTTTCTTTTGAGATCTCCAGAGCTCGTTTAAGGCTAATTTCTCTATATGAGCCCCCTTTGAGCTATTAATGCAATAGTCAGGGACCGTGGCCCCTTGGCCCATTAAGAGCCACTATTAGGCAACATCACAATGTTTGGGGGATAATGAAAGGGGCACTTAACGCCTTCTAATATGTATTGGCAGAGGGAGTGGGGTTAATACGATTTGGAAGGGGATGGTCAATGAGCAATCAATAAAAACATAATGAGAAACACTCGCTACATTAACACTTCCAAATTCCAAGCAGACATTAAAAAAACATCCCCCCCTCCCCCTCCCATCAGAGAGGCGAGAGGAATTGGGATTAATATAATATTTACTGGGTATCTGCACAAGGGTTCGGTCAGCTGATTATTTGTGTTTTATTTCTGCATTCCATTACTAGAAAATTAGATCATTGAAATCGTTATTAGTATTAACTGCAATTGTGGAAAGGGAATAAGCATCAATAATAATACTAAAAACATTGTTATTTTTAAAATAATACTAATAATAATAATAAACACAAAAATCCTGACTATTGGAAATTCAGTTTTATTTCTAACACAATAGAAAATACGCAACAACATACGCATTCTCCTAAATCCTTTTCCATTTATCTTTTAAATGAATTTTAATTGATTTGTGTATTTTCATGCTTTTTCATCTCTCTCTCTCTCTCTCTCTCTCTCTGTATCTGTCTCTGTCTCTCTCTTTCTCTATATCTATATCATTCGCTCTCTATATTTATATATTCTCTCTCTCTCTCTCTCTCTCTCTCTCTCTCTCTCTGGTAAATCTTTCTCTCTCTATATATTTATATATTATTTTATATATATATATATATATATATATATATATACCTGTCTCTCTCTCTCTCTCTTCTCTCATCTCTCTCTCTCTCTGTAAATCTATGTAAATCTTTCTCTCTCTATATATTTATATATAATTTTCTCTTTATATATATATATATATATATATATATATATATATATATATACACACACACCCTCTCTCTCTCTTTCTCTCTCTCTCTCTCTCTCTCTCTCTCTCTCTCTCTCTCTCTCTCTATATATATGTCTATATAAATCTTTCTCTCTCTAATATATTTATACATTTATGTATATATATGTCCCCCTTTCTCTCTCTATTTATATATATATATCATACATAAAAAAAAATATCATTTTTAACTTAACTTTCCCTTAAATGTTTTCTTTTAATTGGATTTGTGTATTTCCATTTGTTTTATCATTTTTATTAAATTGGATTTGTTTATTATAGAATTTATTATAATAAAGTTACAGAACAAGTGTGCACTAAAACCGAATTAAAGAATATATTAATACACATATATGTATATTTTACACATTTCTCTATCCGGTCTCTCAGCAGTAGAGGTTAGAGGGCAGTTGCAATTTAGCGCCACCCTAAGAGTATAGGGCAGTTTGCGCTGCAGTCTGGTATTGCACCAATAGATAAGAAAGCAATTGCTGTTTATTACCGTTACACTAACTGCAGGAGCATTCAATCCATTCAGTGCCACAGGCCCCAATGTAGCCTCCATTCTCCCAGTGTCGAAGGGGTTAATAACAACCCTACTGACAATCAAGCAATTTGCTGCCACCTCTCAGTCTCTGGCAGAGATGGGGTTAATGTGTACAGGGAGTCTGGGGTCCTGCTGATTGAGCGCTCTGCTCCACTTGCTCCCCATCTCCTGCTGTTCCCCCCAATATCTTGTTCACATTTCCAGCAACTCGTCATTAGCCGTAATTACTAATAAGCCTTGTGCGCAGGGATATAACTATCTCTATAAATATCTATATAAATACTGTATATCTATAAATACTTCTAAGTTTTCTCTTGCTCTGCATTCTGCGCTGCCAGCGGCTCTAAACACCATTCTCCCACCCTTTTGTCCCACTCAATCCAAAATTAATGCATCTCTCAAAAAAAAGTTTTTGTAGCATAATGAAAGAAAGAAAAAAAATATATATATTTATATATACACATTCATGGGTTTCAAGATACTTTTCAAGCTACTTGTTTATGTAATGAAAGAAGTGTCTGTCTGCTGGGCTGTTTTTATCCTCTGCACCGCTGGTTCTGACGCATGAAACTGTCTCACTCGATTAAAACGGCAATTTTGCTAAATTGTTTCTAGAGTCAGACTCAGTGATCCCAAAACAAGAGCTTAAACCTTTCCAATATCAATGCCATAGAAAAAAAATAACATTAAATCCATAGAACATGTAGAATGAATGAAAAGTGGCAAATGGTTTAGAAATTTATATTCTTTCCATAGAAAAATGAAAAAGTCCTGTCTTTCCTATGGCTGAGAATCCATCTTATTTAGTGATACCTGCATGTCATTATTTATTATTAGCAATTTAGTGATCACAGACAGATTTCATAGTATTATAACATTTTTGCTATTTTCACAGTTTTACAAAAATAAATAAATAAAAAAAAAAATGGCAGGTGTTTATATAGAAAGTAGAATAAAACTGTTTTATTTATAAATATAATTTATATCTGAGCCTATTGAGTAAAACAGTTATATGTTAAAATTTTTTTATAATGCTATGAAAGTCATTATATGTACAATATGTATTATTTTATATATATATATATATATAACAATCTTGTTCTTTTATTTTTCGTTGAAATTGTGGAAATATACTGCAAATGAATATTTATGGATAATATATATATATCTGTATATTTAACACTTGGGTATTGAAAGGGCAAATTGTTTTATATTTTACAATATGATTGGAACATTGGGGGGGGAACACTCACATTTGCATGAAATTAGGGGACACTGATTTAGGCAGCTGTTTGGAGACCTGATGAATAGGAGCAGATGGACTGTCCCATACAATACAGTTTCCCCATACAATAAGTATTTATATTAGCTTGGTCCATGGATTAGAAAACAAACAGTTGTGCGGATGTAAAATGAATATATAATATCTAATAATACAATGTAGGACATATAATGGAAGGAAAGAGGCAACAGGTACATTGATGACTATTCTGTACAGCAGAATAACAAGTAAGAGGCTTATACATTAGTGTCCCGTTAATTCCGCAGTGCCAGTCCCACACAAGTCCGTCACTTCTCTGATGATGAACAAGGACGGATTCCTGGGGCGGGATTTCAGTCAATGCCGGAGAGGTTTTTCTGCTCAGTACCGGGTCGCCTGTCTCTGCTCAGCTCCACCTCTAAGTACAAAAGTGACCGTGGGGGAGGTACAAAGACGCCTGTCCCCCTCCCGAGTGTCTCAATGCCTCCCTCCTGGGCGGGGGGTCCTAAGAAGGTGAGTGTAAAGAGAGAGGGGGGTGGGGGCACATATATATGACCGGTCTCTAATGCGGGTATAAGACACTATATGAGGCCCCTGTAAGAGAAATACACTGATATATGGGCTTTAGGGAACATTTCAGCTACTCACTGCCACTAATACTGTAAATTACACCTACACACTCACACACTAACTGATATATACACATCTCTACACACACTTTACTCACCCACTGTTACACACTCTGTTGTGTCACATACACACTTACACAACTACACATATTCTTTCTTTCTTTCTTCTTTCTTTCTTCTTTCTTTCTTTTTCTTTCTTTCTTTCTTTCTTTCTTTCTTTTCTTTCTTTCTTTCTTTCTTTCTTTCTTTCTTTCTTTCTTTCTTTCTTTCTTCCTTTTTCTTTCTTTCTTTCTTTCTTTCTTTCTTTCTTTCTTTTCTTTCTTTCTTTCCTTTCCTTTCCTTCCTTAATTTCTTTCTTTCTTTCTTTCTTCTTCTTTCTTTCTTTCTTTCTTTCTTTCTTTCTTCTTTCTTCCTCTTTCTTTCTTCCTTTCCTGCTTTCTTTCCCTAATCTCTCTATTCTTTCTTTCTTTCTTTCTTTCTTTCTCTTTCTTTCTTCTTTCTTTCTTTCCTTCCTTCCTTCCTCCCTCCCTTCCTCTTTCTTTCTTCCTTTCCTGCTTTCTTTCCCTAATCTCTCTATTCTTCCTTTCTTTCCTTCCTTAATCCTTTCTTTCTTTCCCTCATCTGTCTATTCTTTCTTTCTTTCTTTCTTTCTTTCTTTCTTTCTTTCTTTCTTTCTTTCTTTCTTTCTTTCTTTCTTTCTTTCTTCTTTCTTTCTTTCTTTCCTTCTTTCCTTTCCTGCTTTCTTTCCCTAATCTCTCTATTCTTCCTTCCTTTCCTTCCTTAATTCCTTTCTTTCTTTCCTCATCTGTCTATTCTTTCTTTCTTTCTTTCTTTCTTTCTTTCTTTCTTTCTTTCTTTCTTTCTTTTCTTTCTTTCTTTCTTTCTTCTTCTTCTTCTTTCTTCCTTCCTTCCTCTTTCTTCTTCCTTTCCTGCTTTCTTTCCCTAATCTCTCTATTCTTCCTTTCTTTCCTTCCTTAATCCTTTCTTTCTTTCCCTCATCTGTCTATTCTTTCTTTCTTTCTTTCTTTCTTTCTTTCTTTCTTTCTTTCTTTCTTCTTTCCTTCTTTCCTTCCTGCTTTCTTTCCCTAATCTCTCTATTCTTCCTTCCTTTCCTTCCTTAATTCCTTTCTTTCTTTCCCTCATCTGTCTATTCTTTCTTTCTTCTTTCTTTCTTTCTTTCTTTCTTTCTTTTCTTTCTTTCTTTCTTTCTTCTTTCTTTCTTTCTTTCTTTCTTTCTTTCTTTCTTTCTTTCTTCTCTTCCTTCCTTCCTCTTTCTTTCTTCCTTTCCTGCTTTCTTTCCCTAATCTCTCTATTCTTCCTTTCTTTCCTTCCTTAATCCTTTCTTTCTTTCCCTCATCTGTCTATTCTTTCTTTCTTTCTTTCTTTCTTTCTTTCTTCTTTCTTTCTTTCTTTCTTTCTTTTCTCTTTCTTTCTTTCTTCTTTCCTTCTTTCCTTTCCTGCTTTCTTTCCCTAATCTCTCTATTCTTCCTTCCTTTCCTTCCTTAATTCCTTTCTTTCTTTCCCTCATCTGTCTATTCTTTCTTTCCTTTCTTTCTTTCTTTCTTTCTTTCTTTCTCTTTCTTTCTTTCTTTCTTTCTTTCTTTCTTTCTTTCTTCCTTCCTTCCTCTTTCTTTCTTCCTTTCCTGCTTTCTTTCCCTAATCTCTCTATTCTTTCTTTCTTTCTTTCTTCTTTCTTTCTTTCTTTCTTTCTTTCTTTCTTTCTTTCTTCTTTCTTTCTTTCTTCTTTCTTCCTTCCTTCCTCTTTCTTTCTTCCTTTCTGCTTTCTTTCCCTAATCTCTCTATTCTTCCTTTCTTTCCTTCCTTAATCCTTTCTTTCTTTCCCTCATCTGTCTATTCTTTCTTTCTTTCTCCTTCTTTCTTTTCTTTCTTTCTTCTTTCTTTCTTTCTTTCTTTCTTTCTTTCTTTCTTCTTTCTTTCTTTCCTTCTTTCCTTTCCTGCTTTCTTTCCCTAATCTCTCTATTCTTCCTTCCTTTCCTTCCTTAATTCCTTTCTTTCTTTCCCTCATCTGTCCTTTCTTCCTTCCTGCTTTCTTTCCCTAATCCTCTATTCTTTCTTTCTTCTTTCTTTTCTTTCTTTCTTTCTTCTTTCTTTCTTTCTTTTCTTTCTTTCTTTCTTTCTTCTTCTTTCTTTCCTTTTTTTCTTTCTTTCTTCTCTTTCTTTCCTTCCTTATCTTTCTTTCTTTCTTTCTTTCTTTCTTTCTTTCTTTCTTTCTTTCTTTCCTTCCTTCTTTCCTTTCCTGCTTTCTTTCCCTAATCTCTCTATTCTTCCTTCCTTTCCTTCCTTAATTCCTTTCTTTCTTTCCTTCCCTTATCTGTCTATTCTTTCTTTCTTTCTTTCTTTCTTTCTTTCTTTCTTTCTTTCTTTCTTTCTTTCTTTCTTTCTTTCTTTTCTTCTCTTTCTCTGGTGCGATAAAGAAAATCGAACCGACCTTAATGGCTTTTATTCCCTATATTAATTTCAGAGCAAAATCAAAAAACGGTGGCCGATCTCTAAGGGAGAGATTAGAGAAAATCGGGTTGAATTTGCCCGCAGGCCGGCGCAAGGCAGCCAATGTCACCCTCCTGACCTCCCTGGTGGAAGGTAAGTGTCAGCTCAATCTGCCAGACAGTTCCCCTCCCCCATCCCTATACGCAGAATATCCGCGGAGACAGGCTGCACTATAACCTCTATATATATAGATATATATCTATATATCTATATATATATACACACACAGGGGATGTCGGAGGACCAAGGTGTAGCATGACCCATGGCTTATTATTAATTCATATAATTTATTAAGCGGCATTTGACAGAGATTGCGGATCTCTCACGTCTCTAAGAATAATTCTTTATATATATCAGTAAAAACGTTATAGCGCAGTCTCCTTGTTCTCTGGGCAGGTTGTCGCTCTGTGCGACTTGTGTTTTGCATTTGTTGTGTTTGAAGCGAGTCCGGCCGACTATTCATTCCTCTCGTTTCCTTTCTGTATTAATTCCGAATTCATTTCTTCGACCTCTGTAGAAATAAAACCACAAATTCCAACCCCCCGAATCTCTTTTATTCCCTTCTGGTCTCTTTTACCATCTCTGAACTGTTTTATCAGAAATCCTTTGTAGAATCTCCGTTTCAAATACAATTTTAAATGTTGATGTTACTGTTCCTTTTTAATGATGGAAACAGTTTGAAACCAATTATTTGGGTCCAGTTCTGGTCAGTCTGTAGCCAGGACACCTCAGCTCCTGCACAATATATTCATGTATAATAATAATATAATATTAACTTAGTTATGTATAATGATACTGATATTAATTCCCACACAATAAGAATACACATGTTGGTGACATCAGAGATCATTAGAATTAAAGGATAAATATAAATTGCTTGTGGAGCACAGGGAACACTATTACAGACAGATAAGAACTTGATTAAACTGATTTTAATTTATTTTCTAAAAAGAAATTGGTACAAATAGACTGTAAAAATTGTTTTTTAAATTTTTTAGATTATTTTCATAAAATATTCCCTGTCTCAATAAATAATAATTATTATTACAGCATGAATTATTTGTAAAAAAAAACTTAATTCTTGTTTTAAGATATGGGCACATTTGAGTTTGTGCCTTTTTATTTGTTAATTGTTCTGGAACTCCCAGGTCACTTCTATTATCTTTATAATTTACAATAGAGGATAAATTATTCCCCATGTTATGATATATATATATATATACACACTCATACACTCACACACATCTTGCTAAAGTCTTACTGTGTGTCCCTTAAAGGGAAACATTTTAGCATTTTTATCCTTTCCTAAAAAATTTCTGATTATCATCATCACTGTAATTTTCAGGGATTTAATAATCGGTTTATTATTAGGGTTATTCCCTCTAAAATGCAAAATGACCAGTTGTGCAATGCAGGTAAAAGCAGAAAATAATTATAAATAGCTGCGCACAAATATACAGAGTATAGTGATGGGCGAATTTGTGATTTTCCTGCTAAATTCGCGAAACGACAGTAATTTCCGAAACAATTTGAAGTAAATGGGCGTCAGAATAGTTTTGCCTATTTTGGCCAAATGGATTCAAGTCGGTGGGCAGCCGAATAATTTTGACGCATGACAATGTTTATGTGCGTGACTACTTTTCAGACACGTCGAATATTTCACATCAGTTTTGCGAATTTATTCGCAGGCGGCGAAACGCGGAAATTCACTGCGAATTTGCGCCTGGCTTATTTATTGCCCATCACTGATACAGACTAGGGATGCACCGAATCCAGGATTCGGTTCGGGATTCGGCCAGGATTCGGCCTTTTTCAGCAGGATTCGGATTCGGCCGAATCCTTCTGCCCGGCCGAACCGAATCCAAATCCTAATTTGCATATGCAAATTAGGGGTGGGGAGGGAAATTGCGTGACTTTTTGTCAGAAAACAAGGAAGTAAAAAATGTTTTCCCCTTCTCACCCCTAATTTGCATATGCAAATTATGGTTCGGATTCGGTTCGGTATTCGGCCGAATCTTTCACGAAGGATTCGGGGGTTCGGCCGAATCCAAAAAAGTGGATTCGGTGCATCCCTAATACAGACACATTGACATTTGCTCTTGTGCATAGATCTCTGCCTCCCCGTTAGTACCAGCCCTTTTCCTTCGGTAATCCTATAATAATATAATATTGTCAATAGCCATATTTGGGAATAATAGCTGTAACAGAAAAAAAAGCATAAATAAGTAGGGATGCACCGAATCCACTTTTTTGGATTCGGCCGAACCCCCGAATCCTTCGTGAAAGATTCGGCCGAATACCGAACCGAATCAGAACCCTAATTTGCATATGCAAATTAGGGGTGGGAAGGGGAAAACATTTTTTACTTCCTTGTTTTCTGACAAAAAGTCATGCAATTTCCCTCCTGCCCCTAATTTGCATATGCAAATTAGGAGTCGGATTCGGTTCGACTGGGCAGAAGGATTCGGCTGAATCCGAATCCTGCTGAAAAAGGCCGAATCCCGAACCGAATCCTGGATTCGGTGCATCCCTATAAATAAGAACAATAATTGTAATTTCTTAATGTGATATTCTGCATGAGAATATGACACTTTTTAAATGCTCATAGTGCATTGTTTCTTAGGTTAAAATGCTATTTAGCAAACAATACTCTCTCTTTTTTCCAGGTGAGGCTGTACATCTAGCTCGGGATTTTGGGTATATTTGTGAGACAGAATTCCCAGCTAAAGCTGTATCCGAATACTTGAACAGGCAGCACACGGACCCCACTGACCTGCACTCCAGGAAAAACATGCTGCTGGCTACAAAGTAAGTACCCCCCCAACTGTCTTGCGTTAGTCTGCCCCCTGTGTCTCTATTAGCCCCATAATGAACAATCATCTATCTAATAGGGTTAACTTTTAGTATGTTATAGATTGGCTAATTCTAAGCAACCTTTTAATTGGCTTTCATTTTTTCTTTTTTATAGTTTTTAAATTATTTGCATTCTTTTTCCTCCTTAAAAGGGGGGGGTCGCTGACCCCATCTAAAAAAAAAAAAAAGCAAAAGCTCTGTAAGGCTACAATTGTGTTGTTATTGTTGCTTTTTGTTACTCATCTTTCTATTCAGGCCTGTCCTATTCATATTCCAGTCTCACATTCAAATCAATGCATGGTTGCTAGGGGAATATGGATCCTAGCAATCAGATGGCTGAATTGCTGCTGAATAAAAAGCTAAATAACTCAAAAAACTACAAATAATAAAAAAATTAAAACCAATTGCACATTGTCTCAGAATATCACTATAAATCTAATTTACAGAAACGTAACTAGAGGGGGGCGGGCCCTAGCGCAGGACGCGCAGCCGGGCGGGGGGCCGGGAATATGCGCCGCAAAGCAGCGCGCGGACTGCCGGGGGGGCCTGAGGGGGTGCGGGCCCTGGCCCACTCGCACCCCCTGCTCCCCCAGTAGTTCCGCCACTGATAATTTAAATGTGATCAATCCCTTTAAATGTGAACAGAATCTTTGTAACCCGATTGGCTGGCCAATGTGCTGCAGTGTGTCCTATTCTGCCCAACTGCCTATTCTGTCATGGTATTGTATTTATATTCTTAAAGGGCAAATAAGGCCTGACACAAAGGGCTCATTTGTTCACAATTTTCCTTCCTGGCTCCTTGAGTGTGTCCTTTAAACTATTCACACCATCAGGTTCAGACTGAAATTCCAAATAAGCCCTGGCATATTGAGTACCCAAAGGCAAAATGAGCCCCCCAATGTTTCAATAAATAGTGACTGTCTATGGCATTTTGCTGTACATGAGAAGTTGTACAACAGCCCTCTATATTAGTAGATATAAAACTCCGTATTAACATAGATAAAACTCTGTATTAGTAGAAATAAAACTAGGGGATCTCTGTTGGGCTGTTCGTTGACACTGTAGTAAGAAAAAGAACAGAGGAAATCAGAAAATGAATTTAATCAAATTTATTCAATTTTAGTTTTTTATCTCTGATCTGAATTTTGCTGCCCCATGGGCCAAATAAACCAACTCACCAAGACCTTCCATTGAGACAAATTTTATGCTCTATTTTAACTCTAAAGATGTCTTAGTTACTCCCCCCCCCCACACACACATGCACTTCTTGATTGACAGGCAGGGCAAAGCACCAATTATTCCACGTAACCTTTTTGCCCCCCAGCATAAGATAAGTGACTTTTGTCTGCCACAAACTTTGCTCTATATATATATATATGTATTCAAAAAGAAGGAGAACTCGGGAACCCAAACTCAACGGGATGGGTGGAGTGGGCAAAACAAGAATTAGGGTTTTTCGTTTGAGCTCTTATTTAAAAATACAGTGCAATGAGCAAAGTCATGCTGATATTAGTGAGGGGCGAATTTGTCCTGTTTCAATTCGCCAAACAGTTTGCGAATTTCCAGCGAAATTTGTGAAACGGCACAAAATTTTGTGAAACGCATTGCAGGCAATGGGCGTCAATTAAACAATTGTTATACGGGCACTTATTTTGGGCAAAAGGCAAATTGGGCATCCGAATAATTTTGACGAACAAAAAAGAATTTTGAGTCATACGCATGACTATTCTGAAGCGCGCCCAAAGTTTTTCGACACAGCAGATTTATTTGCCAGTGGCAAAAAAAATCACCGCCTGCCAAATTTACTAGTTGCATATACACATATAGGGCCTGTTATTCAGAATGCTTCAAAATCGCAAAAATTAACATTAAACCCAATAGGATTAGCTTGCCTACGATAAAGCACAGGTTGGAATCAACAAGCTATTGTTTTACAATCGAGAAAAGGGATTTTCTTAAATTAAAAATGTTCAACTTTTTGGGTAAAATGGAATCTATGAGAGGCAGCCTTCCTTTAATTCTGGATAATGGGTTCATCAGAAGGGAAGGGACACATTGCGTTTTCTGCAAAAAGTAGCAAAACCAGGGATGCCCAACCAGTGGCCCTGCTTGGTTTGAACGCGTCCATGAAACATTGCATTTGTAGGTTGTGTTGCATCACATTAGCTAGTAATTTACATTTTGGAATAAAACCATTGATGGCAGATGTTTAATAAATGTGCCTGAAACACATTCCTAATGCCTGTGGGTTTTGTTTGTTTATAAATGTGCCTGAAACACATTCCTAATGCCTGTGGGTTTTGTTTGTTTCTACCTTTCCCTCACTCCAGGCAACTTTGTAAAGAGTTCACAGATCTTTTGGCCCAAGACAGGACGCCCATAGGCAACAGTAGGCCCAGTCCAATTTTGGATCCTGGAATCCAGAGCTGCTTGGCTCACTTCAGTCTCATCACCCACGGCTTTGGTTCTCCAGCCTTATGTGCTGCCCTCACAGCACTTCAGAATTACCTTACCGAGGCCCTCAAAGGAATGGACAAGATGTTTCTGAATAACAACAGTGCCAACAGGCATACATCTGGGGAAGGACCAGGTAGTAAAAATGGAGACAAGGAAGAAAAACACAGAAAATGAAAGAAGCACATACTTTTAACACCTTTCATTTTAGCTTTAAAAAATATTGGACTGGCTTTGGGAAATACAAACAAATATATATAAATATATCAGAACAAGCCCTGGTCTTGAACCAAGAGTTTGTGATCCGGCAAACAACTAGGAGCAGGGGCTTGCGATCAGAGGAACCGGAGAGTCTTCACTGGACTTTTTCATAGTAACCCAATCATTTTTATGGGCAAAAAAAAAATATCCCAGTTTTTAGAATCTCCCCAAATGGACAATAATTTATTGGAAAATAACTGAAAAAAGACTTCTTTTTTTTTTTTTTTAATTTTTTTTACATTTCTTCGTTTCCTGAAATGCATGTCCACTGGTACATGTTTCTTCAGAATCAAAAAAAAAATATATAAAAAAAAAATATGAGAAGATACATTTTGGGACATTTCAGATATGATGTTGACCCACATGCGTGTGTGTGAATCCACCACTAACTTTAACATGTATAACGTCTAACTCTGGACTTAAACGGCAAGTCAGATGGGAATAATGGCTCCAAGAGGATATTTCGTCTTTTGTACAAGGCACAGGTGTCCCCCATCCCCTTTCAGCTTTCTAGTCTCACATTACAATCAGACATTTCATTGTAAGATATGTGATTTCAAATTTCAACATAAATATTTCCCAAGTGCGTTATGCTTGGCTAAATTCACTCTGGCCTTCTACTTTAGATTTTTTTTTAGGTTTCCACATATTGATGGAGTAAAAAAAAAACATAATTATAGTGGTCTTTTTAAAGAAATGTTAAAGGGGTCCTAACCCTTCACAAATATAATGTGAGAAAATGAGTGTTCTTGCTTATAAGCCACTCAACATTTTGTTTTTTAAAGTTTATTCATATTTGGGAGAAAAACAAACAATTTTCTGTAATATGGGTCAGACTGATTATACTGGGTTTGCTTCCCATGTCAACAGGTGCTGTAGTGTTGTGGTGGAACAAGTCATTGGAAGCTCCTGGTACAGATTTCATTCTCTTGAACTGCACAGTAAAATCTCTAAAATTTAAACTTTTAAGATTACAAAAATTCCAGGGGGCTGCTGAGCTTAAGTGCACCCCTCCTGTTGCATCAGTGGTAGTTTTATCTGTTCTTATTCTTTATGAATACCAACAATCCCAATAACTGATAACTAGAGCTTTTATTAGGGACTCCAAAAATCTTGTGGTCTTGGTAGAAGTGTGGGAATACTTAGTAAGCTCAACGAATTCAAGATGGTGACATTTACACTTTATATCAGTGTTTCCTATAATGTGTCTCTTTATTTGTTGATAAAGTACAACTCAGAGTACCCCCAACAGCTGAAGGGGTTGGGCAGGGAGGCCTATTAATGGACATTTGTGATCCAAAATATTATCATTCATTGTGAGGCCAGTTGGCAAGGTCAATATTGCAGGTTCTGTATCACCAAGGGTTTGATTATTATAACTTTTATATATATACACTGTTGACAAACATTTGTTCAGCCGGCCTCCTTAGCTCATAGTTTACTGTTATATAGAAACATTAGAGTAACAGTCACCCTGCTATAGCCCAAAATCTCACCACACACTGGCTTTCAGTCTGGGCCCCCTCAGCTTAAAACAAGGTTACAGATATATAAAAACATTGGGGTAACAGTCACCCTGCAATAGTTTCAGGGGTACCCAGGACACAAATAAGCACTCACCCCAAAATCTCACCACACACTGGCTTTCAGGCTGGGCCCCCTCATCTCATAACAAGGTTACAAATGTATAGAAACATTGGGGGTAAAAGTCACCCTGCTATAGTTCCAGGGGTACCCAGGGTACAAATAAGCACTCACCCCAAATCTCCCCCTAACTGACCTTCAGACTGGGCCCCCTTAGCTCATAACAAGGTTACAGATATATAGAAACATTGGGGGTAAAAGTCACCCTGCTATAGTTCCAGGGGTACCCAGGGTACAAATAAGCACTCACCCCAAATCTCCCCCTAACTGACCTTCAGACTGGGCCCCCTTAGCTCATAACAAGGTTACAGATATATAGAAACATTGGGGGTAAAAGTCACCCTGCTATAGTTCCAGGGGTACCCAGGGTACAAATAAGCACTCACCCCCAAATCTCACCCTAACTGGCCTTCAGACTGGGCCCCCTTAGCTCATAACAAGGTTACAGATATATAGAAACATTGGGGGTAAAAGTCACCCTGCTATAGTTCCAGGGGTACCCAGGGTACAAATAAGCACTCACCCCCAAATCTCACCCTAACTGGCCTTCAGACTAAGCCCCATTAACTCATAACAACAAATCAGTCGTAACCTTCACCTTAATGTACATCAAAGAACATCTAGCATAGCAATTAAATATTTATTTTATTTTAAATCTCTTTTTATTACATTTTTTAATTTTCCAAAGGGTACAGAAAGAAAAAAGGGGAATGGGGAAAGAAAATGAATTTTCAGGACATCCATTAATATTTTGGAGCATTAAAAGTCATTAATTCATTAAACTTGGTTGGGCCCTATCAAATCAGGTCTCAACAGGGAACCAGTCTCATAGTTTGGAAACCTCTTCTGTATCCAAAATGTCCTAAAAACAAACTTTTTAACTTTCCATAAAGCAAATCATTTTTACTGTATTTAACAGCATTTAAAGCAGCTGGCATAGAGTTGGCTATGTATTTTATTAGCATTAAGCTTAACATTTTCATCTCATGGGAAAATGCTTTGAAAAAGCTGAATATCTAAACTTTCTTCCCTCTTCTACCTTCTCCATTCAGCTTACTTGGTTTAATATCAACGAATGACCTTCCCTTCCATATAGAATAATTACTTTCCATTTTTATGCATTTAATTACACATCTGTCTGTTAATAAAGAAAACACTCATTTCAGTCCCTATAACATTTATTTTATTCTTAACCCATAACCATTTAAAAAAATTTGTCCGGCAAGCAAGCTAGCCTTGCATGTGATCTGAAATGAGAATTACATTTTGAAAAAGCAGACAAAAACATAAAAACAACAAAAATTTAAAAATGAGAAAAAAACACATTTGTGCTGACAATATTTAGCAATTTTTATTTTTTTCTATTTTATTATTATTCACATTTGGCGGAAATATGCATGTCATGTCATCCGATTTCATTAAATTTCAATTTCAATTCAGTTGAACATACTAGAAAATAAACTGAAAAAATATGTAAGAGTTCCTCAGTTTGTCATTCTAAACAATAACCTTTTCATTTGTACGGTTCTGGAGGGGGAAAAAATTGTCTGTGAACAGATTAGAGGTCTGATTACTTGTTAAGAGACAAGAAAAAAAAAAGTCAGGTGGTAAAAATAATGCTGTTTGTATATATTTATTTATGCTTAATTTAACAGGAATTTGTATATATGGCGAGCAAGATTATGGTTTTATTTATCTGTGAGTCTGTTTCTGTGGATGGGTGAAAATGCTTGATCCTAGATAGCTTTACTATTTTTCTGTTCCTTAGACTCTCTATAATAGTTATGGATAGCAGTTTGGTTCTTGTCCAGTGATTTACATAAATAAAAAAATCGTTGTGTTATTGTTGTATTTCACCTTTCGTCTTTCAATGTCTACAAACGCACAGAAATGGGAATTTTCATATTTTACTTGGAATGAACGCATAGAGAATTGTTCAAGGGCAGACATCTTCAAAAAGAGAAGTTTTTAGTCATCATGTCAATTGACCTGTTCTACTCAACTTTTTATTTTGGTCTTCATTTTTTTATGCCTCTTTCCAGCCTGCAACTGAATCTGGTTGCTGTAGTCTCTGACCCCACAACTGTGAAGGTTCTACCTGTTGTTTGGAGGCTATAGTAATAGAGCCCTAGCAATCAAATGTTACAGCTTTAGACGGGCAGAACATTAAAAAATGTTGAAACCTCAGAAAAATGTATTGGACTAAATGCACATTGCGTTAGAATAATGCTGTCTATATGATGCTAAAATTAATTTTGAGGTGAACTTCCTCTTTAATGACTCTGCAGTACTCTCACAACTCCCTTCTGGATTCTACTCATGACCTTTCTATTATGTTTATTTATATTTTCATACACCATGCTTAATTCAAGGAGAAAAGCTAAATAAAATAAAAAAATTAAATATTTTTAAGCCCTAAGGCAGTCCATCAGCAGCTGACTCTCTTGACCAAGTTACGTAGTTGAAAAAAGACCGAAGTCTATCAAGTTCAACCCCTCCAAAGGAAACCCAGTGCACATACATACACACACTGACCCCTCCATACACTCACATAAACTATATATACCCATATCTATACTAACTATAGATTTTAATATCACAATAGCCTTTGATGTTTTACTTTTCCAAGAAATTATCCAAGTCCCTTTTAAAGACATTAACTGAATCAGCATCACAACATCACCCGGCAGTGCATTCCCCAACCTCACTGTCCTCACTGTGAAGAACCCCCTACTCTGCTTCAAATTAAAGTTCTTTTCCTCTAGTCTGAAGGGGTGGCCTCTATAATGTCCTCTAATGTACTTGTAAAGAGTAATCATGTCACCTCGCAAGCGCCTTTTCGCCAGAGAAAACAACCCCACTCTCTGTTTAAATCCTCCATTTCTCTAACCAGTTTAGTTGCACTTAGTCTCTGCACTCTCTCCGGCTCATTTATATCCCTCTTAAGAGCTGGAGTCCAAAACTGCCCCCATACTCCAGATGAGGCCTCACCAGGGACCTATAAAGAGGCAAAATTATGTTTTCATCCTGTGAGTTTATACCCTTTTTTATGCAAGACAGAACTTTATTTAGTGGCCACAGAATGACGTTGCCTAGAGTTACACAGTAGGTTATCCACAAAAATCCCCAGATCCTTCTCAATTAAGGAGGCCCCCAACACACTGACATTTAGGGGGTTATTTATCAAAATCCAAAACATTTTCAGAATTCTCTGAAAACTACTTTGACCAAATCTGCATGGATTTTTTCCATACATACATTTCCCAAAACTCATGAGAATATCGAAACTTTTTTGATTTGACGCCTGAATACCTCGTCTTTTTTTGATTTGCCGCCAGAATACTGCAACTTTTTCGGATACCCAGCACAAATCTGCATATCTTTAGTCTGAAGGGGAGGCCTCTGGTACAGTGATCCTCTTTATGGGTGAAAAGGTCCCCTGCTATTTGTCTATAATGTCCTCTAATGTACTTGTAAAGTCTAATCATGTCCCCTCACAAGCGTCTTTTTTTCCAGAGAAAACAACCCCAACTGTGGCAGTCTACCGTTATAATTTAAATATTCCAGCCCTTTAACCAGTTTAGTTGCACATCTCTGCACTCTCTCCAGCTCATTAATAACCCCGTTGAGAACTGGAGCTCAAAACAGCACTGCTTACTCAAGGTGAGGTGGAACATGCTTTTTCTGCCTGACCAAGTCATATCTAATTGGGGCTCATTCACGTATCAATTCGATCTGGCAAAACAGGGTTATGACCAAGACCAGTATTGGCTATGGAGGAAGTTGCTGACCAATGTGATCTGAACATTGACTTAAGTTGGCCATAGACGCAAAGATCCGATCGTACGAATTAAAGTACAATCTGACTTTCCCATCTCCCGACCCTCCACTAACCATTCAGATCAAAGTCTTACCATTCCGACCAAATAAAGTAGTAAAAGAACAGATCTGCCCCTGACAGCAATCGTACGATAATTATGTCCGACAAAGCTAGTGACAGTCTCCCACTGATCGTACGATCAAAAATGGTCCAAAAATCGTCCGAAAATCATACGAGAATCCACGATTCGTATGATCGGATCGTTGCGTCTATGGCCAGCTTTAGACCCACTCTCACTTCAGCCTGATTTGACCCACAACCTGAATTCAGATACTGTTTGTATGGGGATAAAACTGTTATTAGACTAAAAACTAATTTTCTAAATAGTAGTAGTAACTGTCATTAGGTTATAGATTTCCATCAATTCACAGGAAGTCAAAGGACTGTGCAGTTTCTAGGTCTAGACTCAACCCAAGCCTTGTTTGTTACAATACGCACAAAAGGGCTGCTATCTTTTGGGATGGTGTCCTTGATAGTTTGCTCCTAAATCATTTTAAATATACCTTCATCCTACTTTTAAATTTAAAATGATGATCTGGGACTGATTTCCAGTGGGATATCAAGTAGACCCAAAACATTGGTACAGAAAGCTGTAATCCCATTGGGCTCATTAGTATCATATGTATCCTCTGAACATGAGTGAAATTAATTATATGGTTCTATACCTAATGCCATGTCTTACCTGCTCCTTCCCTGTACAGTCATCAGTTCTTTTGCTTAGAAGCATCTTCTCCCAAATTGTCTTTTGTACTTACCTACAGACTTTGTACACTCCATGTTCTGGACTAGATGAAGCTGCTGGATATCAGAAATGCTATGTCTATGGCTGGCAATGCAGTGCTATGTCACAAATGGGAGATGGCCTTCACATTAATTAAAGCTTTGAGAATAACCGGTTTCTGGATCCCATACCTGTACTTGGTAGTAGGAATAGTGGTTTTATTCTCCATATGCAAATCAGGGTGACTTTTAAGGACCATGTCCTGAGCTGCTGCTCCATTACTCCTCCTTTATGTTCTATCATAGTATAGACCAGAGATCCCCAACCAGTGGCTCACAAGCGAAATGTTGCTCATCAACTACTTGGATGTTGCAAAATATGCACACTTTGTGGATGAATTGATCCTGGGTTATTAAGTAAGAGGGTTCAACTTCAAAGTAAGGCACCGGCAGGCCTTCCAAACTTTCACAAATTGTAGATAGCACTCTGGAGAACCAATTTCTGTAGTCAATAATTACTTTATTTGAAAATGCACAACATGTTTCGGATAGGGTGATCCTTCCTCAGGTGCTCATATACATATGAGCACCTGAGGAAGGATCACCCGATCCGAAACATGTTGTGCTTTTTCAAATAAAGTAACTATTGACTACAGAAATTGGTTCTCCAGAATACTTGGATGTTGCTCCCAGTGGCCTCAAAGCAGGTGCATTCAAGAAGATGAGTTGTTGAGTTGCCTTTGAGTCGCAAACTCTGAATTCCAAAGATTCGACGGATCTTTAACAATGATTAAGAAGAAAGTTGGATAAAACTTGATGGAAAGGGGAGGTTCATTGGCAAGGGAAACATTTTGGGGTAAGAATTTCATACCCCCCGTTAGCACTTGACACAACAGTATTGCTGTTGCCCTACTAATTAGATGGAGGCGTTGAACTTGAAGGAATGATGTATTGCTTTCCCATTAGTAAAATAAAATTATTCTATAAAGAGTATCCAACATGGAAGTACGTTTTTATCCCTCATTAAATAGTAGAAATAGAATGTATTTGCCCAAACCAAGCTCACAATTGATGAATCTAAACAGAAGATTGTGTTACTTGGATGCAGATTGTGTTGTTGGGAGGCTGCACAGTTACTTTACCAGAATTATTCTGTTTAATGCCCAGGGCTTTTTTTTTTCCAAACAAGGGTCTCCATAAATCCAGCGCTAAGGTCAGTCATGACACCAACAATAAATTTAAAGGTCATGTTTCAATAAAGCATAACAATGTTTAACTGGGTAGGGAAGTGTACAAATGTAGCCCGTGTGGCGAGCTATCAGGGTGTTATTTCTGCTTTCTTAGAATTTCGATGTAATTGTACAAAATACACATATTGTATATATATATATATATATATATATATATATATATATATATATATATATACAGTAAATATATAAAGAACAAAAGACCATCAGACTGGATTAGAATGCACAAAATCTCTTATTTCACAGCATCAGCATCTATTTATGTCTTGCATTTCTATTTTTAAGAATTGCCTTCTCAATGGGGGGCACCAAAATGCCAACGACTGGAAGGGTCTGCTTGTCCCTTGTTACGGCGATTTAAAATTGGCATGACAAACTCAAATGGCACGAAGTCCCAGAATAAAGGAAATTCACTAAATAGGTGCAAGGTTTCCTTCTGAAGGACAGGCCAGAGCCGCCAAGGGAAATTTTGCTTTGGGGCATGTTAACATCAAGGTCCATCAGTTTACCTGAACTTCAAAATAATTCACCCGAGTGGTGAGGGATCTGAAACTTTGGCATTCTCTGAAATGCTTGGATCATTTGGGGGCCAGTGAAATGCTTATATAAACCAAAGTGTATGGATTTATTCTAATGTAACAATGACAATATGTGCAATAAATATAATTCATAAAATATATAAACTACCACTGGCTGCAGATGTTATACATGGCCTTGAGTAATCTTTAACTGTCATGACCTGCAGTTATACCTTTTCTTAGCAGCCATTATTTTACATTCTGGCTGACCACACAATACCTTATCCTCTGCCACAGCCCTTCTTTTGTGTTCTCAGCCTTTTACAAGAATCTACACATGGAGGTGATCTACCAGCCAAGGTTCCATAGAAGACAAAGTTCTAGTCTGTACAGATAGATACCAATGCACTATACCAGCACAGGTTTTCCTCTCTACTAAGCACAATTCAGCAGGAACAGTCCCTAAGTTTGCTCATAGTCTGTACAGAGAGATCCCATAAAACTATGGCAGCATAGGTATTCCCTGTACTAAGCACAATTCAGCAGGAACAGTCCCCTAAGTTTGTTCATAGTCTGTACAGAGAGATCCCATAAAACTATGGCAGCATAGGTATTCCCTGTACTAAGCACAATTCAGCAGGAACAGCCCCTTAAATTTGCTCATAGTCTGTACAGAGAGATCCCATAAAACTATGGCAGCATAGGTATTCCCTGTACTAAGCACAATTCAGCAGGAACAGCCCCTTAAATTTGCTCATAGTCTGTATAGAGAGATACAATTTCAGTATACCAGTTACCAGTTATTCCCCTGTACTCAAGAATGGACTCCTCAAGTGGGACACTGGTTAAAACCTGGTTGGCCTGACCCTCCGACTGAGACCACACCCTTCTGAGACCCCATGCTGCCCTTCTGATCTCTCCCGGCTCAGATCATGGCTGTAACTAAAGAAATGGTAAGCATGGGGGTGTAGGGTTACAGCTGGGGCTGGGGGCCCGGAGGGGGCTTGTGGCTGGGGCAGGGGGGCTGAAGGGAGCATGGGGAGCCAGTGGCAGAAGACCTGGTGGGCCTTGGACCCTCCAGTCCAACTCTGCCTGTACTAAGCATAAATGAGCATGAAAACATGAGCATCTAATGGTCCTCAAAATGATTGGAGTTGTTGTGTCATTGTCCATGTTCTTCACCATCTAAATTTGTAAACCCTTTCAACTGACCTTTTCCACACAACAAAAGCAATTAGTAATACTGTATATAGAAAGACTACTTTAACAAACAACATTTATTGAAAAATAATTCATTTTAAGTCTCCTACCTCCTACCTAGCATTGCTTCCAACCTGAGACAACCCTTGCGTAGAGACATATATAAGGCATTAAAAAAATATATTGTATATAAACAGTGTGTTATCAATTTTGTCTATAAAGCAAGATACTTCCTGAAAGGGCAAGACAAGGACATGAATGGAAAATTCTTTAAAAAAAAAAAAAAGAGAGTCTTTTAATGCTATTAAGGTCCTTTAATTCAAAGGAGATAAAGTGACTTGCCCAGGGCCAGGGGAGTCATCTACTTCACAGTTCAATGTCTTTAACTACAAGGGCACTCCTCCATAATGGTTAAAATGCTATTCTGTTTTTATGACTTTGCTTCTTGCCATCTTGATAGCCGGAAAAAAGCAACTCTGCCCATTTATTCACTTGAAGGGACTGGTGAGTCGTATAAAAGCGCTGTGTATAGACTTGCTTGTCATGCTTCGACTCAACACTTTCAAAGGGCTTATTCATATAGAGTTTCTGAGTAGCGTATGTGAACCAGGGAAATGACAGCAACTTGAACAGCACATTTTCAATATGCAAATTTGAGGAGACCCCTTATAGACCCTATTGTAGAATATTATTAGTAAACTGTAATTTCTATTTAATGGTGAGGTGCCCAGGTGGTTTTTCAGACCAAGAATGAGCAGAATTCACTTGTTAAACTTAAAGTGTGGGAAACTTTGACAATGTTGGATTTATTAAATCATGGGGATTATTTTTCTCCATTATAGTCTTGTCAGGGATGCAAGGCCATCAGGTCCAGAAATTAGGTACTTAGGAAGCAGGTGAGCACTGGAGATATATGGACAGAAGGATCAGGTGTATTGATGGGTGAATTTGTCATGTTTTGCTTTCGAAACGGGCGTCAATTTTCAGTAGGGATGCACCAAATTCACTTTTTTGGATTCGGCCGAACCCCCGAATCCTTCACGAAAGATTCGGTGGAAGATTCCGGGGAAAACATTTTTTATTTCCTTGTTTTCTGACGAAAAGTCATGCGATTACCCTCCTCGCCCCTAATTTGCATATGTAAATTAGGATTCGGTTCGGCCGGCAGAAGGATTCAGTCGAATCCGAATCCTGCTGAAAAAGGCCGAATCCTGGCCGAATCCCGAACCGAATCCTGGATTCGGTGCATCCCTAATTTGTAGGCGTCAAAATTGACACCGGTGACAATTCCAATGCAAATTTTTCGAGGCAATTTTGCAAATTTATTCACCGGCGGGGAAACTCGCAAATTCACCGCAAATTCTCGTCTGGGAATGAATTTGCCCATCACTAATCAGGTGTTGAGAATCCAAATATCTGGCACAGGTCAATAGTTAGGATCATGTCAGAGATCAACATTTTCATCAACATTTAGATGTTGGTGTAGGTTTTTGAAACTGTGAATAAACTAATTTTCCCTAAACCAACAAATTTCATGTAATTTATTAAAAGATCCGAATATAAAAAGTACGAACAGATTTGCATAACATATGAATATCTCTAAATTTTTTTGCAAAATATCTGAAAACCTCTAAAAGCCTGAATGACTAAAAAAAAAAAAAAAAAAAAGTCCAATAGGATTAGTGCAGCTCCCATTGACTTCTATGGGGAAACTTCTATGGGGAACTTTTGTATTGAGTTTTTGTGGTTTTTACACCGATAAAAAAGATAAATGTTCCATTTTTGGAGTTTTAGAGAAATAAAAAAACGTAATATTTTTAGAGAAAACTAATGACTAAAAAATATGAAAGTTAGTACAGGTATGGGATCCGTTATCTGGAAAACCGTTATCCGGAAAGCTCCAAATTACCAAACATCTCCCATAGACTCCATTTTATCTAAATAATCACATTTTTTTTCCTTTTTCTCTGTAATAATAAAACTGTACCTTGTACGCAATCCAAACTAATGAATCCTTATTGAAGCAAATCCAGCCTATTGGGTTCATTGAACTTTAAATTGTTTTTTAGTAGACTTAAGGCAAGAAAATCCAAATTACAGAAAGATCCGTCATCCAGAAATCCCCAGGTCCTGAGCATTCTGGATGAGCGGTCTCATACCTGTGAACAGGCCCCTTATAATCCATCCACCAGGAACTTACCAAAATAAAACCCACAATTGGGTATAGAACCTGAGCCGGAAAGGGCTTGAACTATTTGAGCTAAGCACCTGTATGGCATACTAAAATTGAGTGGGTCTTTTGCTTGATTGGACCACCTATATAGTAGACAAACCCTGTTATTTGACCCCTAGGACAACTATTGGATTATAATTGGAACCTAGAAAGACCTATCAGGAGAGAATCCCAAGAACATGCCAATATGGTTAAAACCCAATGGTATTTTCTAGGCTGCCCAATCGAAATCTGGATGTTTTTTTCCAGTTGGGCAAGTCATCTGCAGGCTTTATACACAGGTCAATAACCTGCCGACTCAGTCTGGAGTGCACAACTATTGTCTTGGTTGGAACTGTCTGAATGTTATAGGCAGCGCCATCAGCAAACCCAGATGGAATGGGTTAGTGCACTACTAGATAATAAAGTTGGTGGAATGGTCCTACAGAAAACCTTTGGGTCCTGAAGAATTTGGAAGATAAATGTAGGGTAATGGATACCTTCCAGCTCAAAACGTATTTGCATTGCCACTGATAATTAAATACCCTTTAAAGGCTCTACAATTACAATCTGGGCAAGCACGAGAACATGTCATATTGTTCAGCTCTGCTTACAGACCATGAAAGGACCTCTCAAACACGAGGCGTTATACCGAGAATGCTGACAGACTGATATAGTATTAATTGTACTTTCTGTTTTTCATGTGTTTCTGTATATTTTGGAATCCTTGAGTAATATTTGACAGCCCGGAATGTCATTTGGATGCAAGCGCTCATAAATTGTGTTTAAAGGCTGGTTTATTATCTTTGGAAGCCTCGTCTAGAAGTGAGATTTGTCATCACTCCAGAAGAAAGTAAGAAAGTGACATTAATTAAACATGCTATTAGGCTCAGCTTCAGTGATATTAATAGACACGGAGCAAGGCTGATCCAGGGAACTCTTCTGATTGCAATTCTGGAGCGATGGAAAAAATGTTAATTCTGTGGCAAATTAGCTGTTGATGGTTTATTTTGGAAGCCGGGTTGGTATTATTTGAACTATACCAGGTAAATGTGCTTTCCGCTGCGGCATCTCTGTAACTATGTCTGCATTATAGGCACACTCAGGCCATAAGGGTTCATTTGCAACAATAAGCTCAGTTGTTACTCGCATTGAAGCTATTCCTTAAAGGGATTTGTGTCTAGAGATGCTCTTCTCTAGAGTGGTGCTCATTGACTGTGTGTCCATTCTACCTCCTGAACCATGCAAGTGGGCTTATAGAGACGGGGAACCCTGGAGCCTTCCTTCAAACTTAAGGTAATCCCATGGTTACCACTGTGGTCTGTGTCAATATATGCAGCAGAGATGACCCTTTAAAAAAGTGCAGTAAATAGTCATCATGACTTTTTCAGCAAAGTGTGTCTGTCTTTCTCCTGTGATGAATTGTAGGCAATTTGTGGGCCATGGGCAATAGGAAACCTAACATTACTACCCCAATCAAGTGGTAATTGCAGGGTTCCCTCTGCGGGCTGCGTCAGTAGGCACAGTAGACTTGAGCCCAGTCAAGATTGTGTAAATGTCATATTAACACCCAACTGTGAAGATTATATAATGACCACCTTTTGCCTTGCACACTCTTATAAAAAGTCTCTAGGATGCATTTTAACCAGGACTGAGGCATTGGAGCCCACTGGGACCACAATTTCAAGGGCCCTCGATGCAGTTGGTCCAGTCTTCAACCACTCCCCTCCCCCCTGTTGCACAAGCACTGCTGTATACTTCTACGTGGCTGAGATTGGTGTGTGTGTGGGGGGGGTTTGCTGGGCCCATGAAGTCTGGGGCCGACTGGGTTTTTCCTGGTGTCCTGCCAGCCTAGTCTGACACTGGTTTTAACACATCCTATAGGAGTTCTCAAATCCCAGCATATCAATATTCACAATATCTCTGCCCCATAAGTAGCCCTGCCCCAGCCAGGGTAATTTAGGCAGAGAGGTACTGGTTGAATTTCTCTAAGTCATTGTACAGCAGAACCAGCTCTGAGCCTCTAAGACAAGTCAATAACTAACTTAGACCATGACTACCTTACTAAAGAGGCCCATGTAATATAGGTTGCAGTGGCTTCCAACCCCCTAGGGTACATACTGTAGGGAGATTAGTAACTGAGCATGTGGCTGAATACAAGTAGGTTTCACTTTTGCCCTTGGGACTCATCCAGAAGCTCAAGGCTTCCAAGATCTGATATTACTGGGAGGGAAGGCACTGATTCGGTAGCTGGAATTGGCCATCTAGTCATCATAATAAGGGGCCAAAAATAATGTCGGACTAGGCCTACCACTAGAGCCAACCAGAGAACCTGACATCCAGGTTAGTGATGTGCGGGTCAGGGTTTTCCAGACCCGCCCCGCCGATGAGGTCACAAAAGGGGCAGGGCGAGCAGGCACGTCCGGAATTCAGAAACCGGCATTTGAAGGTGTCGGCCGGGGAGAGCAGGAGAAGAACTCAACCAGCACCTGCCCGCCACCCGCGGGTAAACCCCCCATCATATTTAGCCATTCGCTGGTTGGACAAGCTAAGCTGTGAAGCTCCTAGTCAGTAAAACTTTACCTAAAGAGTAAAACTTGAATCAAAAGATATTTGAGGGACAATTTGCACCAATAAAATTAAAAATCCACATCTCTCAATGTAAAATGATTCCTTAAACTATTACATTGCGAATTGTAATTGTACATTGTGAATTTTAATTGCGCACTCTTAAGAAGAGCTTGAAGGTGTCACAATCTTTTGGAGCAAACATAACGACTTTTTCAGTAAGGAGTTTTATTACATGAACTGCGCATTGGCGCATACTATAAAATTCGCCAACGGTCTTCCGCTGTGGGAAGTGGTTGCTGAACAGTTTCCGGGTTTGCAAAAGCTATATTTTATTCACGCAAAGTAAAATTTGTTTGCGCAATGGCATAACTTTTTGCATTGTGAATAGTTTTTCTGTTACCGACTTTTATCACATTCCCCCGATTGTCTCTTGTTGGGCGTTTGCGCATCCACACCCTGGCCTTGTGCTGTTGTTTCCTCGGTACCTACACTCCATTTACCAGGCGGGGAGATTGGATTCCTTATTGCTAATAACAAGATTATATTTCAATCTCCTTTTTTGAATTCACAGCCCAGCCGAGCATTGGCCTGACTCCTTTCCTCCAGCAAGTCTCCCCCCCCCACTGCCCCCATTCCTACATTCTGTCAAGCAATGGCCTGTAAAATAGTTATCCAGCCCAACAGACAGGCAAGTGCCGTTTGAGAGTAATTCCAGCCCCAAGCGTTTAGCTGGGGGCAAAGCAAGCGTGCTCTCTAACTGATCAACCTGGATATTTCATTATTCATTAATTTACTGTTTAACCAAATCCCACTCATTATCAGAGGCAACGCTTGGCAGAGCCCAGAGAACAGTAGCAGTTGGTGTCAGGCGTGGAGAATTGGCCCATTTGATCCCGGCCTGTTTTATTATTCAACACCACTGACTGAGAAAAAGAGGCATGAATAATAAAGAGAGCGTGTTTGAACTGAGGAGCATGACAAAGCCTTACAAACAGTAGCACTTACATAATTAAAGTGGAGTCGACCTCCCCATTTTATTCTTAACTTCTGACTGACGACTGGGGAGGTTCTGTTGTGCTGACTGGGCCATTCTTAGACACGCTATGATCAGCAGTTGGGGGGACACCCCTCTTTATTATATCACCTCGTGTTGCTAAGGGACCTGGCCGGGGCGACGGAGAACCAGCACCACCAACGCAGTGAGAGGAAAGGCGAGTGTGCGGTAGGAACACATATTACTGGGCCATTCTTAGAGACACTTCTACGATGACAGCTCGGAATATAACCGTTATAACCGGAAGAAGAAAAAAATTACAAATTATTCTTTTTTTTATATATAAAACTGAATAAAAGAAACATTCTATGGGGGCAAATTCACTAAACGGCATAAATTCGCCTGGACAACGCTAATGCACGAAGATCCGAAGTTGCTCACAGGGTACCGAACGCTGGCGAAGTTGCGCTACCGAAAATACGTTACGCTAGCGTTGGCTAATTTGCATACAGCGTGCAGTTAAAGTACAATGGACGTATATGCAGCAGCAAATACATTACACTACACAAGCCCAGGGAACCTTAATAAAATTATATTGAGGTGTTATAATTAGGGATGCACCGAATCCACTATTTTGGATTCGGCCGAACCGCCGAATCCTTCACAAAAGATTCGGCCGAATACCGAACCGAATCCGAACCCTAATTTGCATATGTAAATTAGGAGTGGGAAGGGGAAAACATTTTTTACTTCTTTGTTTTGTGACAAAAAGTCATGCAATTTCCCTCCCCGCCCCTAATTTGCATATGCAAATTAGGATTCGGATTCGGTTCGGCCAGGCAGAAGGATTCGGCCGAATCCGAATCCTGCTGAAAAAGGCCGAATCCTGGCCGAATCCCGAACCGAATCCTGGATTCGGTGCATCCCTAGTTATAATTGCCCTACACATGAGCCCACAGTATAGTTTAGGTGCTATATGTTAGCAAATGTAGGGGGGGAGGAGGGTACCCCAAAAAAAAATTTTGATCTTTTTCAGCCTATCACCCTGTAAAAAGGAAAAGACGAAAGCGTTTTCTGGGACTTAGAAAAATGTTCAACTTTTTTTTGAGGAAGTCCTATCTACTCTATTGCACTTCAACTGGTCTGAGGTGGTGAAGGCAAGTCTGGCGATAGAGGTAACGATCAGTAAAATCAAAAACGTAGTGAATTTGCGTAAGAACGCTCTTTCGCCAGAGCGAAACATTCGCCTAGAGTGCAAAGTTGCGCCACAGTGTATCTCCAGCAAAATTACGCCACCAACTATTAGTAAATTGGCGAAGTGCCGAAATGACGCCACACTGGCGAATTTACACCAGCGTTAGCCCTTTAGTAAATTTCCACCAATATTTTTATTAGAAATATTCTGTTTATTTCAATAATGGTCCATTAGAAGTAACTAATTGTATGTCACATCTCGCTGAGTTATACAGGGAAATCTGAGTATCACTCATGTATTATAAGGGATAATGTACCCCCTACTGTAAATGATAAGGATATTAGAAGTCACTGAGGGGTTGTTCTGTGACCATATAAAGGCACAAGGCTGCAGGCTGAGTTATACAGGGAACTCTGAGTATCACTCATGTATTATAAGGGATAATTTACCCCCTACTGTAAGTGATAAGGATATTAGAAGTCACTGAGGGGTTGTTCTGTGACGATATAAAGACACAAGGCTGCAGGCTGAGTTATACAGGGAACTCTGAGTATCACTCATGTATTATAAGGGATAATGTAGCCCCTACTGTAAATGATAAGGATTTTAAAGTGACTGAGGGGTTCTGTGACCATATAAAGGCACAAGGCTGCAGGCTGAGTTATACAGGGAACCCTGAGTATCACTCATGTATTATAAGGGATAATGTACCCCCTACTGTAAATGATAAGGATATTAGAAGTCACTGAGGGGTTGTTCTGTGACTATATAAAGACACAAGGCTGCAGGCTGAGTTATACAGGGAACCCTGAGTATCACTCATGTATTATAAGGGATAATGTACCCCCTACTGTAAATGATAAGGATATTAGAAGTCACTGAGGGGTTGTTCTGTGACCATATAAAGGCACAAGGCTGCAGGCTGAGTTATACAGGGAACCCTGAGTACCACTCACTCATGTATTATAAGGGATAATGTACCCCCTACTGTAAATGATAAGGATATTAGAAGTCACTGAGAGGTTGTTCTGTGACCATATAAAGGCACAAGGCTGCAGGCTGAGTTATACAGGGAACTCTGAGTATCACTCATGTATTATAAGGGATAATGTACCCCCTAATGTAAATGATAAGGATATTAGAAGTCACTGAGGGGTTCTGTGACCATATAAAGGCACAAGGCTGCAGGCTGAGTTATACAGGGAACTCTGAGTATCACTCATATATTATAAGGGGTAATGTACCCCCTACTGTAAATCATAAGGATATTAGAAGTCACAGAGGGGTTGTTCTGTGACCATATAAAGACACAAGGCTGCAGGCTGAGTTATACAGAGAACTCAAGTATCACTCATGTATTACTGTATAAGGTATAATGTACCCCCTACTGTAAATGATAAGGATATTAGAAGCATACAGGTCATGGAACTCCGAGGTAACTTCTAATATCCTCATATTTTGCAACTGGGGGTACTTTATTATAATACACAAGCTTCAGTGAGTCCTATGACAGAAATGACATCAGAACTCACCGTTTATATTGATGACATCAGAACTCACCGTTTATAAGGATATAATTTACAAGATATTCATGGCTTTTGTGTATTATATTTATATATACTCAAATGGAGCAGTTCAGTTTATAAAGAAGTCTTGGAATATGAATCTTAATTTAAATGAATGGTTTTAAATGCACGTGTTTAATAAATTATTCAAACTGCTGTAAAAACATCCAATTTAATCCCCAAAGATTATTTCTTACATCAGCCCAAAAGAAATATGGAAGAACAATTCATTTCTGCAAAAACACTTAACTTCAGATTAATTCTTCAGCTCGATTAATATTTTACTCTTCCACAAATACAAATAAATCTAAATGGCCATAAGGATGAAGAATGTTATAAACAAGACTGCATTATGCACAGAAGCCTCAGACAGTATTTGATCAATTATAATTACTGGCTGTTGCTGAGTGAGACTATTGCTCATTAATTTGGATATGAGGCACGCGATGAAATCCAAACTAAGGGTCATAAACGGCAGTGGATGCCCAATAAAACACCTATAAAACACATTTCCACAGCATAAATAATATTGCAGCATATGACGGGAAGGGGCAGACAGGTCAAAGGTTTCTTTAGAAAGTATTTTCGATTGTGCTAAACCCATTATCCAGAAAGCTCCGAATTACGAAAAACAAACTCCCACAGATTCCAATTTATCCAAATAATCCAGATTTTTAAATATGATTTCCTTTTTCTCTGTAATAATAAAACATAATTAATATATATTGGATATAATTAATCCTTATTGGAAGCAAAACCAGCCTATTGGCTTTATTTAATATTTATATGATTTTTTAGTAGACTTAAAGTATAAAGATCCAAATTAAGGAAAGATCCGTTATCTGGAAAACCCCAGGTGTCAAACATTCTGGATAACATATCTGTTCTCTGTTACTCTGTATTTGGGGGTTGGGTTGGTGATCTTATATGGAACCGGTATTCTCAATTAATTTGGGGAGAGTATATAAAACCTTCAAAAGCTTAAGAAGACCTGCCTTGCCCAAACCAAAGGTTTGAGATTACAGCTGTTCATACACGTAAAGATCTGTTTAGAGAGGCCACCAAATCGGCAACTTTTTCCCTTGAGTTGCCCACCTTGAGTCGAGGATCAAATGATCAGAGCACATTGATGGTAAATTCAGGCTGCTGGGGCAAGGACCACATTAATGAGCCGATGTGGTCCTTATTTTGGACTAAACCAGCCCAATCTATGTCTGGTGAATTTTCGGGCAATGTAGATGGGCCAATATGCTGGAGTAAGGCTTGTGTATTGTCAGGGATGGATTTTGTGTCTGTGCAACCAGAGGCCAGCCTCAACCACCATTGTACCACCCCCACATGCTTCCGTTAAGGATTGTGTGTACTCAGGGTGATAGCATGGGCAGAGAGCCATCCTCTTCCCACCCCAGGATCACACACAAGCCAGATCCATTGACTTTATGGAGAGCCCTACACCCCAGAGTGCTATGTATACGGCTGGCGTGCCACCCTAGGTCCGGGCTTGTGTATAGTCACCTTTAGCGTATATCAAAGTTAGTGGGAATGGTAACAAACCCTGGCAAAACAACCTTCACTTGCTTACATATGATATGTTCTTAAAGGAGAAGGAAAGCTCCAAGACCGTTTATTGGCAACAGATTAGCCACAATAGTGCAAGCTAGAATGCTATATTTATTCTGCAGAATGCTTTACCATATCTGAGTAAACAGCTCTAGACACTGTCTCTGTTTGTTTAGGACAGAAGCTGCCATATATGCTTGGTGTGACATCACTTCCTGCCTGAGTCTCTCCGTGCTCACTCATAGCTCTGAGCTCAGATTACAGCAGGGATGGGAGGAGGGAGGGGGAGAGGAGCAAACTGAGCATGCTCAAGCCCTAGCCCTGGAGGTTTAAGCTGAAAACAGTTAGTCTGATACAGAAGCCCATGAGTACACAATAGAAGGAAAGAAATGTGCTGTTTCTTTTGACAGAGGACTCAGAGCAGCATTACTTTGAGGGTTTACTGGTGTATTAATATAGACCTTACTGATAAAGCTTACTTAATTTTAGCCTTTCCTTCTCCTTTAAGGTATAGCTTCTTCAGTAACAGAATATCCGAAATCAAAATACATTGTTAAGGTCAAAGTTAAAATAAGATGTATTTAAGTCCATTCCAATTACTTGGACAGTGCGTATGACCTATAATTCTTGTTGTGTCATTATTTAAAGAATTTGGGGCACCCTCTTTCCCAAAAACTACATGTGTCAATCAATCTGCTTAAAAGTTATCAAGTTATTTTATAATTGGTTTAGTCCTTTCCGTAACTGATTACGTCCAGATCATTCACTGATTTGGCTGCACATCATAAACCCCAGTTGCATTTTTGGGGGAGTCTTTCTACACTTGGATCAGGCAGAGGATTCCCGCTTGTTCCCTGCATGTTGTGTGCATGAACATCTTTTGGACTTTCTTAGGGGCGTAACTACAGAGGAAGCAGACCCTGCAGCTGCAGTGGAGCCCAGGAGATATAGGAACCCCATGACACCCTAATTCATATACAATTTCAATACATATTGGTGAAACCAGTCAACCTCTAGACATTACGGGGGCTTGAAAAATGGTTTGCTGTGGGGCCCAGTAATATCTAGTTACACCAATGAACATTCTATTTATTAGCTGTGTGTTGATTCAGAGGCAACAGTAGGGGCTCAAGTTTCCATGGAGGCGAGAGAAATATGTTCCCTCCTTTGGGATCCAAAACAGTGGAGGGATTGAATACCTATGGGGCCACCCCTTGCCTAGAAACACCTTTTCCCCCATTAAAATTAATGCATAAATGGAACTCGGTAACATTTTGCCTATGCTATTCTGTGTTACTGGATGTAAAAGGGAGATACCCAATAAAGTATAATTACATGGTAACATCCAAAACATTCTTGTTTTTTTTTCCTCTTTACTCTGCATGAGGCCCCACAGCTGCACCATTGAGGGCCCAATATCAACAGAATGTAAAAGATCAAACATTTAAGAATGAGGTGACAGTGCAGAAAGATGCCAGGGATGGGAGCCAAGCACTGAATGGCATGTAAGGACCCTCAGTCTATCCAAATATCACAGTTATTTACAGAACATCGTGCAACAAGCTCGGGACACACATAAAGAGCTTTGATCATCGTCTCTCTCTCTCTCTCTCTCTGTTGATTTTCTGAATGAGTAGGTTTATTTTTTTTCTCTCATTTTTGAATCAATTTACAGTGGAATATCTTCTAAAATATTATAATATCTTGTGTTTGTCCATTTAATTGCAGCATAGTCATCAGCACCTTAGGCAAAGAAAACTTCTACCAACTTGACATTGACCCATTTCTCTTTGCCGCGAATAGCTGATTTACTAAAGGGCGAAGTGAGTAACGCTGGCGATGCTTCTCCAGCGTTGCCATTTTCAGGCTTCGCTGATTTACTAACGGGCGCAGGCGTAACCGCTACGGTCATTTGCACTCTATCACCAGGAGAATTTTTGCTCTGGCGAATGGACGTTACTCCGCAAATTCACTATGATGCGGAGACCAGGGAAGTGCACTGGAGTGCACAAATCTTCCTCGATCTTCTGTTACTTACATCATATTTTTAGTGGAAAAAGTTTCGAAGTCCCAAAAAACGCTGGCGTCTTTTCCTTTTTTCAGAGTGATAGCCTGCAAAAGTCCTTACATTTTTTTTTGGGTAACCGGGTTCCCCCTTACTTTTTCTAACATATGGCACATAAACTATACAGTGGGCTCATGTGTAGGGAAATATAACAACTCTATTGTCTTTATTAAGGTTCCCTGGACTTGTGTAATGTAATGTATTTGCTGCAACATATACGTCCATTCAACTTTATAATTTCCCGCTGTATGCAAATTAGCCTGAGCGAAGACCTCTAACGAAGTTGGGCTGGACATAATTGAACATTAGCGCATCTTCACATTGATTGCCGAAGTAACGCTAGGGAAAATTCGCCAGCGTTCAGCGCCCTGGACTCAACTTTGCATTTTAGTAAATTAGCGTTGTCTGAGTGAAGTGAGCTTGGTGAAGTGTTGCGATGGCTGCAAAGCCGTCACTGTGAATTTTAGCTGCTTAGTAAATTTACCCCTTGATGTTTAGATCAGTGATCCCCCAACCACTAGGTCGCAAGTAACATGTTGTTCACCAACCCCTTGGATGTTGCTCCCAGTGGCCTTGATGCAGGTGCTTATTTTATTAATTCCTGGCTTGGAGGCAAGTTTTAATTGCATAAAAAACAGTTGTACCAGAGTCTCCTGTAGGCTGTGAGTCCACATAGAGGCTATCAGTAATAGAACCACAGCTCATATTTGTCACCCCAGGAATGTTTTGCCTGTTTATGTTGATTTCTTACGTCTGAATGTGACTCAAAGGTAAAAAAGTTTGGGGACTCCTGGTTTAGATGAACCTCTTGATGGAGACATCATGATACACAATGACATAATGGACACAAGGCACATGGAATAGTATTAATTCTAATACTTTGTAGTTTCTCATGGGATTCCATGGGAATCTCACTGCATTTGAGAACCTTCCTAAACCAGTGGCAAGGCTAAATGGCAAGTTAAAACCTTCAGACAAAAATCAATTCTATGAATATGGTCCTTAATGATGCTAAGTTGTATTGTTATATCTCCACATCCAAACTATAGTTGTTTGTTTTTTGGCTATAAAAGATAATGGGGCGGGAAGCAGTGGGAAACAGCATCTAAATATGAATTTGGCACATGATCCAACATCAGTGCAAGGACCTCAGTAGCTAACTCTACATATGACATAGCATTGTACATAGTAACGTAGTAAGTTAGGTTGATAAAAGACACACATCCACCAAGTTCAACCTTTTAACTAACCTTTTAGCCTGCCAGTTGGTTCAGAGGAAGGCAAAAAAAAAACATTTGAAGCCTCTCCAATTTGTCTCAGAGGTGGAAAATTCCTTCCTGACTCCAAAATGGCAATGGGTGAAACAACGATCTAGGGGATACAGGTATATATGGCCCTGGCCTAGCCACTCGCCAGTAGTAAATCCAAGAAAATAATTGCCAATACCTGTGCTTGCTTTCAACGGGGTGCTCCCACATTTATTCAAGGTGTTTCCAGACACTTTACAAAATGGCAATGGGACCAGTCCCTGGATCAACTGGTACTATGAGCTATCTCCCATATCCCTGTATTCCCTCACTTGCTAAACACCATCCAACCCCTTCTTATACCTATCTAATGTATCAGCCTGTACCCCTGATTCACTTCCCAGCTCTCCCTGTAACACCCCTTTCCCTCCTCTAATCTCATTGGCTCCCTCCTGTCTGCTGGGAGGAGCTACTGGTGAATAAAGCATCCGACCCTTCCTTGTACCTATCTAATGTATCAGCCTGTACCACTGATTCACTTCCCAGCTCTCCCTGTAACACCCCTTTCCCTCCTCTAATCTCATTGGCTCCCTCCTGTCTGCTGGGAGGAGCTACTGGTGAATAAAGCATCCGACCCTTCCTTATACCTATCTAATGTATCAGCCTGTACCCCTGATTCAGGGAGACAATTCCACATCTTCACAGCTCTCACTGTAACAAACCCCTTCCCAATATTTAGCTGGAACCTCTTTTCTTCTAATCGGAATGGGTGACCTTGTGTCAGCTGGAAAGACCTACTGGTAAATAAATCATTAGAGAGATTATTATATGATCCCCTTATATATTTATACATAGTTATCATATCACCCCTTAAGCGCCTCTTCTCCAGAGTGAACATCCCCAATTTGGCCAGTCTTTCCTCATAGCTAAGATTTTCCCTTTACCAGCTTAGTTGCCCTTCTCTGTACCCTCTCTAATACAATAATGTCCTGTTTGAGTGATGGAGACCAAAACTGTACGGCATATTCTAGATGGGGCCTTACCAGTGCTCCATACAGTGGAAGAATGAACCCCTCCTCCCGTGACTCTCTGCCCCTTTTAATACAACTCAAGACCTTATTTACCCTTGATGCTGCTGACTGATCAATTTTATTACCTACAAGGGCATGAAGCTCCTTTGCCATTATGAATTTGCCTAGTGCAGTCCCATTAAGGGTATAAGTGACTACATATTTTTACCTGCAAATATAAATTTAGCATTGTTTTTTTTATTTTTTTTTACCAAATTCAAAAACAGCCAAATGGCTGCAATGATTGGTTAAAAATTAAACAGCTATATATGTTTGCATTGACATCTCTGCAAATGACCTTTTAACGTTTGTTTTGTCTATAATGTATTTTCCTAATATGTAAAGGTACAAAAATATTAACTTAATTGCCAACTTTTACCTGAGCGGTGATCCATGTCCTTGTGAAGTTTAGAATAATAAATTCCCTTGTCGTAAAAACAAACACTATTTTCTCTTCGCCGGCCATGATAGTTTAGTGCAACAGCAATTAGTTTGTGTAATGTATTCACCAGGCTCAGATTGGTGGCTTGCTGCATTCTATTTCTTTCAGCCCTAATCTACAAACTAACAGGCCAAGTCCAGTGTCGGACTGGCCCGGCGGGATACCGGAAAAATACCCGGTGGGCCCCGACCCTAGTGGGCCCCCGCCGGGCCAGTCCCCCTCTCCCAAACCGTTTTTAAAAAAATAAAATGCATGCGCGCCGAGCGCCGGTTCCTTTTGCGCATGCGCGATGCGCCGCCTGGGCTATTATGCAGAGCGTCGATTCGCCTAACAAGTAGGTAGCAGGGGCCAGAGGGGGGCCCTGGACACCAGTCCCGGTGGGCCCCGGGCCCCCCAGTCCGACCCTGGCCAAGTCATAATTACGCCAGGATATTAAGAGAAAAATGTACCTATTGGCCTTCCTTTCTGCCTAAGTCTGAGGCGAGATAAGTGGCATTTGCGGTGGAACTGCCAACTCTCCCCTATGCTGATGTCTTGTGTTTCATTTGTTGGGTTTCCATTCAGTACCACAAAGCTTTGGTCTCCCTAGACCCCAAAAAAAGTTGGATTGTGCCTCATAAACATTGTCATTCAAATATTTCCCCTTAAATATTTCTGTTGAATATTAATATGCAATTTTTATAAATGTAAAGTCTAATATTTTTACACACAATGCAATAGTGGCCTGTGGCAATTGCTGCAGAACGCTTCCAGTTAAAGGGATACTGTCATGGGAAAACATGTTTTTTTTCAAAACGCATCAGTTAAAAGAGGAAACAGATTTTTTTATATTCAATTTTGAAATCTGACACGGGGCTAGACATATTGTCAGTTTCCCAGGTGCTCCCAGCCATGTGGCTTGTGCTTGCACTTTAGGATGGAACTGCTGCTCTCTGGCAGGCTGTTGTTTCTCCTACTCAATGTAGCTGAATGTGTCTCAGTAGGACCTGTATTTTACTATTGAGTGCTGTTTTTGGATCTACCAGGCAGCTGTTATCTTGTGTTTGGGAGCTGTTATCTGGTTACCTTCCCATTGTTCAGTTCAGTGTCGGACTGACCCACCGGGATACCAGGAAAACTCCCGGTGGGCCCAGGTGTCAGTGGGCCTCTTGCTTCTAACCATTTAGCCTATTTCATGGTCATTCCCTATTTCTTTATGGGGAAAAAATGCTTAATAATGGAAGAATATAGTGCAGAAGTAGAAGTAAGTAATACAAGACTAAGAGAATAAAGAGTTTGAGAGAGGAGGAATAATAGTTTGAAAATTGGTCCCACAGTCTACGGTTTCCCAGTGGGCCCAAGATCTAAGGTTTTCTGGTGGGCCCCTGGCATCCCAGTCTGACACTGGTTCAGTTGCTAGGCTGCTGGGGGGAAAGGAAGTGGGTGATATCACTCCAAATTGCAGTACAGCAGTAAAGAGTGATTGAAGTCACATGACTGGGGGCAGCTGGGAAACTGACAATATGTCTAGCCCCATGTCAGATTTCAAAATTGAATATAAAAAAAATCTGTTTGCTCTTTTGAAAAATGGATTTCAGTGCAGAATTTTGCTGTAACAGCAATATTAACTGATGCGTTTTGAAAAAAAAATATGTTTTCCCATGACAGTATCCCTTTAAAGGGTCACGGTATGTATCATTTTGATGCCAGAAATGATGGCAATTGGAAATTTTTCAATGCAAGTGCAACAGATTTGTGTTGAAACAGAAGTGCAATTGCGCCAGGTGCCTCGCCCCCCTCATGATGAAATCTCGGTTAAAGAACTTGGTGATTGTATCCATAAGTCTACTTTGCACACTGTACCTGTGGGTTGTAAATTTTTCTACATTGTAAATAACTACTCCAGGGTTCCCGTGCTCTAATAAGTGATTTGGAGCAGAAGGTGGGACAGACACAGATGCCAAGCACAGCTTTCCGGAAGCCTTTGGGTGCATGTACCTTTTATGAATGGTGTAAATTGGAGTGCACTTCTTTGCACAGTCCCCACTGCGATTGTGGTTGTAGATGGGCCTTATGTGCAGCAATTAAAATTGTTGTGGAGTGGTTGCCTGGTTGAGCTTTCTTGTCTCGACCCCTCTGCTTAGAAATCCTGTCAAGAGCTGAAATGCACAGCTTGATGGGTAATGACTCCTTGCTCTCATATGGTTTGCATACAAAGTGCTGTAATTGCAAGTGCTTTTTAAACATTGTTATAATTCTTTATATTCTAGTAAGAAGAAGGCTAAACTAATACTGGTATTTTTTTTTTTTTGAGTTTCCTAATGTTTTAACCTCATATTTGGAGTTTTGCCATCAAATAAGATTCCTTCCTCCTCTAGGTACAGATCATACCCGCATATATACATATATATTACACTAAGGGGCCGATTCACTAAATTCGGGTGAAGGGTTAGAATAAAAAAAACTTCGAATTTCGAAGTTTTTTTGGGCTACTTCGACCATCGAATGGGCTACTTCGACCTTCGAATACGACCTTCGACTTCGAATCGAACGATTCGAACTAAAAATCGTTCGACTATTCGACCATTCGATAGTCGAAGTACTGTCCCTTTAAAAAAAACTTCGACCCCCTACTTCGGCAGCTAAAAGCTACCGAAGTCAATGTTAGCCTATGGGGAAGGTCCCCATAGGCTTGCCTGTGATTTTTTGATCGAAGGATTTTCCTTCGATCGTTGGATTAAAATCCTTCGAATCGTTCGATTCGAAGGATTTAATCGTTCGATCGAACGAAAAATCCTTCGATCGATCGATCGCAGGATTTGCGCAAAATCCTTCGACTTCGATATTCGAAGTCGTACGATTTTAACTCCCAGTCGAATATCGAGGGTTAATTAACCCTCGATATTCGACCCATAGTGAATCGGCCTCTAATTGTATTGTCTTTTCATTCTTTATTTTCTGTTGTGATGCATGTTATTTATTATGCTTGTGAGAGCAATGTGCTAGGTGTGTGCAGGAATCAGGTGCAATTACCACGCTGTGTTGAACACGGCTAGATACCATGCTCACATTGCCATTGTCTGCACATTCCACTTCTCCACCGACTTGATTAACTAATTAGACATTTAACATTCTACAATATTGTGTTTCCATAGGAACTGAAGAATGCAGATGCTGAGTTGAATTGTCCATGATATTTCATTGAGTTCATTGAAGTAAAGAGCAATATGTCTTGTGGCGTGTCAACATATGAATGTTTCTGGGCATAATTGTTTCACATTTTCTCTTTCTTCCCCAACTATGGAGATGGCCTTCCTAGGAGAACATACACGAGCGGATGTGAGAGCCAGGTTGAGGTTGTATATTGGGCTGCATGATGATTGGATGCTCTAGATTAAAGAAGGACTCTCATTGACGAAAAGACATGCACCCATACAAATAGGTTTTATATATCGCTTCATGTTGTTTTTTGGATATTTCCCTACTGTGCTTTGTCATGTTTATTTTATAATGGTCATGTAGCACTTTAGGACAAAAGATGTGAATAATTAAAGTCAGAAACCATAAGGTAGTCTGAAGGAACAGTTCAAGTGATGAAGACAGTAACTCCATTCATAAAATGGTCATGTCCCCAAGCCAAAAGACTCCAACAGACCAATCTACCAATACTTTGTAGTTCTGAGTAGAAAAAATATCTGGGAGTTTATCTATGAACACATGTGCAAATGCAAAGCACTATTGAGCTTTCTGGGGTGCTCTGCTACATACTTAACCCTGCACCCCTCCAGCCTGCTCCCACTTCTAAATCAGTATGGCCACTGGAATAACGCCCCTCCCATTGCACCCTAGACCTACCCCTTATATCATCCCTGGGCAGGACCGCCATCAGAAATCACAGGGCCCCATACGACAAAATTTCCTGGGCCCCCTGAGCTGTGCCCACTGCAAGCCCCACCTATAGGTCCGCCCTCCCCACCCCACAGGTCCGCCCTCCACCACACAGTAAAAAAAAAATATTGGTGGATAGGGTTCCCACATGTTAAAAAAAAACAAAAAGGTATTGGTGGTCAGGGCCCCCCATAAAAACATTTGTGGCCAGGGCCCCCCGTTAAAAAATATTGGTGGCCAGGACCCCACATGAGAAAAAAAAAATTGGTGGCCAAAATTGGTGGCCAGGCCCCCCCATTATAAGAAAATTGGTGGTGGTGATTTATCATGGTTCAAATTAGAATTTTTGCCATAATTCAAATTGTTTGCACAAAAAATCACAAATTCGAGATATGTTTTCAATACCTTGAATGTTTGGTATTAGTGATTGAAGAATCTGCCCCGTTTTTCTTCGCCAAAAATTTGGGAAGTGGCGACAAATATGACAAATACATTGAAAACTATGGACTATTTATTTTTGACGTGAAAATTCTTTTGACACATGATCATTTTTTTCACCCAGTTGACCCTATGGGCGTCGTTTTCACGGTAAAACCTGGTGAAAAATTTTACTGATCACTATCTAGTATATATTAAGCAAAGATAAACCCTCAAACACTTGAATGTAATATAAATGCATCTAAAGCTGGTGAGTTCATGTGAAAGTCAATGGGCGTTGTCCCAGGCAAAATTCAAGCCATTTTCTTAATTTGAGATTTTAGAATTTTCGAGTTTGTAAAATTTGGAATTTTTTTAAGGTTATAAACAAGGAAAAAAATAAAGTTTTTTCACAATTGTCGTAAATCTAGTTTTTTTATAAATAAGCAAACATCCAAGTTTTTTAAATTGTGAGTTTATTCGAAGAAGACAAGGGGGCAAATTCACTAAGATGCGAAGTTGCGCCAGGCGCAACTTCGCCGAGCTTTGCCGCACTTCGCCGCACTTCGCCAGGCATAGTTTCGCCAGCGCTCCACAAATTCACTAAAATCCGAAGTTGCGCTCAGGGGTAGCGTAAGGTTGCGAAGTTGTGCTAGCGTTGATTCGCTATGTAAAGCGAAGTTACGCTAGCGAAGGCTAATTTGCATACGGCGCGAAATTCAAATTTCAATGGAGGAACACGTATCAGCACTACAAATGCCAAGAAAAGCTTCAAATCTGCAAATATAAATTTTATTTTGCCCTACACATGTGCCCACTGTCTAGGTAAGTTGCCATGAGTCAGGAAATGTAGGGGGGAAGGAGGGGAGCCCCAAAAAAAAATTCGATCTTTTTCAGCCTATCACCCATCATGTAGAAAACACGCCAGCGTTTTTTGGGACTTAGAAATTTTTTTGACTTTTTTGGAAACAATCCCTATCTACTCTATTGCGCTTCGCCAGGTCTGAGGTGGCAAAGGAAGTCTAGCGTAAAAGGTAGCGTTCAGTAGAGATGGCGCGAACTGTTCGCCGGCGAACTTGTTCGCGCGAACATCGGGTGTTCGCGCTCGCCGGAAGTTCGCGAACGTCGCGCGACGTTCGCCATTTTGGGTTCGCCATTGTTGGCGCTTTTTTTTGCCCTCTCACCCCAGACCAGCAGGTACATGGCAGCCAATCAGGAAGCTCTCCCCTGGACCACTCCCCTTCCCTATAAAAACCGAAGCCCTGCAGCTTTTTTTCACTCTGCCTGTGTGTGCTGAAGAGATAGTGTAGGGAGAGAGCTGCTGCCTGTTAGTGATTTCAGGGACAGTTGAAAGTTTGCTGGCTAGTAATCATTTTGATACTGCTCTGTTATTGGAGGGACAGAAGTCTGCAGGGGTTTGAGGGACATTTAAGCTTAGGTAGCTTTGCTGGCTAGTAATCTACCTTCTACTGCAGTGCTCTGTATGTAGCTGCAGTGGGCAGCTGTCCTGCTTCTGATCTCATCTGCTGACTGCTGCAATAGCAATAGTCCTTGTAAGGACTGCTTTTATTTATTTTTTTGTTGTTTTACTACTACTACTACTACTACTACTACTACTACTATAAGAGCCCAGTGCTATTAGTCTAGCAGTGTTGGGGAGTGGGACTGGTGTGCTAATCTGCTGCTCCTAGTAGTTCAGCAGCACCAACTTTAATTTTTTTTTTTTTAATATTCATTCTTTTTTTATTTAACTTTTTTTTATTTTACTACCGCTGTAGTAGTGTATAAGTTGACCTTTTAGGCATTATTTGCCCTGTAGGCATTTTTTGCCCAGTGTGTTATTCAACCAACTGCTATCTAGCTGTGTGACCGTGTTCACATTCTGTCTAAATATCCATAATATTACCGTCTCCAGAAAAAACACCGGAGTGACTTTTTTCAAGCAGCCATAATAAATTTTACGTAATCCGTATCCATCGCTGTAGTAGTGTATAAGTTGACCTTTTAGGCATTATTTGCCCTGTAGGCATTTTTTGCCCAGTGTGTTATTCAACCAACTGCTATCTAGCTGTGTGCCCGTGTTCACATTCTGTCTAAATATCCATAATATTACCGTCTCCAGAAAAAACACCGGAGTGACTTTTTTTCAAGCAGCATTCTTATATTTTACGTAATCCGTATCCACCGCTGTGTATACGTTGACCTTGTAGGCATTATTTGCCCTGTAGGCATTTTTTGCCCAGTGTGTTATTCAACCAACTGCTATCTAGCTGTGTGCCCGTGTTCACATTCTGTCTAAATATCCATAATATTACCGTCTCCAGAAAAAACACCGGAGTGACTTTTTTTCAAGCAGCATTCTCATATTTTACGTAATCCGTATCCACCGCTGTGTATACGTTGACCTTGTAGGCATTATTTGCCCTGTAGGCATTTTTTGCCCAGTGTGTTATTCAACCAACTGCTATCTAGCTGTGTGACCGTGTTCACATTCTGTCTAAATATCCATAATATTACCGTCTCCAGAAAAAACACCGGAGTGACTTTTTTCAAGCAGCCATAATAAATTTTACGTAATCCGTATCCATCGCTGTAGTAGTGTATAAGTTGACCTTTTAGGCATTATTTGCCCTGTAGGCATTTTTTGCCCAGTGTGTTATTCAACCAACTGCTATCTAGCTGTGTGCCCGTGTTCACATTCTGTCTAAATATCCATAATATTACCGTCTCCAGAAAAAACACCGGAGTGACTTTTTTCAAGCAGCATTCTTATATTTTACGTATTCCGTATCCACCGCTGTGTATACGTTGACCTTGTAGGCATTATTTGCCCTGTAGGCATTTTTTGCCCAGTGTGTTATTCAACCAACTGCTATCTAGCTGTGTGACCGTGTTCACATTCTGTCTAAATATCCATAATATTACCGTCTCCAGAAAAAACACCGGAGTGACTTTTTTTCAAGCAGCATTCTTATATTTTACGTAATCCGTATCCACCGCTGTGTATACGTTGACCTTGTAGGCATTATTTGCCCTGTAGGCATTTTTTGCCCAGTGTGTTATTCAACCAACTGCTATCTAGCTGTGTGACCGTGTTCACATTCTGTCTAAATATCCATAATATTACCGTCTCCAGAAAAAACACCGGAGTGACTTTTTTTCAAGCAGCATTCTTATATTTTACGTAATCCGTATCCACCGCTGTGTATACGTTGACCTTGTAGGCATTATTTGCCCTGTAGGCATTTTTTGCCCAGTGTGTTATTCAACCAACTGCTATCTAGCTGTGTGACCGTGTTCACATTCTGTCTAAATATCCATAATATTACCGTCTCCAGAAAAAACACCGGAGTGACTTTTTTTCAAGCAGCATTCTTATATTTTACATAATCCGTATCCACCGCTGTGTATACGTTGACCTTGTAGGCATTATTTGCCCTGTAGGCATTTTTTGCCCAGTGTGTTATTCAACCAACTGCTATCTAGCTGTGTGACCGTGTTCACATTCTGTCTAAATATCCATAATATTACCGTCTCCAGAAAAAACACCGGAGTGACTTTTTTCAAGCAGCCATAATAAATTTTACGTAATCCGTATCCATCGCTGTAGTAGTGTATAAGTTGACCTTTTAGGCATTATTTGCCCTGTAGGCATTTTTTGCCCAGTGTGTTATTCAACCAACTGCTATCTAGCTGTGTGCCCGTGTTCACATTCTGTCTAAATATCCATAATATTACCGTCTCCAGAAAAAACACCGGAGTGACTTTTTTTCAAGCAGCATTCTTATATTTTACGTAATCCGTATCCACCGCTGTGTATACGTTGACCTTGTAGGCATTATTTGCCCTGTAGGCATTTTTTGCCCAGTGTGTTATTCAACCAACTGCTATCTAGCTGTGTGCCCGTGTTCACATTCTGTCTAAATATCCATAATATTACCGTCTCCAGAAAAAACACCGGAGTGACTTTTTTTCAAGCAGCATTCTTATATTTTACGTAATCCGTATCCACCGCTGTGTATACGTTGACCTTGTAGGCATTATTTGCCCTGTAGGCATTTTTTGCCCAGTGTGTTATTCAACCAACTGCTATCTAGCTGTGTGCCCGTGTTCACATTCTGTCTAAATATCCATAATATTACCGTCTCCAGAAAAAACACCGGAGTGACTTTTTTTCAAGCAGCATTCTTATATTTTACGTAATCCGTATCCACCGCTGTGTATACGTTGACCTTGTAGGCATTATTTGCACAGTGTTTTCTTCAAACCGCCATCTAGCTGTGTGAGCTTGTTCACATTTTGTCTAAATATTGATAATATTATCGTCTCTAGAAAAACCACTTGAGTTACTTTTTTTCAAGCAGCATTCATATATTTTACGTAATCCGTATCCACCGCTGTAGTAGTGTATACGTTGATCTTGTAGGCATTATTTGCACACTGTTTTCTTCAAACTGCCATCTAGCTGTGTGTATTATCGTTTCCAGAAAAACCAACTGAGTTTTTGTTGTTGTTGTTTTTTTAAAAATAATGCCAGGCAAAGGCAGGCCGCCACGCAGAGGCCGTGCTAGGGGCCGTGCTGCTATGCAATCCTGTGGCCCTAGCAAATTGCCCAGTTTTAAAAAGCCAATGACCCTGAACTCCCAAAATGCTGAAGAGGTAGTTGACTGGCTTACACAGCACACCCCATCCTCTACCGTTTCTAACTTTACCACAACATCCTCCTCATCCTCCACTGCTATGGCCACCCCACGTAACACTTCCTCCACCACCGGTGCCCCTTCTTCACTGGAGTCAGAGGAGTTATTTTCCCATGAGTTTCTTGAACTGAGTAATGCGCAACCATTATTGGCAGAAGAAGATGAAGGAGATGAGGACGTTACACCAGATTTAATTCTGGCAGAGAACACGACAGAGATGGACATAATGATGAGTGATGAGGAGGAGGAGGAGGTCCCCGCTGCTGCTTCCTTCTGTGATGTGTCAGAAGAAATTGATGCATCTGAGGAGAATGATGATGAGGAGATTGATGTTTTGTGGGTGCCTAGTAGAAGAGAGCAAGAGGAGGGTAGTTCAGATGGAGAGACGGAGAGTCAGAGAGGCAGTAGGAGAATAAGACTTAGAAGAAGCAGGGAGGCCAGCCCGCAGGGATCAGTAGGGCAACAACATGTATCGGCACCTGTGTTCAGCCGGCCAACGCACCCGCCATTGCCGCCAATGCCGCCAACTTCTACTGTTACTGCCAGATCGCAGACTTCCAAAAAGTCAGCAGTGTGGCATTTTTTTAATGTGTGTGCCTCTGACAAAAGCATTGTAATTTGCAATGAGTGCAGTCAGAAACTGAGCCTTGGTAAGCCCAACAGCCACATAGGTACAACTTCTATGCGAAGGCACATGAGCGGCAAGCACAAAGCACTTTGGGAGCAACACCTCAAAGGCAACAGGCAAACTAAAAGCCACACTCCTTCTGGTCCAGCATCTTACTGCTCTACCTCTGCTCTCCTTGACCCATCTGAACCACCCTCCACTCCGCCTTCCACCTTGACCACCTGTTCCCATTCCCAGTCATCTGCCACCAGCCAAGTTTCTGTGAAGGCCATGTTTGAGCGTAAGAAGCCAATGTCTGACTGTCACCCCCTTGCCCGGCGTCTGACAGCTGGCTTGTCTGCACTCTTAGCCCGCCAGCTTTTACCATACCAGCTGGTGGACTCTGAGGCCTTCCGCAAATTTGTAGCAATTGGGACACCGCAGTGGAAGGTACCCAGCCGCAATTTTTTTTCTAAAAAGGGAATACCACACCTGTACCAACATGTGCAGAGCCAAGTTACCGCATCTCTGTCACTTAGTGTTGGGCCAAAGGTCCATATGACTACTGACGCATGGTCCTCCAAGCATGGTCAGGGCAGGTATGTCACCTACACTGCCCACTGGGTGAACTTGGTAATGGCTGGGAATGGGAAGCAGGGAATGGGTAGCTCAACAACAACAACAACAGTGGAGTTGGTGTCACCGCCACGGATTGCACGCGGTTCTGCCACCACCTCTACTCCTCCATCGCTCTCTACCTCGTCTTCTTCCTCTTCTTCTTCTTACTCTGCTGCTGGGTCCTCCTTCTCCTCCTCCACACCTGTGCACCCCCAGCTCCCCCTAGGCTATTCGACGTGCCAGGTACGCCGTTGTCACGCTGTCTTGGGGATGACGTGCCTGGAAAGCAAAAACCATACCGGATCTGTACTCCTGTCATCTCTGCAGTCACAGGCCGATCGGTGGCTGACCCCACACCAACTGCAGATCGGAAAAGTGGTGTGTGACAATGGAAGCAATCTGTTGGCAGCGTTGAGACTGGGAAATTTAACACATGTGCCCTGCATGGCACATGTGTTAAATTTAATAGTCCAACGTTTTGTCTCCAAGTACCCAGGATTCCAGGACGTTCTCACCCAGTCCAGAAAGGTGTCGGCCCATTTCAGACGTTCCTACACAGCCATGGCACGCCTTGCTGACATTCAGCAGCGCTACAACATGCCAGTCAGGCGTTTGATTTCTGACAGCCAGACTCGCTGGAATTCAACGCTCCTTATGTTGGAACGTCTGCTGCAACAACAAAGGGCCGTCAACGAGTACCTTTTTGAACTGGGTGGTAGGACTGGATCTGCAGAGCTGGGGATTTTTTTCCCCCGTTACTGGGTGCTTATGCGCGATGCCTGCAGGCTCATGCGACCTTTTGAAGAGGTGACAAATATGGTCAGTCGCACCGAAGGCACCATCAGCGACCTAATACCCTTCGCTTTCTTCCTGGAGCGTGCCGTGCGACGAGTGACAGATGAGGCTGTAGACCAGCGTGACGAGGAGCTGGAAGCGCACGATTTATGGTCGCAATCACCAGAACGAACCCAGGCACCTGCTGCAACGCAGGGAGAGGTGCCAGAAGTGGAGTCAGAGGAGGAAGGTGGCTTTGTGGAGGAGGAGGAGGAGGACCAACAGGAGCAGGCTTCCCAGGGGGCTAGTGGTGACCTTTTGGGGACCCCTGGTCTTGTACGTGGCTGGGGGGAGGAGACCGTGGATGATGCAGTCCTTGATAATGAGGAAGCGGAGATGGATAGCTCTGCATCCAACCTTGTGAGAATGGGGTCTTTCATGCTGGCATGCCTGTTGAAGGACCCCCGTATCAAGAGGCTTAAGGAGAAGGACCTGTACTGGGTCGCAACGCTACTAGACCCTCGGTACAAGCATAAAGTGGCAGAAATGTTACCAACATACCACAAGTCCGAAAAGATGCGGCATTTACAAACCAGCCTGCAAAACATGTTGTACAATGCTTTTAAGGGTGATGTCACTTCAGGAACTCATCAACATTCCAGGGGCAGAGGTGCCAGTAATCCTGCCACGAGCACACCTGCAAGGACAAAGCCCTTTGGCCGGTCTGTAACATCAGACATGCAAATGTTTTTCTGTCCAAGGCAGCGCCACAACCCTTCTGGATCCACCCTCAAAGAACGCCTCGACCGGCAGGTAGCGGACTACCTGGCATTAACTGCAGATATCGACACTCTGAGGAGCGATGAACCCCTGGACTACTGGGTGCGCAGGCTTGATCTGTGGCCAGAGCTGTCACAATTTGCCATGAACCTCTTGTCTTGCCCAGCCTCAAGTGTGCTCTCAGAAAGGACCTTCAGTGCAGCAGGAGGGATTGTAACTGAGAAGAGAACTCGCCTAGGTCACAAAAGTGTCGATTACCTGACCTTTATTAAAATGAATGAGGGGTGGATCTCGGAGGGTTACTGCACGCCGGAAGACTTGTTCTGACTTCTATGCAGCTGTCCTTCTCTTCAAGCCTCATGACTCCACACACAGCTGTCCTTTAGCGTCCTCCTCCCTCCGCCACCGTTACAAACTAGGGTGCAAACCCTACTGGTTTAATTTTTTCTGGCCTCTGTGCTTCAGTGGCTGCGTCCAAAAAAACGGGGCAAACAATGTCTACAAGGTCAACGTATGGCGAAAAATTACTATTTTCAGCATTTATATGGCATATTTTTTCTGGCAACTGTGCTTCAGTGGCTGCGTCCAAAAAAATGCATATTTTCTGCATTTATATGGCATAATTTTTCTGGCCTCTGTGCTTCAGTGGCTGCAACCAAAAAAATGCATATTTTCTGCATTTATATGGCATAATTTTTCTGGCCTCTGTGCTTCAGTGGCTGCAACCAAAAAAATGCATATTTTGTCCATTTATATGGCATAATTTTTCTAGCCTCTGTGCTTCAGTGGCTGCAACCAAAAAAATGCATATTTTCTGCATTTATATGGCATAATTTTTCTGGCCTCTGTGCTTCAGTGGCTGCAACCAAAAAAATGCATATTTTGTCCATTTATATGGCATAATTTTTCTAGCCTCTGTGCTTCAGTGGCTGCAACCAAAAAAATGCATATTTTCTGCATTTATATGGCATAATTTTTCTGGCCTCTGTGCTTCAGTGGCTGCAACCAAAAAAATGCATATTTTCTCCATTTATATGGCATAATTTTTCTAGCCTCTGTGCTTCAGTGGCTGCAACCAAAAAAATGCATATTTTGTCCATTTATATGGCATAATTTTTCTAGCCTCTGTGCTTCAGTGGCTGCAACCAAAAAAATGCATATTTTCTCCATTTATATGGCATAATTTTTCTGGCCTCTGTGCTTCAGTGGCTGCAACCAAAAAAATTTATATTTTCAGCATTTATATGGCATAATTTTTCTGTCAACTGTGCTTCAGTGGCTGCGACCAAAAAAATGCATATTTTCTGCATTTATATGGCATAATTTTTCTGGCCTCTGTGCTTCAGTGGCTGCAACCAAAAAAATTTATATTTTCAGCATTTATATGGCATAATTTTTCTGGCAACTGTGCTTCAGTGGCTGCGACCAAAAAAATGACTATTTTCAGCATTTATATGGCATATTTTTTCTGGCCTCTGTGCTTCAGTGGCTGCGGCCAAAAAAACTGGGCAAACAATGCCTACAAGGTCAACGACGTTGACCTTGTAGGCATTGTTTGCCCAGTTTTTTTGGCCGCAGCCACTGAAGCACAGAGGCCAGAAAAAATATGCCACATAAATGCTGAAAATAGTCATTTTTTGCCATACGTTGACTCAACGTATATGGCAAAAAATGACTATTTTCAGCATTTATATGGCATATTTTTTCTGGCAACTGTGCTTCAGTGGCTGCGTCCAAAAAAACTGGGCAAACAATGTCTACAAGGTCAACGTATGGCGAAAAATTACTATTTTCAGCATTTATATGGCATATTTTTTCTGGCAACTGTGCTTCAGTGGCTGCGTCCAAAAAAAACTGGGCAAACAATGTCTACAAGGTCAACGTATGGCGAAAAATGACTATTTTCAGCATTTATATGGCATATTTTTTCTGGCAACTGTGCTTCAGTGGCTGCGTCCAAAAAAACTGGGCAAACAATGCCTACAAGGGCAACGTATGGCAGTTGTTTAAAGAGAACAGTAGATTACTAGCCAGCAAAGCTACCTAAGCTAAAATGTCCCTCAAATCCCTGCAGACTTCTGTCCCTCCAATACAGAGCAGTATCAAGCAGATTACTAGCCAGCAAACTTACTATCATCTGTCCCTGAAATCACTAACAGCTCTCCCCCTACACTATCTCTTCCAAGCACACACAGGCAGATTTTTCAGATACATTTTTGCCCTTGATCCCCCTCTGGCATGCCACTGTCCAGGTCGTTGCACCCTTTAAACAACTTTAAAATCATTTTTCTGGCCAGAAATGTCTTTTTTAGATGTTAAAGTTCGCCTTCCCATTGAAGTCTATGGGGTTCGCGAACCGTTCGCGAACCGCTCGCATTTTTGCGCAAGTTCGCGAATATGTTCGCGAACTTTTTTTCCGACGTTCGCTACATCCCTAGCGTTCAGTACACTGCGCAAGTTAGTGAATTTGCGTAGTTACGTCGCTAGTGAAAATTCATCTGGCGTAAGGGTGCGAAGTAACACTAGCGAAACTACGCCAGCGTTCGTTAGTGAATTTGCGCAGTAGCGAAAATGCCAAACGCTAGCGAATTAACGCTAGCGTTCGGCGCTTCGCGGCTTAGTGAATTTGCCCCTTTGAGTGATGCTTTTGTAACTTAGCCCTTTGTTCAGAAGCCTAGTAACATACAGGAATATATAAGCATCCTGTTATTAAATATATAAAGTCAGTTCCATGTTTTTGTTTTCTTTCCTTAATTGTTTTTCACTACTTGGGCCAATGAATATATTGTAAGTTTTATGCGACATGAACAATTTATATTATAAGAAGAATAATGCAATCACTATAAGCACAGGTCAGTTGAATAGATCCAATATGTGGGCCTTGATTTGGAATCTAATAATGTTTTAATATAAGGTTTAAAAAGGGTTCCTCCCAATTTGTTCCACTTGCTGTAAATGGAACATGAAGCTCAGAGGAAAATAAATCCCAGAAAACAATGAATGAGAAGGAACGGGGGCTATTAAACAAGACAAATGATTACCGTGTGTTTCCAAAAAAAAAAAAAAGTTTTTCCTTAAATGAACGCGCCATATTAACCACGGCAAGCACAGCTGTAATAACTCAGTCTTCTACATAGAAACGGAACGCTTGTATACCATAAAATCAATTTGCATGTATTAGCTGGAAAATAGATTTGACTCAACCCAGACCCAAGAGAAACCAATGGCAGGAGGACTGTTTCCTAAGATCGGCCCTTGTACCTAAAGCAAGTTAATATTAGTCATCATAGCCTTTCCGAAATCGAATTTGAGCTGCTCTTTTACATGTTTGGGAACAATACATTCACTTGTTCTTAATGCTTGTTCTGGTAACTTAATTCCGGGCAACTGCGAATAGATTTTGCTATGTAACATAGCTCATAATAGATGCAAATATTCTATTGAAACAGTTGGGTTTGGTTTTGATTCATAACCTTAAAATTCTTGCCCGGGGATGTGTGTCAAAGACACTGAAACTCCAAAGATTCCATGGTCTGATCCACATACTTGAAGACATTACGAGCAGGAAGGTTATATCGGTTTTTCATTTCCTGTTAGGATGTCAGAATTTCGAAACAATAATGGAGTCTGGAATCACTCTACGGAAAGTTGTGTTAAATTATCGGCGGAGCAGATTCGGAAATGCATTCTAGATGGGAGATAGAAAAATAATTTGGTCATTTCAAAGCGGTTTAATTCTTAAAACAGCATGTAAGGCTGAGACATCAGATGCATCGATATGCGCTGCTCTAAATACTTTCCTCATGTATAATTAGCTCGTGTTTGTGTTCCTCTATGGGCTTTATGCGAAGTTTTAAATGGGAGAAAATCTGTTTATGTCAATTTATATAAACAAATTACAACACGGTGGTGGATTGGTAACATGTTAAAAAAACCTGAATGGTTCAATGACATGGAAATGTATCAACTAGTAATGGAGCTTTTATTGCATCTCGCATATAGCATGTAATTAATAGCAACAAAATCAACGTAAGCTACAAATTCAGCTACATCTTTAACATCTTGGGTACTGGGTCACAATAAAGTTGAACTAGTCAGTTATGTTTCCATAGTTATTTATTTCTAAATTACACTGTTTACACTGCAAATAATACACTCTACCATATAAAATGTAATCCCTGAACCAACAAGTATATCTTTATTTTAGTTGTAATATTGTTTTTTCCTGGTCATGTGCTTTCAGAAAGAGCCAGCACTTCATAATGAAACTGCTTTCTGACAGGCTATTGTTTCTGCTAATCAAGGAGTTGCAGTGGGACATGGATTTTTACTATTGAGTGCTGTTATTATATCTATCAGGGAGCTGTTATAACTCCAACTTGCAGTGCAACAGTAAAGAGTGACTGAAGTTTGTCAGAGTACAAGTCACATGACTGGGGCACCTGGGAAACTGACAATATTTCTAGCCCCATGTAAGATTTCAAAATTAAATATAAAAAATCTGTTTGCTCTTTTGAAAAATGGATTTCAGTGCAGAAGTCTACTGGAGCAGCACTATTAACGGATAAGTTTTGAAAAAAACACGTTTTCCCGTGACAGTATCCCTTTAAGAAAGAGGTGAACTATTAAAATATATAGGGGCACATTTACTTAGCTCGAGTGAAGGATTAGAATAAAAAATACTTCGAATTTTTAAGTATTTTTTTGGCTACTTTGACCATCGAATTGGCTACTTCGACCTTCGACTACATCTTCGACTTCGAATCGAATGATTCAAACTGAAAATCGTTCGACTATTCGACCATTCGATAGTCGAAGTACTGTCTCTTTAAAAAAAACTTCGACCACCTACTTCGCCACCTAAAACCTACCGAGCACCAATGTTAGCCTATGGGGAAGGTCCCCATAGGCTTTCTAGGCGATTTGGGATTGAAGGAAAATCGTTCGATCGATGGAAGGATTTAGCGCAATTCATTCAAACGAACGATCAAAGGAATAATCGTTCGATCGAATGATTAAATCCTTCAAATCTAATGATTCGAAGGATTTAATCATTCGATCGAACGATTATTCCTTCGATCGTTCGTCCGAACGAATTTCGCTAAATCCTTCGACTTCGATATTCGAAGTTAATGAACCCTCGATATTCGACCAATAGTAAATGTGCCCCATAATGTACGTAATACGTAACATATTTACATGCTACGTAATTACTAAATCGGTTCCCTTGTACAATTAAAGTTTAGTAAAGTTTTCATCGAATTAACATCAAACTAAGATATATGAGATTTAATATCACATTATTATAATAATAACAATATTATGATTATTGTTGGACAAGGACCTGGAGGTAGTTATAGATAATAAACTTGGCTGTCGCAAGAAATGTTGGTCAACAGCTGCAAGGGCAAACAGGATCTTGAGCTGTATTAAAAGGGGGACGAGTGGGTTATTCTTTCACTGTACCGAGTGCTGGTAAGGTCTCATCTAGAATATGCCGTACAGTTTTGGTCTCCAGTGCTCAAATGGAATATTATTGATTTCGAGAGAGAGTCCAAAGAAGGGAACTGAGCTGGTAAAGGGTATTGATAATGAAGAAAGACTTGGTAAGTTATGGCTGTTTATAAATAAATAAATATATAGAGAGATAATCTCTCTAATGCTTTCTTCCTCCCAGGAGACACGAGGTCACCCATTCCGATTAGAAGAAAAGAGATTCCGCCTAAATATTGGGAAGGGGTTTGTTACAGTGCGAGCTGTGAAGATGTGGAATTGTCTCCCTGAATCAGGGGTACAGGCTGATACATTAGATAGGTATAAGGAAGGGTCGGATGCTTTATTCACCAGTAGCTCCTCCCAGCAGACAGGAGGGAGCCAATGAGATTAGAGGAGGGAAAGGGGTGTTACAGGGAGAGCTGGGAAGTGAATCAGTGGTACAGGCTGATACATTAGATAGGTATAAGGAAGGGTCGGATGCTTTATTCACCAGTAGCTCCTCCCAGCAGACAGGAGGGAGCCAATGAGATTAGAGGAGGGGAAGGGGTGTTACAGGGAGAGCTGGGAAGTGAATCAGTGGTACAGGCTGATACATTAGATAGGTATAAGAAGGGGTTGGATGGTGTTTGGCTAGGGAATACAGGGCTATTGAAAAAAAGCTGTTAGTACAAATTGATCCAAAATATGATTACCATCCTGGAAATAAATTTTCCCCCTCAGAGGCAAATTGGAGAGGCTTTTTGGGTTTTCATCTTCTGGATCAAATAGCAGCTAGGAAATTTTCTACAAACATAAATGCTTGAACTTGATGAATGTGAGTCTTATTTTCAACCTCTTACTATATTATCATTATTATACTTTTTAAGATAAGTTGCTATACTTATTATTTTATATTATTATGAATTATTATTTATATATTTCCTTTTTAATCAAATTGAAAAGTCTGGGTTCCACTGCAAAGTCATTATAACAACCCCAAAACTTTAAAGAATATGGTCTGTTTCACAAGCATCATTTTTTAATTGCCGCCCCCCCCTGACCCCACTGCACAGGATTTTCTCTACCCATTATTGCGTGTATTCATTTAAAAATACATATAGGAAAGGTAAGCATGTAATAAAAACAAATGACCCTACATTTATGGGCTTATTTATCAAAAATCGAATTTGTGAGGTTTTAGAGTTACAGTTTTTCTACTTTGAATAAACCCACAGTTTAAAAAAAACTCGAATATTTGTTTATTTGTTAAAAAATCTGAATATAAAAACCTAGATTGAATATAAACTTTTGAACTGTGAGTTTACATGCCCCAAAAACTCAAAACACTTGAAAATCTTGAATTAAAAAAATAGCTTGAATTTTGCCTAGGACAACTCCCATTGACTACATGAACTCGTTTTAACATGCCAAGGTTTTATATTCGAGGATTTCAATTTTTTTGTGTTCAATAAATACCAAACATGTAAGTTTTTGAAAACACAATTCGAATTTGTGCAAAAAAATAGAATTGTGGTGAAATTTAATATAAAAACTATACAGTATATATAGATATATATTTATATATATATATATTACAGGGCTAAAATGAGTATTTACATGATACGTCCCTAAATAATTTGTGGGATCCTGGTAATGATATTCACTTTTAAATGGGTCAACTGAGTTAATCAATGATGACTCAAGAGCTGTTTTTTTAGTAAACATATCAGTAAACACTGGGTGAAAAGGTCAACAATTTTAAACTATAGGGTTGCAGATTTGAATAAAATCCATATATTTTCACATCTTATTCTGTTTTAGTTTACATTTCTTAATCAGTTAAATTCACCCTTTGACAAGTTTTTTTTTTTAAAAAAAGGAATCTTTTGTCCCATACCTTCTAATGTTTGGAAAACCTATTTGAATGAATATTAAAATCACTTTCAGGGAAATATTTGAATATCTTAGAAAAAGAGTAAAAACTGTAAATTATTTTTCTGCTCTTTGAATTCCTACATGAGAATTAACATAGAGTAAAGTATTTTTTTGGTACCCGAGGATTGCTAAAAAAGAGGGTTCTAGGGTTTCTATTTGAGCATAGCTCATAGAGATAATGTTTCTACCTATTCTGCTTCAGTTATATTCACCCTTTGACTAGTTTTTTTTTTTTAAAAAAAGGAATCTTTTGTCCCATACGTTCTAATGTTTGGAAAACCTATTTGAATGAATATTAAAATCACTTTCAGGGAAATATTTGAATATCTTAGAAAAAGAGTAAAAAGTGTAAATTATTTTTCCGCTCTTTGAATTCCTACATGAGAATTAACATAGAGTAAAGTATTTTTTGACCAAAGCATGTATTATATTTTCTAAATGTATTTGATTAAATGTTTCATGTACAATTCAGGTTTAAAAATAATATTCATTACATTTAAAAGTTGGTTGAAACTAATTCATGGATTCTTATACATAGCATTAAATAAAATTTTATGAAATTTCATTTTAATTCAAATTACATTTCCACTAAAACTGAAATTCTATAACCAATGCACTCTAAAAACCCTAGACATCAAAATGATTAATAAAATTCTTACTACCTTATGTTCTGTTGGAAATGGCTTTATACATTTTCCAGTTCCAGAGTAATTTACAATGAAGCAGGTGATCAAATCTGAATTAACATTTTTCTTTCGAAAGTAATGATCCTGTATTTAAGATTGATTAAAATAAATTAATTTCAAAACATTTCCCCAGTATTCCATGTTGGAATATTAAAGTATGTGTTATCTAAAACGTTTTAATATACCATAAAGTGCTATTTAAAAAAACACTTCTTCTTGCCAGAAATGTGTTTTTGGGGAGGGGTGGTGGAAAAAATAAAACTGATTATCTGATCAGTAATACCCAAATGTTCACTTTTGAGATATTTCCCTTGATTGCCTTCAGAAGCCAGCCAAAGAATATACATTTTAATGTGTCAAACAATTAACACAGAAAATTGTATTTTAAGCACTTCTTTTTGTGATAATTCAACATCTGGAATCTCTTAACCATTCACGGGGAATGCAAATGTGAAATGCTGTCATTCTGTGACATACGTACGGATTTATTTCAAAAAAGCAGTTTTTTCAAAAAAACAAAACTGTGTGTTTATATTACGACAACCACATTAACAGATATTTGGGAAAATGTAAACTGCGGGGATGAAGAATTGTTTTCGTTGAGATTTATAATAGTAACATTTCTATGACTAGAGCGATTAAATTACTGCAATTGACAAAAACCTTAATTTTCTACAAATCACTGTTTCTTATGGAAACTTTCTACTAGTTCTGGAAAGTATGTTGTCACAGATCCGACAGTGTATAAATAATAGGGAACACGAGTGGTTTATGAATATTCTAAAATTTATAAATGAGTATAGTCTTCTAAAACTGGTTGGAAATAAAAAAAAAACAAGGTTTAAAGCTCATGGATATTTTCTCTACTATTGCCCGGAGAATGATATATAGTATGGTAAATATAACCATCTCAAGGGCACTTTAAGGGGCCCATTTACTTAGTTCGAGTGAAGGAATAGAAGAAAAATAGTTCGAATTCCGTATGGTCAAAGTAGCCATTTTCGACCAGTCGACCTTCGACTTCGAATCGAACAATTCAAACTTAAAATCGTTCGACTATTCGACCATTCGATAGTCGAAGTACTGTCTCTTTAAAAATGTCTTCAACCCCCTAGTTCGAAGGAAGGTCCCCATAGGCTTCCTAAAAATTTCCTGATCGAAGGAATATCCTTCGATCAATGGATTAAAATCCTTTGAATCGTTCGATTTGAAGGATTTAATAGTTCGATCGAACGATTATTCCTTCGATCGTAGGAATAGCGCAAAATCCTTCGACTTCAATATTCGAAGTCGAAGGATTTTACTTTGACGGTCGAATATTGAGGGTTAATTAAGTTGTAACTCTGGTGCCACTGTTACTGTGTTACCAGACAGCATGTGCCTCAGTATAGAATGAATTGAAACCACAGACGCAGAGTCTATGGCTGGAGCCCCCAACCTGTTTTACCCCATGAGCCACATTCAATTGCAAAAAGAGTTGAGGAGCAACACAAGTGAAATAAAGGCTGTGATTGGCTATTGGTAGCCCCTATGTTGACTGGCAGCCTACAAAAGGCTCTGTTTGGCAGTTTTTATGTAGCCAAATCTTGCCTCCAAGCCAAGAATTCAAAAATAAGCATCTATTTTGAGGCCACTAAGAGCCATTTGTTAGAATCCCCAGATTGCCAGTCTGTGCCTAAGATACTGTTCTGCAGAAATAGAACCCCTTATCCATAATCTTTGGTACCAAAGGATTGCTAAAAAAAAGAGGGTTCTAGGGTTTCTATTTGAGCATAGCACATAGAGATAACGTTTCTACCTATTCTGCTTCTTTTACCTTTAGGTTCTCTGTCCCCAGTTTTAGTTAGATCAAACTGCTGATCAGATATTCACTATTTTGACTTCGGAACACCTATACTCGTTGCAGGATCTAAATGTTTTGGAAGTGTATGAACTCTTAGCATAATTAATTCTAGGACTGAGGCAAGTTCCTGCCTGTTTGAGTTTCTTGCACATTATAAACAGACCAAGGTGCATATAAGAGAGGCTTCTAGCGCTTACACGAAGTTGGAACAAGCAAGTTGTTGAGATATGTAATGCGCATCTGGAGATGTGTCTGTTTGGTGTATTAATCATTCACCACTTCAGGGACCCAGGTGCACTTGAAGAAGAAATATTCTAATTATGGTTTCTTTTTGAAATATTTTCTCATAGACAGAAAACACAATAGTTCACTTCTTTTTCTGCACATCTGAATTCTTACAAAAAAAAAACCTTCCTTGTATTGAGTCATTCTATTTCATGTCAAAACATTTAAAACCACTAAGAATCATTGGAGTCATCTAATTTGCAAGATGGCAGTTCTCCTCTACATGCCATAAATGGTACAAGCTGTGTTTTTATACTGTATATTTATCAAGGCTAACTCAGTAGCATAGATCACATCACTTTATACCTGGGTGTACCCTTTACCATCATAGTATCTACCATTTGGACAACAATATTTAGTAGTTCCTAGGCCAGGGATCCCCAACCGTTTCAATTCATGAGCCACACTTAAATATAAAAACTGTTGGGTAGCCATATAAGCAAGAAAAAATTCCTTGGGGGGCCAAATAAGGGCTTTGATGGGCTAATTGATAGCATCATGTGGACTGCTAGCCTACAGGAGGCTTTGTTGGACTAAACATGTGTCTTCATGTCTCTAAAACTTGAGTTTAACCCAGGAATTTCAAAAAGGCACTTATTATGAGGCCACTGGGAGCAATGTGTTGCTAGTGAGCCAATTGTTGGGGATCACTCTCCTTGGCCATGATCTTGGAGACCAATGAAATGAAGAGTGGCCATTTAATGACCTTGGCCACAACCTACATAGTTGGCTCTTGATGCAGTTAAAAGATGACCAAGACTTCAGTTTTGCCTAATAACCTTGCCTTATGGAGTTGTGGTGGATGTGAGCTCCTACTATACTCACCATGGCTGAAGACCTTCCTCCTATTATCCTAGACCTAGAGCCATAGTCAATTTCAGTTGGTTATTGGTCATTCAGTTGTGTTTAGATCTGTTGAGCCCAGACGTGGAGCAATAATAATTCGCCAAGGAAACAAGAACAAGACACTTAACCCTGAAGGGAAGATTTTATAATTCCAGTTAGCTGCTTCTGAAATATATTCACTAGGTTTATGCACTATTTAAATATCAAGAGGCTCATTAACACTCGCAAATTCTAGGGTAAAATCAATGCAACTATTGACTTTTCCATTTTATGCCTTGTAAACTTCCATGTAGTAAATAAAACATGTTTATGGGCGCATTTACTTCCAAACAAATACTTGGCTTCACTGTACATGCCAAAGATACTTTATAGGCATCAAGGAATGTTTTCATTGCACCGAATGAAATGGGAAATACATACTGTAGATTTGAGGGAACTCTAACTTTCACCTATTGACAAATACACCTCTAAAAATCCCATAGCAATAATTATAGGTGGATTTTACTGTGGTGAGATGTATGGGCTTATTTATCAAACATTTAATTTGGGAGGGTTTAAAGTTATTGCTACACGATTTAAAAAAACTCAAATGTTTGTTTATTTATTAAAAAATCGGAAAATAAAAACCTCGATTGAATACAATCGTGAACAAAACTAAAAATAACTTGAATATGAGTTTACAAGATAAAAAAAACTTCAAAATATTGAATTAAAAATAAATAACGTAAACGTAATTTCAATAAGCTGTATAACTGTTTATATGGTCTGTATTGACAAATAAAGCTATCCAATCCAAATAGCTTCCATTGACTTCTACATGAACTTGCAAGCTTTTAGGTGCCGACGTTTTACGAGTCGAGTTTTTCGCGCTTAATAAATATCATAATGTTTGATAAAAGATTTGAGTTTTTGAAAATATATTTCAAATTTGTGCAAACAAAATTGAATTGTGGCAAAAATTCAACATGATAAACTTTACACACAGATAAATGTGTCCCTTAGTTAATATTCACTTTGGTTCAGCATTCTGAACATGTGAAATCAGAGCTCACCACAGGAAAACTCATTTTAAGGGATTTTTAGATTTTTTTTCTATTATGTCCCCAGTTATTGGCCCCAGTGGCTTCATCCAGCTGGTCTATTGTGAGAGGGGTATCCTTTGCAACTTTAATTTACAGAAAATGGTTTATGGAGTTACAACGAAGAAAGGCAAGATGAGTTTTAATTCTTCACTTGGAGACAAGTTTTGGTTGGATAAAAACCAGGTGTACGGCCAACAATTAAAGCAATATAAACAGAAATCTATACTTAGTTCTGCAAGTAATTTTTGAGATTTGGTAGCCACTTTAATAACACCATATGTCCATACACATTCTGCAAGTGCCATTTGCTACCTTCAGTAGGTGTAGGAAGTCGGAAGAGCTGGCATTACATGACTCTATCCTTTCCATCCATCCGACCCATCATCTCCATGTGCATCACAATAGACCTACTACTCTCCTGACATGAAATCCCTTTCCCTTGGCACTTACTAGAGTAGTGGTTGCCACATTGTGGGGCTATCTTTTTGGGGTCAGGATTGGAGAAATGGTAGGGGGTGCTCAGTTATGGTGAGGATTGGGTAAAATAGCCATTAACTCTCTTAGATATACAGCTTGAAGATTATATATGGTGAGTTTTAGAGTGTCTAAGGGGGTTATTTACTAAACTTCATATTTATCTGGTTGGACTTTTTGGGGCAAAAACTTGAATTTACGTGGAGATTTATAATACCCTGCTGCTGCAAAAAGCTTGAATCCTTAAATCCACCATCTCAGACCTGTATAGGTCAATAGGAGAGGCACCAAACACAATTTTAAGATACCCTGGTTCAGGCCCGGACTGGCAATGTCTCTGGTCGGGCAAATGCCCGAGGGGCCGCTCTATATTTCATTCAAGTGGGCCGCACCGGATAGATAATACTAATTAGAAACTGCGCTGCACTTGCCCGTGAGTAATCCTGCAAACACGCAAATGGACGTGGCCGAGACCGCTTAATCACCTTAACCCAGGGATGCCTCCACCGTCCAGAGAAGAGGGGCGTGGAAAACTGCTACGTCACGGTGTGTCGAAGGAAGCAGGTGTGAGGATTCATTCACTCCCTGGGAGCGAGCAAACAATAACAGACGCGCATACCGCGCAGGAGACACGCTACTCGAAATAACTGCCTTCTTTTCTTCCTGCACAGGCTGCTCTGTCTTTCAAGGAAGATAGTTGCTGGCCAGGTCAATGCTCCCTCCTCATAACTTCTGGTCTGCCTCCTGGAATGCGCTGCTGCTCTGAAAATTAACACGGTATTGCCCGAATTCGAAATGTGCCTGGCTTTGGATTGTAAGGAGATTTTAACTAAACAGAGCACGTGAAAGAAGGAATATACAATTCAAAGCTAGTCACACACACTAATAGAAGCTGCTTAAAAAAATAATTTTGACTAGTTTGGTAGAGTTTGCAATTAGTTAATGATCAGCAACCGGTTAAAGACATATAATGAGCTGGAGAAGTCTTAAGGGTAAGGACACACTGGACGATTTGTCGCCAACGTTTCTAAAAAGCAAATCGCGGCGACATATCGCTCGTTTTGTCTCTGAACAAAACCAATTGAAAGACACCAGTTCCTGTGCCCACAGCGCGTTTGTGAATCGCCTGTAGCTCCAAAACGCACCGAGACCCTTTTCCGAGCGATTTATCAGAAATAGCATGTACTTGGAAAGCACTGAAATCTTCTAGACACGCACTCACATACAGATAAGTAGCAGCAATTGTATTCAAATTACAATGCGAACGCAATGACGCAAGAACACAAGAACGCAAAGACGCCAGGTTACAGCGGGAAGCACAAACCGTTTCCGGTTTGGGTGGAGCACGTACCGCACAGAGTAATGGGATACAAACCGCTCTGTGCCAATAGTTGCTGTGAATCGTCTGTTCAAAAAAGACGATCGTCTTGTCGCCGCAATTTACTTTTTAAAAATGTTGGCAACAAATCGTCCAGTGTGTCCTTACCCTAAAGAGCTTTTCCTGATAATCCTCTTCTTGCTGAGCAGCGAGTCCGAGTCTGGTAGACTGACAGGATCAAGCTTAGAAAAAAATGCTCCTGCACAGTGGCTCCTGCTCCTGCAGGTGTACGTGCAGCTGGCTCCTCTCCGACCACTTTCATAGGACAGCACAGTGATAAAAGGGAGTAGGGCTTCACCCTAGAGCAGGAAGCAGCTGAACTGAGTGAGAAAGGTATATTATTCTATGCACTATTTAGAGTCATTTTGGAGATAGAAAAAAGTACCAGCCTAGGTGGTACCTTTGGTAAATGTCCCTAACTCTTTACTTACCCCTTGGTGCAGATTCAGGGCATCAGAGTTCACAGGCTCCGTCTTCTTCTCTTCTGTAATCTACTGGTCTTCTTCCGGCGATTTGGCAATTTCCATGACTTTCGGCGGATGCGCACTTGTCGTGAAACAGAAGATTGCTCCAACTGCGCATGTACCATTATGCCACTCTCTTCCCAAAGAGAAAAAGATGGCGCCCGTGAACTCTGATGCCCTGAATCTGCACCAAGGGGTAAGTAAAGAGTTAGGGACATTTACCAAAGGTACCAACTAGGCTGGGGGGGAGCAGGAAAGGGGGATCTTTGGGGATAGGGGTTTTTATTAGCAAGGGTTTTGTTTTCCTTTAAGTGAGAAACACAGCACTTTATACACATAATTGGTTGCAGTTTTACCAATGAGTGGATGTGTATAAAACCATTGCATGTTTATGTGTGGGCTGCTTTGATTTTTTTGCCCGGGCTGCTTTTTACCCCCAGTCCGGCCCTGCCCTGGTTTGTGCTGAATTTAGCTTGTTTATTTTGTTTTTTCTCCGAACCGATTAATTCGAGTTTTTTTTATTAATAAACAAGGTCAAATTGGCCATGACAGTTTAGTCGTGTTTTTTTTTAAAAAAAAAATGAGATAAATTCAGAGTTTAATAATAAAATAAAAAAAACCCTAAGGTTCACATTTATCAAGGGTTGAATATCGAGGGTTAATAAACCCTCAAATTTGACCCTCAAATTTAAATCACTCAAATTCGAATATCGAATTTGAAGGCTTTAACGCAAATCCTTCGATCAATCGATCGAAGTAAAAATCAGTAGAGCGATCGATAAAATCCTTTGAATCGAACGATTCGAATGATTTTAAGGGATCAATCAAAGGAGTTTTCTTCGATCAAAAAAAGGTTAGGAAAGTGCTGGGGAAGGTCCCCATAGGCTAACATTGTACCTTGGTAGGTTTAAACTGCCGAAGTATGTAGTCGAAGTATTTTTTAAAGAGACAGTACTTTGAATGGTCGAATAGTCGAACGATTTTTAGTTCAAATTGAAGTCGAAGTTGAAGATCATAGTAGCCTAATCGATGGTCGAAGTACCCAAAAAAATACTTCAAATTTGAAGTTTTTTTCATTCGAATCCTTCACTCGAGCTTAGTAAATGTGCCCCTATGTGTTTGCTACCCTGAATGACTGATACACCAATATTTTCCTGTATCTGGACTGATTTCATAAGCAACGGGGGCCCTGAACAAAGGTTGGACTTTCAAGTAGGGTCTGGACAGAAAAATGTAATATACCCTGAGGATGGAAAAAGTCAGAATCAGAAAATCTGGCATCTCAGACCTGCCGTGATTGTATATAAGTCAGTGGGAGTGGTCCTTATCCTTGAAAGTTTCTGTGGCCTGAAAAACACAACTACCTCAGACTTTTCGGGCAAAAATCCGAAAAATTCTGGATTTTTGGAAAAAGCCAGAAAAAACAATCGATTCGGGAAAAAAACATGTTTTTGCTCAATTTTATCGAGTTTGTCCCAATTAGTGATGGGCGAATTTGCGTCTCGTTTTTTGATGCCGGCGCCCGTTTTTGACGCCAGCGTCCATTTTTCGGAAAAAAAAAATTTTGACGCCGGCGATTTTTTCCCGCGAATTTTCACGGGCGTTTCGCGAATTTATTCGCTGGCGGGGAATCACGCAAATTCGCCACGAATTCGCGCCTGGCAAATAAATTCACCCATCACTAGTCCCAATATGATTACATCGTGCTTTTTAATAATAAATAGGGTCCAATCGTGGAGTTGTGGTTTGGTCAGACTTTTTTTCATTTAAATACTCAGAGAAATTTGGATTTTGATAAATAAGGCCCCCCATGTTAACATAATACCAAAACAAGACAAGCCAATACACACTATTATGCATGTAAATATACAAACTAAAAGACATACACATAAAATACACAATAATGTTGGCGGGAAAGGAAAAATAGTTGAGGATCACAAATCAAAATATCATTTCTAATGCCACTCTGATAGTTCTCTGTAAATAATTTCAAGAAGATGAATATAAATGTCTTTGTCTTCATATATTATATTCAAGCAGCCTCATAAAAAGCTATTACATGCACTGGAAACCTGATTAATAATGGAACATTACCATCCACTGTCACATGTGCTTTCCTATAAAAGAATTAATGCAAAAAAGCCCACCGTACTGAAAGAACAGATAATGGGAAGAATTTGGAAATACTGGAAATCATACTCTGAGTAGTCAGTCTCTAGACCAGGGATTGTACGAAGGACATTGGATGGCCAAAAGTATTAGGACTTCCAGTCCAACAAACTTAGGGGCCGATTCACTAAATTCGAGTGAAGGATTCGAAGTAAAAAAACGTAGAATTTCGAAGTATTTTTTGGGCTACTTCGACCATCGAATGGGCTACTTCGACCTTCGACTACGACTACGACTTCGATAGTCGAAGTACTGTCTCTTTAAAAAAAACTTCGACCCCCTAGTTCGGCAGATAAAAGCTACCGAAGTCAATGTTAGCCTATGGGGAAGGTCCCCATAGGCTTGCCTAAGTTTTTTTGCGTTGGATTAAAATCCTTCGAATCGTTCGATTCGAAGGATTTAATCGTTCGATCGAAAGAATAATCCTTCAATTGTTCGATCGAATTTTCTGCACTAAATCCTTCGACTTCGATATTCGAAGTCGAAGGATTTCAATTCCTAGTCGAATATCGAGGGTTAATTAACCCTCGATATTCGACCCATAGTGAATCAGCCCCTAAATGTATTGTCCCTTCTTTTTTTTCTGCTGTAATAGCCTCTAATGGGAAGGTTCCTGATAGATGTTGGATAGTGATGGGCGAATCTGTCCCGTTTTGCTTTGCCGAGAAATTAGCGAAATGCATTGAAGTCAATGGGCGTCAAAATTATTTTGACTTGTGACAATTTTGGCACGAGCGAAGATACGTGCAACTCTTTTTTCCAAATGCATTAGTCAATTGGCGTCTGAATATTTTTGACGCGCAACAATTTTTATGAGCGACAAATTTTACACACGTGACTCTTTTGTCCAAATTAAAGTCAATGGGCGTTTGATCATTTTGACTTGCGACAATTCTGACGACCAAATATTTTCGACGCGTGACAATTTTTATGAGAGACAATTATGACTCTTTTGTCCAAATGCATTAAAGTCAATGGACGTCCAAATCATTTTGACGTGCGACCATTCTGATGAGCGACATTTTTTTTTGTCATAGTGAATTTTCCCACAACGAATTTTCATGGCAGTTTCACCAAAACATTTGCCATCTGCGAAATCCGAAAATGCAACGCAAATCCATGACTGCTGAATAAATTCGCCCATCACTAATGTTGGCACATTGTTAGTAGGAGCAAGAGTATTTGTGAGGTTGGGCAGTGATGGGGTTTTGTTGAGTTGAGGTCAGGGCTCTGTGCAGTCGACCCTCTGCTTTGTGCATGAGGGACATTAATGTGCTGAAATAAGAACGCACCTTCCCCGAAATGTTGCCACAAGGCTTTTTATTTGACGTGTGGCCTGGTTATGGTGGAAGGGTCCCTAGGGTTACTCCTGCATCTTCCTTGACAACCTGTTAAACATATTCTTATGAACAGTGCTTGGTAATGCCAATTCTGTCACATGTCTCCTTGCAACTTTTGTATTAAAGGGGAAGTAAAGGTTTAAAAACCAAGGCGGTTCTGATATATTTAATATTATAATCCCCTTTATATTTATGCAGAGGCATACCTTAGAAGAGTTTATGGCAAGAAACGTAGACTAATAAATGTATCAATTGAGGAGTTGCAAAGAGAAGTACGTAGTAACCTTTGTATCTCTCCTGCAGCCCTCCAGTTAACTAGTTCAGGTGCCGTAGTGTTAAATGATTTAAAACTCAACTTTTATTAGTCCCACTAAAAGCATTCTCGCCACAAAGACACATCATTGAGAATCCACTTCAATGAAGCTGGATCATATCCATAAAATAACATACAACTTAAAAACACATAAGTGGACAAGATTGGGGGAGAGAAGTGAGCTGATAACTTCTATGTAGATATATTCCTCAGTGGGGTGTATTTAAATTCCCCCTTTACTGTTATAAATAACTGGGCCAATGTCAAGACGCTCAGTATTAGCAATGGTCATTCCTAATTAGCTCCAGAAAGCCACAAATCGACAATTCTTAGTAGCTGGAATAACGCGTTTCACCGGACTTATGCCCCTGAGGAAGCCGGTGTTCCGGTGAAACGCGTTGGGAGGCATACGTGGACAGAGGGGGACTAGCTCTCTTCTGTTCCCTACGTAGTTAGGCAGACACACGCTGGGAAATTATGGAAGGGTGGTCTGGGTGGGCAGATTAAGATAAAGTATTCTAACCAAGTACTGGGCAACGCAGTCGATGGTGTTAAACTCACTAGGAGGCTGCATTAAGGAATAATTACACCCCACTGAGGAATATATCTACATAGATAGTGGCTGAGAAGTTATCAGCTCACTTCTCTCCCCCAATCTTGTCCACTTATGTGTTTTTAAGTTGTATGTTATTTTATGGATATGATCCAGCTTCATTGAAGTGGATTCTCAATGATGTGTCTTTGTGGCGAGAATGCTTTTAGTGGGACTAATAAAAGTTGAGTTTTAAATCATTTAACACTACGGCACCTGAACTAGTTAACTGGAGGGCTGCAGGAGAGATACAAAGGTTACTACGTACTTCTCTTTGCAACTCCTCAATTGATACATTTATTTGTTACATTTTCTTAACTTGCGGGTGCACTGTTACTTTGTATCTACTTATTTGGTTACTCCATTAATAGATATAAGAAACGTAGACTGTAAGCTCTTCTGGAACAGAGATTGATGAGAACAACATCAATATAAAGACTTGCCTCTTCTGCTTGACATTGTATCTCTGTCGCTTTGTCTGCATCAAGTACTTCTGCTGGTAACTAATATCTAGCTTGTCTTTTCATAAAAACCAATATCGATTGCTCTATTGCTTGTCTTTTTAGACAAGTCACTTTCAAGAAATGTTATAGAACATTTAATATCAGGAGAGCGGAGGTTGTTTGAAGGAACAGTGACATCTTATCTTATGAGATAGTGAGAACTAGTCTTCAGTAACTGCAAGTTGGGCAGTTGTACGGCCCCCCATCATACATGTTCAGCTAGTTTGTCCCTAATAACTGTCTGGAATGCAATCCATCAGGCATGATGCAAACAATCCATGTGGATGAATCCAACAAAACATGTTTTCTTTTATTTGTATGCCTTTATTATGCTTCAAGAGCATGGTGGTTGGTGGCAAACAACTACTACAGATAAACTACAAAATTGCCCAATTTAGTCAAATTTTTCATTACCACATCTGGATTGTCTAGCAGAAAGACTTCACATATATGGATCTTCTTTAACAACTGCGCTACAGATGTGTGTGTGTTAAGTAAAGTGAGGGCAACACTTTCACATTGTCATGATGAGTCCACACACACAGAGAGAGACATGCTAAGTGGGAACCTTTCTTGTTCTAATACAAAGGACACACTCATCCTTAAAAAACACTGACTCAGCCCAATCCTACAATGTACGTCTATTGTGGAAAACTAGTCATGCCCGTCAAAGTTCCTTTGTGTCTTTGCCTTACAACACCGCTCATCTTCAGCTGGAGGAATGAGTTTACTGTTGGCAATGTAGGAAAAACCATTTATTCTATGTCCAGCTCTGTGTCCGATGGAGAGAAGAGGAGATAAGGTTTAGACTGTTCTACCAAACAGGAGCATTAACTATGGATGTAGCGGAACCTGGGTGATTAGAGAAGGTGGCCTTTTAGAAATTAATCATAGATACTCCACTTTTTCATCATTCTTTGGTTTAATTTCGTGCCATTTATCTTTTCACCGTAACAATTTCTAATTGAAAAACGAATTCAGCTTTTTTTTTTTTCTTGAAGCGTTCCTTTCCATGAAAAGTAAAACAATATTCTGGAGAACAATGCGTACAATTATACACCTCCCAAGATATAATTGAGAGAGATGAGATTAAAAGAAAAAGGAAAGGGGTAACACAGGCAAATTGCAGATGGACGTTGGGATCTTTCCTGCCACATTTGCATTAAAGTGATTGTGAATAATGCACGTTTGACCAGTTCTGTCTGCGGAACTAATGCCTATTAAAGGGATGGGAAATAGCATATGCTTTGCCTAAGGCAAATTATGTCCAATCCATCCCCCCCCCGCCTCTAAAACACAGGACTGCAAAGGCTTTATCCTAAATGAGCCCAGCAGGGAGGAAGACCAATCCCACTCTCTGCACTTTGCTGTTCCAATTCAAGCTGTTTGGAGTCAGGACTGCAGGAGAGAGGACCATGCACTATTCGGCATTTATTTTGCACATGGTACAGATATCTTCCTCTTCCATCTTTAGTTGGCACCCAACATAGCACCCACTAATCCATTTAAGGCTTGATGGATAGGAAATGTAGATCAGGGATTTTGCTATCATCTTAAAGTCTATGAAGAGTAGGGATGTAGCGAACTGTTCGCCGGCGAACTTGTTCGCGCAAACTTGTTCGCGCAAACTTCGACCGTTCGCGTCCGCCGAATGTTCGCGAACGTCGCGCAACGTTCGCCAATTTGGGTTCGCGTTCGATTCGTTCGACCATTCGACCATTCGAATTCCTTCGACCGCTAATAATCGAACGATTTCCATTCGTTCGAACGATTGTAAGCATTCAATCGAATGAAAAGCATTCGATCGAATGGTTTTTGATCGTTCGATTCGAATGAAAATCCTTCGATCGAACGAAAATCCTTTGATCGAATGATTAAAATCCTTTGATCGTTCGAATCGAACGATTTTAGCGGGTGTTCGAAGTTCGCGAACTGTCCGTGAACGTTCGCATTTTTTGCCGGTGTTCGCGAACGGCATTCGCGAACATCAAATCGGCAGTTCGCTACATCCCTAATGAAGAGAGGCGTCAAGGCAAGCCAGATTTTAATGAAAGTTAATCCTGTACACATCAGATCCTATAGAATAGAATATAGAATCCTACACACACAAAGTTATGGGCACATGCCTGTATTCTAGATATACAGAAGAAAGAGAACTAGATATATCAATTTTATTTTTGGAAATAAATACAGGTACAAGGGGACTGTCAGTATTGACACCTTTGCTAATATATGACCCCTATCTTAATAAACTCTCCCTTCATTGCCAAGGGCTCATCGAATATTCTGCAGATGTCTGCAACGTCATTAGCAGCTTGTCTGTGTGATTCTGACCATAATTACTTTTCAGTTAATGACCTAAATGATGTTTCTATTTGTGTTTCTTCTCAAAGCTGAGCAATCGACTCCTTTCTATTGTTTGAAAAGACAACTGGAGAAGCAGAGTGTCAGTGCCATTAAACCCTGACAACAACTTGACAACAATGATCTTATTTATTTAATAATTTGTGCATTAATCAGTTGAACAATTAAAATAATGGATCTTTACTGTCAACAAGTGAGCCCTAAGCGTAGGGTCCAAAAACATAACATGAATAGTATGCAGGGCAGCTCACTTCAAGAGTTTATTAGTGCAAAATAATCACAGCAAAAAAAAGACATTATGTTATATTAGGCAACCCACATCAGAGGAGGTTCTATTCTGCCACCAATTAATTAAACATATGGTGGAAGTTCTAGACTCTGCTCCACAGTGATCTCCTAAACGCACAAAAGATTTATCCTAAAATCTCCCACATTTAAACAAAGTCGTAGTCATGAATGATCTCTATTTCACTGCAATCCTCAAATATTATTTCTGCATTTAGGAGGAAGGGTTGTAGAAGTCACATGTGATGGACAGCTGAAGTCAAACACTGTTTCTGGTGAGAAAGTGATTCCTTCTTGAAAACACAGTAATCAGCATTTTCACACATCAGTGGCCTGATTTATGAGTACACCATTATTTAATAACAGGGTTCCCAGCATTCCAAACTGGGCCACACATCTAGCATGCCAATAATTTTAAAGAAGAGAAAACCTTTAGGTTCATCTACTATTTTAATTAAATACATAATACCATTGAATGAAATGTCCAACCGTGCCCTGCTTAAATTCCTTGTTTATCCAGGGCACAAATAATCTCACCCCAAATCTCCCCCTAACCAACCTTTAGCCTGGATCCCCCCTTAGCTCATAACAAGGTTACAGATATATAGAAACATTGGGGCAACAGTCACCATGCTATAATTCCAGGGGTACCCAGGGCACAAATAAACACTCACCCCAAATCTCCCCCTAACTGACCTTCAGACTGGGCCCCCTTAGCTCATAACAAGGTTACAGCTATATAGAAACATTGGGGTAACAGTCACCCTGCTATAGTTCCAGGGGTACCCAGGGTACAAATAAGCACTCACCCCAAATCTCCCCCTAACTGGCCTTCAGGCTGGGCCCCCTTAGCTCATAATAAGGTTGCAGATATATAGAAACATTGGGGTGTCATCCTGCTATAGTTCCAGGGGTACCCAGGGCACAAATAAGCACTCACCCCAAATCTCCCCCTAACTGGCCTTCAGACTGGGCCCCCTTAGCTCATAACAAGGTTACAGATATATAGAAACATTGGGGTGTCACCCTGCTATAGTTCCAGGGGTACCCAGGATACAAATAAACACTCACCCAAATCTCTCCCTAACTGACCTTCAGACTGGGCCCCCTTAGCGCATAACAAGGTTACAGATATATAGAAACATTGATGTAACAGTCACACTGCTATAGTTCCAGGGGTACCCAGGGTACAAATAAGCACTCACCCCAAATCTCCCCCTAACTGACCTTCAGACTGGGCCCCCTTAGCTCATAACAAGGTTATAGATGTATAGAAACATTGGGGTAACAGTCACCCTGCTATAGTTCCAGGGGTACCCAGGGTACAAATAAGCACTCACCCCAAATCTCCCCCTAACTGACCTTCAGACTGGGCCCCCTTAGCTCATAACAAGGTTATAGATGTATAGAAACATTGGGGTAACAGTCACCCTGCTATAGTTCCAGGGGTACCCAGGGTACAAATAAACACTCACCCCAAATCTCCCCCTAACTGACCTTCAGGCTGGGCCCCCTTAGCTCATAACAAGGTTACAGATATATAGAAACATTGGGGTAACAGTCACCCTGCTATAGTTCCAGGGGTACCCAGGGCAACAAAAAACCCTACAAGCTTTATTTCTCACTAAACCCCTCCATCCATTACTTTGGGATCTAAAACATTATGTTATATTGGCCCTAATTTATAAAAATCCAGGTCTTTAAGTGTTCAACCAAGAAAAAATGTTTAGCAATCTCTGCAAGAAGAACCAATACACAGAACATCAAGACTCTGTTTCAGGAAGTTCTTTCCCTTGGCTTACAGCCCGCTGCCATCAGAACTAATTAAAAACAGAGCATGCTGATACAGGGTTCAATCTCTTTGTTTTACAATAACAGAAGAGGAAATTAGGGGGATGTCTAATGAGAATAGTTTGGAAAGTCTTTTTTTTAGGCTATGGGCAACTATGTCAATTACTGGAGCAGCGGCTAAGGGCTATAATGCACACTGTGAAACCAGACGATTACTTCCCAAATTCCTATGCACATTGAGTGCTCTCTCTCTCTCTCTCTGATTGATGTACTTACCTCTTTTATAAGTCAATTATTTCTAGTATGTCCCTCAATTTCTAGAGACTAAGGGGTTTATTTATTAAAGTCCGATTTTTTCTGGTAGGACTTTTAAAGGGGAAAAACACCATTTATTGACAGAAAAAAAACTAAAATGTTTCTAGATTTATATGGTGTTAAAAGTCCAAATAAAAAGTACTCCAACTCAGACCTGCTGAATTCATGTAGAAGTCAATGGCAGATGTCCTGATGGAAGATATCCTGATCTGCTCTGGGTTTTGTAAATAATCTGAAGATTTCCTGGTTTCGGGCGTCAAATCTGAAAAAGTTGCATGTTTTGGGCATCAAAACCGAAAAATTTGCAGTTTTCTATGTCAAATACGAGAATATCATACCATTTGGTTTTTTCCCACTATTTATTGAGTCTTTTCCCGCACTTGAAATTTTCAAGAAAATTTATTGATAAATGGGGGGAAAATCCTATACGGATTTCAGAAATGAATGGGAAAAGGTTGAATTTTGATAAATAACCCCCTTTGAGTGTAGATAACAAACAGATTGATGCCAGATAAAAACAAAATTTCAAACATAGCTGAATTTTAATGAAACTTGTACAGTATATATAGAAGGAAACATGGTTTTGAGTGACTTACATCCCATTACAACCATATTTATTTTTTTATTTATTAAGCTGCATTCAATTGTGTACTTTAATTTATTTTGAAAACTCAAATTTGAATATAGCTCAGATTTTTAAAACTTCCTGTTGACTTCTACAGAAGCTTCCCAGATTTTTAAAATTTGCCTTTTTTAAGATTCTTTCAATTGATAAATCTTGAAGATTTTTGAATTGAAAAACTTGAAGTAATTGCAATTGTATGTTTTACTGCAAGAAACGTAAAGCCTTGAAAACAGGAGTTTCTGAATTTTAATAAAACTGAAGAAGTCGTCTTAAATTTGGTCTTGTTATGTAGCCTTATATCTCCCTAATGATAAAAATACATATAACGTAATCAGAACATGTCGATTTGCTAAAATATACTCAACTTTTATTAATTTCCTTGAAAGATTATCTTGCAGGAATGCATTTTCAAAGGCTGTAGGTTTTATTAAAAATACAAGAAATCAATTAAGGAAATCTTTAGAATTGTTGACTTTGAAGCTCCTCCATAAAATAATGTTATGCCAGAAGGTTATAAAGATAGCTCATTAAAATCCACTTTATCTATGTAAACACCATTTTGTGGCATAAATATTTAGAACTTTAAATTGATAATTACTCTAAGGGGGTTATTTATAAGTCCGAATTTATCTCAATATTTTCTGCTTCAAACTCCGCTCTGGTTTTTACACTTATTTATTATTAAATTTTCCTGAAAATTTGCTTTGCGGCAATAAAATCATATTTTCCCAGTTTTTTCATCTGATTTTCACGAATTTCAAGATTTTTTCTGATTTTTCACCCGAAAACTTTGAAAACTTTGGGGTATTGCACCAAACCCAGCGCACATCAAAAATCCTTGGGACTTCTCCCATTGGCTTATGTGCAACCTCTACAGGTCTGAGATGAGATTTTCAGATTCTGACGTTTCCATGATTTTTTTAAAAGTCTGATTTTATATAAAAAAATTACGAATTTTTCATGATTTTTGCATTCGGAGTTTAGTAAATAACGTTATGAAAGAAAGTGAAGTGGAAGTTTGGTGTAGTCACTATACTTTCAAGGCCTGTTAGTGACCTCCAATATGAACCAGAGGGAGGTTGACTGGAAATAAATGAAAGGCTTAATATAATTACTACAGGTATATTGAGTTTAAGTAGTTTTAAGAGTTTTTTCAAAGTCTAAATTCTTGGTTCCTTCAGCAAAACATTGCTGAATGTTGGATCAGAAACAGCTTTAGTCTCTTCTAAACCCACCAAACTCTGTTTTTGATGAGCCCAATATCCTTCTTTGTCTTGAGTTTTTTGTGGCTTTATATGACCTGCCTTACTCTTCATTTATTATTGAATTACTATGCATAGTCTTTGAAGTTGTAAACGTATTCATACATTAGACATAGGTATGCAGGAATGTGTAACAGAAGGTCTGTAGGACTGCACAACCCTCCCTAAGATTTATGGCTCCCAGCCTGGCCATAATGAATAACCAATCAACCAACCTGCCAATGCCAATGCTTACATATATGGTAGAGGTAACATAAGATTGCTACATATGTTCTCTACTTTAGGGGTGCCAATCATTTTTAAGTTGGGATGTAGAAATAAAGCATCTAGTCTTGCAATGGCCACAGCAGCTGGTGGATGGGGTATATTGACGACAATGTCGTGCATCAATCAAATATCTCAAACATGAACCTTATGTTTAACCTTGTTAGTCCTAACTGTCAGTTTTTTTCTAAAGTCCATCAATCATTAAGGATCACCTAGACACTCACCTGTTCAGCTGGCCCAATGAGAGACTAGATCATAAAATGCCAAAGGGCAGGTGATAGAAAGGTAAAACTGCTGTGGTGTCAAGCTGAGACACTGCTGCTTTCAAACCCCACTAAAATAAATCATCCTTTGTGTGACTTATATGGGGTTCTGGAGATATATTTGAATTGCTGCACAGAATATGTGTTGGCTTGTATTTTTTATGACTCAGATAACTTTTTAACATATTTATGGATCACTAGAATTGGCTTATCCTTCAAAACCTCTTTTCATTGTCATTCATTGTGCAAACAATGAACTAAAAAATGAATGAAATGAAAGAATCAAATGAAGAAGGTAATACAAGTAGATGTCACGACCTCCACTACCCAACTTAGCACAAATCTAACATGGCCATATATCTATGAGAAGTCACTAAAGCTTTATCTGCATGGATCTTGCCAAAAGTCTTTATTAGGGTTCCAATAATTATTTAATTTGAAAAACCATAAACCAAAAATAAAATTGCATGATATCACGAATCAGCATGAAGGAAGAACCTAGAGTTGTGTCTCGATCATCTCATCAATCTTTGATCCTGGTGCCACGCTTTAAAATACCAACAAACTAAAGCAACTGAAAAGAGGGGTCTACATTTGAGATCTTGAACCTAAAAAAGGAATGTCCCACTTGTTATCTTTGGATGGCAATTGTAGTTCTTCACATTAAAAAGATAGTGAAAACATACCAAGCTAAATAATTCAAATACTAATCTAAACACTATGGGACTCATTCATTAACATTTAAGATCATGTTTTTCATGGAGGCAATTTTTATTTTCAATTCTCCCATTTTTGAGGTTTCCCAATTGAAAACGTCTTGAAAACTGAATAAAAAAATCAGCAGCTAAAACCTGGGAAGCTCCTAAAGATGTCAGTGGAAGGATCCGTTTCTAAATTCTAGCTTTTATCAAATTTGAGGGCAAAAATGAAAACAGAAATTTATTTCAATAAGAAGTAAATAGTAGAATGGCATTTTACTGTGATCCAAGTATATTTTGTAAACTAGACACGCAGGGGCACATTTATTAAGGCTCGAATTTCGAGGGTTAATAAACCCTCGAATTCGACCCTCGAAGTTAAATCCTTCGACTTTGAATATCAAATTCGAAGGATTTTACTTAAAAAAGTAAAAATCGTTCGATCAAACAATAAAATCTTTTGAATTGAACGTTTTTAATCGATTGATCTTAGGATTTTTCTTTGATCAAAAAAAGCTTAGAAAAGTACTGGGTGAGGGTCCCCATAGGCTAACATTGTACCTTGGTAGGTTTAAACTGCCGAAGTATGTAGTCAAAGTATTTTTTAAAGAGACAGTACTTCGACTATCGAATCATCGAATAGTCGAATGATTTTTAGTTTGAATCGAAGTCGAAGGTCGCAGTAGCCTATTCGATCGTCGAAGTACCCAAAAAAAACTTTGAAATTCAACGTTTTTTTCATTCGAATCCTTCACTTAAGCTTAGTAAATGTGCTCCTGAGACTGTGTTTGAGTTGTTTCTTTGTTTTTTTTAAGTAAAGATTAAAATTCAACTTTTAGTAGACCTGCTTCTATTTAGCAGTGCTGCAAAGACTGGATACCAGAATTTCCTGTGACAAATTGGCTCAAGGTGATGAAGAGGACTTTAGAGTTGACCATATGATGATCAGAGGGATACTGAAGCTACAACAGTGCTTAAGGGCAAGCTGGAAAGGTCAGGCTGTAGCCTTCACCAAAATACATGTACATATTTCCATACAAAAAGGGTAGAGGCTTTACACATACACAACACACTGGAGAAATAAGTTTGCCTGCACCTTCATCAGTGTTCCAGTGACATTTCAACTATGTGAGAAATGTTGGAAATTGCTCCACATAATAAAAAAAAATTGTACTCAACTGTTGTACTCGGTGCTTGTAAAAAAAAATCACTTTGCATTTATTTCAGCCGCACTTTATAAAATGTTTTGTCACCCAGGAGGCGTGTTATTGACAACAAGATCTCTCTTATCTCCGCAGGTAGTCAATTCTTCCCAATCTCCATTTTTCCTTTAATCTGTATCTTGTTAAATATATTATCATTCTTTATTTTTACATTTTTTTAATATCATGGATATTTTTTCAGTGTAAATCATGAAATGTGCCTGCTTTTAGGGACTTACAATTTTTATTTTTAAATATCTCCTTGTAGTAAAAGGCACATTTTCTAACATTGGTATTAAATTGCATCACACTGCAATTAAACCCAGCAATCAATCAGCACTTATGGGGAAATGTAATAAAAGTAATTAATATAAGAAAAATATATACGCAATGTTAAAAATTAGTCTATTGAGTGAATTTAATATAGCTTTGCAAACCTGTGAAAGTATAAATCGACCCCAAGAGGCCACTGGAAAAATTACTGAACATTTCATAATTAATGGGATCCTGTCATCGGAAAACATGTTTTTTTCAAAACGCATCAGTTAATAGTGCTGCTCCAGCAGAATTCTGCACTGAAATCCATTTCTCAAAAGAGCAAACAGATTTTTTTATATTCAATTTTGAAATTTGACATGGGGCTAGACATTTTGTCAATTTCCCAGCTGCCCCTGGTCATGTGACTTGTGCCTGCACTTTAGGAGAGAAATGCTTTCTGGCAGGCTGCTGTTTTTCCTTCTCAATGTAACTGAATGTGTCTCAGTGGGACTTGGCTTTTACTACTGAGTGTTAGATCTGCCAGGCAGCTGTTATCTTGTGTTATGGAGCTGTTATCTGGTTACCTTGCCATTGTTCTGTTGTTAGGCTGCTGGGGGGGGAGGGGGGTGATATCACTCCAACTTGCAGTACAGCAGTAAAGAGTGATTGACGTTTATCAGAGCACAAGTCACATGACTTGGGGCAGCTGGGAAATTGACAATATGTCTAGCCCCATGTCAAATTTCAAAATTGAATATAAAAAAATCAGTTTGCTCTTTTGAGTGTAGTGTAATGTATTTGCTGCAACATATACGTCCATTTGCTCGCTTTGCTTGCCGAATTAAGCAATTTTTTACTATGTTACTGTTGTGGGTGTTTATGTAGTTCTGTAAAGGCTCCACTGACTTGCAGTGGAAAATAATCCTTTGAAAATGAAAACCAAATTCACTTTATTTTCCCAGAAAAAAAATAGAAGTGATGCTCATATATACTGAAAACCTTCTACATACTTACCTGTTTCATATATATAACTTTGTATTGATCTACAACAAACATGGAATCCAACAGTGGCAGACTCAATATACTGGGACACAAGGGAGCCTATTTATTAAGCCTCAAATTCTTCTGGTAGAATTTTTAAAAGGGAAAAAAGATGAATTTTTGAGAGGGAAAAAATAGAATTTTTCAAGATTTATTATGGTCTGAAGTTGCTAAAAATCTGAAAATACTCCAGCTAAAATCTGTCAAAATCATGTAGAAGTCAATGGCAGATGGTCCATTTAACAATTGGAAGATTTTTTTACCTTCAGGATTCTCGATAGTTTCGGGCTGCTTGCGCTGGTTTTTATTCGATAATCCGCTAAATTAGAGTTGTCAAGGCAACAACCTGTGAGCATACCTGGGGGGCATCAGGGACTTCTCCTCGATGTGCCGCTTCCTGACAATTTCATTGCCCTTGAGTGCAAAATTAAAATATTGAAAGGCGTCAAGACCTGATTCCCATTGCCCAACGTAGATCCCTGGGTGTGCTTAATGTCTGGTAATCTGCTCTTGACTGTCCCTGATCAGATGTTAAGGGGGAACATGGTGGGCAAAAAATTAAAGCAGAATAGACTTACTGTTAGCTGAAAAAGGAGCCCAGATGATATAAAAAGTAGAAAATCTTTATTAAGACATATTCAAACCTGACGCCTGTTGTGCCACTGGTGGGCACTTACTCATAGGCTGGAACATGATGGGCATCTAAAACATTGTACATACACTCCACTGGCAGGCACAGGTGGAAGGGGTTAATGCAGTAATAATCCTGGAGAGGGTTCATAGGGTCGGACTGGCCCGGTGGGACACCAGGAAAAACCGGGTAGGCCCTGGACCTCATGAGCCCTGTTGACCCAAGCCAGCTCCCCCTTTCTCCTCTCCCGCGATAGAGGAAGAGGGTAAAAGAGATGCTTCAGGGGATGTGCTCCAGGGTGTGTCTGCATGGAATTTAGGGGTGGCCCTTAAATTTGCAGCCTGGTTGGCCCAGGATACCTGGGGTTCATAACTAATCATTTGCAGGAGCACAAATTTACACCACTGCACCATAGAGACCTTGAAATAAGTTTAAGCCATAGAGTGTCTTCTCATGGAAAGTGGTTTGTTTTACTATAGTCATCACTTTTTTATTCTTTTATATATTTCCCTCTAGGAGCCTTTATGATCCTGTGGACCCTGGTCAACTGACCTTCCTGTCCAACCCATAGAAAAGCCAGCTTTGGGCAAAATAAGGCAAAACATCTCTCTTGTGATTGGAAACATTAACGCTCTCAAGAAAGAAGCAAAAGCTCATCTCATGGCAGACCTTTTTAGGAGACAACTGTTTTCCTGGAAGAAATTAAAGAGTGAAAAAAAGATTGTCAGACTTGTCCCATTACATGTATCCCACTTTTATGAAACTACTCACTGAGGTCCATAACAATTAACACCCAACCTCTATTATAATATTTCCAGCTACTCTAGGGGCAGAGAGGGAAGAACAAATCTTCTTTCTTATACAGAGACAGATAAAAAAGTTCACTCTTGTTTCAGTTTATTATTCAGTATATTTTTAAGTAAGAATTCTTAATTTACTTGTAGACCAGATTTCTTAAAGGGCAAGTAAATGTTTTTCTTAACTCATCCCACTTTCAGCAATCTTCCATTAAAGCCAACCTGCAATCTTCTCACTTTTGTGATAATGAGAGCAATCAGAAACAAGACAATAAATCTTCATTTTGCTGACTATTTTGCAATTATGAGAACGATGCACTTGAAATATTACAGCTAATTTCTCCTATACTCAGTGGATATCATACAATTTGATTTGGTGGGTGAAATTCCCTTTCTTCACTCCCTCTCTCTTTTGTGTATACCGCATGCTGTGAAGCCATCTGTTTCTCTCTGACAGGATATTTTAGCAGATAAGTTTTAAGGTCAATCAGAATTTGGGCAATGTTGATAGTTCTTGAGGAAAACTTTTTATTCATGCAAAGAAAATATTTTGAAATTAAATTTGCTAAATTTAAAAGTGTACTATCTTAATTATATGATCAGGGTTAAGTAGACAGCAAACACACATAAGAATAAAATGCTGGAGGGTACCTGAGAGAATCCATGGAAATGAAATTAGCACATGAACTCTTGGCTCAGGTTTGTAGTCCTTAATTTGTCTTCAGCCATATTGGCTGGGCTCCCAACATTTGTTTTGCATGACATACTTTCCTCTCTATTGGCTAAACAGGGAGATATAATGCCTAACCTGTCTCCTACATTACTAACCTGCCATATTGGTGAACTTTCCCCTGTGCATTGGCTAAACTTTCTCCATTTGTATTGGCTAACCTTCCTCCATCTCTATTGGCTAACCTTCCTCCATCTGTATAGGCTAAGCTTCCTCCATCTGTATTGGCGAACCATCCCTCATCTGTATTGACTAACCTTCCTCCACCTGTATTGGCCTGCCTTCCTCTATCTGTATTCACGAACCTTTCTCCAACTGCATTGGCTAACCTTCCTGCATCTGTATTGGCTAACCTTCCTCCATCTGCATTGCCTAAACTTCCTCCATTTATATTGGCTAACCTTCCTGCATCTGTATTGGCTAACCTTTCTCCATCTGTATTGGCTAACCTTCCTCCATCTGTATTGGCTAATCTTCTTTTATTGGTTTTGGCAAATGTTTTTCCATCTCTATTGGCTAACCTGACTACTGCTATATTGGCTAAACTTGCTTTATAAACTATCCTGTCTCATTCAGTGCTGACTTGCCTACTGCCACCTGTATTGGTTTGCCTCTCTTCTGTTGACAGCATTGGCTAAACTGCCTCTCAGCACCCATTTGTATTGATTAAATTATTTTCTGCTCTATTGGCTAAGCCAGCCTACTGCTCTAGTGGCTAAACTGCCTCCTGCTGTATTGCCAAAGCCAGCCTCCTGCTATATGGACTAGTCTGCCTCTACCTATATGGGCTAATTTTATCCTAACTGTTTTGGCCAACTTGCCTTCATATGGATTGAAAAAACAATCTGGCTTAGATGGTAAGCATCCATTTGTATTGAATTGTCTCACTATAATGGTATTGGCTATTTAAGAGGGTGCAGGGCAAAGACATTCTTGTCAATTAAACTAGATGACCTGAAGCACAGAAGTGGATTTGTCACCACAGTAGACAAACCTGCATAAGAAGTCCCAGATTAGGCCTACTGTGCAATACTTAAGTAAAGTAGAAGAGAAAGCCCACCAGCTGAAGCTATGAAAGGATTTCGGGCGGAATATATTGGTTCAGGAATAAATGAACTGTGAGTATGACAGGGATTGACTTTGGGCAGAAAATGGTTGGTTGATGCCCTTGAGCGTGAAAAGATGTTGAAATCTATTTTGTAGAATTCTACACCCCCACCCCTTGCTTTGTTATACCAGTCACTAATAATTCAATCCTGCTTCTTATTACAGGACTCAATATCATTTGCCTTAAGCAAAGAGAAAACCTACCATTTGTCTCATGTTTCCCTACATAAACACCGGTTACACCATCAAGTGAATTTCTAGTACATACCAGTTTGTTCTGTAATTACAGTAGCTCATCTGTTATTGTGTCTATTTGTTACTGAAATTTAGGTCAAATTCTTTCCCGCAATCAAGAGTAATTTATCAAGGTAGTGCACTTTTTCATTCTAACTCAGAATTTCACTGCTTTCTGTCAACTGTCCATGCTTTTTGCAAATTTCTATTTTTCCGAGGATGCACAACTGGAATTGTTAATAAATTTGAATGGGACTGCAGCTGTTTCTTGATTACCTTAGTCAGTTAATACTTCCAGAGCCTTACTGGTCATAAATATGTATAGTTGAGTTTACTGTTTACGGTATTTTCTGCACCTGGTAATGTAAAGGTGTCAATTTACAATTTAAATCAGGAGTCCCCAAAGTTTTATCCATGAACCATATTTAAATATAAAAAAGTTTGGGAGCAACACAAGCATGAAAACAGGTCCTAGGGGTGTCCAGTAAGGGCTGTGATTGGCAAATTGGTAGCCCCTATGTGGATTGGAAGCCTACAGGAGGTTCTGTTTGGCAGTACACATGGTCTTTATGCCTCCAGACTTGCCTCCAAATCTGAAATTCAAAAATGAGCACAATCCTTTGACTCTACTTGGAGAAACATCAAAGGGCTTGGGGAGCAAGACACTTGTTGGGGTTCACTGTTCTTATATAACCATTGAGGCAACTGGTTGGATTGAAATAAGAAATAATTGAGAAAACATAGGATTGGGGCATGGTTGTTTAATGGGTAATATGGGGAGGCTGTGATCCAAATTTTGCCCCAGTGGTCCACTACTACTAAAATGGGGGATTGGTGCTAAGAGGTGAAAATTGGTAAGGTCTGAGATTGAGTGTGACATCAGTTTATTTGTGCTGTAAAATATAAAAAGAAGAGTGCAACCATGAGATTCAAAAATTGTATTTTTACATCAATGTCAAATTTCTAGGGGCCTCTAGAATACAATATGGGGAAATGTCAGTGTTGCAACAATGGAGACAGCTATTAACTCAGGGGATGAACAAATAATTTTGAGTCTTTATAGATCCCTGGTAATGCCTCAATTTGAGCATGTAGTGCAGTTTTATGGTCCAGTCGTCAAGGATGTTAATGAGCAGGAAAGAGTGCAGAGACTAAGTGCAACTAAACTGGTTAGCGGGAGGGAAGAGTTAAATTATAAGGGGAGACTGACAAGGTTGGGGTTGTTTTCTCTGGAAAAAAGGAGCTTGCGAGGGGACATGATTAGACTTTACAAGTACATTAGAGGACATTATAGACAAATAGCAGGGGACCTTTTTACCCATAAGAATCACGTACTAGAGGCCCCCCCTTCAGACTAGAGGAAAATAAGTTTCATTTAAAGGAACAGAGTAGGGGGTTCATCACAGTCAGGACAGTGAGGTTGGGGAATGCACTGCCGGGTGATGTTGTGATGCTGATTCTGTTAATGACTTTGAAAGGGACTTGGATGATTTGTTGGATAGACATAATATCCAAGGCTATTGTGATACTAAAATCTACAATTATAATACATATTGGTATTTATAGTTTATATATGTGAGTGTATAGATAGGTTGGTATATGGATGTGTAGGTATGTGCACTCGGATTTATTTAGAGGGGTTGAACTTGATGGACTTTTCCAACCCAATTTAACTATGTAAATATCTAACACAGCAGTTACTGGATGCCTACTGTATGTATCTGGAAGAATTTGTTATGCCCCTCGATGCATTCTCTTGTAATATGCCTACAATGCCAATGATTTACAAAATATTCAGTACATTGCAGCTGTATCATCTAATCCACCATCAGTTGCCTGCAAATAATTACACGAGTCACCTTTAAGCCAATAAATATGCCCCAGGCATTGATTCTCTATGGGTTCCTGTAGGTTCTGACATCTAATAAAGAACAAAGGATGAATTCTATGTAGAAACACATTCTCCTTTCTACACAATGTGTGTCATCAAAGGGCTGAGTGTAAAGTACAGATGCATCTGGCCTTCTACAAATGCTTTCACTGTGCCGCTGCTTGACTTCCAATTGTGTTTTACGGGTCAAGGGTTACGCGCCCGTCACATGATTCCATGTGATTCAAGTCGACACATTGCAAGTAGAGATCTGTTGAAATACCTGCCTTTATTAGATTCAACTAGATGACCTCTGTTTGAAATACTTTTCTGACATATTGGTATTTTCCATTCCGGCCACAATAACAAGATTTCATGTCATGTTATATTCTCATGGATTATTATCACGGCAGCAGAGAAACGACAATTACGGCTATTATTGTCTTACACTTAGATCATGTTGCTGCTTAACACTGAAAAGCTATCATTCATTACAAGTGATTTAATGCATTACTTGCTTTCCCATTTTACCCACATACCAACAGCACTACTGAAAACAAAATCATTTCAGCTCACTTTCAAAATGATATACAGTTATGGGTCCTGTTATCCAGAATGCTTGGGACCTGGATCTTTCCATAATTTGGATCTTTATCCCTTAAGTCTACTAGAAAATCATGTAAACATTGAATAAACCCAATAGGCTGATTTTGCCTCCAATAAGGATTAATTATATCTTAGTTGGGATCAAGTTCAAGATACTGTTTTATTATTACTAATGATGAGCAAAATTTTTCTGCAGATTTCGCAGTGAAAAAAAAAAACGCCCATAGACTCCAATGGGTAAAAAAATTGTTATGTGTCAAAAAAAAAAAATCGTCGCTCATAGACTTCAACACATTTGGTAAATTTGTCGCTGTTTCGTGAATTTTTGGTGAAGCGAAACGGGTCAGATCTGCCCATCACTAATTATTACAAAGAATTTTTTAAAATTTGGATAATTTGGATAAAATGGAGTCTAAGGAGATGGACTTCCGTAATTAGACACTTTTCTGGATAATGGGTTTCCAGATAATGGATTCCATACCCGTCTGTGTGTATGAGTGTGTGTATATATACATAAACATATCTTTTATACAAATATACAAAACATATTCTTTTTACAGCCAGGGTCGGACTGAGCTGGTGTTAAAAAAACCTGGTGGACCACCACAAACCCAGGCCTGATACCTGTTAGGAACTGTGGGTGCTCCACTTGCTCCTTTTATGGGCCATCTTGCTTCTAACCATTTGGTCTACTTCATGGTCATTCCGATTTTTTTATGGTAAAAAATGCTTAATAATTAAAGAATATATATATAAAAGACTAGGAGAATAAAGAGGTTGAGTGAGGAGAGGAGGAATAATAGTTTGGAAAGTGGGCCCATGTTCTAAGGTTTTCTTGTGGGCCCCTGGCATCCCAGTCCGACACTGGGTGAGGAGGACTGTGATTGGGGATGAGTTACAGGGTTGAGGAAGATCTGTGACACCACAGCATGACACTACTGGGGCAGTTTTATCAAAGATTGAGAGAAGAATTATTTTGATTTCATCACCTGTGAAAAAACCTTCAAGTCAACAGGAGATTTCCCCATATTTATCTTTGTCAACTAGCATTTTTTCCCAAGGGGCAGATTTTTTGAATGTCAGAGGATTTTTTCACATATATTCAGAAGTGATAAAAATCGAACTCAGAAAATTTTTCATTCTGTTCCTAGTCTACATAGTGATACATTTTCCACAACAGGAACACGTTTTTTTATAACTTTTCATCTAGTTGATTTGAGCAGACTTTGATGTTTCTGGCCCCTAGAATAAAATGCTTTTAACTGGTAAAAGCTGGAGGAAAAAAAGAAAAAAAGTAGAGAAATGCTCTAGATCGGAACAGAAAAGTTAGGAAAGTTTTCAGCATAATAAATTTGAAAAAAATATTTAAAAGCATGAAAAACATACATTTTACCAGGAAAATATTTTGTTCTCTGATAAACTTGCCCCACAGCTCTGTAGGACATCTTTTCACCATCCAAGAAAAAAAACTAGGAAAAAAAAATTAAAAATACAGGAAAATTTCCAGACCATTGACATCTGTTCACTGGTGATAGAAGGTGAAATTCAAAAAGCACGAGGAACACAAATTTTACAGGAAAAAAAGTTTCTTCTTTGATAAGTTTTGCCCTACAACTCCATAGGAAATATTTTCACCGCCCATGAAAAAATACTAGGAGAAAATAAAAAATAGGGGAACATTTCCAGACCATTCACTGGTGATAGAATGTGAATTTCAAAAAGCATGAAAAACACAAATTTTAACAAGAAAATATTTTGTTCTTTAATAATGTTCCCCACATATCTGTATAGGACAACATCTTTCGACTGGTGGTAGAATTTGAATTTTTGCTAAACCTGCCTCAGAAGTAGTTGCCCTCAAACAAGCTGTTCATTTTCTTTCTTTTTTTCCCAATAATTTTAAGGCAAACACATGAAAAGTAGCAATGGCCTACAAAGAAACATTTCCCAAACGAGAGGGTTAAATATAGGTTGGACATGCGGAAGGGCAATACCAGTGATTTAGTGTTAGAGTTATTTGGAATTAAAAAAAAAAAAACCCAGACATCCATCAATCAAATTCACCTTTCAATCACATCTTTACAGTTTAGTTGGCCTACATTGTGCTATTGTTTATTGTATTTCTTTAGGCAATTCCTGTTTTACCCACACAACCTTCTAATTCTTCACATAGCATAAATACCTGTAACGTTTAGTATCCCACAACCCAGAGTAAACCCCAATGTCCCGGGCTCGGCTCACGCTTCGGCCTATAACCGCCGCCTTTCACGTCGGGTGGGGCCCTCCGCTACTCGGATGCCACCAGGACTTAATAGTGAGGAGACTGAGGGAAGAACTCTGGGCGAGCAAGGGAACTTAACGTAAAGGTTATCAAAGTCCAGGAACGGGCCGAGTTGAAACCAATCGGGAATGCAGTACAAAATCGGAAAGCAGAAGAGTAATCGAGGTCACAGGCCAGGTCAGCAACTAACAGGGTCAAAGTACAGAACGGAATCCAAAGAGTAGTCAGGGACGAGCCAAAGGGTCAGGGCAGGCGGAAGTCAAACAGGAATCAGGAATAGCCAAAGGTCACAACAAGAATCACAGAATAATCGCACCCAGGAACAATATACAGAACCTACGTTGGGCAGGGCACAAAAGGACTGATGGCCATTAAAACATTTGAATTTGGCGCCATTGGACGCTGGCGAATCAGCGACAGCGCCTGTGCAAACACGTCAGCGCACCTGTCCCTTTAATTCTGGCGCATGCGCGCCACACGCTCTATAGGAGCCGGCGCCTGAGGCCTAGCCGCATCGGCGGCGGCGATGAGAGACGGGCGTCCCCGTCGAGGGGGCGGCAGGCATCCCTGCCGTCCCCTGGGTAAGTCTCTTACAATACCGCTCTTAACCTGAAAAAAAAACTCCCTCTAGACTGCCACCACAAGACTGGCCTCACTTCTGTCAGCATTGCAATCAACTGAGTGACCACACCATCAAGTTTTCCCAAAGGAACCAAAAACCAACCAATGCAGATGGATGAAAATGGCAGAAAGAAGCACTTAATCATTTACCTTTAAAGGGCCAAGGTAATAATTAGTGATGAGCGAAATGGTTCTCCAAGTTTTGCCATGAAAATGACGGCCATAGACCCTAATGGGTAATTTATTGTTGATTTATTCTCACTCCAAACACATTAAAGTTAATGGGTGCTTTTTTATGGTGACTTTTTTTTGTCTCTGCAACAATTTTGTCTTGCGCTTTTTTGTCGTAGTAAAAATTTTTTGCAAATGGTGAAGCGCCAACCCATGCCTTCAGAAAAAATTTGATCATCCTTAGCAATAGATCCTTGCCCTCTAAATACCATGTGCTTTCATCCAGACTTTTGTATAGTGAAATTACTGTAGGTAGAAATGTCATCTTGAACTTACACTATTCAAGTTATTGTCATCAGTGTCATGGTAATGGCCCCCGTTAATGAATTCAGGAAGAGTTTGGACAAGAGTCCTCATGAATGAGAGTTTGCTAGATGAGTGTTTGATACTAAGTCCAGGTGCTCTAGAAGCAGGATACTATTGAATGAGGATTGGCTCTACTGAGGAGTGTGAATAGAGTAGAGTCCATCTGTATATGAAGACTGAAGGTAGAAGCGCTCCTCTGGAAGGAGGTGCTCTGTAACAGCTATTGTTGGATAGGGAAACCCACCTTTTGGAATAAATTAATGCTTCACCCTTGGTCAAGCGATCAGGCCACACATCTACCAAAATACCTAAATGCATTGATACCACTTTGCTTGTTAGTTAATATTAAAGCAGAATAATTTGTTAACAAAATCGTCTAGATTTTCACAGTTATTGCAATATTTCAATCCCTTTCTCTGCTGCCCATGGTAGAACTGACTCAACTGTGTCAAAATCAAACTGTCAAAATCAAAACTACAGGTATGGGACCTGTTTAACAGAATGGTCAGGACCTGGGGTTTTCCATAGACGGGGGTCTTCTGGTGATATGGATCTCCATGCCCAAGGATTAAATATATCTTGGTTAAGATCAAGTACAAAGTTCTGTTTGATTGTTACAGAGAAAAAGGAAATCATTTTTAAAAATTAGAATAATTTAATTAAAATGGAGTCAGTGAGAGTTGGCCTTCCCCTAATCTGGATAACAGGTTTCCAATTAACAGATCCCATACCTGTACCATAATGCCAACACAGTAGAGTCTAACTTTTTGTTAAAAATTTAATATTAAAGTGATCTCTGTGTCACCATATTTTTCCTGTCTCCAAGATCTTTGCTGTGGCCCTGGGCTTTGCACATGCTCAGTAGATTTTATTCTACTGTGCACAGTCATAAAGCCATAAAGGTTTCCCTGTAGAGAGAATGGCAGTGTGGCACTAAGTATAGTAGTACCATGGGCCCATGTGTTCTTTATGCAACGTCAGAACGAAAGAGTTAATAGCCCCTCATAGCCAGAGCAAGGACCATACAATGCCAATGTTTTGGTGAAACGGTATGCACTATTTTCTTTTTTGTTTTTGCATGTGAATTCAATTTTGCTGATTCGTAGTCCTAAAGAGTAGCTTCTCCTTTCTGGTGTTCCGGTCTATTTATAATCATTTGACAATATTACTTCCATCCTGATGCTAAGCAGACCAGGAGCAAGGAACAGGTTTGCACAGTTAGGCTGATAAACAGATGCTAAGCCAATGTGACACAGATGCTGCTGCTGAGCTTGAAAAAGCAGGTCAAGGTTATTAGGAGAAAGTGCAGTTATGTCTCATCGCTGAGAGCAAAAAATACCCACGTGGAGCCGGTCTTCTCTTCCAAAGGATTCTTTAGGATACAAAAGGACAGGACACAACTGGAGAATCGTCTGTAATTACACTTGCCCTGTTCCCTCACTGAATGCATAAATAAATCTTGGCTCCGTTACTGAAATGATTTGCTTTTTGGCAAGTTGCATCTATACAGAGTTGACTTTAGCAAAGATTGCAAAGAGGGCGTCTGCCTTGGGACCTTCACAAGGTGGGGGCCTGCAGAGCACCAGTAAAGTGCCTAAGCCATAGCAACAACTATAAACAAGGTACAAGAAAAGGAAAGGGTTAGTCACCCCCTAGCTATTATAATTACTTACCCTCCTTGCTGAAAAATGTACCTACCAGGGGTAACATTCATGTCACCATCTTTTTCCTGTCTCCTAGATCTTTGCTGTGGCCCTGGGCTTTGCACATGCTCAGTAGGACTTTTTGCATTTCATTTGTGATTTCATTCTTCTGTGCACAGCCGTAACAGGGTTCCCTGTAGAGAGGATGGCACTGAGTCACTAACTATAATAGTACCACGGGCCAATGTGTTTTATTAGCAAGAAGAAGACCTGCATGGGTCTGAGCTAAGCAATTATAATCAGTGGTGGGTGCCTAAAAAATTGGCACCCACACAACAATTCTGTAATTTTTGTTTTGCCTTGGATCAACTAGAAGTTAGGCAGGTTAAAATAGAGTGAAAAGGTTGAACTTGATAAACGTGTTTTTTTTTTTCAACCTGACTTACTATGTAACTATGTAATACCTGCCTGTAATCCTAAAAATGGGTTATCACCTTGAAACCACAGGCAGATTATTTTGGGCCAACTGAGCAGTACACAAATAGAAGAAAAGAGAATGTCCAAAGCATGCCCATGTGATACCAACATTGTTTGGGCCAGTATTGGTATATTATCGGTGTATTATTGGAGGGCTGCAAAAAACGTTGATTATGGGGGAACGAGTTGCATTGTGGGTAAAAACTGCACTGATTTTGCACAAAAACTATCCATTGTTTGCTATTCTAATAAAGGCTTAAAGGGGTGGGTCAACTTTTAGTATTTAGTATAGAATTGCTGTTTCCAAGCAACTTTTCAATTCTCTTCTTTTAATAGTTATTGAACGATTTGTCGTCTTCTTCTGACTCTTTCCAGCTTTGAAATGGAGGTCACTGACTCCCATATAAAAGCCAATGCTCTGCAAGGCTACACATTTATTCTTATTGCTACTTTTTGTTACTCCTCTTTCTATTCAGGCCTCTCCTATTCCTATTGCAGTCTCTTTTTCAAATCAATGCATGGTTGCTAGTGGGATTTGGACCCTAGCAACCAGCTGATATTACAAACTGGAGAGCTGCTGAATAAAAAGCTAAATAACCCAAATAATAACAATTAGAAATCAATTGCAAATTGTCTCAGAATATCCATCTATATCACACTAAAAGTTATTTGAAAGATGAACAACCCCTTTAATATTTATGTTGCTAGGCTCTTCTCGTCCCTACCAACAATAATGGAGATCTCTGCAGTTTAAGGTCATTTGTACAAACCAGTAGAGGAATCACTGAACTGTAGAAGATCTAGTTTTGCTCTGTGCTCATTTGATCATGACGGGCATGGCTGCACACAGAATATAACGACACAGCGCCTTAATATTACTGGCTGGGAAGGTACAATAGCTGCAGCTTGTGACATATTACACATTGTATAATAGCTTCTCTGCAGTTAATATCTTAACTGTATTTCTAATCAAATCCCTGTAAATGTAGAAAAAAGAGATAATTGAGATCACACACAGAGGAAAGCTTATTGGGCATGCTGGGTATTCAGTCAAAAGGCTCAGTCTCAGCAGCGGTTAAACATTAGATATATGTGCCGCAGTCCCCAGCTAGCCATTAATGCCCAAGAATCCCTTCAATTCTCCAGGTTCACATTAAGGACACAGTTTACCGACTGAGCATGGGATGAGATTGCTTGGCCGTCACTTTCAAAGAGCTTTAAATGGATTGTTACTCATTATTTGCACTTTCTGTGTAGTTTGAACCAAAGAACTGTGTGATTCCCAGAAATAGCCATTGCTATTTGTGTAGAAAGAATACAACAAATTGTCAGTGTACACAAAGCTCCATAAAGCTACACGAGGTTACAGTTCGGTTTTGAACAAGAAGATGGGTCGCCTTGGTACAATTCTGTAACTGACAACCTCACTACATAATTATAGAGACTGTAACATACTTATTTAGGGTCATGAGTTAGCCACCCAACACAACTCCTTACATGGCAGGTTGGTTGAATGATGCAGCAATTCCCATGGCAGAACCTTACAGTGTAGAATAAAGAGCGGATCAAGGCCCTGGTTCTAATGCCTATGTGTGCTGATGACATTAATTAGCGAGGGGTGCACCTTACTCTTCCTTCTACATAGAACATGTCCTCTGCCAAAGGTATGAACCACCTGTATGTATATGGCTGCCTGACACCCTTTTATGTAGCCTTGGAGAATCTGCTCAGTTTGGGATTGAATATATTTATGTTATGTGGCTCTTTATTGCTTCCTTGTATACTCTATATGTCTTTTGTTGGATTTGGTTGAGGATGCAAACTGGATGGAGTTGTGTAAGATGCGCCGGAAGATTTCTCCACATCTTTCCCCGGCTTCTGGGGTGCAGGCATGTGCTTCCGGCAACGTCACGTGTTCTGGGTGCGCGCAAGTGACGCTGTCGTCGGTTTGTTCATGTTCATCGCAAGCGATGTGCCAATTCTCCTTTTAAAAGGCCTACCTCCATTTTAACAGTGCCCAAGCTGACTTCTGTATATAGACAGGGCCGTTTCTGCCATGAGGCAAGGTGAGCATCTCAGGAGGCCAGTTACAAGGGGCGGCAAAAAAACGCCTCCTGGAATTTTAAGAGCCGAATTTCCAGTTTCGGTTCCTGCAGCAGCCCACGGATCGCCCCTGTATACAGACCCTGCTGGAGTGCTATTTACTGTTGAAATTTCCTGTTTTTTTTTACTTCTGCCTGTTTGACTTTGATTCTTGCCGCCTGCCTGGACCCTTTTGCCTGTTTTGTGACTACGCCATGCCTAATCCTTGCCGGTATCCCTTTACAGACTTATTATTATCAAATGCACCTATTCCTTGTTGGTTCCAACGCAGAAAGCCCGGGGACCCAAAAGGGCATCAGTGAACACCAGAATCTGCAGGGTTTCCCTTGTGCATCTGAGCTTACCAGCTGCCTTCAAGGTTCCTGAATGACGATTACATTACAGGTTGGACCTGGAAAAGACATTTCTGGAGATGTTGGTTTGGGTTGGTGGTAATGGGAGGCCTTATGGACAGAAACAGGATTTTGCTCCCAGCCTTTGATTTCATGGAAAGTTGCCAAAGGACAGAGGGATGGACTCTGCTGGCTGGAGAATTTATGGGAGGGTTTGTGGGATATTTGCTTATTTATGTTTTGTTTCATGATTTCTGAACTGTTTATGATATGTTGAATATTTAATGTAAAGTGGTTTTAGAAATAAAAAAATCCCTATACCTGTATGTACTGTTGGTCGACCTTGGCTGGTAACTTCTGCTCTCTGTGCCTCATGCACCAAAACGAACATTGAAAGTTGACTTGTGTCGGCAAGGACTTGTTATTTGTAATAAATGTTGATCACAACTCACAGTAACTGCCACAATTCAACTATATTCTTTATAGTTAAGTGATGCCTCTTGGCCATTTTTGGTCCACAAGTGGCGAGTATAAAGTACAATTTTGAATGTTCTTCAAAATGTTTTTCATTTTCACTCACAATTCAGCATTCCAGCATAATTTGAGTGATATTCCAGGGAGTTACACCAGCCCCAATTGAATCCAATGCATCAAAAAGAACACAACGGATGCAAGTTGCAACAAATTTTTGGTAATTATTCAGTTGTTGCTCAGCACTAAAATAACATTTGCACATGATTCTTTGGATGAAAGTTTATTGAAGCGGCCCATAGTGGGAACCCTAGAATTACCTCAATCTTCTTGGTGGCAGTAGATTCAGTGTACCCTTGTGCCAACAGAAATGCTCGCATTCGATTTTGCAGAAGAGTAAGGGCGGACGCAATGGCTCAAGGTGCAACTATTTGAAGGTGGAAGAAGCATGTTTGGAAACAAAAAGTAATAGCATCAATAGCATCAATATATGCAATAGTTACAACCATTTTAGCAAGTTCTGTGAGTAGTGATAGGCGAATCTGTGCGAATAATTTGCCAAACACATTGAAGTCAATGGGTGTCAAAATAATTTTGATGCAAGCGTAAATTTTTTTATGCGTGACTATTTGGTCCAAATGCATTGAAGTCAATGGATGTCCAAATAATTTTCATGCGAGAAAATTTTTATGCGTGCAACACTTTTTTTTTTTCGCCGGTAAACTGTCGCCACAGTTTCGTGAATGAATTCACTTGCGGCCAAACACAGAAATTCGGCCGCAACTTCGTGTCTGGCAAATTTGTTCGCCCATCACTATCTGTGAGTCCGTTATCCAGAAATCCGATATCCAGAATGCTCCGAATTACGGAAAGGCCATCTCCCATAGACTCCATTTTATCCAAATAATTAAAAATGTAACAATTTCCTCTTTCTCTGTAATAATAAAACAGTCACTTGTACTTGATCCCAACTAAGATATAATTAATCCTTATTGGAGGCAAAACCAGCCTATTGGGTTTATTTAATGTTTATATGATTTTCTAGTAGATTTAAGGTATGAAGATCCAAATTATGGAAAGATCCATTATCCGGAAAACCCCAGGTCCCAAGCATTCTGGATAATAGGTCCAATATCTGTATAGTGAATAAAGTACCCCTTATTGTAAAATATAAGGATATTATAAGTCACCGAGGAGTTCCATGACCCTATAAAGCATGAGGCCGAAGGTACTTTATTTATTATAATACACAAGTTTTATCGAGTTATGTGACAAAAATGACATCACTAAGCTCTGTTTATAACTGATGACATCACCAAGAGCCGTTTATAAAGATATAATTTAGAGGATATTCATGGCTTTTATGTATTATATATACTGTATGCAGCATGATAACATTTCAATGGTTTCTACATGGACCTGTGCTTACATCTGGTCTTCAGTATTCAATGGAATTATTTAAGTAACAATACCATTTTGTCTCCTACAAGTGAAATTAGTTAGAAATATAAACTATACTAAAGTGGGTCTCACGTTGCCCTGCTGTCCAAGATGTTTACTTGGCTAAGTGAAAAAATATGATGAAATTGAAGCTGGAAATGAAGGTCCTTTGGCATTGGCCTGGACAGACCAGTTTGGGGAGTTCCAGGAATCTTGCAAGTGTTTATCTGATCGCTAGAGGGTTGTTTAATATGCGCAATTGCACTGGAAGTCTAGTCAGCTAGAATTTCTCTGACTGTAAGTTAAATGTTTGTTGCATGTGGCCAAGGTAAAAAGAAACGCTGAATATATTGCTTATGAAGGCTAAAGAGGGGCATCATCCACTCCCATATGTGCAGCCCCATTGCTATAATGTAACCTCTGATGTCCGTAGTAATTCCAGTGGTACAATGCTAATTTATTACTGTTTATCTTCAGTGTAGTTTCATTAAGTTGTTAAAGTTGTAAACTACATGTTTTCTCTCCTTTTTCACATTAGGATGTATTTAATAAAAAGGGTAGGCAACAAAGGGACCTGCCTAGGGTGTAACCATTTTGGGAAAGGAGGATAGACCTGTCAATAATAGCAGGTAACTGGTAGTTCCCCAGTGGAAAGGTGGAGGTACACAAATTGCCACCCATCTTTGGGCACCAAACAGTGGCAGAACTACCGGGGGAGCAGGGGGTGCGAGCGGACCAGGGCCCGGCAGCCCGCTCGCCGCTGGAATCTGCCGTGTTTGGAGGGGGCGGGGGGCCCGGCTGCGCGTCACACACCAGGGCCCGCCCCACTCTGGATACGGCACTGGCACCAAAGGCCCTTGGCACAGCTATGTTTTGCATGAACATTTGTTTTTTGTTTCACAATGATGATGGATTAGACAACAAAAACAAAACTGAGAAATCTTTTTTGAGGTCTAATATCAATTCTTATACAGGCAAGGGATCTTTCCATTATTTAGATTTCCCAACCATAAGGGGATTATTTATAGTGATGGGCGAATTTCTCATGTTTTGCTTCGCATAAAAATTTGCAAATTTCCTGCGAAATAGCGAAAAATTTATGAAAAATGAATGAAAATCCCCATTAAAGTCAATTTTCGCCAGCAAATTTTTGCGGGGGGTTCGCAAATTTATTAGCCGGTGGTAAAACGTGAAAATTAGCTACGAATTCATGCCAGGAAAATTTATTTGGCCATCACTTGTTATTTATCAAAATTTGAAAAGTTCTCACAGTTTTCGAAAACCAATCTGAGCAAATCTGCACACATTTTCCCCCTATTTATCGATTCATTTTCCTGATAAAATCTTGAAAAAATCCAAACACCGCAACTTTTTAGATGTGACTCCCAAATACTGCAACTTTTTCGGATTTGATGCCCGAACACCACGACTTTTTCAGATTTGATGCCCAAATATCGACTTTTTCGCAAACCCAGCGCAGATCAGGATATCTTTGGGACATCGGCCATTGATTCTACACGAACTTGGCAGGTCTGAGTTGGAGTACTTTTTTATTTGGACTTTTAACAACATTGGGGTTCAATAAATCACAAAAGAGTTTTTTTTCCCATGAAAAAAAGGTGTTTCTCCCTTTTAAAAGTACAATTAGAAAAAATTGGACTTTAATAAATAAACTCCGTAAGTGTGTTCAAAATCATTTAATAGTAAAATAAACCCAATAGGATTGTGTTGGAACCAATTTAGATGTTGCTTAGTGACCATCCAGCATGAGGTGGTGTTTTATTATTGCTACAGAGAAAAAGAAATTCACTAAAAAAACAACATAGAATTATTATAATGGATTCTATGGCAGATGGCCTTCCTATAAGTTAATGCTTTCTGGATAACAGGTTTCCAGATTAGGGATCCCATGCCTGTGCTATACACCACCACTTTGCTTCTTAAAAATGATACATTTATAAAGGAGCACTAATATGAAGTACAAAACCCTCCCTTTTTAATTGGAATGAAAAGGCAGCTGTCATTTTCTGTCAATTTCGGGTCAAAGTGCAAGTAAAACAAACCACCCCTTCTATCTCTTCTTTGGACTGTTAGTGGTCCCTATCACTAGCCAAACAATGGGCTTTAACACCAAATAAGGAAATGTCACATGTTTTCCAAATGGAAATTCTATTGAGCCTTTAAACTGCTCATGACAATTTTTATTTTTATTTGTGGTTTCTGCTTTTCGTTGTTGATCCTCTCTGTACCATTTCCAGTGAAAAATAAAAATAAACAATTTCAGCCACACTCTGGTGTCTTCCACCATAAGACAGACGAGGCGGCTCTGGATGGATTGTGCCTCGGGCACAAGAGAAATACATTATTACCCAACTCCTATTTCCCCATCAGTTCTCTCTCACATGTATTTAAGATCTGCACTTTATTAATGTGTTAGACAAAAAGCCAAGGACAACTTTAAGGTGAGGAACATCTCCAATATCCAGCTGTATGCTCACTGCACTATGGGTTTTAATTTCTTCTGGGAATCTCTAGAGTAGGTTCTTTTCTAATCTATCATTTAGAGTGGAAGGACTTCTATTTATATTAATGATACTATATCTCTCTGGGGAATTATTATTCTAAAGGAAGAGACTTTAGCTGTGCCAATGCTAACAAGATCAACACTTAATACACATTTATATAAACAGAATAACCTAAGGGATGCAAAGGAACTTAGCGCCAGCTATTGCCCTCATTTTGGCATTATACCATTAGAAATTACTTTAAGGAATCTCTTGTACATATTTTATTCTGAGTGAGTCACCAAGTGTTCATTCACCCCACCAAGATATTGGAAGTTCAGGTTTATAAAGCTAGGACAGGAGTAGGATAGGTTGAACAGGAGAAGAACATTCAGGTAAACCATCCTTGAGTAAACCAAAGTGGTCAACAATGGGACATCTGAACCTCGCTGAAGTATTTTATAATAGGATTAGAGCTCTAACTTGGGTTTGGCCTAAAGTCAGTTCAATTCAAGGGCAGCGTGATGAAAATTGAGTAGATGAGGATTTGTCTGTTCCATGATCTGGTCAGTCTTTATGCCCAAGCCCAAATAACTGATGGCCAAGAGCTAGGCACAGGTCAAGTGAAAACACAGAAACATTTGAAATTTTGGTAGGTATGGGATCTGTTATCTGAAACCCATTATCCAGAAAGATCCAGATTTTGGGAAGGCCATCTCCCATAGACTCCATTTTAATCAAATAATGCAGATTTTTTTTAGAATGATTTCCTTTTTCTCTGTAATAACAAAATTGATCCCAACTAAGATATAATTAATCCTTACAGGAGATACAACACTCAGATAGGTTTAAATTGATGTTTAAATTATTTTTAGTTGACTAGACCCAAATTATGGAAAGGTCCCTTATCCAGAAAAACCTAGGTCCCTGAGCATTCTGGATAACAGGTTCCATACCAGTATTACTTATTCTCTAGACAGTTGGCATTCTATGTTCTTTCCCTATTTGTCCAAGTTTTCATTCAACCACATTCATTTAACGGGGAGGTTGACCTTTAAGTTAACTTTTACTATGCTATAGAATGGCTAATTCTAAGCAACTTTTCAATTGGTCATTATTTATTTATTTTTATTTTAATTATTTGCCTTTTTTCCTCTGACTCTTTCCAACTTTCAAATGGGGGTCACTGACCCTGTCTAAAAAACAAATGCTCTGTAAGGCTAAACAATTTTTTTTGTAAATGCTAATGTTTATTACTCATCTTTCTCCTATTCATAGTCCTGTGTCTAATTCAAATCAATTCATGGTTACTAGGGTAGTTTGGACTCTAGCAACCACAAGGCTGAAATTGCAAACTGGAGAGCTGCTGAATAAAAAGCTAAATAACTCAAAAACCACAAATAATAAAAAAAAAAATGAAAATCACTCTCTACATGTAAATCATACTACTAGTTAAACTAAAGGTAAAAACCCCTAAAATTTAAAATTCTGTGTTTTTTTAATTTTCTGTGTATTTCTAACATAAAAATCCGATCAACTCCGGCTGCCCGAATGGACCTTATTTATTAAGAGAAAAGCTCGAAAAAATAGGGTAGGGCAAACTTTGGAGCTTTCCCCGAAAACTCAGAATTGTTTTTTGCTTAGAAACCACAAAATCATCAGATTTCGGTACAGACATCAGCGCAGACACTCTGATGTATACAGGACCCCGAAACCTTTTAGATGCTGGCGTTTTGGATCCAGAGTTTTAAGACCATCGGACTTTAATAAATCTCTTCCCCTTAATACCTGCCGTTCGCTTGACCCTTATTCCCTTATTTATAAAGTTAAACCAATTGGCCCGAACCAATCATTAAGGTTTCAGTTTTTAGAAGGGTTTAAAAATGCCGTATAAAACTATTGAGAGAGAAGAATATTTGCCCATCTATTTTTTTTTTTTTTTTAATTATCACATTTTTCAACATAACGATGAAAATAATGACTAAACCACTCTTTTTAATCTTTGAGAAATGTATCCCTTAACTTAATTGGCATTTGTTCTTATTACAAAGGAAAATGATTTATTAGTTTTGAAGGGGGGAAAAGAAAGCAATGAACATGATGTTGTGATATAATAATCCACAGTATTTTGTGCAACTTACCAGGGTAAGTAGAGAATGATACAACTGAAAAAGAAAGAAGCATAAACACAGATGAGCTCTGTTCAAGGAGATTTGAAAGGCCTCGGAACACTGGCAGAATTTCTCATTGAATACGTCTGAATTGGAAGATTTCACCCCCCGCGGGCATGTAGCTGGGCTATTGTGCTTTTCCATTAGAGAAATACTCTGATTCCGAGCGTGCCATTGATTTTTGCCTATTTATGAAAGGCTGCGGAAGATGCTTTCAGATTTAATTGAAAAAGACTTGTTTCTGAATAAAATGGTCTAAATGCTAAAAACTACAATGAAAAGCGAAGAAGCCATTGTTCTGTGTTAAAACATAGAAAATGGCAACGTTCCTTGCTGCTCAGGCAATAACATTCGGAAACATTGGCTTATCCTTTAGAGAACTGCAGTTCCCAATGACAATAGACAATCAAAGACCAACAAATGGAACTGGCCTGATTGGGGGACACTACAGTGAATCAAATGGACAAGTCAGTTTGTGCGTAATTCCAACGCTCATAAATAGGAAATCAACAAAAAGTAAAGTTCCAGAGAGCGACTCCCTGGCTGAATGAGCCGAGGCAGACAATTACACCCCAAGGGCACGGGGACCAGATGCTTCTTTTCTTAGCGAAATATCTTTCATCTTTATTAGCATTTTCAACTACCATCTGATAGTATTGTGTGATTTGTAGGCCACGTCGTTGGGGGGAGAAACAATGTCGCTCAGTGCAAAATGTCCAAAATATTTTGTTTGCAGGATCAGTTTTTCTTATTGGAAACAGAAGATTTTTTTTATTATTAGATCCGATCGACGTAGGAGATGCCAGCGTGCGCATTCAAGGTCAAAGAAATTTCTATTCCAGATGTTAAGGGGGAAAATGGTGGGCATGTAAAACATTGTGCTTATCTACAAGAAATATATCTCTCTGCACAAGTCTTTATTAAATGTAACGTGAGAGCCTAGGCTTGTTTTTTTTTCAACTTTTTCCAGATTTTATGAAATTCATGCTTGCATGCGACAGTTCAACCTCGGGACCTCAAGTGCTGGAGAGTTTTTTTATTTTTTATATAAATCAGGCCTTTGAAGGGTATAGACAGCTAAGGGGTTATATATCAAAACACGAAAAGTTCTCACTTTTTTCTGAAAACTACTTTGACCAAATCAGCATGGATTTTTTTACCCTATTTACCAATACATTTTTTCAGGGAAGTTCTAAAACATGTGAAAAAATTCAAATTGTGCAAATTTTTCAGTTGTTTCCCACTTTTTTTTGGAAACCTTTAGATAAATGAACGAAACCCCGCACAGATCAGGATATCTTCAAAATGTCAAGGGGACATCTGCCATTGACTTCTACATGAACCTGGCAGGTCTGAACTGGAGTGCCTTTTTATTCTTTTAACACCGAGGGGCAAATTTACTTAAGGTAGAATATCGAGGGTTAATTAACCCTCGATATTCGACTGTCGAAGTTAAATCCTTCGACTTCAAATATCGAAGTCGAAGGATTTAGCGCTATGGATTTGAATCCATCGATAGATCTACCAAAGCCTATGGGGACCTTCCCCATAGGCTAACATTGACTTCGGTAGCTTTTAGGTAGCGAACTAGGGGATCAAAGTTTTTTCTTAAAGAGAATAGTCGAACGATTTTTAGTTTGAATCGTTCGATTCGAAGGTCGAAGTAGCCCATTTGATGGTCGAAAGAGACAGTACTTCGACTATCGAATGGTCGAATAGTCGAACGATTTTTAGTTCGAATCCTTCGATTCGAAGTCGTAGTCGAAGGTCAAAGTAGCCCATTCAATGGTCGAAGTAGCCAAAAAAACACTTCGAAATTCAACGTTTTTTTACTTCGAATCCTTCAGTTGAGCTTGGTGAATGGGCCCCTAACTGTCATACAACCAAGCTCTGTTAGTCCAGTATCTAAGGACATTGGTGCCAACGGGCAGAAGAAAATGCACAGATTCCTGCCAGTGTTTTCACTCTATATTCACATTCAGTTTATTGTTGATCGTACTGTATATTAGTTACAACAAAAAGTACATTCTCTGTTCCTAATTAACTGCAAGGTTAACCTTCTGTTACAGAAATGGTCCCAAAGCCATGTCTGTATATATTGCCTAGTCTGAAGTGCGAACAGTTGTTTTCAACCATTATGATGCGTGACATACAGCGAGCTTCCAAAATGATAGATTCCTTTGGGAATGGGAAGATTAACATAAGTATTTTATTTATCATCTTCTATTTATATATATATGAATATATAAATGTATACAAAATATATATATATTTAGATATTGACTTGGAGGCAGAGAGAGAGACAACATGTTTACGCTGCATAGATACATAATTATGATTTTTGGGAGATCTTGGTTGTGGTTTATAGCAAGTACATCTGTTGCCTTTGTGTTGTCACATAAACATTTAGAGCAACATTAAGACCCTTTCATTATACAAACTGATCTTTATTCATACAGCTCTGATTCTTTCAGACTATTTAAAGGCTATTGCTGCTCATACACATAGGGGCAGATTTACACAGGGTCGAATATCGAGGGTTAATTAACCCTCGATATTCGACTGCCGAATATAAATCCTTCAACTTTGAATATCGAAGTCGAAGGATTTACCGCAATTCCTACGATCGAACGATCGAAGGAAAAATCCTTCGAATCGAACGAAAAATCCTTCGAATCAAACGATTAAATCCTTCGAATCGAACGATTAAATCCTTCGAATCGAACGATTAAATCCTTCGAATCGAACGATTTGAAGGATTTTAATCCATCGATCGAAGGATTTTCCTTCGATCAGAAAATTGTTAGGAAGCCTATGGGGACCTTCCCCATAGGCTAACATTGGCCTCGGTAGGTTTTAGGTGGCGAAGTAGGGGGTCGAAGTATTTTTTAAAGAGACAGTACTTCGACTATCGAATGGTCGAATAGTCGAACGTTTTTTAGTTCGAATTGTTTTATTCGAAGTCGTAGTCGAAGGTCGAAGTAGCCCATTCGATGGTCGAAGTAGCCATATTCGACCATTCGAAATTCAAAGTATTTTTTCTTCTATTCCTTCACTCGAGCTAAGTAAATGGGCCACATAGTGAATAGATGGCCACTGTGAATTACTCTAAAGAATCCCAATGGGGAACAAATCATTGGCTTGTATAGAGGGTATTAGTGAACACAGTAGGTCCTAGAATGCAGGGAAAATGACAGGCCAGTGTAACCATATAAATTGGGAAATACTGATTGTCTACTAGCTTCATCAGTAGGCAGTAGAGAAGAATATCTACTCATGTAACAGAATATGTAAGGGGGTTTATTGTTTTTCTCAAAGTAACTATAAGACAAAATTGTTTCATGTTTTAGGCATGCTAGATTACAAGACTAAGCAACTAGCAGTTAGTACAGATATTGGACCTGTTACCCAGAATGCTCGGGACCTGGGGTTTTCTGGATAACAGATCTTTACATAATTTCATACCTTAAGGCAGGGTCCCCAACCTTTTTTACCTGTGAGCCACATTCAAATGTAAAAAGAGTCGGGGAGCAACACAAGCATGAAAAAGTCCCTTGGGGTGTCAAATAAGGGCTGTGATTGGCTATTTGGTAGCCCCTATGTGGACTGGCAGCCTACAGGAGGCTCTACTTGGCACTATACATAGTTGTTATGCAATTAAAACTTGCTTTCAAGCTTGGAAATCAAAAATAAGCACCTGCTTTGAGGACCTTGAGAGCAACATCCAAGGGGTTGGAGAGCAACATGTTGCTCACGAGCTACTGGTTGGGGATCACTGCCTTAAGGGGCAGATTTACTAAATTCGAGTGAATGATTCGAAGTAAAAAAACTTCGAATTTCGAAGTGTTTTTTGGGCTACTTCGACCATCGAATGGGCTACTTCGACCTTCGACTACGACTATCGAAGGATTCGAACGAAAAATCGTTCGACTATTCGACCATTCGATAGTCGAAGTACTGTCTCTTTAAAAAAAAATTCGACCCCCTAGTTCGCCATCTAAAAGCTACCGAAGTCAATGTTAGCCTATGGGGAAGGTCCCCATAGGCTTGCCTAAGTTTTTTTGATCGAAGGATATACATTCGATCGTTGGATTAAAATCCTTCGAATCGTTCGATTAAAATCCTTCGAATCGTTCGATTCGAAGGATTTAATCGTTCGATCGAATGAATAATCCTTCGATCGTTCGATCGAATTTTCTGCGCTAAATCATTCGAATTCGATATTCGAAATCGAAGGATTTCAATTCCTAGTCGAATATCGAGGGTTAATTAACCCTCGATATTCGACCCATAGTAAATCAGCCCCTAAGTCTACTAGAAAATCATATAAACATTAAATAAACCCAATAGGCTGGTTTTGCTTCCAATAAAGATGAATTATATCTGAGCTGGGATCAAGTCCAAGGTGCTCTTTTTATTATTACAGAGAAAAATACTACCCGCCTAAATTTTCAGATATGTGAATGTACAGTATATTTAGCATTTTCCTTTTTAATGTGAATTCCTCTTTCTTTGAGCAAATTTGAATAATTTTGCCCCAAACCACTAATAACAGTTATTATTTTTGTCATCACTGGTCGGTCCTTCTAAATCCCTTATTCTATTATTAAGGGAAAGGGCTTTGTGCCAGGAGGATATTTATCAGTCTTAAGCAGGGTTTCTAAGTTAAACTGACACAACTCATTAAAAGAAAACAGAAGCCAATTAGTTTTCATTACATATAAATTAGTTGTCTGATATAAACAAGGAAATACCAGTAAAACTCAACTCAAGCTCAGGAGAGCCATTCAGGCCTAATTAAAAACCCACAGAAGGAGAAACTGTGTTTGTTTGAACTGATGTGTCAAGCGAAGGTTAAAAGGAACTGATAGGGAGGACTTAATACAATGGAATGAAGAACATTAAATAAAAGGTTGGATGTATGGTATCACATGTAGGTAACCCTTGCACACAGTATTACTTTCAAATATTCTGATATAAATGTTCTCCATTGTTCTGAGGATCTGGTGTTTCCTTCAACTGCTGGACCAAGTTTCTACTCTCGTAGGATAATCCCCAATAGCTCAGATCCCCCTGCCCCTGGTTTAAAGAGCATTGTGTGTTATTTCCATCCCTATAAAACCAGTAAAGTTTAAAGTGATAAATTCTTTAAGCTCTGAAAAAGTGCCGTTTGTTCTGGGCACGAAACGCGTAGGCTTAACTGCACTTTGTTTGCCACTGTTTGTCACATTGTTTGCGTGAATAAAGCCATATTTGATGAAGAGCAAACGTTCCCTATTTTGTCCGGCTGAGCGCCTGCAGTGATTGAGCTCATCTTGTACCGTATGAATTGGGATCGCTTGCGCCTGTAGAGTTCTCGCGGGATGCCGCTGGAGGGGAGACGTGCTTCCTAGACACCGAGTTGGTGAGCTCCGCTTATTTTCCTCATAAACCAACTTTGTATACGTGTATAAATTCTTGAAGGCCTAATTTCCTTGTTAGCAGGGAAACCCAACAATATATGAGCTTAGTGTTCAGCATCAACATGGGACAGAGCCCCTAATAATTAAGTGTGTATGGGTGTATGTATTGGAACCCTTTCCTGGCATAAACTTTTTTTTACCCGTTAGCCAAATTCAAATGTAAAACGTGTTGGGGAGCAACATAAGCATAAAGAAGTTCCTTGGTTGTGCCCCTATGTGGACTGGTAGCCTACAGGAGGACACCTAGTTTTTATGCAACCAAAACCTGCTCCAAGAAAATTACTGAAAAATAAGCACCTGCTTTGTGGCCATTGGGCGCAACATCCAAGAGGTTGGTGAGCAACATGCTGCTGGTTGGGGATCACTGCTCTAGGCACTTAACTGCTTGTATAATGGCAGCTATTTGGAGAGCATGGGTATCTTTTCACTTATAGGCGCATACCAATATTATGATTAGTGATGAGCAAATTTATGCGTCAGGCATGGATTTGCGGCGAAATTCCATATTTCGTCCCCATGCAAATTCTTTTGCAAAACTGCAAAAAATTTAACAGCGGAAAAATTTTGTACTGAGAAAAGTGAGAAAAAATGGTTGCGCATGTAAAAATTGTCAAGCGTAAAAAAAATTTCTGATGCCCATTGACTTTCATTTGTTTCACAACAGATTCATCAATCATTATGATCTACAATAAACTTAATGTAATAAAAACATGGCCAAATGAGTATCTAATGGAACAGTACAAATGGGGCCACACAAAGTCTATCTAGTTATCTAGATCAAGACAGGCTGGTTCACTGTGATTGATCCCAAATTTTGCATGGGCAAATTAAAGGTAGAGCTTCGTCTTTACAGAATGTCCATCTCTTATCAACCTCTGGTATTGCTGCTTTCTTCAAAGTACCTTTTCTTGGACCAAGGTTGCTGCTCCCATGCAGCAAATGCAAAACATGACCTGTTCCTCTATGCCGGGTCCCCAACCTTTTTTTACCTGTGAACCACATTCAAATGTAAAAATCTTGGAAAGCAACTTAAGCATGCAAACAATTCCTGGAGATGCCAAATATGGACTCTGATTTGCTATTGGTAGCCCCAATCTGGATTTGAAGCCTACAAGGGGCTCTGTTTGGCAGTACACACAGTTTTTAGCAACTAAAGGTTGCCTCAAAGGCAAGAATTCAAAAAGAAGCACCTTCTTTGAAGCCATTGGGAGCAATATATAAGGGGTTGGAGAGCAACATGTTGCTCATGAGCTTCTGGTTGGAGATCGCTGCACTATGCCTTTGATCCCATTGATGGCTTCTGAGCAACATGTAGCATGTTGAGCATGCATATTGTGCCAGTGGCCTCAAAGTAGGTTCTCATTTTTATTTCATATCTTGGAGGCAAGTTGTGGAAGCATAAAAACACTATAGTACTGCTAAGAAAAGCCTCCAGGCAAGGTGGCAGTCCATATGGGACTAACAAACAGCAAATCATAGGCATTATTTAGCAACTCAAAGTGTTTTTAAATTCTTAGCTTGGTGACAAGATTTGTGGGCAATAATACACAAGATCACTTCCAAGAAGAACCTCCTGAAGCTGGCAATCTAGTTGGGGAACTTAAGGCTTATGTGACTCAATCCTATCTGTGAGTTTATTGTGAGCCCTTAAATGTCTGCGTCAAAAATAAATTAAAATTATATCAGCTGTTTTCAACATTTTGACTTTTCCTCCCTAAATTAATGTGTTGTCTACAAAAGAGCATATTGTCCAGAAGCATACCTACAGATAGACATTATAACAAGAAGCTAACTGCTTCAGTGTAGGACTGGGACACCAGGGGCCCACCAAAAACCCTTAGACCAGGGGCCCACCCAAAAACCTTTAGCCCAGGGGCCCACTCTCAGTACTATTTTCTTCCCATTCTCACTCAAACTCTATTCTCCTGTTCTCCTTTCTTTACATACTATAATCTATTATTCCATCTATTTAGCCTCTTCATTCTCATAGAAATAGAGAATCACAATTGTGGAGCGCTCACCTCCCAGAAAAAACACTGTTGTTGTGTCAGGTGCTGAACCGGAAGACCCAATCCTGTCCTAGGGTCACATCAGTACATCAAAGAAATCACCAGCAGCATACTGTTGAACTTGCAAAAGTGTTCAAGTGCAGAATTTATTTAGCCCATAGCATACAAAAAGGCAATGTTTCGGGCCTACCAGGCCCTTTATCAAGCTTGATAAAGGGCCTGGTAGGCCCGAACGTTGCATTTTTGCTGGTGATTTCTTTGATAGAAATAAAGAATGGCCATGAAATAGGCTGAATGTTTAGAATCAGGAGGGCCAATTGGGAGTTTTCCTGGTATCCCGGTGGGCCAGTCTGACAATGAACTGCTTTGAAATCATTCTAAATTGTATAATTGGGGTCAATGTGAGGTTTGGATAAGCTCTTTATTACAGGAGAGTGATTGTGGTTTAAAAATGATAGATTTGTAGTTGGATAAAACTGAATGGTTGAGTGTATAACATAAAAACGTGTTGAGATAAGACTGAATGTGAAAGTATGGCTCTTGCTAACGATGATTGCGTTTGCTGAATAAGGCCACAGGAAATCCTGCTGGAGAGGAACATAATGAATTCCTTGTTATTTATGACCAATTTCCTATCTGGTCACCTTCAAAGGCTACATTTTGGAGGTCCGGTGCTTTAACCAGTGAAGCTTTTGATGCGTAACTGTGTAATACATTCTTCTGGAGTCTCACATCATTTGCTATAAGATAAGCTTCACCTTTCTACATCTAAGCAAAGAATCTGGATAAGTGAAAGGGAAATTCTGAGGCAAAGAAGAGAGGATATTGGGATGCATGAAATTCATGTAAATGTCAATAGCCAAATACTTTCTCAGCTTCAGATCTTCATAAGTTGCTAAGGTTTATGTTCTGCAGATGCACAACAATTTAATTTATACTTCAGTAAATTGGTAGGTTGGAATGAACTGCTAGAGCTCAAGTAGTCTGTTAACTAGGGAACCCAAGGTCAGAGCAGCCTGCACCGTTTTTCACCAATGTCCTTTTGGCTCCCCAGAACTTTCTGCCATAGGACTGATAGGGAACCTCCATACTACAGATGTCAAACTAGAAATGTGCAAGTTATTCACTGGCAAGAGGCAAAGGCATAGTCAAGGACGGCAAGGCATCAGGGCAGGTGGCAAGAATCAAGGTCAATAAACAGGTAGGAGTCAAAAATAACACAATGAAAGGCTTGGGTAGGAAATGTATTTTAAGAAACCAGAGAAGAAGGTACTGTAAAATGACATACCCTACACGTCACCACTCACTGTCCATGTGACATCATGGTATGAGATTACATGGAGGAGATAGGGACAAGAAAGGTGTGGCTTGGCGACAGCTAACTGGTTGGTCCTCAAATCAAATTTCAACAAATTTCATAAATTGCCTTTTTTTCATAGAAATAGAACCCTACAGAGCAAAAGTGGCAAGTCAAGAAGACAATTGGCCCACATATGGGCCCATCTTATTCCCAAATTATTTCTAAAAGTGTTTTTCTTAGATACAGATTGGGCCAGAATTCCCACAGGCCAAGGACCTGGCCAATCACTGGGGGCTGGTGGCAATGTCCCCCAGAATGTAATTGCTTACCTCAGCTTCCAGGCTGGTGCTCCTCATCATTGAAAAAAACCCAATGGTGCTGAGTTACCAGACTAGTGAGCCCTATGCCGCCATTTTCACCCCACCCCCAGGATCTTTGCTCTGGCCCTGAGCTGTGTGCACGCGCAGAAGAGCAATATTTGTGCTTTTCTTGTCAATGTTCAGCATTAAGTCCAGCCCAACCACATGAGATCTTGGGACAAAACAGTTTTTCACTACCAGCCTTTCCTCATATAGGTAAATTAATCATAATTTTTGAGACATTCCTATAGAAAATGAATTATGAAGTAATGTGGACAAAATCTGTAATTCGTAAGTAATCCAAATCATTACCACTCGCACCAGTTAAACTGAATTTACCAGGGCAAAATTGTGCTAATTTATTCCACCAATGTTTTATACCAAATAATTAAGCCCTATTGATCAATGACTTCCCTCAAACACCTGATGGGTCACCTAATGCAACCCTAGTCAAAGATGCAATTGCGCCCCTTTCAAAGCACTTGTGGTTGGGGTCTGGTTGCTCTCTGTCCCTCTTGCCAGATTTAGGTGCAGAGCACTGGCAGGTTCAAGGACACATGTCTAGCACCCCAATCATAGGGTAGGTGGTAAGGACAGGTCTTCATTGTAGCCTGTCAGTGTTCCCTAACTTCAATGGCAGCAGGTAGGGGCAGAAGGGATGCTAATTAATTCTGCCTTGGGAGGTACAGGGGGTGCTGTAGTTAGGACCTTGCAGAAGATGAGGGTTTCAAGATGGAAAAACTTGGAGTCATGGGTTGTGAAAGGCATGGGGCTTGTGCTGAATGGGTGGGGTTTGGTAGGATCATGGGTGGGTTTTGCACAATTGAGGAGTTGCTGGAGCAGATATGGGGTATGGCTGTACATGTGAGGGGAATTTTTTTTATTGACCTGTTGGCAGACCCCCACCACCCAGTAGGCAAGGTAACCAGTGGGCTAATAATAGGGGCCCACTTGGGGAAGGGGCACTGTTAACTTAGGGTTACATGATTACTGATGGTATCCCTCAGCTGACATACCCCTTTTTGCGACTGAGCTGCGATGGGCCCAGACACCCCAGTCCAACACTGGACCTTTAGCAATTTTCCTAAGTGCAGTGCAAGTTGCAAAGTGAAAAAAACATTGCACTTTGCTCCCAATTTAGCACTTTGCACCCTGACCATAGTAAATGAACCCCATGCTATTACCTGCTTTTATCTACCAAAAACCCACAGCGGATGAATTTGGGGGCGTTTCCTGCTGTGCCCAAGATGCAAACAATAGACACTCCAAACATTGCATCTGGTACGCTATACATTTCTTCATTCATTGATTCCATTCTAAAAATCGCAGCCGTTCCCTAATTTCTGAAACAACATCCTGTGGGCTAATTGCATCATTCGGTAACCTCTAGTGATGTATTAACAATGCGAAACCACTTCGCTGCATATCTTAAAAAGTGCCACATTAACAGGGATTAAGCCCCTCTAGCCTTTGTCTCTCCTCCTTTGCTGCATTTTTTAAGGTCTGTGTTTAAAATGCTGCCAGGCGGGCTGAGTGATAAATGTAATGTTATAAAAATTACTTATTACAAGCTGTCAGCTTCCCTCACTCATACCATGGGCTAGAGGCGCTAAGCTGGTGACTCGGATTCCTACCTTGACAGAATCAGTGCCGGCTCTAAAATCAAACGCTTTCATTCTTTCTGTACAGAACATAATTTACCTTTTTATAATACGCCATTTGGAGACATGTTCAAAGCGCATGTTACTGTCATTTGCACGCGGACTGTAAGTAACCAGTTAATTTAAAGCTGTCATTTCATTTCTAACACTTTTTTTTTTTTTTTTTTTTTTTTATCCTCATGGCGTCGGGAAACCGCAAACTCAGCACAGAATTCTCGTTTTTATTGCAAAATCTGCAAAAATGTTTATTCAATTATATCTAAGGGTTTAGAATTTCTCTGACAGACTGAAAATCTGGGGCAAATATCGCCCTCTTTTGTGCCATGAAATAGATACGTTAATGGGACTATACATTATTTTTAATTTCATTTATTATTGTAGTTGGTTTTCTGTTATATGTGCAGATTGCATGAAGATACATAGAAGTTATTTCCCCTGTCTTGCTAAGCTTTTTATTACAGTCATTGCTAATTACTGTATGACTTTAATGGGATATAAATCCTGACATCAGGTATACATTAAAGGAGAAGGAAGGCTAAAATTAAGTAAGCTTTATCAGAAAGGTCTATATAAATACACCAGTAACCCCTCAAAGTAATGTTGCTCTGAGTCCTCTGTCAAAAGAAACAGCACATTTCTTTCCTTCTATTGTGTACTCATGGGCTTCTGTATCAGACTTCCTGTTTTCAGCTTAAACCTCCAGGGCTAGGGCTTGAGCATGCTCAGTTTGTTCCTCTCCCCCTCCCTGCTGTAATCTGAGCCCAGAGCCACGAGTGGACAGGGAGAGACTCAGGCAGGAAGTGACATCACTCCAAGCTAATATGGCAGCTGCTATCCTAAACAAACAGAGAGCTTCTAGAGCTTTTTACTCAGGTATGGTAAAACATTCTACAGAATAAATATAGCATTCTAGCTTGCACTATTGCAGCTAATCTATTGGCAATAAAATGCCTCCGTAGCTTTCCTTCTCCTTTAAAGGAGAACTCAACCCCACACTAATAAAAAAAACCTTCCCAGTACCCTACACAGTCCCCCCTCTTTTCTCCCCCCCGCATTGGTGATAACACCTATAAGTGCCCCTAATCCTTTACTTATCTATAAGTAAGTGCAGAGTCAGTGCAGGGGAGCTCATGGGAGCCATCTTCTGGCTTAGATTTCTTTGGGAAGTGAGCACCTTATTGACACATGCGCAGTTGGAGCAATCTTTGGGTCTGTAGCATCTTTGAATGCTCCAAAAATGATAGAAATTGCTAAAGGGAAGGAAAAAGACCCGAAGAATACTGAAGAGCTGGAAGATGGCGTCCATGAGCTCCGCTGTGTTGCTGTGCACCTATAGGTGAGTAAAGGATTAGGGGCACTTATAGGTGTTATTACCTATGCAGGGGGAGGAGGGAGAGGGGATTACTGGGTAGGGGTTTTTATTAGTAGGGATTTGAGTTCTCCTTTAAATAAAGCCAAGATTATAGGCAGCATCAGACTGCCCCCAGGAGAGCCAGGAGAAATTCTCTGGTGGGACCCACTCCTTGGATGCGTTGGGTGTCAGCATACGCCCCAACATTTGAAAAATGTAAAGAGAACAAAAAAAATCTGCTGTTGGTGGCTTAGAAAAATGTGTTGACCACGCCCATTTTATGACCACACCCCTAATTACCATGTCCATTTTATAAAAAATGTCAGGTTATGAAAGTTTAAACACAGTTCTGGGAGTTTTAGGGCCATATTATAGGTGTTATAACAGTTTTGCTAATAAAGCTTTCCCAAGGTTTGACTTGTACAATTATATCTTTGCTTATATTAAGTTGTTCCAAATGTATCAAAATACAGCTGCTCAGTGTTCTGGGCTCTCTGCCAAAAAGCCTCTTATTTAACTAAGTTTCAGAAATTGTGTATCTTTTTCTGGAATCAGTGCAGGAGATCAAAGAGAAACTCGGGACATTTCAGGAAGAAACCGGGGACTGTGGGCTGAGCTGGGATTGTCCCACAGAAAATGGGACAGTTGGGAGGTATGCGTGAGGTGTGTGTGAGTGGCAGGTGTGGGTTTGTGTCCGTGGCTTTGGGTCTGTGGTATCAGAAGTGGCAGGGGACAAAGGGTGATCGCCAGCGACATGGGTGATGGGAGGGTGATTGCGGCTATGGAGGTCCTCCATTGTGCCCAATGGCCTCCAGATGGAGACTGATTACAGTGGTTATTACTATGAACCCAGATAAAAGGTCTACAGCAAAAGCAACAGCTTAGTGCTCATTTAAAAAGCACTTGCTTCCAGGGTGGCAAAGGGCAGATGGTAAGTGCAAGACTTGTGGCCTATGCCCGCCAGCACTTCGAACTATGCACATGTTAGCAAAAAAAGGTTGATGTATGCACCTAATGAATACAGTGCTGTCAAACAGAGTCAGACTCATCACTGTATTCATGTAGCACATACAGGCCCATTTTGGAAAAAAATCTGCAGCTCAAGGCAGAAAGTGCAAAAAACATTGGTTTGCATACAGTTTTTTAATTTCTTTCCATTTTCCAGCAGTACTCTTCTTAAAGGGATACTGTCATGGGAAAAAAATGTTTTCAAAATGAATCAGTTAATAGTGCTGCTCCAGCAGAATTCTGCACTGAAATCCATTTCTCAAAAGAGCAAACAGATTTTTTTATATTCAACTTTGAAATCTGACATGGGGCTAGACATTTTGTCAATTTCCCAGCTGCCCCTGGTCATGTGACTTGTGCCTGCACTTTAGGAGAGAAATGCTTTCTGGCAGGCTGCTGTTTTTCCTTCTCAATGTAACTGAATGTGTCTCAGTGGGACATGGATTTTACTATTGAGTGTTGTACTTAGATCTACCAGGCAGCTGTTATCTTGTGTTAGGGAGCTGTTATCTGGTTACCTTCCCATTGTTCTTTTGTTTGGCTGCTGGGGGGGAAAGGGAGGGGGGTGATATCACTCCAACTTGCAGTACAGCAGTAAAGAGTGATTGAAGTTTATCAGAGCACAAGTCACATGACCAGGGGCAGCTGGGAAATTGACAAAATGTCTAGCCCCATGTCAGATTTCAAAGTTGAATATAAAAAAATCTGTTTGCTATTTTGAGAAATGGATTTTAGTGCAGAATTCTGCTGGAGCAGCACTATTAACTGATTCATTTTGAATATTTTTTTTTCTCCCATGACAGTATCCCTTTAATAAATGACAACACATATCATATTGTCCCTTTGATCTGCCCACACATAGTTTGATAGATCAGCCACATTTTGATTATCAAATCTATGGGCAGAATCATCAGAGGAAAAGGAGGTGTGGCTGGTGGGGTTCTGTGGCTAAACTTTTGTCAAAAATAAGTGGTCATCTTTCACTTAGTATTTTGTCACTAAATAATCCCTGTTATTACCTATTTAAATAATTGCTGGTTTTGACACAAAGAACCCCCTTCTACTGTCCCCTTCACTATGGAGGGAGAGAACCTGACTTCTTTGTAACTGGAATAGCTTGTGAGTTGATTGACAGGAGCCTATGTGCTGAGTAACATCCACTTACAAGAACTGCAAATTTTGTGAGAATTATTAAATTAAAATGAAAAGGCAAGGACAGTAAGAAAAAACATAGTCCTTGAGGCAAACCAAGGGTCAGGGCTGGCAGCAAATGATTCTTTGCTGTCAGCCCTGACCCTCTGCCTACCTCAAGGACTTTGTTTTCCATGTTCAAGTCAAGATTAAGTTCATAAAAATAAACCAAAGGTCAAGGGATGGCGGGAGTCAAGATGAATCCAGAAAAAGGGCAGAGAACCGGCGAGTAATAACCAGATAATGGGAAACAAGGGCAGGAACAGGATTATGGAAATGGGAACTCAGGATCAGGACTGGACAGGATTTCAGGAACAGGATCAGGATGACAGGAGACAGGAACATGAAGCTTGGACTAGGCAGATTGGCCAATGATCCATCATCAGGAAGAGAGTCAAGGAAGCTTTAATAGCCCTTAAATAAGTTATATCCTGCAGTTGGACAGTGGGTGTTGACCAGGGAATATTGACCGGGCTAAAGTGCCATGGATGATATTATGTCAGGCAGAGGCCACACTGCTTTCTGTGGCTCACACAGGAGGAGCAAGTCCTTGGTTCCAAACCAGTGAGTTAACTATCATTTACTTGATGTTGTAGCCACTGCACTATTATAAAAGGTGACTACAGATCAATTTATACCTCTGCTGCAGTCCAAGCATTTTAAAGTAGGCCACAGATTCCTACAACCCTTTAGGTAAGGTTAGACGGGGAAACACTCATGTGGTGGCCTTTGGGAGCAGACACATGAGCAGAAAGGAGTTGGTTGCTAGGAATGCTTTGTATTACCAGCCTGAAGGAGAAGCCATAGACAAGACAGAGAGGATAGACGGAAATGAAGGTTACTAACTTGAAGCTTTCTACATGAGCCTCACAACGGCATTAGTCATGATGATCAGGGGCGTAACTACAGAGGAAGCAGACCCTGCGGCTGCAGGGGGGCCCAGGAGGTATATGGGCTCCATGAGGCCCTAATTCATATGCAATTTTAATAAATATTGGTAAAATAGGTCAACCTCAAGACACTTTGGGAGCCTGAAAAATAATATGCTGTGGGGCCCAGTGATATCTGCTTATGATGATGATGATGATGCCCTGGTTTCTCCTCCACCGGTCTCTAGTCAACTGCTAAAAACTTCTTTCTCAACAATGATATTAATATATACTCTAGGGGGCAGATTTACTAGGGGTCGAATATCGAGGGTTAATTAACCCTCGATATTTGACTAGGAATTTAAATCCTTCGACTTTGAATATCGAAGTCGAAGGATTTAGCGCAGAAAATTCGATCGATCGAATGAATATCCTTCGATCAAAAAAACTTGGGCAAGCCTATGGGGACCTTCCCCATAGGCTAACATTGTGTTCGGTAGCTTTTATCTGCCGAAGTAGGGGGTCGAAGTTTTTTTTAAAGAGACAGTACTTAGACTAACGATTTTTAGTTCGAATCGTTCGATAGTCGTAGTTGAAGGTCGAAGTAGCCCATTCGATGGTCGAAGTAGCCCAAAAAAAACTTCGAAATTCAAAGTTTTTTTAATTCGAACCCTTCACTCGAATTTAGTAAATCTGCCCCTATGTTTAGCGTATGTTCTGATGATTTTTTGGAGAGACTGGGACTTTATGTTAGGTAGGTCAAGGAATCTGCTCACTATAAAGGCAATAAAGGTCTTGGTTTTACCTTTAAGTTGCAGCTAAAGGACTTCCAAGAAACAATGGCACATAAAGCTCTGTTTAGATTTGTGAGCCCTCATCTTCCCCAAGAGGCACTACCAGTGGGGCTACCTACCTTCCCTGTAGAATAGAGTACTTGGATCTGATCTTGTAGGACCATAAGTGAACCTATTTCTTAAGCTGCTATTAGCTACCCAATGTGCATTCAGCTGTTTACTGTGCTATAAAGCATCATTAGCCTGGCTATAATATATTTATGATATATTTCTATTTGAGGAACACCCAAAATCAGATACCAATCAGCTGTTATGCTGCTACAAAAAAAGTAATGCTCATTGTCGTCGATTTGGTCATATTGAGTCTGCAGTGTTAGAGAATATTGCATGTAAGTGCCTTCAACTCAGAGCTCGGCCAACCCTGCATCTCCCTCAACCCGGAACTCACGGTCGCCATCACGTCATTCTAATGTTGGAATACAAAGCTGACTGCAAGCTATGTGTGTCAGCGAGATTGAAATTGAATGTGATGGTTCCAGGGAGACGACCCTCCGAGCGGCTGATTCACTGTGACTGGTTTTATAGTTGCCCATGATGCATACAGTATGTGAAGTGCCCATCTGCACCCGTGTCTGCCCACCAGCTACCCTGCCCTGTTGGCAAAAGTGGCCCCGTTGCCGAGAAGGATCTGAATGGAGCTGCAGACGCCTCTCTTTAGCCCAAATTTCTTTTGACAATGTTCACATCCAGTTAGGGCCCAAAGTGCTTAGACCTGTCACTAGACATAAATAATGTGCAACGCGGTGTCTTTTTCCTACAACAGATGCAGTATTGCTGCAGGAGTTGTTACCTCCAGCTTTAATAGATTCAGAGCAGAGGAAATGTGACCCGGGCTGCGCATTGGCTTTTCATGTTCTTTTCCTTTGCACCTTGTCTCTCAAACACAGTGATACCACCGACACCCACGGCATAAAGGCCACGTCAGCCATGAACATGGTTCCATATATATATATTATACTAATACATGTTCAATGTCCATAAGGTACATCATTAGAATGGGAAAGATTATTCCTGTATAAATCATTCTAATCCCAGCACAATGTCCATGGTCTACAGTATTTCCTTAAGAATGGGAAACGATATTGCTATTAAAATCATAACAGAGAAATGCCCATGATTACAATCCTTAGGATTAACTAGCCAAACTTAACTCAGGGTTCACTGACCTATATAACTGCAGCCTTGTCTTTATCATTTACAGTAGGAGGTAAATTATCCCTTATAATACATGAGTGATACTCAGAGTTCCCTGTATAACTCAGCCTGCAGCCTTGTGTCTTTATATGGTCACAGAACAACCCCTCAGTGACTTCTAATATCCTTATCATTTACAGTAGGGGTTACATTATCCCTTATAATAAATGAGTGATACTCAGAGTTCCCTGTATAACTCAGCCTGCAGCCTTTTGCCTTTATATGGTCACATAACCCCCTCAGTGACGTCTAATATCCTTATGATTTACAGTAGGGGGTACATTATCCCTTATAATACATGAGTGATACTCAGAGTTCCCTGTATAACTCAGCCTGCAGCCTTGTGCCTTTATATGGTCACAGAACGACCCCTCAGTGACTTCTAATATCCTTATCATTTACAGTAGGGGGTACATTATCCCTTATAATACATGAGTGATACTCAGAGTTCCCTGTATAACTCAGCCTGCAGCCTTGTGCCTTTATATGGTCACAGAACGACCCCTCAGTGACTTCTAATATCCTTATCATTTACAGTAGGGGGTACATTATCCCTTATAATACATGAGTGATACTCAGAGTTCCCTGTATAACTCAGCCTGCAGCCTTGTGCCTTTATATGGTCACAGAACAACCCCTCAGTGACTTCTAATATCCTTATCATTTACAGTAGGGGGTACATTATTCCTTGAGTGATACTCACAACCACACATTTATCCATGTATAATTATTCTAATGATGCAATTCTTCAGAATTCTTAAAATGAACAGAATTAGACATGATTGATATTATTCCCCCTAATATCTAAAAAGCCCAGAATAACTACAATAGGATCCTTTTCTGAATTATTATAAAGAGACAGTAACATTCTGTGCTTGATCAGCAGAACAATTGCTCCGGATAAGAGGAGAGCGGAATAACTATATTTCCATATGGAGGAATCCAGGAAACGGATTCCCTTTCATGCCATTAGTTTCTGTGAGAAATCAAACAGTATAAAGTGTCTTCAGTGTGCCAGTTGCATAAGTTCTGCTGGTCTCGTTTTTTCTGCACGTTACCGGCAAATGTAATAAAACAGCAACCAGAAACTGACCTGCCCCACTTTTATCCCAGTAGCCAGAGGAATCGGCTTCTCTAATTATGAAACAAAAAGCAACTTTGAAACATATTTTATTCCCCGCAGTCGGTTTGTGCCGCAGTTAAATACGTCTGGTTTAACCACATACCTTCTTATTAATCTGAGCCTATTTAAATTAATTTTGTAATCCCGCAGGGAGAGCAGGTAAATGGCCAAGAGAAATTACACTGATAAATGCTTAATGCCAACAGCCAGGAGGATTCCCTAATTTTAGCTGCGCCGGGGATAATGGCACATTTATTTGTGCGTATGTAGTCAGCCTTAAAGGGCCAGTCACGCCAAACAAGAAAAATATTCAGTTATTGCTGTGATATAGGGATATGTGAAAACCAATAAACGAATAAATATTGGTTCAAGTTGCTGCAAAACGTTTTGCTTAATTCTAGTGACATGTAACGCCAGAATACAACTATTGGCAAAGGTTGCGCTGGTGGCATCCAGATTATTATGGGTATTGCTTGCACCAGGCTTGGGTACTCGTCCCCAAGAGTTTCATACTGTTTGGTTTTGTGCCTACAATTGCACCCAGTCCATGGCCCAGAGGACCGCCCGGTTCATTTAAATGGTTTTTGAGCTTATTGGGTAATTTTTGACCACAAGTGCAATTCTGGTTGCAAATCGCCATGTTTTCTTACCCATAATGCAACATTTACCCCATAATTCCTGTATAACTACACCCGCTACCAACCACAATTAAGTTCCTGCAAAGTCAATTGTTTCTCTTCCAGAGCTTGGCAAGACATTAGCGTGTAGTTCTTTTGGGGCAAGTCTACTTCACTGGTTTGATTGATCCACCTTCAAGGTGGTAGGAGCTCCAGGGTTGCACAGCGCCACTAGGACGTTATTCAGCATAAGAGACAAGATGGATGCAATGGAGCTTTGGACAACTATACAGAAATGCAAAATGAAAGCTTGAAACTTTAATGAACAGCATCAACAAGTGCACAATTTATATCAATTTTAGAGCAAAGGCTCCTCCAGTTTGGTTCATAAATGACCCCTCTTGACCATAACTTTGTTCTAAGGATCCCCATTAAGCCTCCAGCTTTGTGCCGCTCTTGTGCAAGAACCCTATTTGCACAGTTGCTCCACCTTCCCGTTGCCTATAAGAGTAGGCTGTGGTGCATATTGTATATAGCAGGAATGGCGTCACTTCTGGTGGGATAAAGCACTTGCCAATGCATTGACATGATATTGACTGCTATGGGAACTGCAGGTCTTGCAACTGCACTCAATTCATCATTGCAGGCTGAGTATTAGGTTTACCCGTGGGTCAGGCGCGTTCGTGTTAACCTCGGCACACTTTGGGGCCGATTCATGAAGCTCGAGTGAAGGATTCGAATTAAAAAAACTTCGAATTTCGAAGTGTTTTTTGGGCTACTTCGACCATCGAATGGGCTACTTCGACCTTCGACTACTACTTCGACTTCGAATCGAACGATTCGAACTAAAAATCGTTCGACTATTCGACCATTCGATAGTCGAAGTACTGTCTCTTTAATTTCCAACAATTTTTATTGACAAAAGGATAAACAGTACAATCCTGTATAATGAGCGAAGGCAGCTCAGTAGGTACATATTACAAATCGCAATAAGTAGCACATGAGTACTGTCTCTTTAAGAAAAACTTCGACCCCCTACTTCGGCAGCTAAAAGCTACCGAAGTCAATGTTAGCCTATGGGGAAGGTCCCCATAGGCTTGCCTGAGATTTTTTGATCGAAGGATATTCCTTCGATCGTTGGATTAAAATCCTTCGAATCGCTCGATTCGAAGGATTTAATCGTTCGATCGAAGGAATAATCCTTTGATCGTTCGATCGCAAGATTTGCGCTAAATCGAACGATTTTAGTTCCTAGTCGAATATCGAGGGTTAATTAACCCTCGATATTCGACCCATAGTGAATCGCCCCCTTTGTTTGGGTGGGTGGGTTTTCCGGAGGGTTCAGGTTGAGCTCTTCTGCCTCCTCTCCCCACTTGCGACCTTATACTGCTGGCTTATAGACACACGCCTGTCCCACCCCTTTTGTGATGTCATCAGCGGGGAGGCGCAGGTCTATAAATGGAGAGGGGAGCTGGATTCACGAGGCACGGGTCGAGCATGTGTTAGGGGCGGGTGCAGGTCGAGTTTTTGTCAACCCACACATCACTACTGAGTATTAATGCTTAATGCAAGGAGCATATATGGATTCACGCAATAGCGTCAACACACTCCCAATTTTGCATGTGTCTGGCATGAGGACATAGGGGTAAATTTATCAAAGAGTGAATTTCCGCCACTAGAGTGAAATTCCGCAGCTCTCCGTTCATTTCTATGGGATTTTGAAAGGCGTATTTATCAATGGGTAAAAGTGAAATTTCACCCTTTGATAAATACGCCTTTAAAAACCCAGAGAAATAAATGGGAAGTGGTGGAATTTTACTCTAGTGGCGGAACTTCACTGTTAACTTCACTCTTTGATAAAAATACCCCTTTGTATTCATATATATATTTAGGGGCCGATTCACTATAGGTCGAATATTGAGGGTTAATTAACCCTCGATATTCGACTAGGAACTAAAATCGTTCGAATATCGAAGTCGAACGATTTAGCGCAAATCCTGCGATGGAACGATCGAAGGATTTTTCATTCGATCGAACGATTAAATCCTTCGAATCGAACGATTCGAAGGATTTTAATCCAACGATCGAAGGAATATCCTTCAATCAAAAAATCTCAGGCAAGCCTATGGGGACCTTCCCCATAGGCTAACATTGACTTCGGTAGCTTTTAGCTGCCGAAGTAGGGGGTCGAAGTTTTTCTTAAAGAGACAGTACTTCGACTATCGAATGGTCGAATAGTCGAACGATTTTTAGTTCGATTCGAAGTCGAAGTAGTAGTCGAAGGTCGAAGTAGCCTATTCGATGGTCGAAGTAGCCCAAAAAACACTTCGAAATTTTAAGTTTTTTTAATTCGAATCCTTCACTCGAGCTTCATGAATCGGCCCCTATATTACTAAAACTTTGATATGAGCACCGCTCCATGTTGGTTCCTGCCCGGTTATTGGCAGTCGTCTCCGTTTTGCCACTTTGTTGAATGACAAAACCTCTTACTCATTTCCTATATATATATACTGTATATATATTGCATATAAAGTCCCAGTCATCTGAATTTATAAGAAAAATGAGCTGTTCAGTCTGGCACGAGTCCAAAGAGATTCATATTTAATAAGGCTAATTAAGGCCAATGCCTTGATCTCCAGCCAAACTTGCCATATCACAATAAGTTTTTATTATTATTTTAGCTTTAGACATTTAATTATGTTAATTTCAGCTTTTATCTCTGAGTCTGTCAAAAATAAAAAGCGTGAAGATGGAACTGACTAAAGGGCAATGTTTCAACTAAAATCCTATTTGCAGCAGATTTTTTCTTGTATATTTGGATTCTGCTTCTGTAGAGAAAACGGACTCGTTGGGAAACGTTCCCAAAAATAGTGTGTGTTGTTGAAAATGTAATTATTGCCCATAAGGAGGGTTATGTTTTATGGAAATGAATGTACTGGTAAGAATCAATCTCTTATCATGCTTAACATTTAGGGGCCGATTCACTCAGGGTCAAATATCGAGGGTTAATTAACCCTCGATATTCGACTAGGAATTAAAATCCTTCACTTCGAATATCGAAGTCGAAGGATTTAGCACAGATAGTTCGATCAAACGATCGAAGGATAATTCCTTCGATCGAACGATAAAATCCTTCGAATCGAACTATTCGAAGGATTTTAATCCAACGATCGAAGGATTATCCTTCGATCAAAAAAAGTTAGCCAAGCCTATGGGGACCTTCCCCATAGGCTAACATTGACTTCGGTAGCTTTTAGATGGCGAACTAGGGGGTCGAAGTTTTTTTTAAAGAGACAGTACTTCGACTATCGAATGGTCGAATAGTCGAACGATTTTTAGTTTGAATCCTTCGATTCGAAGTCGTAGTAGTAGTCGAAGGTTGAAGTAGCCCATTCGATGGTCGAAGTAGCCCAAAAAAACCTTCGAAATTCGAAGTTTTTTACCTTCGAATCCTTCACTCGAAGTTAGTGAATCGGCCCCTTACACTACAGTTATAGAATCCTTTATTCGGAAACCAGTTAGTAAGAAAGCTCAGAATTACAGGAAGGCCGTCTCCCATAGACTCCATTTTATCCAAATAATCCGCATTTTTAGAAATGATTTCCTTTTTCTGTGTAATAATAAAACAGCAGTTTGTACTTGATCCCACCTAAGATATAATTAATCCTTATTGGAAACAAAACCAGCCTATGACGTTTATTTAATGGTTACATGATTTTCTAGTAGACTTAAGGCATGAAGATCCAATGATGCCCTTGCTCTTTGTGATGACATAAGGGTTGCATTGTTATATTAGAATGTTGTAAAGATACATCCAGACAATTAAAGACACACTCCAAACTAATGAGGAGGGGGATGAAGGTTTTACCAGCTTCCAATTTAACCTCAGTAACATAGTAAGTTAGGTTGAAAAAAGACACATGTCCATCAAGTTTAACCTTTTCACATTTTTTACCTGCCTAACTGCCAGTTGATCCAGAGGAAGGCAAAAAAACCCCCATCTGAAGCCTCTCCAATTTGTCTCAGAGGGGGAAAAATTCCTTCCTGACTTAAAAATGGCAATGGGACCAGTCCCTGGATCAACTTGTACTATGAGCTATCTCCCATATCCCTGTATTCCCTCACTTGCTAAACACCATCCAACCCCTTCTTATACCTATCTAATGTATCAGCCTGTACCCCTGATTCACTTCCCAGCTCTCCCTGTAACACCCCTTTCTCTCCTCTAATCTCATTGGCTCCCTCCTGTCTGCTGGGAGGAGCTACTGGTGAATAAAGCATCCGACCCTTCCTTATACCTATCTAATGTATCAGCCTGTACCACTGATTCACTTCCCAGCTCTCCCTGTAACACCCCTTTCCCTCCTCTAATCTCATTGGCTCCCTCCTGTCTGCTGGGAGGAGCTACTGGTGAATAAAGCATCTGACCCTTCCTTGTACCTATCTAATGTATCAGCCTGTACCACTGATTCACTTCCCAGCTCTCCCTGTAACACCCCTTTCCCTCCTCTAATCTCATTGGCTCCCTCCTGTCTGCTGGGAGGAGCTACTGGTGAATAAAGCATCCGACCCTTCCTTATACCTATCTAATGTATCAGCCTGTACCACTGATTCAGGGAGACAATTCCACATCTTCACAGATCTCACTGTAACAAACCCTTTCCCAATATTTAGCTGGAACCTCTTTTCTTCTAATCGGAATGGGTGACCTTGTGTCAGCTGGAAAGACCTACTGGTAAATAAATCATTAGAGAGATTATTATATGATCCCCTTATATATTTATACATAGTTATCATATCAGCCCTTAAGCGCCTCTTCTCTTCTCTTTGGGCATAGCCCAAACTGGCAACTTCAATTAGTTTGGTGCACTTTCCACAGTGTCCTTCCACACTAAGAAACACTTGTCGACAGTCTAAAAGGGCAGCACCCCACAAATAACTTAAAAAAGCCTTTATTCTTAAAGGGATACTGTTATGGAACTGGCTGGGGGCAGCTGGGAAACTGACAATATGTCTAGCCCCATGTCAGATTTCAAAATTAAATATAAAAAAATCTGTTTGCTCTTTTGAGAAATGGATTTCAGTGCAGAATTCTGCTGGAGTAGCACTATTAACTGATTAACTTTTTTTGAAAAAAAACATGTTTTCCCATGACAGTATCCCTTTAATAGAAGGGCAGCATTTACAGCAACGTTTCAAGCTTAATAAAGAGCCGTGCTAACCTCGAATTTGCCCAAGCCTACATTTGCTCCATCGGCAGGCAATCAGTACAGATCTCTGTAGTTAGCTTGAGTTAGCATTAGTTGCTTGATGCAGTTACGGGGGCACTTAAGGGTATACCCATATGCAGCCCCTAATATTTAATTCATAGAAGAATGTGGAAGTAGTTGTTCTCCTTTCTGGAGTACAAGCACTGCCTGATTGCTACGAAGAACGGGACAAGATGCAAAAGAGTAAACTTTGCACTCATTTTTTGCAACCCTACAAGTACCTACATCATAAATGAGTCCTACATAGTTACTAGACCAAATTTACTACAGTGGCCCGAATCCAAGTTGGCAGTTTATTGGCCTTTGCGTTGGGCTCTTTGGAAAGACTACTCAACTGAAGACCCCCATCCCTTTTTGTCACTTTCCCACCTTGCCCAATAAATGTAAGTGAGTTCTATTGAGTTACAAGGCCAGACAGATATTTTCACAAATGTTGGGCAAACCATGGATATATATATATATATATATACCTGTGCACAACTGCTAACAGGACAGAATTAAACCTTGGGGCATGATCAAGATGCATTGAGATGGATACGTTTTGAGTGCATTTTACCAGCACCCGTATGAACTCCAATGAAATCATTTTAGAATTTTTAAAGCTTTCAAAAGTTCTTTTAATCATGTATAATGTGCATATGAGCAAATAAATATGAAATATATGAAAAAAATACTACGGGAGTATTTTATCTCCGCTCAGCGCAGCCTAATGTCAATATTATAAATCGAGCAGATGGTTTTCAAGTTTATACGGTTTCTCATAATGTAATTTGACATGGTAAGGTGCCCAGAAGAAGTGACACAGCAGGACACATCTGCCTCTGTATCAAACAAAGTGCATTCAGATCTTCATATCAAATAAAAGAAAAGAAATTGTCGGCACTGAGCTGAGTACAAAACACATCATTTGCTTTGTGTTGAATACTCTTATATTTATTGGGAAATTGAATGCAAATCTGGAGAAAGAACTGTCACCAAACACATAGCTAACTTCGAGTGAAGGATTCGAAGTAAAAAAACTTCGAATTTCGACGTTTTTTTGGGCTACTTCGACCATCGAATGGGCTACTTCGACCTTCGACTACGTCTATGACTTCGAAACGAAGGATTTGAACTAAAAATCGTTCGACTATTCGACCATTCGATAGTCGAAGTACTGTCTCTTTAAAAAAAACTTCGACCCCCTAGTTCGGCATCTAAAAGCTACCGAAGTCAATGTTAGCCTATGGGGAAGGTCCCCATAGGCTTGCCTAAATTTTTTTGATCGAAGGAATTATCCTTCGATCGTTCGATCATACTATCTACGCTAAATCCTTCGACTTCGATATTTGAAGTCGAAGGATTTTAGTTCCTAGTCGAATATCAAGGGTTAGTTAACCCTTGATATTCGACCCTTAGTGAATCGGCCCCATAGGGGTTTATTTATGAAAGCCGATTCACTAAATTCGAGTGAAGGGTTCGAATTAAAAAAACTTCGAATTTCAAAGTTTTTTTGGGCTACTTCGACCATCGAATGGGCTACTTTGACCTTCGACTACGAAAATCGAATGATTCGAACTAAAAATCGTTCGACTATTCGACCATTCGATATTCGAAGTACTGTCTCTTTAAGAAAAACTTCGACCCCCTACTTCGGCAGCTAAAAGCTACCGAACTCAATGTTAGCCTATGGGGAAGGTCCCCATAGGCTTGCCTGGGATTTTTTGATCGAAGGATTTTCCTTCGATCGTTGGATTAAAATCCTTCGAATCGTTCGATTCGAAGGATTTAATCGTTCGATCGAATGAAAAATCCTTCAATCGATTGATCGCAGGATTTGCGCTAAATCGTTCGACTTCGATATTCGAAGTCGAACGATTTTAGTTCCTAGTCGAATATCGAGGGTTAATTAACCCTCGATATTCGACCCTTAGGGGCCGATTCACGAAGGGTCGAATTTCGAAGTTAAAATTACTTCGAAATTCGACCCTCGAATTGAAATCCTTCGACTTCGAATATCGAAGTCGAAGGATTTAGCGCTAATCCTGCGATCGAACGATCGAAGGATTTTTCGTTCGATCGAACGATTAAATCCTTCGAATCGAACGATTCGAAGGATTTTAATCAAACGATCGAAGGAAAATCCTTCGATCAAAAAAAGGTTAGCAAGCCTATGGGGACCTTCCCCATAGGCTAACATTGACTTCGGTAGCTTTTATCTGCCGAAGTAGGGGGTCGAAGTTTTTTTTAAAGGGCAAGTACTTCGACTATCGAATGGTCGAATAGTCGAACGATTTTTACTTCGAATCGTTCGATTTCGTTCGACTTCGATCGAATTCGAACGAATTTAACCAATTCGATGGTCGAAGTACCCAAAAAAAACTTCGAAATTCGAATTTTTTTTCATTCGAACCCTTCACTCGAGCTGAGTGAATCGGCCCCCCAGTGAATCGGCCCCCAAGAGTGAAGTTCCGCCACTAGAGTGAAATTCCGCCACTTCTCATTCATTTCTATGGGGTTTTTAAAGGCGTATTTATCAAAGGGTGAAATTTCATTTTCACCCATTGATAAATACGCCTTTCAACATCCCATAGAAATGAATAGAGAGCTGCTGAATTTCACTCTAGTGGCGGAACTTCACTCTTTGATAAATTTAACCCCATACTGTATTCTGCTTCACCACTGGGCTTATTGGCTTAGAGAAGGGATGACTTGTTTGGCTCTTTCGTCTATAGGACCAAAGCCACACTGCCCTATTTGCCTTTATTTCATGGCTGTTGAACTGGTTCTTCTGGGTGATCCAGCCACAACTGCAGGCAAACTGCAGCAGATCTGAACTTACTTAAACAATCTGTCCATACACAAGTTGATAGAAGCAGCCAACTCTAATGATGGGCGAAAAATTTTGACAGTGTGGAATTTGCGGTGAACTTGTTTGCGATACTGTGGCAAAAAATCACTGCGACATGTTTAGCCGTGCGTCAAAAAAAAAGGATGCCCGTTAAAAATCAATGCGCGCTGCAAAAGTACCCAAGGTGCATCAAACAAAAACATGGCACGTGTGTCACAAAATGACGTCTGCATCAAAAACGACGCATGACAAAATCGAAGAGCGTGGCAAACCAGTTTTGCAAAATTTTCGCCGCTTTCGTATTTCTCCAGATATTTGTGAATTATTCGGCGAAGCGAAACGCAGCAGATGTGCCCATCACTAGCCAACTCGACCTCTCCAGTCCAAGTTGACAGCTTTGTGGTATGTGTTTGGGACCCTTGGGACAGGCTACCCAATGGAAATGGCCAATAAATGACCAGATATCCATCATGTAGGTTTAAAAATCCCATCCGACAAGAACCACGATGGCTTATTAATGCATTTCTCTTTCGATGGGTCTTATGATCCCATTATTGGCTGAGGGTCCAAACAATTGGATGATCCTAATTTGAATAAAGGAGTTGATCTTGTCCAGCTTTCAGGACTGGTAAAGTGCCTCCAATCACTTAGATAAAGCTCTGCATCACTGGGTAGCATGCCCTCTCATACTGTTTGAGTCACCAATATGGAAAGAAGGAATTGAGCAAGGTTAAGAGGAAAGGTTCATTAGAGGTGCAATCAATTCTACTGAAGCAGGCAAAGTTTCTCAAATTTAGATAATTCTTTTATTTTTAACAGTCAGGTTCTGCTAGCCAAAGGTTCTGAGGACTTTGCCTCATTTGGCAGAGTTTATTTCTATAAAATGCACCTTCTCTGTAAAAAGGGGGTTTCTTCACAGATCACAAGTTTTGGAGGCATAAAGACACCAGTTTACTTTTAGAATGAGCCTACTGAAGTTGGCAGTCCACATATTGCTATCAAATAATTAATCAAAGCCGGTTTTTTTGCAACCCTCAGGACATTTTTCATGGTTATGTGACTCTCCAATAGAGATGTCGCGAACTGTTCGCCGGCGAACTTGTTCGCAGCGAACATCGGGTGTTCGCGCTCGCCGGAAGTTCGCGAACGTCGCGCGACGTTCGCCATTTTGGGTTCGCCATTGTTGGCGCTTTTTTTTGCCCTCTCACCCCAGACCAGCAGGTACATGGCAGCCAATCAGGAAGCTCTCCCTTGGACCACTCCCCTTCCCTATAAAAACCGAAGCCCTGCAGCTTTTTTTCACTCTGCCTGTGTGTGCTGAAGAGATAGTGTAGGGAGAGAGCTGCTGCCTGTTAGTGATTTCAGGGACAGTTGAAAGTTTGCTGGCTAGTAATCGTTTTGATACTGCTCTGTTATTGGAGGGACAGAAGTCTGCAGGGGTTTGAGGGACATTTAAGCTTAGGTAGCTTTGCTGGCTAGTAATCTACCTTCTACTGCAGTGCTCTGTATGTAGCTGCAGTGGGCAGCTGTCCTGCTTCTGATCTCATCTGCTGACTGCTGCAATAGCAATAGTCCTTGTAAGGACTGCTTTTATTTATTTTTTTGTTGTTTTACTACTACTACTACTACTACTACTACTACTACTACTACTACTACTATAAGAGCCCAGTGCTATTAGTCTAGCAGTGTTGGGGAGTGGGACTGGTGTGCTAATCTGCTGCTCCTAGTAGTTCAGCAGCACCAACTTTAATTTTTTTTTTTTAATATTCATTCTTTTTTTATTTAACTTTTTTTTTATTTTACTACCGCTGTAGTAGTGTATAAGTTGACCTTTTAGGCATTATTTGCCCTGTAGGCATTTTTTGCCCAGTGTGTTATTCAACCAACTGCTATCTAGCTGTGTGCCCGTGTTCACATTCTGTCTAAATATCCATAATATTACCGTCTCCAGAAAAAACACCGGAGTGACTTTTTTCAAGCAGCCATAATAAATTTTACGTAATCCGTATCCATCGCTGTAGTAGTGTATAAGTTGACCTTTTAGGCATTATTTGCCCTGTAGGCATTTTTTGCCCAGTGTGTTATTCAACCAACTGCTATCTAGCTGTGTGCCCGTGTTCACATTCTGTCTAAATATCCATAATATTACCGTCTCCAGAAAAAACACCGGAGTGACTTTTTTCAAGCAGCCATAATAAATTTTACGTAATCCGTATCCATCGCTGTAGTAGTGTATAAGTTGACCTTTTAGGCATTATTTGCCCTGTAGGCATTTTTTGCCCAGTGTGTTATTCAACCAACTGCTATCTAGCTGTGTGCCCGTGTTCACATTCTGTCTAAATATCCATAATATTACCGTCTCCAGAAAAAACACCGGAGTGACTTTTTTCAAGCAGCCATAATAAATTTTACGTAATCCGTATCCATCGCTGTAGTAGTGTATAAGTTGACCTTTTAGGCATTATTTGCCCTGTAGGCATTTTTTGCCCAGTGTGTTATTCAACCAACTGCTATCTAGCTGTGTGCCCGTGTTCACATTCTGTCTAAATATCCATAATATTACCGTCTCCAGAAAAAACACCGGAGTGACTTTTTTCAAGCAGCCATAATAAATTTTACGTAATCCGTATCCCTCGCTGTAGTAGTGTATAAGTTGACCTTGTAGGCATTATTTGCCCTGTAGGCATTTTTTGCCCAGTGTGTTATTCAACCAACTGCTATCTAGCTGTGTGCCCGTGTTCACATTCTGTCTAAATATCCATAATATTACCGTCTCCAGAAAAAACACCGGAGTGACTTTTTTTCAAGCAGCATTCTTATATTTTACGTAATCCGTATCCACCGCTGTGTATACGTTGACCTTGTAGGCATTATTTGCCCTGTAGGCATTTTTTGCCCAGTGTGTTATTCAACCAACTGCTATCTAGCTGTGTGCCCGTGTTCACATTCTGTCTAAATATCCATAATATTACCGTCTCCAGAAAAAACACCGGAGTGACTTTTTTTCAAGCAGCATTCTTATATTTTACGTAATCCGTATCCACCGCTGTGTATACGTTGACCTTGTAGGCATTATTTGCCCTGTAGGCATTTTTTGCCCAGTGTGTTATTCAACCAACTGCTATCTAGCTGTGTGACCGTGTTCACATTCTGTCTAAATATCCATAATATTACCGTCTCCAGAAAAAACACCGGAGTGACTTTTTTTCAAGCAGCATTCTTATATTTTACGTAATCCGTATCCACCGCTGTGTATACGTTGACCTTGTAGGCATTATTTGCACAGTGTTTTCTTCAAACCGCCATCTAGCTGTGTGAGCTTGTTCACATTTTGTCTAAATATTGATAATATTATCGTCTCTAGAAAAACCACTTGAGTTACTTTTTTTCAAGCAGCATTCATATATTTTACGTAATCCGTATCCACCGCTGTAGTAGTGTATACGTTGATCTTGTAGGCATTATTTGCACACTGTTTTCTTCAAACTGCCATCTAGCTGTGTGTATTATCGTTTCCAGAAAAACCAACTGAGTTTTTGTTGTTGTTGTTTTTTTAAAAATAATGCCAGGCAAAGGCAGGCCGCCACGCAGAGGCCGTGCTAGGGGCCGTGCTGCTATGCAATCCTGTGGCCCTAGCAAATTGCCCAGTTTTAAAAAGCCAATGACCCTGAACTCCCAAAATGCTGAAGAGGTAGTTGACTGGCTTACACAGCACACCCCATCCTCTACCGTTTCTAACTTTACCACAACATCCTCCTCATCCTCCACTGCTATGGCCACCCCACGTAACACTTCCTCCACCACCGGTGCCCCATCTTCACTGGAGTCAGAGGAGTTATTTTCCCATGAGTTTCTTGAACTGAGTAATGCGCAACCATTATTGGCAGAAGAAGATGAAGGAGATGAGGACGTTACACCAGATTTAATTCTGGCAGAGAACACGACAGAGATGGACATAATGATGAGTGATGAGGAGGAGGAGGAGGTCCCCGCTGCTGCTTCCTTCTGTGATGTGTCAGAAGAAATTGATGCATCTGAGGAGAATGATGATGAGGAGATTGATGTTTTGTGGGTGCCTAGTAGAAGAGAGCAAGAGGAGGGTAGTTCAGATGGAGAGACGGAGAGTCAGAGAGGCAGTAGGAGAATAAGACTTAGAAGAAGCAGGGAGGCCAGCCCGCAGGGATCAGTAGGGCAACAACATGTATCGGCACCTGTGTTCAGCCGGCCAACGCACCCGCCATTGCCGCCAATGCCGCCAACTTCTACTGTTACCGCCAGATCGCACACTTCCAAAAAGTCAGCAGTGTGGGATTTTTTTAATGTGTGTGCCTCTGACAAAAGCATTGTAATTTGCAATGAGTGCAGTCAGAAACTGAGCCTTGGTAAGCCCAACAGCCACATAGGTACAACTTCTATGCGAAGGCACATGAGCGGCAAGCACAAAGCACTTTGGGAGCAACACCTCAAAGGCAACAGGCAAACTAAAAGCCACACTCCTTCTGGTCCAGCATCTTACTGCTCTACCTCTGCTCTCCTTGACCCATCTGAACCACCCTCCACTCCGCCTTCCACCTTGACCACCTGTTCCCATTCCCAGTCATCTGCCACCAGCCAAGTTTCTGTGAAGGCCATGTTTGAGCGTAAGAAGCCAATGTCTGACTGTCACCCCCTTGCCCGGCGTCTGACAGCTGGCTTGTCTGCACTCTTAGCCCGCCAGCTTTTACCATACCAGCTGGTGGACTCTGAGGCCTTCCGCAAATTTGTAGCAATTGGGACACCGCAGTGGAAGGTACCCAGCCGCAATTTTTTTTCTAAAAAGGGAATACCACACCTGTACCAACATGTGCAGAGCCAAGTTACCGCATCTCTGTCACTTAGTGTTGGGCCAAAGGTCCATATGACTACTGACGCATGGTCCTCCAAGCATGGTCAGGGCAGGTATGTCACCTACACTGCCCACTGGGTGAACTTGGTAATGGCTGGGAATGGGAAGCAGGGAATGGGTAGCTCAACAACAACAACAACAGTGGAGTTGGTGTCACCGCCACGGATTGCACGCGGTTCTGCCACCACCTCTACTCCTCCATCGCTCTCTACCTCGTCTTCTTCCTCTTCTTCTTCTTACTCTGCTGCTGGGTCCTCCTTCTCCTCCTCCACACCTGTGCACCCCCAGCTCCCCCTAGGCTATTCGACGTGCCAGGTACGCCGTTGTCACGCTGTCTTGGGGATGACGTGCCTGGAAAGCAAAAACCATACCGGATCTGTACTCCTGTCATCTCTGCAGTCACAGGCCGATCGGTGGCTGACCCCACACCAACTGCAGATCGGAAAAGTGGTGTGTGACAATGGAAGCAATCTGTTGGCAGCGTTGAGACTGGGAAATTTAACACATGTGCCCTGCATGGCACATGTGTTAAATTTAATAGTCCAACGTTTTGTCTCCAAGTACCCAGGATTCCAGGACGTTCTCACCCAGTCCAGAAAGGTGTCGGCCCATTTCAGACGTTCCTACACAGCCATGGCACGCCTTGCTGACATTCAGCAGCGCTACAACATGCCAGTCAGGCGTTTGATTTCTGACAGCCAGACTCGCTGGAATTCAACGCTCCTTATGTTGGAACGTCTGCTGCAACAACAAAGGGCCGTCAACGAGTACCTTTTTGAACTGGGTGGTAGGACTGGATCTGCAGAGCTGGGGATTTTTTTCCCCCGTTACTGGGTGCTTATGCGCGATGCCTGCAGGCTCATGCGACCTTTTGAAGAGGTGACAAATATGGTCAGTCGCACCGAAGGCACCATCAGCGACCTAATACCCTTCGCTTTCTTCCTGGAGCGTGCCGTGCGACGAGTGACAGATGAGGCTGTAGACCAGCGTGACGAGGAGCTGGAAGCGCACGATTTATGGTCGCAATCACCAGAACGAACCCAGGCACCTGCTGCAACGCAGGGAGAGGTGCCAGAAGTGGAGTCAGAGGAGGAAGGTGGCTTTGTGGAGGAGGAGGAGGAGGACCAACAGGAGCAGGCTTCCCAGGGGGCTAGTGGTGACCTTTTGGGGACCCCTGGTCTTGTACGTGGCTGGGGGGAGGAGACCGTGGATGATGCAGTCCTTGATAATGAGGAAGCGGAGATGGATAGCTCTGCATCCAACCTTGTGAGAATGGGGTCTTTCATGCTGGCATGCCTGTTGAAGGACCCCCGTATCAAGAGGCTTAAGGAGAAGGACCTGTACTGGGTCGCAACGCTACTAGACCCTCGGTACAAGCATAAAGTGTCAGAAATGTTACCAACATACCACAAGTCCGAAAAGATGCGGCATTTACAAACCAGCCTGCAAAACATGTTGTACAATGCTTTTAAGGGTGATGTCACTTCAGGAACTCATCAACATTCCAGGGGCAGAGGTGCCAGTAATCCTGCCACGAGCACACCTGCAAGGACAAAGCCCTTTGGCCGGTCTGTAACGTCAGACATGCAAATGTTTTTCTGTCCAAGGCAGCGCCACAACCCTTCGGGATCCACCCTCAAAGAACGCCTCGACCGGCAGGTAGCGGACTACCTGGCATTAACTGCAGATATCGACACTCTGAGGAGCGATGAACCCCTGGACTACTGGGTGCGCAGGCTTGATCTGTGGCCAGAGCTGTCACAATTTGCCATGAACCTCTTGTCTTGCCCAGCCTCAAGTGTGCTCTCAGAAAGGACCTTCAGTGCAGCAGGAGGGATTGTAACTGAGAAGAGAACTCGCCTAGGTCACAAAAGTGTCGATTACCTGACCTTTATTAAAATGAATGAGGGGTGGATCTCGGAGGGTTACTGCACGCCGGAAGACTTGTTCTGACTTCTATGCAGCTGTCCTTCTCTTCAAGCCTCATGACTCCACACACAGCTGTCCTTTAGCGTCCTCCTCCCTCCGCCACCGTTACAAACTAGGGTGCAAACCCTACTGGTTTAATTTTTTCTGGCCTCTGTGCTTCAGTGGCTGCAACCAAAAAAACTGGGCAAACAATGTCTACAAGGTCAACGTATGGCGAAAAATGACTATTTTCAGCATTTATATGGCATATTTTTTCTGGCAACTGTGCTTCAGTGGCTGCGTCCAAAAAAATGCATATTTTCTGCATTTATATGGCATAATTTTTCTGGCCTCTGTGCTTCAGTGGCTGCAACCAAAAAAATTTATATTTTCAGCATTTATATGGCATAATTTTTCTGGCAACTGTGCTTCAGTGGCTGCGACCAAAAAAATGACTATTTTCAGCATTTCTATGGCATATTTTTTCTGGCCTCTGTGCTTGAGTGGCTGCGGCCAAAAAAACTGGGCAAACAATGCCTACAAGGTCAACGTCGTTGACCTTGTAGGCATTGTTTGCCCAGTTTTTTTGGCCGCAGCCACTCAAGCACAGAGGCCAGAAAAAATATGCCATAGAAATGCTGAAAATAGTCATTTTTTGCCATACCTTGACTCAACGTATATGGCAAAAAATGACTATTTTCAGCATTTATATGGCATATTTTTTCTGGCAACTGTGCTTCAGTGGCTGCGACCAAGAAAACTGGGCAAACAATGCCTACAAGGTCAACGTATGGCAAAAAATGACTATTTTCAGCATTTATATGGCATATTTTTTCTGGCCTCTGTGCTTCAGTGGCTGCAACCAAAAAAATTTATATTTTCAGCATTTATATGGCATAATTTTTCTGGCCTCTGTGCTTCAGTGGCTGCAACCAAAAAAATTTATATTTTCAGCATTTATATGGCATATTTTTTCTGGCAACTGTGCTTCAGTGGCTGCGTCCAAAAAAACTGGGCAAACAATGTCTACAAGGTCAACGTATGGCGAAAAATGACTATTTTCAGCATTTATATGGCATAATTTTTCTGGCCTCTGTGCTTCAGTGGCTGCAACCAAAAAAATTTATATTTTCAGCATTTATATGGCATATTTTTTCTGGCAACTGTGCTTCAGTGGCTGCGTCCAAAAAAACTGGGCAAACAATGTCTACAAGGTCAACGTATGGCGAAAAATGACTATTTTCAGCATTTATATGGCATATTTTTTCTGGCAACTGTGCTTCAGTGGCTGCGTCCAAAAAAACTGGGCAAACAATGCCTACAAGGTCAACGTATGGCAGTTGTTTAAAGAGAACAGTAGATTACTAGCCAGCAAAGCTACCTAAGCTAAAATGTCCCTCAAATCCCTGCAGACTTCTGTCCCTCCAATACAGAGCAGTATCACGCAGATTACTAGCCAGCAAACTTACTATCATCTGTCCCTGAAATCACTAACAGCTCTCGCCCTACACTATCTCTTCCAAGCACACACAGGCAGATTTTTCAGATACATTTTTGCCCTTGATCCCCCTCTGGCATGCCACTGTCCAGGTCGTTGCACCCTTTAAACAACTTTAAAATCATTTTTCTGGCCAGAAATGTCTTTTGTAGATGTTAAAGTTCGCCTTCCCATTGAAGTCTATGGGGTTCGCGAACCGTTCGCGAACCGCTCGCAATTTTGCGCAAGTTCGCGAATATGTTCGCGAACTTTTTTTCCGACGTTCGCTACATCCCTACTCTCCAACATCTTTTACATTCAAATGTGGCTCACAGAGTTTGGAATTAAACTGGTTGATGGTTTCCCTACCTCATTTTTCAGGCTCCAAATGCTGCAAATGTCTTGCAATTTTGATGTGCCAAAGACAGAGCTCTCCAGAGATCCAGCCTCATACACTCAATAGATCAAGGGTCCCCAAACTTTTTTTCCCCTGTGAGAAACATTCAAATGTAAAAAGAGCTGTGGAGCAATGAAAGCATGAAGAATATTCCTGGTGGTGCAAAAAACTTGCTATTTGGTTTCCCCTATGTGGACTGGCAGCTACAGGAGGCTCTGTTTGGCAGTACATCTGGTTTTTATGCAACCAAAACTTGCCTCCAAGCCTGGAATTGATAAATAATCACCTGCTTTGAGGCCACTGGGAGCAAAATCCAAGAGGTCGTTGAGCAACATGTTGGGAACTGGTTGGGGGCTCTAGACCCTGCCTTTTTTTAATATATAGACTCTCTAATAGGACAAAAACACACCTTAAATGCTAATGTTTCTCTTTTCTTGTATTTTTTTTTTCTTCCTTTATATCCCTCTATTTCCATAGAATCTTCCTTTCTTTCTACTAAAATTGTTATAAAATTCCAGAAAATAAACAAAATCTTCGCAAACATTATCTTGTACATTTTATTTTTTCCCCTTTTTTGTTTCTCTCTTTTCATTTACATTCTTCTTTTTCTCTTTGTTATAAAATTCCAGAAAATGTCATAAATATGTGAACTCTTCTCAACCATTTCTTGTACTTATTATTTGTTCCCCTTCTTTCAGTGGCGGAACTACCGGGGGAGCAGGGGGTGCGAGCGGGCCAGGGCCCACACCCCCTCAGGGCCCCCCGGCAGTCCGCGTAGTCCGCGCGCCTCTGTGCGGCGCATATTCCCGGCCAGTTTTTCGGTTGTACGGAGGGGGGGGGCGTCTGCGCGTCCTGTGCCAGGGCCCGCCCCCCTCTAGTTACGCTTCTGCCTTCTTTGTATCTCTCGTTTCATAAACATTGTTCTTTTTTCTTTGTTTTAAAATTCAAGAAAATGTCATAAATAAAGGAACCCTTTTCCAACATTTTCTTGTATTTTTTTATTTTTTCCCCCCTTCTTTTTATCTCTCTTTTCATGAACATTCTACTTTTTTTCTTTGTTATAAAGTTCCAGAAAATGTCATAAATAAATCAACTCTTTTCCAACATTTTCTTGCATTTTGATTTTGTTTCCTTCTTAATACCTCCCTCTTTCCATAGACGTTCTTCTTTTCTTTTATCCTTATTTATTATAAAACTCCATAAAATGTTATAAATAAATTAAACATTCATGCCGAACCCAGTCTTTAAATTATTTTCCTTGCGCAACATTGAAGGGGTGATGGGCAACAAAAGTAAGTAAACAGCTTACAAAACACTTTGTCGACAAGCACGCACTGAATTACTTTCTAGACGTTCTTATTCAATGACTGTACAGGTAGAGTTGTAATAAAAATTCTCTTTCTGACAAACCTGCTGCTACAAGTACAAAAGGAATTTCAAAAGTTGCCTGAGGAAGCAATTGATATAACTGTCAGCCTTTTAGCTGGAAAACAAGAGAAAGGCTTCATCAAATGAGAGATTTAGATTCAGCACTTTGTCACTGACCCAACAGTGAACATTACATTCTCCAGATCCATAGGCACCGGTGAAAGGGGGGTCGTAACTTGGGTCCATGTCCTCTGCAACCCATAAACATCACAAGGTGGAAAAGAAATTCACAGAAGCTGTGATTCCAGCAAATACACTTTAGTAATTGCTTTGGCCAATTTAGTTTTGGCTCAACACATCTTAACATATTTTTTTAGCAAAAATATTAAGAAGAGACAATCGTTTATTAACAAATAAATAGAAACCTGTTTCTGTTTTCTGGTCGAGCCAATCAAAATAAATTTTTTCTTGGAATGTGTCCTAAAACTATTAAAATATAACAGGAGTCTGTAGGAAAAAAAAATAGTTTTCATGTCACACATAACCGTAATCCATATCTAATGAAAATGGATTTTATAGTTTCTAGACACACAAATTTGGGGGCCGATTCACTAAATTCGGGTGAAGGGTTAGAATAAAAAAAACTTCGAATTTCGAAGTTTTTTTGGGCTACTTCGACCATCGAATGGGCTACTTCGACCTTCGACTTCGACCTTCGAATCGAACGATTCGAAGTAAAAATCGTTCGACTATTCGACCATTCGATAGTCGAAGTACTTTCCCTTTAAAAAAAAACTTCGACCCCCTAGTTCGGCAGATAAAACCTACCGAAGTCAATGTTAGCCTATGGGGATGGTCCCCATAGGCTTGCTAAGGATTTTCCTTCGATCGTTGGATTAAAATCCTTCGAATCGTTCGATTCGAAGGATTTAATCGTTCGATCGAACGAAAAATCCTTCGATCGTTCGATCGAACGTTTAGCGCTAAATCCTTCGACTTCGATATTCGAAGTCGAAGGATTTCAATTCGAGGGTCGAATTTCGAAGTATTTTTAACTTCGAAATTCGACCCTTAGTGAATCTGCCCCATAGTGTAAGACAAGTGCAAGGAATACGTTTATTAATTTTTAAAATGCAATTTTGCAGCATCTTTTTTCTCTAAAAAGTTTTTTTTAATTTAAATCCTACCACCTAAAACCTACTGAAATTTTAATTACTATTTTTTTTTTTTATTAAAAAACAAATCATTCCCATGTGTAGGATATCTTAGTTAATGATCTATTCATGGCTTAAAGGAACAGTTCAGCGTGAAAATAAAAACTGTGTAAATAGAGAGGCTGTGGAAAATAAAAAAAAATTCTAATATAGTTAGTTAGGCAAAAATGTAATGTATAAAGGCTGGAGTGACTGGATGTCTAACATAATAGCCAGAACACTACTTCCTGCTTTTCAGCTCTCTTGCTTTCCACTGATTGGTTAACAGGCAGTAACCAATCAGTGACTTGAGGGGGGACCACATAGGTCATAACTGTTCATTGAGTTTGCAATTGATCTTCAGCATTCAGCTCAGATTCAAAAGCAACAGATATGACCCATGTGGCTCCCCTTCAAGTGTCTGATTGGTTACTGCCTGGTAACCAATCAGTGGAAAGCAAGAGAGCTGAAAAGCAGGAAGTAGTGTTCTGGCTATTATGTAACACATCCAATCACTCCAGCCTTGATATATTACATTTTTGCCTAACTATATTAGAAACATTTATTTTGCACAGCCTGTCTATTTATCTATTTACCCAGTTTTTATTTTTACACAGAACAATTCCTTTGACATAATTCCATTTGTTTTTACTGAGCTGCATTTTAAAAAAAAAAAAAAGAGCAAAAATACAATTTGCTAGGATGATTTTTACACATCTCATCATAATAAGTAAAAAGCTGATGTAGGGACCCATAGGGTTAATGCTCCTCTATTGCTGTAAATACCTACACTTCTCTGGTTCCTGGGCAAAAGCCCAAGTATCTACTTTTGCATGATGTGTACAGTGTATCATTGGCTCAGAGACTGATGACCACTTCCTGTCACACACTTTAGCATAGTGTTGGGCAGTGGGTGGAGCTTCCGTTTTCCCCTGCCACTCCAAGAGGGAGTGGATGCACTTTAAGCACAGAGCTTAGGCCCCACTAAATTGAAGGCCCTAAGGGTGGTGAGGCCCTTGGTGAAGTTGGGGAAACAGGGACCCCATGAATGAGGAGTAGTCAGGACAGGGTAGCTCTCTGTAAAGCAATTTTTAGGAAAGTGTGGTAGATAGAAGTAGTGAGCAAGATTGTAATTGTACTAACTTCAGCAGTTTCTAGGCAAGTTTACTAGACTTATACAGTCTTGTTTCCATAAGTTCAAGGAATTTCACAATTTTGCCTTACATTCCAGTGTAACTGACTTTAATAAATCCAAATTTAGCCAAATGGGAAGTTCTGAGATATTTTAAAGGGTGGAGCTTTATAAATACCTAATACAATTATGCCAAATTTACACTTTTTTTTAACCTCAATTGTATTAATGTATTTTAAACAAATTCAAATAATATTTGATTAAATGGAATAATTTATTAAAATGTAATCATTTTAATACATTTAAATATTACAAGGATGGTTCACCTTTGAATTAACTTGTATCTAGCTATTTATTAAAACTCAAGTTTTTGTCTCTAAAAGTTTTAGAGAGAAAAAAACTAAAAAATTTTGAGATTTATTATGCCCCAAAGCTTCTAAAAGTCCGAATCCAAAAAAAACCCCACCTAAAACCTGTCAAGTTCAGGTAAAGGTCAATGGCAGCTGTCCCTTAAACCATTTTTTTCAGATGTTTTTAACCTTCATGAATTCTGGGAGTTTTGGGGTGTTTGACTCTGGTTTTCACTCAAAACCTCGACACATTTGAGGTATTCAAGGTTTTTAAGCCTGTAAATAATATTTATTGTTAAAAAAACACAATGTAATCAGATCAGGAACAAACTTGAAAACATAGAACAATAATCCGAATTGTACAATTTTTTCTGATTTTTTTCCCGAATCACTTAATTTTTTTCAGCTTATTCCTAAAAAGCCTACATTTTTCAGATTTTTGGCCAAATTCCAGAGCAGGCCACAGAAATGTCCAAATAGGTTAGGTACCTCTCCCATTAACATATACAACCTCGGCAGGTCTGAGATGCTGGATTTTCGGATTTGGACTTTTTGCAGCTTCGGGCTTTAATAAATTCAAGTTTTTTTTCCACTAAATATTCAGATTTTATAGTAATATAAACTCAAATTTTTTCGAGTTTTTGGCATTTGGACTTTAATAAATAACCTCATCAATATTCAGTGACTCCTTCACACTAGAGTGGTTCAGGTAATAACTGATAATAAGGTGAATAGAGGATAAAATAGTGAAAAGACAATAATATGTTTCAGATCGCTTTGTGCTTCTAGTAAGCTGCAATCCTTCGAGTCTCCTGCAAGTTGACATGAGCTAAAGGCTATGACTTTGACTTCTCTAGTGTAAATAAATCTGTTTTTCATTTGCACTGCATTTGATACACACAAAGGGGCCGATTCACGAAGGGTCGAATTTCGAAGTTAAAATTACTTCGAAATTCGACCCTCGAATTGAAATCCTTCGACTTCGAATATCGAAGTCGAAGGATTTAGCGCTAATCGTTCGATCGAATGATCGAAGGATTTTTCGTTCGATCGAACGATTAAATCCTTCGAATCGAACGATTCGAAGGATTTTAATCAAACGATCGAAGGAAAATCCTTCGATCAAAAAAAGGTTAGCAAGCCTATGGGGACCTTCCCCATAGGCTAACATTGACTTCGGTAGCTTTTATCTGCCGAAGTAGGGGGTCGAAGTTTTTTTTAAAGGGCAAGTACTTCGACTATCGAATGGTCGAATAGTCGAACGATTTTTACTTCGAATCGTTCGATTTCGTTCGACTTCGATCGAATTCGAACGAATTTAACCAATTCGATGGTCGAAGTACCCAAAAAAAACTTCGAAATTCGAATTTTTTTACATTCGAACCCTTCACTCGAGCTGAGTGAATCGGCCCCACAGACTCCTGTTATATATCAATGTATTATAAGCTTATGACTTCTGGAAACATCATTGCAATATATCGCTGCTGCCCAACTGGAGACTCCAGTGGTATCAATCATCGATTTTCATCGACTGACCAGTGGCTCTGTAGAGGTATTTCAATGACCATATTATTTATACAGGTATGAGATCTGCTATCCAGAAAGCTCTGAATTATGGGAAGGCCATCTCCCACAGACTTCATTTTATCCAAAAAAAATTATATTTTTTAAAAAATATTTCCTTTTTCTCTGTTATAATAAAACAGTAGCTTGTACTTGATCCCAACTGAGATATAAATAATCCGTATTGGAAGCAGATCCGATACCTGTATTGAATACAGTTCCCCAGTATTTGATTTGCTACAGATTTGGCTAACAATGTGGAAAAGGTTGGATAGCATACCATGGGTACTTATTGTAAAGGGCCACTATATCTTCATTTTTGCTAATGTAAATATGAAGAGGTAATTGTATATTATTGTCCTTATCCTTTATTTTTAACTAAACGTCTGTGAACATGTTAGTGGCTTAGGTTTCAGTCTTTAGCCTTAAGGTGGCAATACATGGGCTGATAAAGTTTATTGGTCTGTGAATGGGGCCCTCCAAAGAGTCTACCCAAATGATATCAATCGGGCATGTTTGAAACATTGGAGGAAGGACCATATCAGCTCATTGATGCAGTCCTCACCTCGATGGCCTGTATCCCCACAGGGTCAAATAATCAGATCAACCCATGTATATATGGGGCATATTGGAGAAAGATTTCTTTGATCTCAATGAATGGCCACCTTAACCGTCAATGCTTAAGCAAAGGCTTTTTTTTAATCAGGCTCTGCCTGGGTTTGAATGGGCGAATTTGTTCCGAAACGTGAATTTTAACACCCGCATAAATTTTGACTTCCGTGGCAATTTTGACGCCTGCATTCAATGGGGGTCCAAATAATGTTCACGCGCAACAGTTTTGACGCTATCGACTATTCCAACGCGCGTCCAAATTGTTTTTAATGCCGGCGATTTTTTATGAATTTATTCACCGGCAGCGAAACATGGAAATTCACCGCAAAATTCACAACTGTCGAATTTATTCGCCCATCACTAATCCTGAGTCCTCCTGGTTACTGGCTGCTCGCCCTAACCACTGGGCCAGTAGAGGAGCCAGCAAGTTCTTATTTGTACTTTGGATGGGTCTCAGGACTAGCCATCTCATCCCAACACCTTAATTGGTGGGTTGAGGTCAGCCAATTATGGCTGACCCTGCCCTATATAAGGTCAGCCCTCCTCACCATCAATGCCAGAGTATTGGTATTCCTAAGCATTGTGGCACTGCTCCTAGTTGGGTATCTAGCCTTTTCCCTTGATCCTTGTCTTGTTCTTCCTTACCTTCCCTTGCTCTGTCCTTCCCTCCGGTCCTGTTCGTGCTTCAGTCCTGTTCCAGCTCCAGTCCTGTCCATTCTTCTCCTGCTTGTCTCCCTCTTCATCCTTATCCTGTCCCTCTTCTCTCTGTTCAGCCTTACAGCCCCAGTCTTAAGGACTCAACCTACATCCTCTGCCTCCTCAGCACCCCCTACCAAGTCCTTGACACTGGCCCCAAGGCCATTGGATGAAGGATAAGTAGCCAAGCTGTCTTGCAGTTTCATAGCTGCTATCTGAAGCCATTGCATGTTATAACTAGATAAGGCTTAACCTAGATGTAAGGAACACCTGATGACTTATTATAAGCTCTGCCATTTTAACCCTCCTTCTAGTTGAGTTTGGGACATGGCATAGCTGAATGATCCACTAATGAAGTTATAGAAGGTCATAGGTCAAACTGTTTTTGAACCCTGTTCTTGCTGGGCTTTATTAAACACCAGCAGATATTTAATACATTATTCCATTCTGAAACGTTAAATATGTGTCAAAAATGGCATCTCATAAACTTGTAGCCGACTCTTTGTAGTGGGAATGAAGTTGAATGAAAAGCATGAAAGCAACGTGCCTGTAAACACTTTTCTTTTTAATTGTAATTAAATGTGGCACATACAGTATATACAGTATATATATATATATTTAGATCACAGCACCACTGGGAACAAGATGAGGCTGATGGAAATGTACAATATTAAGTGAAAGATAAAAAGAGGATGAAACACAAAGACTGATGAAACATTTGTATTCTGTTCATTTCCTGTCTCTTCTTCCACTGCCCTAATAGAAGATGAGGAGGCGATGAATTTGATTGGAGGTTTTGGCACTGGCTAAAGGTCAGTTTAATAAAAATCATTGAGAAGTAGGGATGGCGCGAACTGTTTGCCGGCGAACTTGTTCGCTGCGAACATCGGGTGTTCGCGCTCGCCGGAAGTTCACGAACGTCGCGCGACGTTCGCCATTTTGGGTTCGCCATTGTTGGCGCTTTTTTTTGCCCTCTCACCCCAGACCAGCAGGTACATGGCAGCCAATCAGGAAGCTCTCCCCTGGACCACTCCCCTTCCCTATAAAAACCGAAGCCCTGCAGCGTTTTTTCACTCTGCCTGTGTGTGCTGAAGAGATAGTGTAGGGAGAGAGCTGCTGCCTGTTAGTGATTTCAGGGACAGTTGAAAGTTTGCTGGCTAGTAATCGTTTTGATACTGCTCTGTTATTGGAGGGACAGAAGTCTGCAGGGGTTTGAGGGACATTTAAGCTTAGGTAGCTTTGCTGGCTAGTAATCTACCTTCTACTGCAGTGCTCTGTATGTAGCTGCAGTGGGCAGCTGTCCTGCTTCTGATCTCATCTGCTGACTGCTGCAATAACAGTAGTCCTTGTAAGGACTGCTTTTATTTATTTTTTTGTTCCAATACAGAGCAGTATCAAGCAGATTACTAGCCAGCAAACTTACTATCATCTGTCCCTGAAATCACTAACAGCTCTCCCCCTACACTATCTCTTCCAAGCACACACAGGCAGATTTTTCAGATACATTTTTGCCCTTGATCCCCCTCTGGCATGCCACTGTCCAGGTCGTTGCACCCTTTAAACAACTTTAAAATCATTTTTCTGGCCAGAAATGTCTTTTTTAGATGTTAAAGTTCGCCTTCCCATTGAAGTCTATGGGGTTCGCGAACCGTTCGCGAACCGCTCGCATTTTTGCGCAAGTTCGCGATATGTTCGCGAACTTTTTTTCCGACGTTCGCTACATCCCTATTGAGAAGGATCTCAAATTAATATGTCTCTCTTAGGAGGAAAATTCAGGAAATTTCAACAACAACAATTTGTTTAATATTGACTGTTTTGCTAGCAGAATAAAGTAGTGATTCATAATAAATTGGAGTCTTACATTAAACCTCAGCTGAAGGGGCAGCATAGGTATTCCCCTGTACTAAGCACAATTCAGCAGGAACAGTCCCCTAAGTTTGCTCATAGTCTGTACAGAGAGATCCCATAAAACTATGACAGCATAGGTATTCCCCTGTACTAAGCACAATTCAGCAGGAACAGCCTCCTAGGTTTATTCAGAGCCTGTACAGAGATATCCCATAAAACTATGGCAGCATAGGTATTCCCTGTACTAAGCACAATTCAGCAGGAACAGTCCCTAAGTTTGCTCATAGTTTGTAAGAGAGATCCCATAAAACGATGGCAGCATAGGTATTCCCTGTACTAAGCACAATTCAGCAGGAACAGTCCCTAAGTTTGCTCATAGTCTGTACAGAGAGATTCCATAAAACTATGGCAGCATAAATATTCCTCTGTACAAAGCACAATTCAGCAAGAAGATTTAGGGGCAGATGTATCAAGGGTCGAATATCGAGGGTTAATTAACCCTCGATATTCGACTAGGAATTGAAATCCTTCGACTTCGAATATCGAAGTCGAAGGATTTAGCGCAGAAAATTCGATCGAACGATCGAAGGATTATTCCTTCGATCGAACGATTAAATCCTTCGAATCGAACGATTCGAAGGATTTTAATCCAACGATCGAAGGAATATCCTTCGATCAAAAAAACTTAGGCAAGCCTATGCGGACCTTCCCCATAGGCTAACATTGACTTCGGTAGCTTTTATCTGCCCAACTAGGGGGTCTAAGTTTTTTTTAAAGAGACAGTACTTCGACTATCGAATGGTCGAATAGTCGAACGATTTTTAGTTCGAATCCTTTGATTCGAAGTCGTAGTCGTAGTCGAAGGTCGAAGTAGCCCATTCGATGGTCGAAGTAGCCCAAAAAACACTTCGAAATTCGAAGTTTTTTTACTTCGAATCCTTCACTCGAATTTAGTGAATCGGCCCCTTAATGACGCAGTGTTCCTTTAAGAAAACACAGTGCTAGCTGAAACGTGCTGTAAGACAGCAGACTTTAATGCCAAGCTTGGCTGACTAATTATTGCTTATAATTTGCATTAGGATTAATTAACTAATTAGAGAGGAATGTCTGAAGGCAAAGTTATGGCTCTGTGTGTCAAGCTGAGGACTTTAATTTATTCTGATATTTTTAATTATAATCAGCTGCCGAACGTGTATTACATTGTCAGCTAAACCAGGAGACTGAAGATGGAGCAGACAAAAGGGGGAAAAAAATGCCGAAATGTGGTTTAGTTATCTTGTTGGCACATCCACTGATATAAATATGATTACATAGTGTATATATTCTGCTTCTAATGCAGTAAAAGCAATGATCCCAGAAAATGAAGTCCAAAAATAATACATAAAGCCTATAGACTTCATCTTAGATTAGGTCTGTCCCACTCGCTGCCCTCCAGCTACAAAACTCGGCATCCGCCAGACATCTGCACTTCAGCAGGTTGCACTTCCCTCATGTACATTTCTATTTATCTGATGGGTAATTATTCCAGAAGTTATTACACGGGCTGAGTAAATGCACTAGAAACTAACCACCAGTGATGGATGAATATGTCCCCTTAGTCGAAAAAAATGTGAATTTCCTGTGAAATTCACAAAACTACAAAAAAAAAAAAAAATTGGCTAAAAATTTGTGAAAATCGAAAATTGACGCCCGTGTAAATTTTGGACTGAGAAGTTGCTGGCGTCAATTTTGACAAGTCAATGTGCGTCCAATATTATTCACCGGTGAATTTTCGCAGGAGTTTCACGAATTTATTAGCCACCGGCGAAATGCAGAAATTCACAGCGAATTCGTCCCAGGCGAATTTATTCGCCCATCACTACTAACCACTGATCAAAGGACTGATATTCATACTTATGGTTAGAGTCCTGCAGGGGGTTCATGTACCCACCAACACCTGTAGAAAATGTATGGGGTGGGTAACAGGTATTTTAGTTGGGGGTTGGCAGACCTGGGGGGGGTTGGTCACAAGTTGATCTGGAAGAACATTTTGCTCTGATATTCTGATAATAAGCTTCAACCCCCTTTCACCCTTCCATCCACTCTTGGATGACACCACTTCCCTATGACAATGACATCACATCCATGTGTACAGGTATGGGATGCGTTATCCGGAAACCCATTACGCAGAAAGCTCTGAATTACGGAAAGGCCGTCTCCCATAGACTCCATTTTATCCAAATAATCCACATTTTTAAAGATGATTTACTTTTTCTGTGTAATAATAAAACAGTCGCTTGTACTTGATCCCAACTAAGATATAATTAATCCTTATTGGAGGCAAAACCAGCCTATTGGCTTTATTTCATGTTTATATGATTTTCTAGTAGATTTAAAGCATAAAGATCCAAATGATGGGAAAATCTGTATATCCAAATCCAAAACAGAAAGATCTGTTAGGCCCCTGAGCATTCTGGATAGAAGGTCCCATACCTGTAGCTTTTACTTGATCCCAACTAAGATATAATTAATCATTACTGGAAGCAAAACCAGCCTATTGGGTTTATTTCATGTTTATATGATTTTCTAGTAGACTTAAGGCATGAAGGTCCAAATTATGGAAAGACCCATTATCCGGAAAACCCCAGGTCCCAAACAGTCTGGATAACAGATCGGCAGCGGCTCGGGGTTGCTAGTAAAGCTGTTAAGCCAAATCCTATCCCAAGGAAACATTTGGGGGCCGATTCACCAAGGGTCGAATATCGAGGGTTAATTAACCCTCGATATTCGACTGGGAATTAAAATCCTTCGACTTCGAATATCAAAATCGAAGAAGAATTTTAGCGCAAATAGTTCGATCGAACGTTCGAAGGAATAATCCTTCGAGCCAACTATTAAATCCTTCTAATCGAACGATTCGAAGGATTTTAATCCAACGATCGAAGGAATATCCTTCCACTAAAAAAACTTAGCCAAGCCTATGGGGACCTTCCCCATAGGCTAACATTGGGTTCGGTAGCTTTTAGGTGGCGAACTAGGGGGTCGAAGTTTTTTCTTAAAGAGACAGTACTTCAACTATCGAATGGTCTAATAGTCGAACGATTTTTAGTTTGAATCCTTCGATTCGAAGTCGAAGTCATAGTCGAAGGTCGAAGTAGCCCATTCGATGGTCGAAGTAGCCCAAAAAACACTTCGAAATTCGAAGTTTTTTTACTTCGAATCCTTCACTCGAAGTTAGTGAATCGGCCCCATACTATAGGTTTGGTGTTAAAAATTTACATTTTTGAAATCCTGTCCAAGATAAGAACAACTGCACAGCAAACTGCAGGTGTCATTCGTGAGATCTGTTATCCACAAACCCGTTATCCAGAAAGCTCCGCATTACAGGAAGGCCATCGCCCATAGACTCTATTTTAATCAAATAATTCAAAGATTTGAAGCCGGATTTCCTTTTTTCTGTGTAATAATAAAACAGTTCCTTGTACTTTATACAAACTAAGATATAATTCATCCTTATAGGAGGCTCAACGATCCTAATGTTTTTATGATTTTTTAGTAGACAAAGTATGAAGATCCAAATCAAGGAAAGATCCCTTATCCGGAAACCCACAGGTCCCGACTTGCTGACCTTGCCAAATGAGCTTACTATTCTATTCCGGCCAGCCTAATAACAGGAATCCCTACACTTTCTTTATCAATCCAACCTTCTCTCTTTGTGATATTTTCATCCGGGGATATTTCCCAGGTTACAGACCCATTGTGTCATCGCATGGCTGTTAGTTGTACAGAAGGATCTACTTTGATTGGCTTCACCTTTCTGCTCCATTTCTTTCCTACTCGGAGGCTGTTGTTTGCAAATATGAGGCCTCTCTGCATCTCATTTGTATCCGGCGATGGAAAAGGTTGAAGTGGAAAAGGGTAAAAGGAATGCAAAGCGGCAATCTAGCAGCAAGTCAGGTGTGTAATGAGCCTCGGATCTGATAGCGCATTTAAGGAAATGCCTAATAAACACCCACCCCCCCCCCAAACGAGCAGAAAAGGTTGCTGTTCAAGGAATATGTGTTTATACCTTGTGCACTGGGAAGAGACAGCTTTTTTTGTGCTAAATTTTATGTGGCTCTTTCAGGTGAGAAAAGGAAGGAATAAACTATGATATGAAAAGAAAGGAACGTGCACCATTGCTGCTTCTGCAGGTCCTGTGGGATGAGTATGACCGAATTGAAGCACGTATTGTACGTTAAGATCAGATGTTATTTCAGGGTTGGACTGAACCAGCAGGACACCGGGAAGAAACCTGGTTGGCCCTAGCCCACCGAGCTTGCTCCCCCACCTGCAGACCCGGACTGGCCATCTGTGGGTTCTGGCAAATGCCAGAGGGGCTGCCATACGGTCCCTTTGAAAGTCACTATTTAGTGGGCTGGTGGGGAGATGATTGGGCCTCTGTGTACCTGAAATGCCAGGGCCCATTTTGACTCCCAGTCCAGACCTGCCCACCTGGACTCAAAGCTCATACCCTGCCTGGACAATGGGGCATAAAGTTGAGGAGGAGGGAAGCAAAGGGGGTGCAAGGGGGGGGCAGCTTGTTTATATGAACTATAGTAGTACTTATCTGTTATCTACTGTGTATCCTGTGCTTGAATGGCTGCCCCCATGGCTACACAGCAGCTTGTTTATATAAACTATAGTAGTACTTATCTGTTATCTACTGTGTATCCTGTGCTTGAATGGCTGCCCCCATGACTACACAGCAGCTTGTTTATATAAACTATAGTAGTACTTATCTGTTATCTACTGCGTATCCTGTGCTTGAATGGCTGCCCCCATGGCTACACAGCAGCTTGTTTATATAAACTATAGTAGTACTTATCTGTTATCTACTGTGTATCCTGTGCTTGAATGGCTGCCCCATGGCTACACAGCAGCTTGATTTTATGAACTAAAAAGTATAAGGTATCTGAAGCAAACACACCAGTTTTACAAGTGCAGGGCAATAAGGGCACCAGTACATTATATTTTCATTACTTTGATATACTTTCATTTTTTTGGTGTTACTGTTCCTTTAACTGAAAAACTTTAACAACTACATCCATAGAGGGTGCTGTATGTATTTGATTCAGTCCATTTAGTAGGTCAGTTATTTGCAGACTGTGCCATGGCCACCCCTCCCTCTCCTCACTACTGTACATACACTGTCCTTGGACCCGAGTTCCTCAATTCTTCAGAACTGGCTGAGTTGTGGCATCTTGAGAACCGCAGAGCTCACACGGCTTCTCCTTTATTGAGGCTTATTTGTTTGTATTGGCCGTCTCAGTGTAATGGATAGTGGTGGAATGGCTTGTTTTGAAACACAAGTAACAGCTCAATCCATTTGCATAATCACATTGTTACAGAACTAATAGGCCCGGGAACTTGGTGTCTTGCCTAAAATGACTATGCGATAACAATGACTATTTTAGGGCTTGGCAGGCTGCCCAAATTCCAACTGTCTGAACATGATGTCGAAATTAGTGATGGGCGAATTTGCGCCATTTTGCTTCGCCGGAAAATTTGAGAAAAAATTTGAGAAAAATCCACGAAATGGCGCCGGCGTCTCGTTTTTTACGCCGGCGCCCGTTTTTTCGACACCGGCGCCCGTTTTTGACACCGGCGCCCGTTTTTGACGCCGGCGCCCGTTTTTGATGAATTTTTTCCACGAATTTTCGCGGGCATTTCGCGAATTTATTCGCTGGCGGCGAATCACGCAAATTCGCAGCGAATTTGCGCCTGGCTAATAAATTCGCCCATCACTAGTCGAAATTCATGCAGAGTGAAGCAAAAAATCTACCTGGGTTAGGATCCATGCAGGCAGGCCCGGACTGGCAATCTGTGGGTTCTGGCAAATGCCAGAGGGGCTGCTATAAGGCCCCATAGAAAGTCAGTATTTAGAGGGCTGGTGGGGGCTGTTTGGGCCTCTATGTGGGCTGATTGGGCCTCTGTGTAGCTGAAATGCCAAGGCCTGTTTTAATTCTCAGTCCAGACCTGCATGCAGGAGACTGAGTGGCCACTTGATCAGCAGTCATGCCACAAAGACTACTACTATACTGTGCCAGCGATCCACCTGCCCTTCTGTGCTCCCACTACTTCTTCCAATGCCCTTAGCCAAGCCTCCTGATCAGCGTAATCCCAGCCATTTCTTTTCACAGTTGTTTCTAGCTGCAATGATAAATCAGTTGGATGTTCCTGTGCTGTCCACTTACCTAAGTTGCATGAATCAATTTTTTAAAAAATTTTTCAAACCACACTTTATAGGCCTATGACTAAGGACTAGTGTAGTCTGAAACGCGTCAGGCAATGATGCGGTCTTTGATCCTATATTTATGATAGCCAAACAATAAAGGATACGTTTTTAATGGAGCTGCGGTTTACACATTTTTTTCAAAAATTGATCCATGCAAATTTATCTGTAACCAGCACTCCAACATAGAAGCAGCAAAGAACTAAGAGGGGACTGAAACAACACGGCACAATTGGAACGGTCCTATTTTCGGTTTGCCCTTTTCCCTAAGAACACTTTGGGGCAAATTCACTAAGCGCCGAAGCGCCGAACGCTAGTGTTAATTCGCTAGCGTTTGGCATTTTCGTTACTGCGCAAATTCACGAATGCTGGCGTAGTTTCGCTAGTGTTACTTCGCATCCTTACGCCAGGCGAATTTTCGCTAGCGACGTAACTACGCAAATTCACTAACTTACGCAGTGTACTGAACGCTACCTTTTACGCTAGACTTCCTTCGCCACCTCAGACCTGGCGAAGCGCAATAGAGTAGATAGGGATTGTTTCAAAAAAAGTCAATTTTTTTTCTAAGTCCCAAAAAACGCTGGCGTGTTTTCTATATTATGGGTGATAGGCTGAAAAAGATCGAAAAAATTTTTGGGGCTCCCCTCCTTCCCCCCTACATTTCCTGACTCATGGCAACTTACCTAGACAGTGGGCACATGTGTAGGGCAAAATACAATTTTTATTTGCTGATTTGAAGGTTTTCTAGGCATTTGTAGTGCAGATACGTGTTCCTCCATTGAAATTTGAATTTCGCGCTGTATGCAAATTAGCCTTCGCTAGCGTAACTTCGCTTTACATAGCGAATCAACGCTAGCGCAACTTTGTAACCTTACGCTACCCCTGTGCGCTACTTCGGATTTTAGTGAATTTGCGGAGCGCTGGCGAAACTACGCCTGGCGAAGTGCGGCGAAGGGCGGCAAAGTTGCGCCTCTTCGCATCGTAGTGAATTTGCCCCTTTGCCTTCAATCATTCACTGATACCATTTGATGGGCTGGCAACACAGATACTGGCAATAAACAGTTGAGTAGCCAGAACAGCAACTGCCAACTGCTTTATCATTGCATGAAGAAGCCACTGTGGCCCCAGCACAGTAGTCACATGGTATAACAGAATACTAGTTTAAAGGGGACCCGTCACCTGAAAAAATAATTCCAAATCCTATTTTATCAAATTAGTCAAGCAAAATGAACTTTAATTACACTGTATAAATGATTTGAATCTTGTTTCCTTCAGTCTGGGGATTCATAATTATAACAAGCAGGCAGGAGCCATTATGTGGACACTGTTATTAAGACAAGTCTTGTATCATCTCAGAATCTTGTTTGTGCAGCAGAATGGGGGACCTGATGTCCATCCCCATGTCCTGGTTATACAATTAAATGGTGAAGAGAACGGGGGAATGTGGGGAGAGCAGTGACATGTAGGAAGTGCTGAATGGAAAGTGAAAGTAATTGCCTAAGGCATAGAGGAGGGGCAGACAATATTTGATTGACAGCTGAGAGTTTTAAATGAGTCTACAACATCTATGAATGTTGTAATAAAAAAAAAATTGGATTTCATGTTTAATTTGAAAAGGACTTTTATTATGCAGCTTTTTATGTTTAAGTGACAGGTCCCCTTTAACAAAAGTAGTTTCTATGAGATACAGTATAAGGGACTTACTACATGTTCCACCCACTTACCCATCATTCCATTGGTACGTCATATGGTAGAAGTAAATCGGTGAAGGCAGAACTCTCTTACATTTTGAGAAGCACCCTACCGAAAGTACTTGCTACAGGTCCAACTGTCCTACTTGTCATTCTACTTGATTGTGTTCAGGACTGGATTGTAGTGATGGGCGAATTTGCACCGTTTCGCTTCGCCGAAAAATTCGCAAATTTCGCCCGAAATTCGCGAAACGGCGAAAAATTAATGAAACGGCGCCGGCGTCTCGTTTTTGACGTCAGCGCCCGTTTTTGACGCCAGCGCACGTTTTTTCGACGCCGGCGTCCATTTTTTCGAAAAATTTTTTTTGACGCCGGCGAATTTTTGACGCGAATATTCGCGGGAGTTTCGCAAATTTATTCGCTGGCGGTGAATCGCGCAAATTCGCGCCTGGCGAATAAATTCGCCCATCACTACTGGATTGGCCTGTCGGGGGCCCCTGGAAAGTGTTCTGGTGGGCCCTGAACAAAGTCAGTCCTCGTCAGGAAAAATGTCAGCCACCAATATCATTTAGCACTTACTAAGGGTCATTTATGAATCCAAGTGCAGTATGGAAAGCGCAATTACCCAGAATGCAAGGTTTCTCCCTACAATTTCAGGGTAATTGAGGCAGGGAAGAGGGAAAGCAGGAAAGTGGGATTGTGTCTAAAGCAAAGTCTGCTTGATGCATCAAAATGCAGCATGCAGTGGGAACCCGGGAAAAACTGCCAGTTTGAAAATAGCAGTATCACCAGGGTGGTCCTGCATCAATAGGTGCACTTGAATGTGGTTAATTACAGGAGGCAGGACAATGGAGTAGAGCTTACCTATAGGGATATGCAAGGACTACCTCTAATGAATAGAGTCAATGCTCACAATGGCTGCTTAGGTGTATGTGGTGCTGTGACTATGGCAGTAGAGTGTGTGAGTGGCCCCTTGATATAAGATCTGGGGGGGCCCAGTCTGGCACAGAATGTATTGCACAGGTTTTGTTGCCTGATCAAGGGGAAGCGGAGCCGTTTTGGAGACCATGGGATGGGAAAGAAGAAAGAAGCACCAGCTAAAAGGAAACACAAAAGTACCTTAGTGCTGGAGCTGATTAATCTTTCACAGCAATTAGTCATTATTTAAAGACGGTCACTAAGTCTGAGTCAGTGCGAGTTTGCTCTGAAGTAATTATAAGGTGGGACTCACAATGAATGAAAGAAAAGACACGGTGTATACACAATCCCTTTGATATTCTAATTCTCTCTCCTGAGTGCCTTCATTTACATTTGATTTTTCATGCCACGAGTGTTGCCATCAGGCTTTCAGCTTTTTAATATAAATCTTGTACAAGTTGCACAGGAGGTTCCTGCAGAACGGAGCACAGGCTTATTGTTACTATTTGTCTCTACAAAGGGGACAGCGGTTAAAGGCTACACTCACCCTGCAAATGTTTTCTTTTTCAATCCTCTCTTGCCAAAGTCAATGATACTACTGTTTATATAGCATTTGTATGAATATTTATTTATTTATAGTGACTTTGGTCATAGAGGGCCCTAAAGAAGGGTATTAGATAGGATCTAATGTGACAGAATGCTGGAATCTCAGCTGCCATAAAGCAGGACAGGACTGCTGCTTACAATGGGGATCAGATAGGATCTGTGCAGCCACTGGGACAGAATACTCTGTTATACAGATAGCTAGAATCTCAGCTGCCATAAAGCAGGACAGGACTGCTGCTTACAATGGGGATCAGATAGGATCTGTGCAGCCACTGGGACAGAATGTTCTGTTATACAGATAGCTAGAATCTCAGCTGCCATAAAGCAGGACAGGACTGCTGCTTACAATGGGGATCAGATAGGATCTGTGCAGCCACTGGGACAGAATACTCTGTTATACAGATAGCTAGAATCTCAGCTGCCATAAAGCAGGACAGGACTGCTGCTTACAATGGGGATCAGATAGGATCTGTGCAGCCACTGGGACAGAATGTTCTGTTATACAGATAGCTAGAATCTCAGCTGCCATAAAGCAGGACAGGACTGCTGCTTACAATGGGGATCAGATAAGATCTGTGCAGCCACTGGGACAGAATGTTCTGTTATACAGATAGCTAGAATCTCAGCTGCCATAAAGCAGGACAGGACTGCTGCTTACAATGGGGATCAGATAGGATCTGTGCAGCCACTGGGACAGAATGTTCTGTTATACAGATAGCTAGAATCTCAGCTGCCATAAAGCAGGACAGGATTGCTGCTTACAATGGGGGTCAGATAGGATCTGTGCAGCCACTGGGACAGAATGTTCTGTTATACAGATAGCTAGAATCTCAGCTGCCATAAAGCAGGACAGGACTGCTGCTTACAATGGGGATCAGATAGGATCTGTGCAGCCACTGGGACAGAATGTTCTGTTATACAGATAGCTAGAATCTCAGCTGCCATAAAGCAGGACAGGACTGCTGCTTCCAATGGGGATCAGATAGGTTCAATTTTAGGCACAAATACTACATCTTTTTATATGTGAAAAAAATCATACCATTACAGGTATAAAAGAGAAGGGGAGGGAGTATTTTAGATATCAGCTTTGTTTGTTCCATGAATTTCAATGTATGTGTATGAAATATTCACCTCTGTTTTGTACATATAAATTCTTCCGCTTTAAATAAAAATAAAAAAAACACACTTGCTTCTTATCGTCTTTGTTAGCACATTTTTTGCTAGAGTAAACATGAAATTGGTGTGGAAATGTAAAAAGTATATATATTTGAATTCTGCCAATCTACATAGAGAATTAGTCTCCTGCGACGTTGGGTGATGGCGGCTGCAGGACGCCGTTATGTTTTGCAGATAACAGGATTAGCTTGTATGTGGGTAATAAGCTGGTGAATTGCCCCTCGGCCATTTCTTAGCACTGTGAGAGCCCTAATCCTTTACGCTTTGAAGTATTCTAGTTTTACCATCAGGTGCAGCGCAGCAAATACAACCCTGGGGCCGTAAGTGCTCTTATAAGATCTCGTAGCCTCCTCATTAGCTCTGCCTGTTCTCCCAGCCAACCTGTTCAACCCAACGTACTGTTTGTGCATTCACAGGCGAGTGCGAACATACAAGTAGCCATCCCTCTAACAAGCACTTTCTAATACAGTGTATTTTTGTCAGATGAGAAAAAAAAAAAACAATATACAGTATGTATAGGACCTGTTATCCAGAATGCTCGGGATTATATTATAATAGATCTATCCACAGTTTGGATCTACTAGAAAATCATATAAACATGAAATAAACCCAATAGACTGGTTTTGCTTCCAATAAGGATTAATTATATCTTAGTTGGGATCAAGTACACGCTAGTGTTTTAATATTACAGAGACAAAGGAAATGGGTTATTTTTTTTCAAAATATGAATTATTTGGATAAAATGGAGTCTATGGCGCAAATTCACTAAGCGCCGAACGCTAGCGTTAATTCGCTAGCGTTTGGCATTTTTCACTAGTGTTACTTCGCACCCTTACGCCAGGCGAATTTTCGATAGCGACGTAACTACGCAAATTCACTAACTTGCGCAGTGTACTGAACGCTACCTTTTACGCAAGACTTCCTTCGCCACCTCAGACCTGGCGAAGCGCAATAGAGTAGATAGGGATTGTTTCAAAAAAAGTCAAAATTTTTTCTATGTCCCAAAAAACGCTGGCGTCTTTTCTACATGATGGGTGATAGGCTGAAAAAGATCGAACATTTTTTTGGGGCTCCCCTCCTTCCCCCCTACATTTCCTGACTCATGGCAACTTACCTAGACAGTGGGCACATGTGTAGGGCAAAATAACATTTTTATTTGCTGATTTGAAGGTTTTCTAGGCATTTGAAGTGGTGATACGTGTTCCTCCATTGAAATTTGAATTTCGCGCCGTATGTAAATGAACCATCGCTAACGAAACTTTGCTTCGCTTGGCGAATTAACGCTAGTGCAACTTCGAAAACTTACGCTACCCTTGTGCGCATCTTCGGATTTTAATGAATTTGCGGAGCACTGGCTAAAATACGCCTGGCGAAGTGTGGCGAAGTTGCGCCTGGCGCAACTTCGCATCTTAGTGAATTTGCCCCTATGAGAGAAGGCCTTTCTGTAATTCAAAGCTTTCCAGATAGTGGGTATCAGGATAACGGATCCCATGGCTGTAATAATAATAATAATAATAAAAAGTACAATAATACTGCTAATAATACTAACAACTACCGCTACTAAAAACTGCTAACTAATAACTACTACTGTAATAATAACATGAATTATACATTTATAATAATATAATTAATAATAATAATAATAATAACAATAATCAGGGCGGGGCCAAGCCGACTAGGAGCCCCAAGAGACCCGGCAGTCAACCCCACCCCCCCCATGCACAAGCTCAGACCCAGTCGTTACCTTGTTCGTGTATGTGCAGTAAGTGAGGGGACGAGGGAGGGGAGAGCGACGGGAAATTCTTGAAAATATTCTTTGGAACAATAATACAGGTATGGGACCTGTTACCCAGAATGCTTGGGAAATGGGGTTTTCCGAATCATTTATCTTTCTGTACTTTAAGTCTACTAGAAATTCATATAAACATTAAATAAACCCAATAGGCTGGTTTTGCTTCCAATAAGGATTAATTATATCTTAGTTGGGATCATGTACAATCTACTGTTTTATTATTACACAGAATAACAAATTTTTGCCACAGTTTAGTGAAAAAATTTGTAGGTGGTGAAGTGCGGAATTTTGTCGTGAATCCATGCCTGCCGAAGAACTTCACTCATCACTAGTAGGTTTCCATTATCAAGCAAAACTTTTAACAGAAGTACAATAATATGGAAAGTATATGGAGCTGGAAGGCCTGTCTCTGCCATAAAATCCATGAACCAGGATTAAAGGCTTTTTCAGCTACAGTGTCTGTGCTTTGCTTGGGGGGCTACAGTAGCACAATGGTTACTATCCAGTGATGGGCCAAGTTCACTCAGCACCCCAGGAGCCAGTGTATGTCCCGACCCCCTCTTGTACACGAGCATGCGCATGCCGATGAGTACGAGTCGGAAGACTTGGAGGGCCGAGGGAACTATTAAAACTGGCATTTGTGATCCTGCACGTCCTGAACTAGGGGAGCGCAGGCAGAATAGGTACTTGACCAGTGCCCCCACACTATTGTGCCATCAGGATGAAGGGTGGGTGTTCCCCCCCCGAAACATTGAATGTTTGGTGGCTAAATAAAAGGGGATACTCCCCGACTGCATTAAACAGTGTGTGTGCGGATCCGTTTTCTATACACATACGTTGCTAATGGAAGAAAAGCACCTCCAGTTGCAGGATTAGTGAACTACAGGTGTGCGGTAGGAGAAATAACATTGATTCCAGCCAAGACACTACCTGCATGGAGGCCCCTAACTTTACTTTTACCCCTGAGCCACTTTCAAATATAAAAAGAGTTGGGGAGCAACACAATCATGAAAAAAAGTCCCTGGAGATACCAAATATGGGCTATTTGGTAGCCCCTATGTGGACTGTCAGCCTATAGGATGCTCTACTAAGTAGTAGACATAATTCTTATGCAATTAGGCCTCCAAGCCTGAAACTGAAAAAGATGCACCTGCTTTGAGGCCACTGAGAGCGATATTCAAGGGATTGGTGAGGGACATGTTGCTCCAGAGCCACTGGTTGGGGATCACTGTTCTACAGTCTGTGCTTATAGTAGGGAAATAAGATTGTACAGCCTGCTGCACTTGTTCCTGATGGATATGATTGAGTATTTACTTCAAATAACTGTGGGATATATATTTAAATATAGACAGGACAGTGCCTAATTCTTTAGCAGTGGAGTCCTGAATTCAATTCCAACAAGGATACTATCTACATTGTTTATGTATGTGGTCCATGAGTCTGGGTGGGTTTCTTTAATAAATCAAAAATATTTGATTTTATATTTTCCAATAAAATCCTTCAGTGATCTAAATTAAATATATAAAGGGTCAATCATTCAACACACCACTCACCACTATATACAGCTGGTCTGGGTGCCTAGTCCTGGACCTTTCGCTTTGGGGAGCCCTATCATCTATATTCATTCCTTCATGGCCATTCACCACGCCGCTCCAGGGGTCTCGGTGCAGCACCTTAAACCCATAGCAAAGGGAAAGACTAAACAAAAAAAGAGTAGCAGTAGATAGACATGCGCACAACCATCTACTACTACTCGGTTTCCTCCCACAATCCAAAAACATACAAGCGGGTTAATTGGCTCCTAGTGAAAATAGTCCTAGTTTGTATATTAATGTGATAGGGAGCTTAGATTGAAAGCCGACCAATCTTAGTAAAGTGCTGTGTAAATATTGTGGTGCTATATAAAATACAAACCTATTCATATATAATATTATATATCCATAGTAATCTTTTCCGTGTTTGGTACAGGCTAAACACGACGCTTCTCTAATTTTCTGTAATGTTAATCTTCAAATGTTTTAATATTTGGTGTAAAAATGATAAATGAACCATTTTCTAACATCACATTTGCATCTCTTGTGAAATTTGAGCGGCACTTGGAAGGGCTCATGACCACAGTTTGTGATGTTTTTCATCTGCTGTTGACAAAGACAGATCAAAAGTTCAAGAAGCAGAAGTCCTCAGGCCGTTGCACACAGACCAGTTCCTCGTAGGCATATCACTTGCAACCTCTTGTGAAGTGCACTCACTCAGGGGAGCTCATTAATTACATAATGCCTTTCACCAGAGCCAAACAAAGCTTGTTGGGGTGTATTAAGCCGCAATAAATACTGCTCCTTCAGAGGCTTCTCAACTCACAACCTGGACTGTTTTCTCTATGTCCATGCTAAAGCTTTGGGCTCCGTTTGGAATGACATAACAGAATGTCTTTTTTTGGGGCTTTTTATTGCTTTAATACCAATAAATAAAAGAAAAAAGTTGCTCTTAACTGATTGTGTTGAAAAATGTTTGTTTAATTAAAAGATCTAGAGGAAATATTAAACTTTGCAGACTGCATTGTGGGGAACAGTCACAGAACGATCCCCTTCTTGACAATCAGAGAACGGGTTGTGTCTTTTCTCATCGCTAGGGAACCCTTAAATATAGTTCCCCAACTGTCTTTGCAGAGGTTTTTCAGGGGTATCATGCATAGTAGCATTGTGCTGTAATTGGAGGAGATAATCTTGTTGGGCTTAGAAGTTTAGACTACCCAGTGTTCCATTAAACTAAAGGTGGCCATACACGGGCAAATAAAGCTGCCAATATCAGTAGTTTGGACCAATTTGACAGCTTAGCTGCCCGTGTATGGGGGTTTCCGACGGGTCTTCCCAATCAATATCTGGCCATGTTATCGGGAAGGATTGATTTTTAACCGACCGTCCCGTCAGAGCCCCTTGGCATATCGCAATTTGATTGTTCGAATTACCCCCGATATAGCCATGCCTTTAGTGGCATATCGGGGAAAGATCCACTCGTTTGGCGATGTCGCCAAACGAGCGAATCTTTGAGTCTATTGCCAGCTTTAGTGTGGCCATATAAAATAACCAGGTACAATTTTTGGCCTTATTGCATCAACATTTTTGGATTTTGTTAAATGTAGGGGTTTCCCTAGACCTGCTGCAGAAACATCTAGTTTGCTGGGTGTTTGGTGATGATGATTATTGACAGATCCAAAGGGGGACAACTGCATCTCTTATTGAATTCTTATATGTTTCATTGCCCCCATGGTCCAATAAAAAAGTTACATGGCTCATTTGGGGCGAAAAAAGATAACATCAAATTTGAACCCTCAAAAAAATTCGCACAGAATGTTGACTCCTAAGATAACTAAGTGTCAGGTATATAAAGGGCGGCTTCCATTAAAGATTTGAACCTGAAAAGAACATGTTGTTTATGTGGGACTGTGAAGCTCTTTCAGGTGTGGAGGAGACCTGTTGAAGGGCTTTGGCTTGTGTATGAGAAGGAGAGACACAACCCTTTCCTGGGTAGAAGACTTACTGCTGTTGATCGTGCTGGTGTAGGTGTGGAGAGTGTGATCCTTTCTGGTGTGGGAGACCAAAGACTTGGATTTCTTATAGAAAGACCAGGTTGGAGAAAGTGCTGCCAATGAAGAAGACTTGAAATCAGGCTGTGTGGACTGGCTGATTGAGAGAGAGGATAACCTCTGATGGTGACTTGTACCAGGGTACAAAGCTTGTGGGGTAGGTTATATGCCTTGTCTTTTTAAGAAGAAGCACCCTATCCATTTTCCTTTGATGGAGTAAAGTTCTGTTTTATGGCAACTTTGGTCTCTCTGTCTAATCTTGCTCAAAAATCATGCTTGCCACCCATTATCCAAGCTAATTTCCCACAGTACACAGCAAAACCAACTGTAGACCTTGAGATCACTGTAACCTTGAACAACATACTTGTCCATGAAGTCACCCAAGCCACTCTTAAAGGCTTTAATGGAATCTCCCATCACATCATCACCCAGCAAAGCATTCCACGTTCTCATTGATTATTTTATTCCAAAAGTGATGACCCTAATGAACTAGTAGCATTTTAGGTCTCAGGCTGCAAGGAGGAAGACTAATTATGAACATTCAAAAATTTGCTTAGAAAATGTACATTAAAAACCAAAACAAACCCCAAAATTGCAGAGCAAGCTAAAGGTGATGATCTATTAACAATCATGTTTGCATGTAACATTGGAAGATTGATATTGTCTCAGTTGCCTTGGTTTCCTTCATTACAAAAAAATCACTTTAAAACTGCTGAGCTCAGGGTCAGACTGGCCCACCTGGACACCAGAAAAAAACCTCTGTACATTTTTCAAATGTTGTGGAAGTGGTGAGCAGCTGTTGGCCCTTCAGTGGCTAGGTAGTGGGCCCTTGAGTTGGGTACCCAGTAAGCCCTCGGTAACCCAGTCCAACAATGGCTGAGCTATTTGTCTTGGTGAACGTAGAGAAATATTGTAAGCTTTTTCTGTCACATTTTCTTGCATCAGTTTCTTTTCCCTCTGCAATGCAGATTTGTTTTCCACACGTGTGTTTTTTAAAAAAAATACAAAGCTCACCACCTAAAATTGCCTGCATTTTTTATTTGTTGGAAAAAAAGTGTTCAAAAAGAAGTTTCCATACAAGAAAAAAATTAGATTAAAATCCCTCCCAAGTTTTCTTCCAACAATTTATCCTAACATGAAACCACCCTAAACCTGCCCCAAATAACTAGAGCATATAAAGTTAATATCTGCAGTAGAAATTGTGTTTTCTGAAAGGCCTAGTGTTTTTTTTTAACAAATCATCTGGTTGAAAAACATAAGTAGTTTTAGAAGTATGAAAATAAGTAAGCAAAATAAATAGTAAAAGGAAAACATGAAAGAAAGTAAAAAAAAAACAAATGAAAATATTGCTAACGGATATCTTACTAAGAAAGTTTTCTTTGACACGGTGGTTGTTTCTTTAAACAAACATTTGTAGAAATGAACATTCCTGGCAAGTTTTTTCTGTATTCACTTTTGACTCAAATAAAATCCATTAAAAGATGGCAAGAATACAAATAAATGAAATGAAGGGTAAATCGCCCCCTCGTCTCCAGTACAAGATAGAAAAGTGGAATCGCTGAAGCACAAAATGCGTCCGGAGCTTGTTGGCACAGAGGGGTGGATATCACCTTAACAGCATCTGTTTTTAATCTGATTAATGGGGATCTGTTTTCGGAGCTTTTTTCCTCTTCTGCGAGACTTAATTGGATAAAGTTTTAGTTAGAAAATGACAAAAGGAATTAACAAGGACACAGTTGTACTTGGGCTATAAAAATAATCTTCCATTCCGCCTCAACGAACGGCACAATTTAAAATCCAACATTCGCATTGGCTGTTATGTAAAACCAGAGTGTGCGACATGCATTCCGAATATGTAAACAGAGGCTGAGGTTCATAATGAGAAACAGAAAATATGATCATTTTTAACCCCTACCTGCCAAGGTCACTTTAATAAATTGTCAAAAGGGCGACTACCTGGGGACCACCAAGGCAAAGGGGCGACCCTTCACTGAACATTCCCGAATGACAGAAATTTTTAAAAATATAGCCTTTCTGTTCTAAAGTAATGCTCTAGATGGGCAACAATATTAGGGGGACCCTGGCCCTCCATTACCTTAGAGATTCCCTGCTTCTTGGCACAATATTGAAGTGCAATCTCTATTATATTTACCAGCAGTGGAAGAGACAGTTGATTGATACTGCATGTATGGGCAGATTGTGGGCATTTTTCAGATCACACAAACAGAAAAGAGTTGGGGGAGGCAAGATCCTAGGAAGCCTTATGGCAGGAGGTAAATATGGGGCTCCCTTGTACCTGACAGAATTACACTCTGGACCTTGTGCTGCATTTTGAATCCCATCTTTAACATATATAGTAACATAATAAGTTAGGTGGAAAAAAGACACGCGCCCATCAACTTCAACTTTTTAACTCTGTTTTAACCTGATTAACTGCCAGTTGATCCAGAGGAAGACAAAAACCCAATTTGATGCCTCTCCAATTTGCCTCCGAGAGGGAAAGAATCCTTCCTGACAAGATAACAATCGGACAAGTCTATGGATGAACTCTACCATATCCCTGTATTCCCTCACTTGCTAAACACCATCCAACCCCTTCTTATACCTATCTAATGTATCAGCCTGTACCACTGATTCAGGGAGACAATTCCACATCTTCACAGCTCTCACTGTAACAAACCCCTTCCCAATATTTAGCTGGAACCTCTTTTCTTCTAATCGGAATGGGTGACCTTGTGTCAGCTGGAAAGACCTACTGGTAAATAAATGATTAGAGAGATTATTATACGATCGCCTTACATATATATATATACAAAGGAGATTCAGCCCTTGCTTTCCCCACCCTCCCATTCCCCTGTCCCCCATTATTTTCCACACAATACAATTAGCAGCATTATTAAATATGTATGTGAATTTGATCTTTGAACACTACTCATAGAACGTCATTAGCCTCCATGATCTCAGGGACTTTCCTTGCAGAACTGAGCAGCCACTAGGGTTAATAGTTGACCAAACTGTTGCACTGCAACAGTGATTTGGTCGAAACTAGTTTTTCTATAAAAAACAATGTGTGGGTCAGTGTTGAGTAAGTGCTCTCATTTTTTTTAATGATGTTAGAGTTTAATCTCCTCTCATGTTCCACTTCCCAGTACTTACATAGTGGACATTAGTTTCATGCGTTGAACCCTGTAGCGGTTCACAAACCAAATTATATATTTAATTTGAATCAAATTTCTCTATTGAGGGTGTATCATGGCCTTGTGCCTCTCTCATTTGTCCGTAGCTGCTTCTGCTTACAACACATAGGTCACCCACTATTATTATTAGCCATTGTCTAGTGCCAATATGGTATGCAGCTTACAGCTTGAAGTCCCCACCATGACTATATTTACACACATGCACTAGGGTCAGCAGAGAAGGCAAAAAGAATGGATGAACTTTTTTACATGCAATGTTTTGATATCATAAATCCAAGATGCAACAGAAATTTGTATCTAGTACCCTACCTTTCACAATAGTGCATGGGTTACGCCATTCCAAGCTACATACGAATAAGCAATTTACAGTTAATTTTTGTAGTGTGTTTTTTTTACTGAATGTGGTCCTTCTGTAGAATGTATGCCCTTATGGAGCAATATATGAACGATTCAGCCAGACCCAGAGCCTTTGTGTTCTATTTACTCTTGCACTATATAGCAAAAACTATTTAGGCACCTGCCTGTCATACGTCTCATTTCAATCCAGCTTTTTCTTCTACTCTACTTGGAAGTTTTCCACTAGATGTAGGAATATAGTTGTTGGGGGTTTAATCTCACTCAAGCACAAGAGCATTAGTGAGAATGGGTAGTGGTGTTACAGAGAAGGTCTGACTCGTAGTAATGCCTTCAGTTCATTCAGTTATGTTGAAGTCAAGGTTTTGTGCAGGGCAGTCAAGTTCTTCTTAGTTCTTCTTCTCTTATCTCAGCCAACTCATTCTATACAAACCCAACGTAGTGCATGGGGGCATTATTGTGATGAGACAGGAAAGAAAGTTCTCCAAATTGGTGCCATAAAGTAAGAAATGTGGAGTTAAATGCCATTGTATGATGTACTTGTACCCATTCATAATAATCATGACTTGGGTGTCCACATGCTTCTGGCCATGTAGTGTATTTTCCATTCCATTACTCCCCTCTTACAACAGACAGGCCTGGATTTGCGGCAAGGCCGCATAGGCCCGGGCCTAGGGCGGCAAAAAAATAGGGGCGGCATGCCGCCCAGCCGCATTATGGGGACGCATGCGTCCCCATTCAATTACAGCAGCTGCGCCGGCGTGTATTCGCCGGCGCGCTGGGAAGGGGAGGTGTGGGCGGGCGCTAGGACCGCGCGGCCGCCTGGTCGGACCGCGCGGCCTAGGGGCGGCAGTCAAAGAAATCCGGCGCTGACAACAGACAGAATTTGCCTATAAAAGTTGCTTTTTGCGCTTATTTAATGTTTATCCAATGACCTTGCAAGCCCTACCCATCTATTCCGCATCTTGCTGGCTGCTTTCCAAGGCTGTGCAGAAGATCTTGTTTCTCTCGACATTTTTGCAGTCTAGGATGCAGATCAATGGCAGCAGTGATGTGGAACTGCAGTATATATTTCCCAGTGTGACCGGCTACTTTGAAACTTATGTTCTTCTTGGGGGGTCAAGAAAGTCTCTTGGGGTTATGAGGTCAAAAGAGGAGACTTATGACTGTTTATGAAATCCAAAAAATGCACAGTTACAAACAATATGAAAATAATATTATGGAAAATATTACCCACTTTGAGATTCAATTCTTATCATTTAAACAATGTGCCCAAAACCCTATAAATGCTCTCATAAAGAGATTTCTCGCTGCTTTGTGACAGCAGGAGGTAGCAGATAACAAAAACACTGGCGAATGCGGACAATTATTTGGTTCATATTCTTTACAATCTCTTCCCATAACAGAAATAAAGAAATATCTTCCATATTAAGTTCAATGTAGCCTGAAGAGCACTGCGCTACCAATGGAAACCAGTAATAAAACAATTTACTATAAACCTAATGGCCGGCCACTTAATGCCGTTTGCGGAGAAGGTGCATTTGGTTCCGTGAATGAAGATCAATTTATATTGTATATAAAACCAGCACACAAAAAAATGCTCCCTGCTTCACTGCGTGTTTGTGTTTTTCTGTGTACGACTGCATTTAGCCAATGAATTCCTTTAACATTTTGTAAATTGCTATTTTTATTGAAGATAAAAGTCTAATATCTATTTTATGGTCGTTGTTAAAACATACAGAGCATTGCATTTATTGTACAAAGAAGAATGCAAGGCTGACAAAACCAGCAACAGAATGGTGGGGTTGGAAAAGGCAGGTAAGATAGGTGTTAAATTGTTCTACTGCAGTTACCCATGGTAGCCAATTGGATCTCTTTCTGTTTTCAGTTTGTAACTAATTGATCATTTTCTGCTGTGGATAATGGCCCTTGTGCAATTTAGCACCAAAGTTTAGACAGGAGCTTTAAATACAGTTACAACAATTTATGGTGACTCAGAACTCCTTTATCATATGCTTTCAGATCGAAAAATAAATTGATGGGGCACATATGGACACCCCAAACTTCATATTTGGAAAGAATAAGTGAAATCAAGTGCTTCCTATAGCCATGAATGGGTTCTCTACATTCTCTCTTGGCAACCACTTTTCTTTTCCAAACTGCTCTTGTTCTCCTTCATTTGTAAGACACCAGCTCCCAACTGCAGTTTTTAGATATCTCTCTCTAAGATTCTTTCTAAGGACTCTTTGCTGGTCAATTCAGAACAAAGGGATTCTGTCACCGGAAAAAGTTTTTTTTTTTAAAGCGCATCAGTTAATAGTGCTGCTTCAGCAGAATTCAGCACTGAAATCCATTTTTTCACAAGCGCAAACTGATTTTTTATATTTCATTTTGAAATTTGACATGGGGCTAGACATATTGTCAGTTTCCCAGGGGCCCACAGTCATGTGACTTGTGCTCTGATAAACTTCAGTCACTCTTTACTGCTGTACTGCAAGTTGGAGTGATATCACCCTCTTCCCACCTCAACACAAAATACAAAATAACAGCTCCTTGATACATATGAGAATAGCACCCAATGCAAGCAGTTCAACCATGAAGTGCTGGCTCTTTCTAAAAGCACAGGATCAGGCAAAATGACCTGAGATGCAACTACACACCAATTTTACAACTAAAAAAATTATACTTGGTTCAGGAATACCATTTTATATGGTAGAGTGAATTATTTGCGTTGTAAACAATGTAATTAAGAAATAAAAACTATAATCATTAAACTTTAATCATTCCATTGTGTTTTTGAAGTGTGTTTGGGTCATTGGTAAGACCCATGATACTATGATAGTGACCCAACTCCAAAATACCTTTGTAATCCCAAAACTTGATGATGTCACAGGGCCTCTAAACTCCCAGTTCCAGGGGAAGCAAAGCGTCCCCAAACCATCAACAATCCTCCTTTATGTTTTACTACAGAGATGGGGTTCTTTTCCTGTAAAGAAAGAGATGTTGTGCTTTGCCAAAAAGCTCCAATATTATCTGTTTCCACCTGGTTCTACCTAGATCTCCTACCATAGAGATCCCTTTAATTCAGTGACAGAAGGTTTGAGTCAAGACTGTTGTATCTTCTGCGTGAAGGTCAGTTTGAATCTATTTTGAAGAGTTTCTTTCATCGCAAATAAGCTTGACTACAGCGTATGGACCTTTGGATACTCCATCTAAAATACCATGTTCTCAACTGAAGAGTCCTGAGTCCTGAAGCAATATTTGTAGGGAGTGTGGGTTTTTTTTTGGGGCAGACAACCCTAACATCACCATCACCAATGCCAGGTATTGGCTGAAGTTGTGTAAAGGTCCTCACCGTTGGACTCTGGAGAAGTGAAAATTCCTCCTATGGAGTGATAAATGATATTTCGACATCTGGCAGTCTGATGGGAAAAGTCTGGGTTTGGCACATGCAAGGGAAACACTACCTGCCTGAATGCATAATGTTGAGGATAAAGTTTGATGCGTAGTTACTTTACTTAGTTATTATTTGGTTAGTGATGTCACTTGCATCCCATGACTCAATGTAAAAGAAGAAACAATGCTCTATTTTCTGTAAAATAAAGGTTATTAGCAGACACTTGAAGGTTCCACTGTTTTTGCAACCTTATATTAATATTATTATTGCAAAATTATGCATTAACCCTTACAATACACAAGTGTTTATTCCCTTAACGATATAATCAGTAACTCAGCTTAAGAATTGTGCCTTTACATTGTTACAATAGAGGCTACTATATAGCATTCCTGTTATACACACACATATATATTTACACAGACCATGTCCATGTCACTTCCTATTAAATTAAGACTTGCTTGGAAATGTCAGAGAACGTTCCCTTCCAGCCCATGATGCAGTGAGACATAGATAACACAGAGAGACAGACTGTAAGGTGATGCAGCCTTCAGAAATAAGGCACAGTCGTTAGTGACATTTTTGGAGGAAGAGTCGGCACCCTGGCCATATGGTCTCTATATGAAAAATACATTTTTTTGGAATAGAAATGTTTAAAAAAAATCTCTATCTCCATTGGCCAGATAATGCTGAGCTGTTTAGTGGGGTAGTGACAATAGGGGATGAGTATGCCTACACATAAAGTTTACTCATGTTCTGAATGATGTATTAATAAATTGCTCAGGTTCAGTCTGGGTTACCAGAAAACATGAATATCTCATGGTGGGCTCCAACCTAGGACAGCTCCTTATTCCTACCATAGGCCAATATCTCATGGTGGGCTCCAACCTAGCACAACTTCTTATTCCCACCATGGGCCCATAGCTTGTGTGGGCTCGAAGCTAAGACAACCCCTTATTCCTACCATGGGCCTACATCTAGTTGTGCGTTCCAACCTAGGACAACTGCTTATTCCTACCATGGGTCTATATCTCATGTTGGACTCCAACTTAGAAAAACTCTTTATTTCTACCATGGCCTATATCTCATTGTGGGCTCCAACCTAGAACAACTCCTTAATCCTACCATGGGCCTATAGCTCATGGTGGGTTCCAACCTAGGACAACCCTTATTCCTACCATGGGCCTATATCTCATGGTGGGTTCCAACCTAGGATAACTCCTTATTCCTACAATGGGCCTATATCTTGTGGTGGACACAAACCTAGGAAAACTCCTTATTCCTACCATGGGCTTATATCTCAAAATGGGCTCCAATTTAGGACAAATCCTTAATCCTACCTTGGGCCTATAACTCATGGTAGTCTCCAACCTAGGACAGATCCTTATTCCTATCATGGGCCTATAAAATCATTTGGCTCTATCTATTTAGCAAAAAAAAAAAAAAATCATTACAGACAGATTGCACAAAATGGGTACCATATTTTTTGCATCCTACCCCACTGGTGAAGGTGAAGCTCTTAGAATGGGCACAGACAGGGCAGTTTGTCTTTTGCAACAATGTATTTATTAGGGGTTGCCAGTGGACAGTGCATATGCACTCCCTTGCATACGTTCAGATGCACATCTAGGGCAGGCCAATAGGCTCAAGACATGAGGAATGCCTTGTACTTGCAACCTGTATGGTCACCCATGGAGTTTATAGATGAGCACATAATTCGACCACTGGACTTGCTTAATTGTACACCATTCACCGTACACCAGCAGATGGTAATTCTCTTTCTTAGTAACATGATGGGTGCAGCATCTACACTGCAACTGTTCCCCTCCTTTATTTATCCAACAGCCACTTCACGGATTGCTTCCCCCCAATAAAGAAACCCAGGGACTCCAGTTTGCAAAGAGAATGCCACAGTTAACATTTTATTAACCATAACATTTAACATAATATAACATGTATACCATTATAGACTTTTAACAGAACCATTTGCATAACATACATTTACATAACCATCAATCCTTACGCGCCATCAAAGGGGGCAGAGCCTAATTCCCATGTAATGCCAGGGTACTGCCTCCTTTCTCCCCGCCTTAAACTGAGGATGATTGCTTTCCTGTCAAGACCTAAGAACTACCAAGCTACTCTTGCTCAATGTAAACTACCTTGTTTTTCTTCCTCTGGAGTTTAGAATAATTGTACTGTCCTTCAGCCATTACAGTAGCCTCTGGCAACAACAAACACAGCACTCTGCCTCACCTCAGGGAGGGTGGGACGTTGTAAGCTGCTGCTCCCACTGCCGCCTGCAACCAACTGCCAAGTCAAGACCATGTTCCTCTCCATGACTCTTTCCCCTCCTCCTCCTGAGACACTTAAATTGAGCAATCCCAGCCAAGCTACAAGAAATGGGAGGGGTTAGGCTTCCCACACAACCCCCATCACGCCTTGCTTCCCTAGGTTCCACTTTGGGCCATTGGGTCCTCATGGGAGGCATTTAGGAGTGACTACCTCTGGTGGAAGCCCATGGAATGCCATCACTTGTAGATTGTCTAAGGGAAACTATACAGCATTGTCCAGCCATTTGTATAAATGCAAACACACAAAGAAGGAATGGGATAGCTTGGTCCCCTGAAAGAAGGTGAAGGGAGTCACATAATTCTAGGATGTCCTACCTGCTGCTGTCCAGCTTTTAGTAACTTCGTGAGAACATGGTGTACAACTTATAGAAGGCCTGATCTATCTAATAACCACTGAACAAGATCATTTATAGTTTCTACTTTTTTTCAAATGTCCCCTCACTCAATGGACCCCAGTGATGCTGAAGAGGCAATTTGCATAACCCCCTTTATCTCTACTCAACAGTTGGCCTTTTTATATTTATTTTTTATCAGCCTTCTAAAGTATCTGAAGAACTTATAGCATGTTTCTTTTAGAAATATTCCCCCGGAAACTCATGTCTGCATTAACCAGAAGCCGTACCCTTTTCTCCTTCATAAACTGTCATTTGGAAATTAATTGGGTGCTTTTTAAGAGAAAGATATTATTTAATTAGAATTTGATGATGGAATTCAGGGGAATATATATATTTTTAATATGATTCTTATAGAAGCCAGATACATTTTATAACCTCGGGGTCTTTGCAGAATACTAAAAAATAACAGAAATAAATTGGCCACCTGCAACTAAGGCTAAAAAGATTAATTAAAATGTAAAAGCTTGCTCATCTCCCAAGGAATAACAGTTGTATCTAACGTAGGTAAGAGCCTTTCAATCACTTTTATATAATGACCGTGGAACTCAAGATATGAATGAATATAAATATAGGGGCAAATGACAAATTCTATGTCAAATTCCTGCCCACCTCTGAAGTTTAAAGTACATAAAGGGAATGTCATTTAGGGGCAGATTTATCAAAGGTCGAGGTGAATTTTTGAATTAAAAAAAAAACGAATTTCGAGCTATTTTTTGTGTACTTCAACTTGGAAATAGTCCAAATTTGATTTGAATTATGAAAAAAATGTGCTGTCTCTTTAAAAACTCGACTTCGACCATTCGCCATCTAAAACCTGGCGAATTACTGTTTTAGCCTATGGGGGACCTCCTAGAATCTGGAGTCAATTGTTGGACTTTTAAAAAATCAAAGTTTTTTTGGGGAAAACTTCGAATCTAATTCAATCGATTGCGCTATTACTTCGATGCGAGCGATTCAAATTTGCCCGAATGCGGACCTATCTGATCGAAAGCAGACCTATTCGACCGAAAACTGACCTATTTGTCCAAAAAAAACCCTTCAAATTAATTTCAGTTGGTCTTTTTGGTTTCGAATTTCGAAGTTTTTTCAATTCGAAACTCGACCCTTGATAACTATGCCCCTAAAAGTAATGCTATCAACCCTGTCAGCTGGTCTTCATTCTTTACCATATATAATATATATATATATATATATATATATACACATATATATATATATTATATATATATACATACATATATATATATATATATATATATATATATATATATATATATATACACTCAACATTTATTAAAAGTTTCCATTTAATAATTACACAATATTACATCATGACTGTAGTCATATTAGTATTTTAAAGCCTATCTATGTAGCTTGTCGGGTTACCTTTAAATCAGTCGGTGAAATGATTTGGCATAAGAGTTTTGGGGTGGTGTTGTCAAATGTCTACTTTTGTAGAGGATTAATAACTAAGATTGCTTTCTCCTGATGAACTTCATTACTTTAGTCATAGCAATGTTGAAAAGCCTATCTATGTAGGTTGCCAGGCTTCCAATATCTGAAATGATTGGGTACAGGTGCCTATAGAGAGAGATTTCAAATTCCTTCTGTTGTAGACACACAACTTAAAATTACTAAAATTCTTCCTGTTTTTGAATAACACCATGAAATGAGTCATACTGATGTTGTAAAGTCTGTCTATCTATCCAGTTTCCTATCAGTCAGTCTGTAAAATTATCCGGGGCAAGTTTGTAGAGGCAGTGCTTTCAAATGTATTCCATTATACAGAAATAACAAGTAAAAGTTCTTCCTCCTTATGAATAACATCATCACTTTAGTCATGTCACTGTTGCAAAGCCTATCTAACTAGATGGCCAGATTACCTTTCTGTTAGGCTGTGAAATCGGGAGAAGTGTCTAGCGATTGATTTTATAGATAAACAATGGCCAAGAGTATTTCCTCCTTGTGAATAACTTCATTATTTAGCAATACCAGTGGTGTAAAGTCTAGCTAACTAGTGTTGGGTCTAGGTCTTGACCTAGAGCCCATGGTTAGTGATGGGCGAATAAATTTGACAGAGTGCGAATTTGCTGCAAATTTCCGATGCGTTGAAAAAATTTGGGCACAAGACTATTATGACCCGCGCCCAAATTTTTCTGATGCAGAGTATTTTTTGCTGGCAAACTTTTGGGCCAGTTTCGCGCGTCAAAATTATTTGGATGCCCATTGACTTTAATGCATTTGGCCAAAATAGTGCGCGTATAACAATTTCACAGGCGTCAAAATATAACGCACATCAAAATAATTTTGACAGGCATTGACTGCAATGCGTTTGACAAATTTTTCGCCGTTTCACAAATTTCACTGGAAACTTAAGGTGACTTCGGAAACTGAAGCGCTCCAAGTGCCATCCCTCTGGCGATTTGCATTTAGCCTGCAGGAAGGCAGTTTGGGGAGAATAGTCACTCAGAAGAAGAGGAGATTTGTTGTCGGGCGACTAATCTACCCGAATCTGACTGTGTATCTCTGCCCTAAGAGTACTTCCTCCTTGTGAATAATTTCATTACTTCAGCAATATCAGTGGTGTAAAGCCTATCTAACTAGTTTTAAGTCAAAAGCAGGTCTTGACCTAGAGCTCATGGTTAGCGATGGGCAAATAAATTTCCCAGGCACAAATTTCCATGTTTTCGCCGACAAATTTTCGAGCCAGTTGTGTGAAAGTTGTGTCGCACGTCAAAATGATTCAGATGCCCAATGACTTTAATGCAGGGGTGTCCAAACTTTTTGGAACGAGGGCCAGATTTGGTATGGGGGAAAATGTGTGGGGGCTGACCATTCAGCCTGACATCTATTCCGAGGTAACTAGCTTGTGATCAGGATCATTCACTCCTGGAGACAGATGTGTAAACGTCGTTTAGGAAGTGGAGAAGTGGAGTCAGTTTTGACTTATTCTCCATGCCTCATTTAAACAAGGAATCGTGTAGCAGTAATATTTGGGCACATTAGTCATATGATCTGCCAATTGGTCTATACTGCTGCCTGTGTGCTGAAGGTGTTAGTAATAGACACGTACAGTGGTGTAACTACCGGGGAGCATGGGGTGCAACTGCACCAGGGCCCACTCCCCACCTCTCCCCTCGATGCCTGCCGGAGATAGAACCACATCGCCGGAGGTGATAAGAACGCATGTCTAGAGGGGGGCCCGGGTGCAAATCATGCGCACGGGGCCGGTATCGTTTAGTTACGTTACTGGACACGTACTGGCAGCTAGTGACGCGCCACTCTTGCATACTTTTTTAGTTTACTGTACTGGCACGTCAGTTCATCTATTGCACCTTCAGCCCTAAAGAAGTATGCGAAAGTGGCGCCTCACTATGTGTCTATTGCTAACTCCAGGCAGCAGTATAGTGGCAGATCATTTCACTAAGGTGCCCAAATTTAACTGCTACACAATTCCTGATTGCACTGTGCTGGAGGGCCACATTATTATTAATTTCATAACAGAGGTTGCGGGCGGTTGTAAATTTTAAAAACAGGCCGCAATTGGCCCCCGGGTCAGACTTTGGACATGCCTGCTTTAAAGCATTTGACCAAAATAGCCGCAGATATAACAATTATCGCAGGCACCGAAATTGAAATGTGTCAAAATAATTTTGACGCCCATTGACCAATTCGTTTTGCGTTTCGTTTTGTGAATTTCACTGGAAATTCATTAATTTTACGGAGGAGCGAAACGAGACAAATTCGCTGAATTTGACTGTCCCCTATGTGAATTCACTTGGTATTAACTTGATCAACATCGTGTACAATGAAGACAGGATGATAACTAAGAACTCTGCAAATAACATCAGCACTTATTAGTGTTTTACTTGACAAGTTTGCCAAGTAACTTTTTTAATTTGTAAAATTATTGGTGACAAGTGCTTGGAGGTCTTCTATTACCTTCTATTGTAAAGAAACAATAATTAAGTCTATTTTCTCCTTGTAAATAGTATCAACGCTTTAGCCATATCAATTTCCTAAAATGTATCTCATATATGCTACTAGTGATGAGCGATGGCCTGAATTTCAGCTAAATTCCTCACTTCGCCATGTGTGAATTGTTTTGCAAAACTGAGGAAAAAAATCTGCCGCAAAAGATTTCACCGCATCAAAACGTTCCCCAAGACAAAGTTGTCATTGAGATGTCGTCATAAAAAAACCCAAAAACCCATTGACTTTGATGCATTTGGACAAAAAAGTCACCACAAGAAAAACACCCATTGACTTTAATGCACTTGGAGAGAGGAAAAAAATAATTGGAAATGTTTTTGCAATTTTGCTAATTTTACGGAGAATCGAAACAGGACAAATTCACTCATAACTACAGGCTACTTTTCTGCCAGCCTGTGAAATTACTAAGGCAAATGTCTAGAGGAAGTACAGGGATGAGATCCATTATTCATAAACCCATTATCCAGAAAGGTCTGCATGGATTTCTTAGTGAAATTGCAAAAATTGTTAAAGCAATAGGACTAAGGAAATGGTTTCAAGTCGTGTTTAATAAATTGCAACTTTTTCTGGTCATGCTTTTTTTTCACAAAAAAAAGTCCCAGGACAAAAAGTGCAACATTTCGGAAATTTAGCCACTAGTTATGGTCAAATTTGTCGCGTTTTGCTTTGCTGAAAAATTTGTGAATTTCCAGCGAAATTCGTGAAACTGTGAAAAAATTTCGAAGCATGGGCATTGAAGTCAATGGACGTCAAAATTATTTCAATTTTGACACCCGCAACAATTGTTATACATGCGCCTATTTTGGCCAAATTCATTGAAGCCAAATGGGCGTCCGAATAATTTTGACGCACAACAATGTTTATGCTCTTGACTTTTCCAACGAACACCCACATTTTTTCAACGCAGTGGATTTTTCGCTGGTGGATTTTTGTGGCAGTTTTGAAAATTTATTCGCTGGCAGCGAAAATCGGAAATTTGCAGTGAATTTGCGCCTGGTGAATTTATTCGCCCATCACTAGTAGCGACAAAACTAAGACATTCCAAAAATACTCCATGTAAAACCTGTTTATATCATGTAGAAGTCAATGGCAACTGAAGTCCAAAAAAGTTGCTGTTGCTGCAACTTTTCTGAATCTTTTGATAAACATTTGTGGAAATGAATTTATTCATGGAGGCAAATTCACTAACCTCCAACGGCTTCGCTCACAAGCGCAACACTTCTCCATGCGTAGATTTACCAGGACAACGCTGATTAACTAAAATCCAAAGTTGCGTCCAGGGTGCCGAATGCTGGCGAAGTTGCGCTAGCATTGGCTATTTTGCACACGGCGGGAAGTTAAAGTTGAATGGACGTATATGTTGCAGCAAATACAATACACCACACAAGTCCAGGGAACCTTAATAAAATAAAGTTGTTATATTGCCCTAGACAAGAGCCCAGTGTATAGTTTATGTGCCATATGTAAGTAAATGTAAGGGGGGATGCCACTTACCCCAAAAAAAAATTACGCTATTTTTCAGCCTATCACCCTTAAAAAGGAAAAGACGCCAGCATTTTTTGGAGAAAAATTTTCAACAATTTTTTGAGGAAGTCTTATCTACTCGCAAGGCGAAGGCAAGTCTGGCGCAATAGCTAACGTTCAGTAAAATCTGCATCTTAGTGAATTTGCGGAGTTATGTCCATTCGCCAGAGTGCAAATTCGCCAGGTGTTAGGGAGCGAATTACCGCTAGAGTCTTTCTCCTTGCTGGCGAACTACGCCATCACTTCGCCCTTGCCCCATGGTTTCTTAAAAATAAAAAAGAGAAAAAATGGAGTTTTAGTAAAACCCTCCTTACTATAGAAACTACTGGAAAAAATAAGAAAAAAACATTGTCTTACATTAATTCGAATGGCGTTAACGTTCGAGGAATAATCGATGGCGGCATCCCTTTAACTGTCCGTCCTTTGTTCATTTTTTTGACAGTACGGATTGAGATTTTTGTTTCCCCGGCATTTCTATTAAATATTTCATATGTACATAAATTATGCGCAAAAGTAAAAAGATGGAGTTGTCTTGAAATCTTTACTACCGTATTACAGTGAAAACTAATTTAAGCCTATACGTAGCTGGAGGCTATAGAGCTCTGTTCAGCGCTTTGCTCAATAAAAATATTGCCGAGTTATCAAGATTATCAGCTACACACATCATACAAGTGACATAAGATTTTGGAAAACACTGATTTACGAGCACATCATTTATACCAACGTACAGACTGAGAGGCGGTTGGCCAGTTTTTGAGGCAGAAGTCACAAGCGGATGTAACCCATGGATGGCTGATTATGGGATTTATGTTGGGCACAGTCATTGGTTCCAGCTTGTGCCCAATGTATTTCATAGCACTATATATGTGCAGTAACCCACAGCAACCAATCACATTTTAGCTTTTATTACTCAAACTGCACAAGACCAATAAAAAAAATGTTGATTGGTTGCTCTGGCAGAAGTACATGTCTTCAAAGTTTTCTGTTCAGGGCCAGCGAAGTGCCATGATGGAATAATAGGGTAAAGGTTTTAGTTCTGGCCCCTATTATATTATTTAAAGGGCAATTCAACCCTGAAACTGAATGTGGCTAAAAAGGTCATATTTTATAAAGTAAACTTATTGCACGAGGCTAAAGTTTGAGCTTGTCAATAGCAGCAATGATCCAGGACTTCAAACTTGTCACAGGGGGTCACCATCTTGGAAAGTGTCTGTGACACTCACATGCTCAGTGGGCTCTGATTGGCTGTTGAGAAGCTAAGCTTAGGGCTCGTCACTAATTATCCAGCAGAAAATGAGCTTCCCTGGCTGTAATATAAGCTGATGCTACAGGTTTGCTGATTATTCAATTCTGATGCTAATTGCACTGGTTTCTGGGCTGCCATGTAGTAATTATCTGTATTAATTACTAATCAGCCTTATATTGTGACATTTCTATTCTATGTGTACTGTATATTGTGAGTGGGTCCCTAAGCTCAGTAAGTGACAGCAGCACAGAGCATGTGCAGTGAATCAGCAGAAAAGAAGAAGGGGAACTACTGGGGCATCTTTGGTTTTGTAAGTACAACAAAGTGGATGATCAATGCATGGAAACTTTTGTTTCAAGCTATAATGACGCATGACTAGACTAAAGACTAGAGGAAAAGTAAGGGGAGGAGCCAGAGTCGAGACTGGTTGGACAAACAGATGAATATTGGATTATATAAAAGTGGAGGGGAAGAGAAACAGAGCATTACCAATAGATGTTGAGCTGTATATAACAACAAGGAAAAAGACCAGGAAGTGCCACAAAGATGACACCAACAGTCCAATGAAGGGGATTGAGGAACATCTTTAAAGAAGAACTAAAGCCTAACTAAAGAAGTAGCTAGAAATGTTGTACATGATGTTTTGTGCTTCTGTACCAGCCCAAGGCAACCACAGCCCTTTAGCAGTAAAGATCTGTGTCTCCAAAGATGCCCCAGTAGCTCCCCATCTTCTTTTCTGCTGATTCACTGCACATGCTCTGTGCTGCTGTCACTTACTGAGCTTAGGGACCCACTCACAATATACAGTACATATAGAATAGAAATGTCACTAGGGACTAAATGCTAAAGATTAAATACAGTAGCTGACCATCAACCTATAATTTAGAGTTTCCTCCTGTCTGATTTTAATCTGGACAGCTCAGTTTTTGGAAGGGATTATCTGAGTCAACTGCGTAGGCAAATACAAATGAGAAGCACACACTCCTTCAACCACCCGCTTGGGATTAAAAGTAAATTTTATTCAATATAGCTATGTGGATATGCCTTTGACTATGTATGAATCTTTTGATACTAAAAGTGTCAGGACATGTTTGCAGTGTCGGACTGACCCGGTGGGCCTCACCCTCATGGGCCCCCGTCAGGCCAGACCCCCTCCCCTGATACTTGTTTTTTTAAAAAAAAAAAAGATTTTTGGCGATGCGCAGCGCAGTATTTTTTTTCCCTAATCGCTAGATTTTTTTGGACTTTTTCTCGAAAATCCAGAATTTTTCAGATTTTTGCCTAAAAAGCCTGAAAAGATTGGATTTTTGGGTTAATTCCAGCATAGAACACAGAAACTTCAAAACAGTATAGGGATTTTTGCTGCTGACTTATACACAACCTCGGCAGGTCTGAGATGGCAGTTTTGAAAAAAAAAAATTTGCCCCAAAAAGCCCAACCAGCATTAAGTAAATAACCCCTTAAATTTTAAGCCCAAGTGGGTGGTAGAAGGAGTGGTAGAAGAAGTGCATTCTTTCTCTTTGTATTTGTCTACGCATCACTCGAAGCTATGGATTCAGGGCACTGCTCCCAAGCCACCTGATGAAATCCGTGAGTGCGGATTTTACCTTGATTTAATCATGTAGGTGGCGCATTGGTTAAGCCCGAGTTGCAAGACCTGAAAAACACCCAAAGACTTTAATGCATTTGGAGTAAGAAAAAATTGTCACGCACATGAAAATTTGTCACGTGTAAAAAATTGTCAATGCCTATTGACTTTTTGTCGATTCATAATTTTATTCACAGTTTCGCAAATTCTTCAGCAAAGCAAACCGGGCCAGATTTGCTCATTATTAGTGGCAATCCAGCTATTCTGGTTTACACTGACAAAATGGAGCTTCTCTGTTCATGCTAGGACATTCCCATCATACAGTACAACAATATCATGGCTACCTCTACCTGATCTATATGAGCTGGATACTTCTGATATAACATAGTTATATACATGGTAAGTAAGGCTGAAAAAAGACACACACCCATAAAATTCAACCTTTTAACTTTTTTTAACTTGCCTAACTGCCAGTTGATCCAAAGGAAGGCAAAAAAACCCATCTGAAGCCTCTCCAATTTGCCTCAGAGGTGGAAAAAAATTCCTTCCTGACTCCAAAATGGCAATGGGACCAGTCCCTGGATCAACTTGTACTATGAGCTATCTCCCATATCCCTGTATTCCCTCACTTGCTAAACACCATCCAACCCCTTCTTATACCTATCTAATGTATCAGTCTGTACCACTGATTCACTTCCCAGCTCTCCCTGTAACACCCCTTTCCCTCCTCTAATCTCATTGGCTCCCTCCTGTCTGCTGGGAGGAGCTACTGGTGAATAAAGCATCCGACCCTTCCTTGTACCTATCTAATGTATCAGCCTGTACCACTGATTCAGGGAGACAATTCCACATGTTCACAGATCTCACTGTAACAAACCCCTTCCCAATATTTAGCTGGAACCTCTTTTCTTCTAATCGGAATGGGTGTCAGCTGGAAAGACCTACTGGTAAATAAATCATTAGAGAGATTATTATATGATCCCCTTATATATTTATACATAGTTATCATATCTCCCCTTAAGCGCCTCTTCTCCAGTGTGAACATCCCCAATTTGGCCAGTCTTTCCTCAGAGCTAAGATTTTCCCTTTAACAGCTTAGTTGCCCTTCTCTGTACCCTCTCTAATACAATAACCAAAACTGTACAGCATATTCTAGATGGGGCCTTACCAGTGCTCTATACAGTGGAAGAATGACCCCCTCTTCCCATGAATCTCTGCCCCATTTAATACAACTCAAGACCTTATTTGCCCTTGATGCTGCTGACTGGCATTGCTTACTACAGACAAGTTTATTATCTACAAGGACTCCAAGGTTCTTTTCCATAATGGATTTGCCTAGTGCAGTCCCATTAAGGGTATAAGTGGATATTGTTACATCCCAGGTGCAGGACTTTACATTTATCAACATTGAATCTCATTTGCCACTTAGCTGCCCAGATTGCCAGTTTGTCAAGATCCTGTTGCAAGTGCCACATCCTGGATGGAATTTATTGGGCTGGATAGTTTTGTGTCATCTGCAAACACTGATACATTACTTACAACACCCTCCCCTTATTCATTAATAGACAAGTTAAAAAAAAGTAGGCCCAATACCAAGTCCTGAGGGACCCCACTAAGAACCTTACTCCAAGCAGAGAATGTCCCATTAACAACTACCCTCTGTACCGGATCCTGTTGCCAGTTTTCTATCCATGTGCAAAAAACTTCATTAAACCCAACAGACCTTAGTTTAGAAAGCAGCCGTTTGTGGCATTTTCGCTTTGGCAAAATCCAAATAGATCTACTGCCCCCCCCCCCACTGTCCAACATCATAAAAAGCAATCAAATTTGTTTGACATGACCTATCCTTCATAAAGCCATGCTGATTGTTGCTCATAATGCCATTCACCAGGACAAAATTTTGAATGTGATCCCTTAACAAGCCTTCAAATAATTTGCCCACCACAGATGTCAAATTTACTGGCCTGTAATTGCCAAGCTGAGATCGTAATCCCTTGTTAAATACTGTAATGACATCAGCTTTTTTCCAATCCATATGTACCATACCAGATGAAAGTGAAACGGAGAAAATCAGAAATAGGGGCTTGTCTAAAACTGAACTAAGCTTAGAACCCAGGGCTGTATGCCATCAGTCCCTGGAGCCTTGCTTACATTCATTTTTAGTAAAGCTTTATGGATCATATCCTGAGTCAACCACTGACTAGATTGAGCTGAGCCATCTGTGCAGCTATGAAGTGAGCTTGGGAACTCAGACTCCTCTATTATATATACTGAAGAAAAGAACTGATTTTGCATATTTGCCTCTTCTGTATCTGTTACAACCATACTTGTACCATTATTTAATGGAGCAACACTTTCAAACTGCATATTTTTACTGTTAATATATTTAAAAAAAATGTTGGGGTTAGTCTTAGCCTCTGCCGCAATGCACTCTTCATTTGCTTTCTTTGCCTTTCGGATTTCTGATTTACAACATTTATTAAAGTGTTTCTATTCATTAAATGCAACTTCTGTCCCAAAAGACTTGTAGTTTTTAAATGCCTTTCTCTTCTTTCCTATTAAATTCTTCACTTCTATATTAAGCCACATAGGGTGATTCTTAGAGCTTCTACATTTACTCCTTAAGGGAATAAATTGAAAACAGTAATGATTTAATATCATTTTAAATGACATCCTGTTTCTGTTTTGTGTTTTTAGCTGAAAACCTAATGCCCCAATAAATGCTCTGAAGGGCAGCCCTCAAGGCACTAAAATTAACTTTTCTGAAATTCATGGTTTTTGTTGCCCCAGCGTATGTTTGTTTTTTGCACCAGACGTTAAATGACATAACATTATGGTCACTATTACCCAGGGGTTCAATGACCTGCACATTTGCTATAAGTTCTGGGTCATCGAGCGCCGCACGATGGATCGTTGCCCTGGCGCCGTTTCTGAAGAGGAGATATGTTTATAATTGTCATTAATGGCATACACTGGTCTATCTATCTATCTATCTATCTATCTATCTATCTATCTATCTATCTATCTATCTATCTATCTATCTATCTATCTATCTATCTATCTATCTATGTGTACTGCCAGCCTGAAACAATGGCAAAACTGGAATTGGGACCTGAGCAAGAAAGCAGAAATTATGGAGGGGGAAAATGTAATAATAATAAATACAGGAACTTAAAGTAACAATAGCATGATTTTTTTTAAAAAAAAAAAATAGTTTCTACATAGTGAAAAAAACCAAGACACATTTAACTTTAAATTCGCAAAGTCTTTATTAAGAAATAACTTACCGAGTCTCCGCTTGTGCTCCTCTTCAGAAACGGCAACAGGACGACGATCTATCGTGCGGTGGTCATTTTCTCCTTCCTACCTTCTATAGGAGATAGCCAGGGACGAGAAATCGAGCGCTGCACGATGGATTGTCACCCTGTCGCCATTTCTTAAGAGAAGCGCAAGTGGAGAATCGATGTTACTTCTTAATAAAGACTTTGCAAATTTAAAGTTAATTGTGTCTTAGTGTTTTTTTTTTTTTGCTTACAAACACATTTTTTTTCTTTATGTTACTGGTCCTTTGCCCAGTGTCAGACTGGGATACCAGGGGTCCACCAGAAAACATTAGACCATGGGCCCACTTTCCAAACTATAGTTCCTACTCTCCTCACTCAACCTCTTTATTCTCCTAGTCTTTTATATTTACTAACTATAGTTATAGTTGAATAAAGATGGCTGGCTTCCATACATAGAGTAACAACAAGTTTATCAGATGGCAGATTCTGTACAGAAGTCGTTTATATTCTACATTCTACATTATACATTATATACTACAATATTTTTGGATCTCTGTAAACCTCCCCCCCAACAAGCAATAACACAGCAACTTTAGTTACTGCGCCAGCAGAGCTTTTTTGCCGCGAATGGTTCGACATTGCTGACATTTCCTTCACACTTAATAAAAAGCCTATAACAAGCATGAAATAGATCAGACAAGAAGGAATGTAGCGGAGTAGTCTGTTAAGTGTTTCCTGCACGGATTTGCTGAAAAAAAAAACATCAGGCAGATTTGCACATTGAAATGTAAATCCCCGTATAAGCTTCATATATTCCTTCAAATTTCCCACATCTCTCAACAGGATTATTCACGCCATTTTTCTTGTTTTTTTTTTTTTTTTAATATTGAAACTTTACATTAGAATTTTTTTTAACAAGATTTAATTGAATACCCTAAAACAATAGGAACGATCAGCCCGACTCGCCGTTATTTATTTATTTTTGTGTCCATAGAACAAATAACTTATTATTGTGAGGTTTTGATCTCTGAAAAATCAATTGCAAGTGAAAACAAAATCAATTACTAAGTCCACGTGACTTGTCTTCTGCCAGGCTGATGCGATTCGGGTTTCCAAGGCTCATTACAACTGTTACGGCAGTAAATAAATATACAGTTCTCAGGACCTTGCAGGACAAAGGGCAATGACTTTTGCGTCGTTCTTCCCTAGGAAGACGGAAGGAAACAATTTCCTGACAAGAGGGACCTCCTTCCTAGTAAATATTTGAGCTGGGCTTCAATGTTCAAAATGATCTAGGTAGTGATGGGAACTTGGGGGGAGAGTAATTTATACCTTTACCAAAAACACCACCATATAGTTACATAAAAGGCATGAGAATTCATTTGAGCGGTACTTAATTATTTTATGAAATTTTAAAATTCATTTTTAATTTCAATACTTTTATAATCAAATGTAATTCACGGTCATCAAGTCATCATTCTAGAGCAGGGGTGTCCAAACTGCGGCCCAAGGGCCACATGCGGCCCAGGATGCATATAAATGCGGCCCAGCTTGGTTCCCGAGGAAACGTCATGTTGCAAAGTATTTAGGAGATGGAGGGACTCTGCCCATTGCCCAGTTAGTAATAATAATATAATAAGTCTTATTTAATATCCAGGTGTCCCATATTCCAGTGTATAGCTCCATCTGGTTATCCAACTGGCATTGTAGTTCTTTTCTTTGCATTTCCTTTACTTTTACAAATCAAATGTGTTTGTTGTGTGGCCCCAGACAAATTTTTATTTTTCCAATGTGGCCCTGCGAGCCAAAAGTTTGGACACCCCTGTTCTAGAGTCTTTTAAGGTCTAGAGTCTTTATAGGGAAGAGTTTGAACAACAGTGGCTCTGACAACAAAACGGCAAAGCCTAGAAGAGTTTGGATAGGTTTCTATTATTTTTTATTTAGCTGAAATGTTACCAAAGGTGGTGAGCTTCATCAGTTTGTTTGGCAGACTCTTTGTCCAGTTTGAGGATGTGGTGGACCTCATGTGGTGACTATACCCGTGTCCATTTTGGATAGATATTAGGGATGGGCGAATTATTTTGCCTTGTTTCGCCGCGGAAATGACACCTATAGACTATTGAGTTAAAAAAAAAATAGACTGTAATGGGTGTCAGCGACATTTCGCCCGCAGCAAAATTTTGACAAAATGGGCCAAATTCGCCCAAGCCTAATAGACATTAATGGGATTCAACTGTCCTCTGCAGGTCCTTTCCACCTCACCATCCCATAAGCATGATGAATTAAGCAGAAGGACCTTACAACATTTTACCAAGCTGTTGTTTTGTTGTTTTTGGTTCCCTTTTAAGATAGGGAATGCTCTTATTTATACACTGACCATGGATAAAAGTATAAAGGGAGTTTTATATATTCTTTTGTTTGATATTTTTCTCCAAGTGGAAGTTCATAAGCTCCTACTAGAAGGCATGGATGTCCCGCTACATTTACAGGTATGGAATCCATTACCCAGAAAGATCTGAATTACAGAAAGGCTCCCATAGACTCCACTTTATCCAAATAATCCAAATTTTTAAAAATGATTTCCTTTTTCTGTGTAATAATAACACAGTAGCTTGTTATTGATCCCAACTAAGCTACAATTGATCCTCATTGGAAACAAAATCAGCCTATTGGGTTTATTTAATGTTTAAATGATTTTCTAGTAGACTATGGAGGTTATTTATGAAAGTCCTATTGCAAAAAAAAAAAATCTAAAAAAAATAAATTATTTAGAGATTTATTATACCCCGAGGATAGAAAAAGTCAGAATCCAAAAATCCTCCACCCTAGACCTGCCAAGATTGTATATACCTGTAAGTTGATGGAGTGGTTCCTATTCTATTTGGATGTTTAGTTGGTCGGCACTGGTATTAGCCCGAAAAAATCTGACAATTTCGTGATTATTAGGCGAAAATACGAAAAATTCGTACTTTTGGCAAAAAAGCCTGAAAATATTGAGCGATTTGGGAAAAAATCCTGAAAAAACAATGATTCGGAATTTTACAAAATTTTATTGAGTTTTTTCACCGATTTGATTTAAATAAGATCAAATTGTGGATTGTAGTTTGTGACTTTTAAAAATAAAATTCGGATTTTGATAAATAACCCCCTTAAAGTATGAAGATCCAAAATACAAAAAGATCTGTTATCCGGAAAGCCCCAGGTCCCACACTTTCTGGATAACAGGTCCCATACCTATACTGTGGATGTCTTGTCGATATTACTCTCAGTTCTTCTTTCACAGTGAGAATACAGGAACCCCACTTTATAGTCTATTCAGTGGTTGCACAGAAAGACATTGTAATTGATTTAAGTTGGTTGTAGATTGCAAGATCAGAATCAGAGGATCGCTGTCATACAAGTGGTATCTGAACTGGCCTGATGTCATCACTTGGGCCAGATATTGGATCATATGGGAATTCCACATTTATAGACCAATTGAGCTCTTGCCAAAACCTCATCAGACATCACCCGAGGAGACAATGTTTTTTGTGGTATGTAAGTGCTCAATTGTTTGCCAGCTTAGTCTATAATTTTCAAGTCAAGTCCATATATGAGTTGGTTTCCAACAGCCATACATTTGAGAAAGAAAAATATTATTCAATTAAGCAAAATATTTTGGATACCTCATTATTTCTAAGTGAAAAATTAAAGAAGTGAGTTCCTCCACAGAGTAAGTGAGGGGGAAAATCATAGTACTAATTAAGAAAGCCAAGGGTTTTATGCAAATTATTTTTTCACTCAAGACAGTCTAATGAATGCGCCTGAAGTCGATTTGTGTGTGTTTTTGCCAAGTTGACAGCTGGCTCGGAGGAAGGTCAGGCGGAATCAGACGTGCACACAGCATAATCCTTCAGATTGGCAGCTCTGCCCCCTGGTCACTGTTTGATTATCTCCCAAATTGCTGTATTTCACAGAGATAATGATTTTTATGGTCACAGATTTGAAGACAACTGCTGTATCCTCGGGGTTGTCGTTGCAAAAGGAGATACTGCTGCTTCTTTGGAAGAATATATATACAGTGTGTATATATATATAATATATATATATATATATATATATATATATATATATATATATATTTCCTTTATTTATACATACCTTTCACAAAGAGTATTAATAAAAAATAATAAAAAAAAAATTCTCGGGTCAATAAAAGCACTTAATGCCTTGTTGTGTGAGACATCCCAGAAGCTCTTATTTCTTTACTTAAAAATACACATTATCAGCACAGAAAGAGAGGATTTGGGTAAGACTGACTGTTAATATATTATTTTCCTCATCCAGGTGCTGCTTCTCCCCACTTAGATGTAGAACATGTAAATACAAGGTGCATCTGTGTGCTTGAGCTGTCAATATGTTATAAGACCTGAAGCAGGAGACGGTGTTGGGTCACGCAACAAGTCACATGCCCATGGCTACTCTGCCAGTCCCAGCATGAGTCCATCCAAGGGTAAGGCTATGCCTGTGTAGGAGTATGACACCTGTTAAGTCTGCGCTAGTAATGGTATTTTAATTACCCATGACTTAAAGCACAGTCTAGCAGAAAAAGCATAGGGGGAATATTCATTTAAATCAAAGGTACAGGAAGGGTGTGCACTAGCTGACCACACACAGGTCACTTTGCATGGAGTCACAGTTTTGGGACAGAATATTTGGCAGTAGGGATGGGCGAATTTGACCGTTTTGTTTCACAAAAAACGGTCAAAATGCTGCTGACGCCCATTAAAGTCTGTGGGTGTCAACATTTTTTTGATGCCTGTCTTTTTTTTTTGACGCACGACGCCATACAAGTCTATTGGCGTCATTTCCGCGGTGAAACAAGGAGAAAAAAATTGCCCATCCCTATATGGCAGTAAATGAATTGAATTCCATCCCAGTTGGGTGGTCAAAGCAGTTATAGGAATAGAAAGATTCTACAACCGGACTCTTCATTGTGAATACCCAGTAATGTTAAACATGCTTGAGGAATTTTTGTAATCTGCATGTTAAATCTGTTTCATTTTGGCATGTGTGGAGCTCTGCAGTATAATGGAGCAGTGGGAGAAACCAGAGTGACATCATAGGGGCTTTCTGTAATAAAGCAGCCTTCATGTTTAAAAAATAAGACCAGTGTAGTGTTCTACTAATAAAGGATCAACTGGGTAACATCAGCTAAATAAATATATATTTTATATAACTAAAGCCAGTCCCCCTCTGATTGTAGGTCTCATAGATGAGTTCTTGGGTCTGCTTCTGGTTCATAATGACCCTGTCTATTGGCCTGTTCCTATTTTACACTGGCAGTCTTGGCTCATGATTGACCTTGACTACACTTCTTGCCTAATTCTTCTGGTACCTCTGCATTGGACAAAAGTTTCCAACTCTCAGAACCATGCTTCTCATTTCGATGAATTATTGGGTCAGCTTCTGATTTATATTAACCCTGGTTATTGGCCTGTTCCTATTTTACACTGCCAGTCTTGGCTCATGATTGACCTTGACTACACTTCTTGCCTAATTCCTCTGGTACCTCTTCATTGGACCAAAGATTCCAACTCTCAGAACCATGCTTCTCATTCGGATGAGTTCTTGGCTCTGCTTTTGACTCATATTGATCCTGGCTATTAACCTGTTCATGTTTTACACTGCCAGTCTTGACCCATTCATGACTGACCTTGACTACAATTCTAGCCTAATCCTTCTGGTGCATCTGCATTGGAAAAAAGTCTTCAACTAATCGAAACATGCTTCCTTTTTTAGCCACACCTCCTGCTCCTGAATGCATTGTGGCCCTGACAGTGAGCAGTCTCTATTAGTGATGAGCAAATCTTTTCCATTTCGTGAGATAATTCGAAAAATGGCAAAAAAAAATGTAAAATGGTGAAAAATTAGCAAAACACATTGAACTCAATAGGCATCAATTTTTTTCCAATTTCAAATACATTAAAGTCAAGGGTAGTGATCGGCCAATAATTTCACCAGGCGCAAATTTGAGTGAAAATTCTCGAATTTTTGGCGAAATGGGAGAAATTCACCTATCACTAGTCAAGGGGTATTTTCTTGTGGTGACTTTTTTGTTGATTCAAAACCAAAAGATGTTGGCAAGCAGTCCGTGGTCCACTCGTAGTCTATCGTAGAGTAAAATCATTCAAGTTTATTTCAGCAGGTTAAAAACATTACAGTCCTGGAGCATTTCGTATCAAAGATTTTACTTTACAAGTGGACCATGGACTGCTTGCCAACATTTTTGGTTTTGAAAGCACATCACCTACAGCTACAAGTTTGGGTCATTGCACCTGGCCCACTCGTTTACTTTGGTGAGTGCATTGAAATAAAGTGTCTGTGAGCCAAGAAATGTTGGACCTGGGGAATGTACACCCAGGTCATCGGGTCTAAAGGGTGAGAACATTTTTGGCTTTAAGGAGGCAATTAGTTGTTTATAAATATATGGACTGAGTGGGATTGAGTTATTCCCCTAATATACATATATGCCTCATACATAATTGGAAGTTGGAATTGAGCTTAATCCTCTTGTTTAGTGTATTTCAAAATACTTTTTTTGTTGAGGCAAAATTTCTCACGGTGGAATTTTGCCTGGCAAAAAAATGTGCTCATCACTAGACTCTATTTTCATAGAGAATCTTCTCCAATTATTAATATTCTTTATCAGACTATTTTTATATATTTTTTATTAAATTTATATTTCCCCTTTTAACTAAATTCTCCCAGTGGCCTTATATAGTGAAAAAAGAGATATGGTCACCAAGGCAATACTACTTTCTGAAAGTCAGATATACAGCTCCCCTGTTTACTCACTTTGCCTGATCTGTGCACATGTACCCCCAATTCACTCACTTCCATCCTCTCCAAACACTGGACCTCAAGTTGAGGCCCCACAGTTGCGCCCAAGGCATGTGAGTATATTGTGGTTCAATGTGCACTCGTTGAGACCAGTTTTTTTTCCTGCTCTTAAACCTCAATAATACTATAGGAAAGCTGAAAACAGAATCAATCTGTGACTCACGACATGACCGAGGTGCTTGCAGCAGCAAAAATTCTGTATATTTTCCAATGAGAACTTTTCTAAAATCTGGTATAAATCAGCAATTACTCTGAAATCAAATCATCCACTGTTTGGGTATATTTAATTGTCATAATAAATATATAAATGTAAAACCTGCAAGTTATAGGCAACCCTGTATATTTCAGATTGGGGGGTGAAATCCATAAAGAGAGAATATCATCTCCTGCACCAAGTGCATTTATTTAATGAATACACCAATGGATATATTGAATGTAGGATGGAGAGGTTTCTCTTCTACTCACCCATGGGAAGTTGATGGAAGATGCAGTTAGATGTGATTATTAGGATTATCTGGAAATGATTTACAGGACTGAATAGCAGCTCTGACTTTATGCTTGTGAGTCGCTCAAGTCATTTATATTTATTTGTATATTGTGTTGGCAATATTTGTATCACATAATCATATAACAGGCATTTCCCATTGTTTTGTAGTGATTTGATTTGTATGCTAAGAGACTGCGCCAGCAACTGTCTCTACTGTGTACTATGTGGTGCATCTACTGCTGCGGGGAATTGTGTTTATGCACAAATTACTTTTCATTCTTACGGAGTCGCAATACTAGTGCATGTTTTGTCTGCGGCTGATTCAATTTACAGCCTGTTAGAAGATAGTCCTCATCACATTGAAGTGTTCTCTATATGGAGTATTTCCCACTGAGAGTGCAGGTGGATATCAGGGTGTATGGCGTGTCTCATTACTTCTAATGCATGGAGTGGGGGAGGGGCTTAACCAATGTTGGTCATGTGATTAATAACAGCTGGATAATTCTATCACTGCAGACTTTATACAATGCAATTGAACCTAGTCCTTAGCAGTACTGGCCACCATGGGGCCCCTGAAGCTTGAACCTACTCAGAACTATTGCTTCTAACCCCTTTGTCAAATCCTGCGTCAAATCCTGTGCCCCCTTATACCAATAATTAAATAGTGTTTCACTCTAAGTAGCTCTTGCTCTAGGAAGACGTATAGCTGATACTGCGGGCTGAGAAGGCATTAGAAGGGGTATCACTGTCTACTTGATGAGCGGATTTATTCGCCAGGCGCGAATTGGCGGCGAATAAATTCGCAAAATGGCCACGAAAATTTCCTGGTAAAAATTCACCAGCGTCCAAAAAAAAAGTTGCCGTGTCCAAAAAAACGGTGCAGTTTCGCAAATTTTCCGCCATTTTGCGAATTTCGCTGGAAATTCACAAATTTTCCAGCGAAGCGAATCTACGCAAATTCGCCCATCACTATCTACTTTTGTCTCAGGCTCAGCCTTCTTTGTCTCCAGGGTTCCAGCAATTCAGCAGTATGCTTAGCCTCTTTGTTTGGGGTAGTCTGCTGCTCATGTTCTTGTGGTTTCTCTATTTGCTGTGCTTGTCCACCTCTGTCTGTGGAGCAAGTTGAATTTAACTTCCATGGGATTTTCTAGAAAAATTATTGGCTAATGGGTCCTTAAAGGCCGCCAAAAAAATAATTCAAAATCCTATTTTATCACATTAGACAAGCAAAATTAACTTTAATTACACTGTATAAATTATAAGAATCTTATTTCTTCAGCCTGGGAACTCATATTTATAGCAAGCAGGCAGGAGCCATTTTGTGGACACTGTTATTAAGTCAAGTCTTGTATCATCTCAGAATCTTGTTTGTGCACCAGAATGGGGGACCTGATGTCCATCCCCATGTCCTGGTTACACAATTAAACAGTGAAAAATGTGGGGAGAATGTGGGTAGAGCAGTGACATGTAGGAAGTGCTGAATGGAAAGTGAAAGTAATTGTCTGCCTAAGGCATAGAGGAGGGGCAGACAATATTTGATTGACAGCTGAGATTTTCAAATGAGTTCACAACTATGAATTCTTTAATAAAAATTAGAAATTGGATTTCATGTTTAATTTGAAAAGGACTTTTATTATACAGATTTTTGTATCTGGGTGACAGGTCCACTTTAATGGGCTCTGTGATTCTGTACTCTTAGGGGTTATTTATCAAAATCTAACATTTTCTCACTATTTTCTGAAAACCACTCCTACCAAATCTGTATGGATTTCCCCACCCTATTTATCATTACATTTTCATGAAAATTTCTAGTGAGGGAAAAGACTCGATGAAATTGTTAAAAAAAAATCTAAAACGCATAATTTTTTTTTTGGAAAACTCAACTTTTTTTTCGATTTGACTCCTAAAAACTGAGAATTTTTTTGCATTTGATGCCCTAAATCCTGAAATCTTGGGATTATTGAACAAAACAGATCAGGATATCTTCAAAATGTCAATGGGACATCTGCCATTGACTTCTACATGAACTCACCAGGTCTGAGTTGGAGTACTTTTTTATTTGTGTTTTTTCCTCTATAAAAAAAATGGTATTTTCCCCCTTTAAAAGTGTTACCAGAAAAAAATCGGACTTTAATATATAACCCCCTAATTGTCTACCTATAGTAGCAGAGTGGTCAACATTGCCTTGGAATGATCAGTGTCTGCGTAGATGCCAAATTCTCTCCGGGTATGTATTTGTGTTTTTGAATGTAAAAGAAAAACATTGTAATCTCCATAGCAACAACAACCGCAGTGAATGATTACAATTTGTAGAGGACTTTATGATACAGAAGCAATGATTAACATAATTGCAAATAAGAACTGTGCTGCAGATGCCTAAAGGGTAGTTCATAAGGGGACACTGCTTAGTTAAATAAAGAAGTTTGGGAGAAGGACCTTGCAGTATATACACAACCATGTCTCTGTGTTTCCACTAGAGAACCAGCTAACAGTGTAGAATATTAGACGTTATAGATGAAAAGTCTCCTGCATCCATACTGCACCTGTTTTTTATATACTGAACTTACACGGGGCTAAAGTTTGAGCTTGTCAATAGCAGCAATGATCCAGGACTTCAAACTTGTCACAGTGGGTCACCAACTTGGAAAGTGATCAAACGAAGAGCTCCGAGTGCCATCCCACCTGCGACTTAGATTCTAGCCGGCGGGAAGGCTTTTCAGGGAGATTAGTCACCTGAAGAAGAGGCGATTTGTCGTCGGACGACTAAATCTCCCCGAATCTTAGCGTGTGTCACAAGCCTAAAAGTGTCTGAAATCTCAAATGTAATTTATTGTGTGTCAAGACTTGCCTCCAATACAGATCTATGAAATGCTAGATCAGGGGTCCCCAACCTTTTTTACCCGTGAGCCACATTCAAATTTAAAAAGAGTTGGAGAGCAACACAAGCATAAAATAGTCCCTTGGGGTGCCAAATAAGGGCTGTGATTGGCTATTTGGTTGCCCCTATGTGGACTGGCAGTCTACAAGAGGCTCTACTTGGTACTATACTTAGTTTTTATGCAATTAAAACTTGCTTCCAAGCCTGGAATTCAAAAATAAGCATCTGCTTTGAAGGACATAGAGAGAAACATCCAAGGGGTTGGAGAGCAACTTCTACTGGTTGGGGATCACTGCGCTAGATGTTTCACCGCAACTTTACAAATTCATCTATGAACTATTTTTTCAAAATCTGTACACTGTTTCATCTCCTAGCGTGTGCCGGCATGTAAGGTCCACAATTTCATTAAAATAGCAAATCTTCCTAAACCATCTTTACAGTGCACACTCCTGGGGCAATTACATGTCATGGTACAACAACAAGGTAAATGATTAAAACTGATACATATTTGCTTCAATTTCACGGAAAAAAAAGCAAAGGTGAGTGATGACAAGCAAGTGAAAAATGTATGATAATGTAGAAGCCAAACCATCTGTTATCTTGTCATGCTAAAACAGGATAAGTGCATGTGACAGTATACATCAAAGGAATTCAGAGCTGATGTAGGGAAATTATTGCAGATGAGGAAGCTTATACATATCATTTTGAAAATATTTTTGTGATGAGGTTCAATTTGATTGAAGGTTATTTTCATATTATATATATTCATATTATATTTACAGCACATATAAGGGACCTGTTTTCCAGAATGCTACGACTTGGGGTTTTCCAAATAACAAAGTCTATAAGTATAGACTTTGTGTGATTAAAACAACTCATCCCATCTATCCTATCCATTTAGGATAAATCTTCCAAGATAGTTGAGAAGAATGGTGTCCTCATAATAAGACTACAGTGTTTGTACCAGGTACTTAAAAGGGTTGTTCACCTTTGAGTTAACATTTAGGGGCACATTTACTAAGGGTCGAATTTCAAAGTTAAAAAACGACGAAATTCGACCATCGAATTTGATACTTCGAATTTTCGATCGAAAACGGGCGTTTCCGATCGAAGTATAAATCGTTTGATCGTTGTAAAGTCGAACGATTTTACAAAAAAATACTTCAACTACTCAAAACTTAGGCAAACACAAATGTTATAGAAGATCCCCATAGGCTAAACAGCAATTCAGAAGGTTTAAGGTGGCAAAGTGTCGAATTCGAAGTTTTTTAAAGAGACAGTAGAATTTGCGAAGTTTTTCAATTCAAATTGAATTTTGGCCTATTCGATGGTCAAAGTACTAAAATATTACTTTGAAATTTGCATTTTGAAAATTCTTAGTAAATGAGCCCCTTAGTATGATGTAGAGAGGGATATTCTGAGACACTTTGCAATTGGTTTTCATTTATTATTTGAGATTTTTGAGCATTTTATTCAGCAACGAATTACACTAGAAACCATGCATTGATTTGAATAAGAGACTGGAATATGAATAGGAAAAACCTGAATAAATAGCTGAGTAATCAAAAGCAGCAATAACAATAATTTTGTAGCCTAACAGAGCAATTTTTTTAGATGGGGTCAGTGACCCCCCATATGAAAGCTGGAAAGAGTCGGAAGAAGAAGGCAAATATTTATATAATATTAATAATTATATAAACTATAAAAATACTATAAAAAACTATATTAAAATTCTAAATATAGAACATTTTTCCATGGCTTGGCTACATTTGTTTAGAAATCAGAGAAGGACAAAAGTAGGACAGAGAAGGCGCAAGTGTCCTCCATAACACACTATGCAGCCAATTAAATAAATCACTACTTTTTCAGGTTGGGCTTTTTGACACCAATAATCTGAAAAGTCGAGGGAAAAAAGCACATCTATTTTTGGATTTATCCGACAAAATTGCGACATTTCTGAATCCAAAAATATGCCAGCCAAAACCTGTTGAAATCATGTAGAAGTGAAAGGCAGATGGTCCCTTTTACAAACGGAGGATCTTTCTTTGATTTATGGTTTTAGAGGTTTTTCAGCAACACATTCGTGCATTTTTGGTTTGGATTTTTTTTGACAGATTTATCAAGGGTCGAATTTCGAGTTCATGGGAGTTTGTAAAAATTCCCATGACCCCAATGAACTCGAAATTGGAGGATAAAAGAACGACCAATTGATTTTTTTTAAAAAAAAACTAATTTTTCAAATTGTGGTTAATGGGATCGACCCTCTAACTCAAATGTAAATTGAATTGATTTTTATTCGAGTTTTTTAACCAAAAAAAACACGATTTTCAGGGTGTTTTTCATCAAAAAAAACACGATTTTCAGGATGTTTCCAAGCAATTCCAAATTTTTCAACAAAAAAAAAACATGATTTTTAGGATGTTTCCAAACAATTCAAATTGATTCCAGGACATCCCCCACAGGCTAAAACAGCTATTCGGCAGGTTTAAGGTGGCAAATAGTAGGGATGGCGCGAACTGTTCGCCGGCGAACTTGTTCGCGCGAACATCGGGTGTTCACGCTCGCCGGAAGTTCGCGAACGTCGCGCGACGTTCGCCATTTTGGGTTCGCCATTGTTGGCGCTTTTTTTTGCCCTCTCACCCCAGACCAGCAGGTACATGGCAGCCAATCAGGAAGCTCTCCCCTGGACCACTCCCCTTCCCTATAAAAACCGAAGCCCTGCAGCGTTTTTTCACTCTGCCTGTGTGTGCTGAAGAGATAGTGTAGGGAGAGAGCTGCTGCCTGTTAGTGATTTCAGGGACAGTTGAAAGTTTGCTGGCTAGTAATCGTGTTGATACTGCTCTGTTATTGGAGGGACAGAAGTCTGCAGGGGTTTGAGGGACATTTAAGCTTAGGTAGCTTTGCTGGCTAGTAATCTACCTTCTACTGCAGTGCTCTGTATGTAGCTGCAGTGGGCAGCTGTCCTGCTTCTGATCTCATCTGCTGACTGCTGCAATAACAGTAGTCCTTGTAAGGACTGCTTTTATTTATTTTTTTGTTGTTTTACTACTACTACTACTACTACTACTATAAGAGCCCAGTGCTATTAGTCTAGCAGTGTTGGGGAGTGGGACTGGTGTGCTAATCTGCTGCTCCTAGTAGTTCAGCAGCACCAACTTTAATTTTTTTTTTTTTAATATTCATTTTTTTTTTATTTTACTTTTTTTTATTTTACTACCGCTGTAGTAGTGTATAAGTTGACCTTTTAGGCATTATTTGCCCTGTAGGCATTTTTTGCCCAGTGTGTTATTCAACCAACTGCCATCTAGCTGTGTGACCTTGTTCACATTCTCTCTAAATATCCATAATATTACCGTCTCCAGAAAAAACACCGGAGTGACTTTTTTCAAGCAGCCATAATATATTTTACGTAATCCGTATCCATCGCTGTATTAGTGTATAAGTTGACCTTTTAGGCATTATTTGCCCTGTAGGCATTTTTTGCCCAGTGTGTTATTCAACCAACTGCCATCTAGCTGTGTGACCTTGTTCACATTCTGTCTAAATATCCATAATATTACCGTCTCCAGAAAAAACACCGGAGTGACTTTTTTCAAGCAGCCATAACATATTTTACGTAATCTGTATCCATCGCTGTAGTAGTGTATAAGTTGACCTTTTAGGCATTATTTGCCCTGTAGGCATTTTTTGCCCAGTGTGTTATTCAACCAACTGCCATCTAGCTGTGTGACCTTGTTCACATTCTGTCTAAATATCCATAATATTTCCGTCTCCAGAAAAAACACCGGAGTGACTTTTTTCAAGCAGCCATAATATATTTTACGTAATCCGTATCCATCGCTGTAGTAGTGTATAAGTTGACCTTTTAGGCATTATTTGCCCTGTAGGCATTTTTTGCCCAGTGTGTTATTCAACCAACTGCCATCTAGCTGTGTGACCTTGTTCACATTCTGTCTAAATATCCATAATATTACCGTCTCCAGAAAAAACACCGGAGTGACTTTTTTCAAGCAGCCATAACATATTTTACGTAATCTGTATCCATCGCTGTAGTAGTGTATAAGTTGACCTTTTAGGCATTATTTGCCCTGTAGGCATTTTTTGCCCAGTGTGTTATTCAACCAACTGCCATCTAGCTGTGTGACCTTGTTCACATTCTGTCTAAATATCCATAATATTACCGTCTCCAGAAAAAACACCGGAGTGACTTTTTTCAAGCAGCCATAATAAATTTTACGAGATCCGTATCCACCGCTGTAGTAGTGTATACGTTGATCTTGTGGGCAGTATTTGCACAGTGTTTTCTTCAAACCGCCATCTAGCTGTGTGAGCTTGTTCACATTTTGTCTAAATATTGATAATATTATCGTCTCTAGAAAAACCACTTGAGTTACTTTTTTTCAAGCAGCATTCATATATTTTACGTAATCCGTATCCACCGCTGTGTATACGTTGACCTTGTAGGCATTATTTGCACAGTGTTTTCTTCAAACCGCCATCTAGCTGTGTGAGCTTGTTCACATTTTGTCTAAATATTGATAATATTATCGTCTCTAGAAAAACCACTTGAGTTACTTTTTTTCAAGCAGCATTCATATATTTTACGTAATCCGTATCCACCGCTGTGTATACGTTGACCTTGTAGGCATTATTTGCACAGTGTTTTCTTCAAACCGCCATCTAGCTGTGTGAGCTTGTTCACATTTTGTCTAAATATTGATAATATTATCGTCTCTAGAAAAACCACTTGAGTTACTTTTTTTCAAGCAGCATTCATATATTTTACGTAATCCGTATCCACCGCTGTGTATACGTTGACCTTGTAGGCATTATTTGCACAGTGTTTTCTTCAAACCACCATCTAGCTGTGTGAGCTTGTTCACATTTTGTCTAAATATTGATAATATTATCGTCTCTAGAAAAACCACTTGAGTTACTTTTTTTCAAGCAGCATTCATATATTTTACGTAATCCGTATCCACCGCTGTGTATACGTTGATCTTGTAGGCATTATTTGCACACTGTTTTCTTCAAACCGCCATCTAGCTGTGTGAGCTTGTTCACATTTTGTCTAAATATTGATAATATTATCGTCTCTAGAAAAACCACTTGAGTTACTTTTTTTCAAGCAGCATTCATATATTTTACGTAATCCGTATCCACCGCTGTGTATACGTTGACCTTGTAGGCATTATTTGCACACTGTTTTCTTCAAACTGCCATCTAGCTGTGTGTATTATCGTTTCCAGAAAAACCAACTGAGCTTTTGTTGTTGTTGTTTTTTTAAAAATAATGCCAGGCAAAGGCAGGCCGCCACGCAGAGGCCGTGCTAGGGGCCGTGCTGCTATGCAATCCTGTGGCCCTAGCAAATTGCCCAGTTTTAAAAAGCCAATGACCCTGAACTCCCAAAATGCTGAAGAGGTAGTTGACTGGCTTACACAGCACACCCCATCCTCTACCGTTTCTAACTTTACCACAACATCCTCCTCATCCTCCACTGCTATGGCCACCCCACGTAACACTTCCTCCACCACCGGTGCCCCTTCTTCACTGGAGTCAGAGGAGTTATTTTCCCATGAGTTTCTTGAACTGAGTAATGCGCAACCATTATTGCCAGAAGAAGATGAAGGAGATGAGGACGTTACACCAGATTTAATTCTGGCAGAGAACACGACAGAGATGGACATAATGATGAGTGATGAGGAGGAGGTCCCCGCTGCTGCTTCCTTCTGTGATGTGTCAGAAGAAATTGATGCATCTGAGGAGAATGATGATGAGGAGATTGATGTTTTGTGGGTGCCTAGTAGAAGAGAGCAAGAGGAGGGTAGTTCAGATGGAGAGACGGAGAGTCAGAGAGGCAGTAGGAGAATAAGACTTAGAAGAAGCAGGGAGGACAGCCCGCAGGGATCAGTAGGGCAACAACATGTATCGGCACCTGTGTTCAGCCGGCCAACGCACCCGCCATTGCCGCCAATGCCGCCAACTTCTACTGTTACCGCCAGATCGCACACTTCCAAAAAGTCAGCAGTGTGGGATTTTTTTAATGTGTGTGCCTCTGACAAAAGCATTGTAATTTGCAATGAGTGCAGTCAGAAACTGAGCCTTGGTAAGCCCAACAGCCACATAGGTACAACTTCTATGCGAAGGCACATGAGCGGCAAGCACAAAGCACTTTGGGAGCAACACCTCAAAGGCAACAGGCAAACTAAAAGCCACACTCCTTCTGGTCCAGCATCTTACTGCTCTACCTCTGCTCTCCTTGACCCGTCTGAACCACCCTCCACTCCGCCTTCCACCTTGACCACCTGTTCCCATTCCCAGTCATCTGCCACCAGCCAAGTTTCTGTGAAGGCCATGTTTGAGCGTAAGAAGCCAATGTCTGACTGTCACCCCCTTGCCCGGCGTCTGACAGCTGGCTTGTCTGCACTCTTAGCCCGCCAGCTTTTACCATACCAGCTGGTGGACTCTGAGGCCTTCCGCAAATTTGTAGCAATTGGGACACCGCAGTGGAAGGTACCCAGCCGCAATTTTTTTTCTAAAAAGGGAATACCACACCTGTACCAACATGTGCAGAGCCAAGTTACCGCATCTCTGTCACTTAGTGTTGGGCCAAAGGTCCATATGACTACTGACGCATGGTCCTCCAAGCATGGTCAGGGCAGGTATGTCACCTACACTGCCCACTGGGTGAACTTGGTAATGGCTGGGAAGCAGGGAATGGGTAGCTCAACAACAACAACAGTGGAGTTGGTGTCACCGCCACGGATTGCACGCGGTTCTGCCACCACCTCTACTCCTCCATCGCTCTCTACCTCGTCTTCTTCCTCTTCTTCTTCTTACTCTGCTGCTGGGTCCTCCTTCTCCTCCTCCACACCTGTGCACCCCCAGCTCCCCCTAGGCTATTCGACGTGCCAGGTACGCCGTTGTCACGCTGTCTTGGGGATGACGTGCCTGGAAAGCAAAAACCATACCGGATCTGTACTCCTGTCATCTCTGCAGTCACAGGCCGATCGGTGGCTGACCCCACACCAACTGCAGATCGGAAAAGTGGTGTGTGACAATGGAAGCAATCTGTTGGCAGCGTTGAGACTGGGCAATTTAACACATGTGCCCTGCATGGCACATGTGTTAAATTTAATAGTCCAACGTTTTGTCTCCAAGTACCCAGGATTCCAGGACGTTCTCACCCAGTCCAGAAAGGTGTCGGCCCATTTCAGACGTTCCTACACAGCCATGGCACGCCTTGCTGACATTCAGCAGCGCTACAACATGCCAGTCAGGCGTTTGATTTCTGACAGCCAGACTCGCTGGAATTCAACGCTCCTTATGTTGGAACGTCTGCTGCAACAACAAAGGGCCGTCAACGAGTACCTTTTTGAACTGGGTGGTAGGACTGGATCTGCAGAGCTGGGGATTTTTTTCCCCCGTTACTGGGTGCTTATGCGCGATGCCTGCAGGCTCATGCGACCTTTTGAAGAGGTGACAAATATGGTCAGTCGCACCGAAGGCACCATCAGCGACCTAATACCCTTCGCTTTCTTCCTGGAGCGTGCCGTGCGACGAGTGACAGATGAGGCTGTAGACCAGCGTGACGAGGAGCTGGAAGCGCACGATTTATGGTCGGAATCACCAGAACGAACCCAGGCACCTGCTGCAACGCAGGGAGAGGTGCCAGAAGTGGAGTCAGAGGAGGAAGGTGGCTTTGTGGAGGAGGAGGAGGAGGACCAACAGGAGCAGGCTTCCCAGGGGGCTACTGGTGATGTTTTGGGGACCCCTGGTCTTGTACGTGGCTGGGGGGAGGAGACCGTGGATGATGCAGTCCTTGATAATGAGGAAGCGGAGATGGATAGCTCTGCATCCAACCTTGTGAGAATGGGGTCTTTCATGCTGTCATGCCTGTTGAAGGACCCCCGTATCAAGAGGCTTAAGGAGAAGGACCTGTACTGGGTCGCAACGCTACTAGACCCTCGGTACAAGCATAAAGTGTCAGAAATGTTACCAACATACCACAAGTCCGAAAAGATGCGGCATTTACAAATCAGCCTGCAAAACATGTTGTACAATGCTTTTAAGGGTGATGTCACTTCAGGAACTCATCAACATTCCAGGGGCAGAGGTGCCAGTAATCCTGCCACGAGCACACCTGCAAGGACAAAGCCCTTTGGCCGGTCTGTAACGTCAGACATGCAAATGTTTTTCTGTCCAAGGCAGCGCCACAACCCTTCTGGATCCACCCTCAAAGAACGCCTCGACCGGCAGGTAGCGGACTACCTGGCATTAACTGCAGATATCGACACTCTGAGGAGCGATGAACCCCTGGACTACTGGGTGCGCAGGCTTGATCTGTGGCCAGAGCTGTCACAATTTGCCATGAACCTCTTGTCTTGCCCAGCCTCAAGTGTGCTCTCAGAAAGGACCTTCAGTGCAGCAGGAGGGATTGTAACTGAGAAGAGAACTCGCCTAGGTTACAAAAGTGTCGATTACCTGACCTTTATTAAAATGAATGAGGGGTGGATCTCGGAGGGTTACTGCACGCCGGAAGACTTGTTCTGACTTCTATGCAGCTGTCCTTCTCTTCAAGCCTCATGACTCCACACACAGCTGTCCTTTAGCGTCCTCCTCCCTCCGCCACCGTTACAAACTAGGGTGCAAACCCTACTGGTTTAATTTTTTCTGGCCTCTGTGCTTCAGTGGCTGCAACCAAAAAAACTGGGCAAACAATGTCTACAAGGTCAACGTATGGCGAAAAATGACTATTTTCAGCATTTATATGGCATATTTTTTCTGGCAACTGTGCTTCAGTGGCTGCGTCCAAAAAAATGCATATTTTCTGCATTTATATGGCATAATTTTTCTGGCCTCTGTGCTTCAGTGGCTGCAACCAAAAAAATGCATATTTTCTGCATTTATATGGCATAATTTTTCTGGCCTCTGTGCTTCAGTGGCTGCAACCAAAAAAATTTATATTTTCAGCATTTATATGGCATAATTTTTCTGTCAACTGTGCTTCAGTGGCTGCGACCAAAAAAATGCATATTTTCTGTATTTATATGGCATAATTTTTCTGGCCTCTGTGCTTCAGTGGCTGCAACCAAAAAAATTTATATTTTCAGCATTTATATGGCATAATTTTTCTGTCAACTGTGCTTCAGTGGCTGCGACCAAAAAAATGCATATTTTCTGCATTTATATGGCATAATTTTTCTGGCCTCTGTGCTTCAGTGGCTGCAACCAAAAAAATTTATATTTTCAGCATTTATATGGCATAATTTTTCTGGCAACTGTGCTTCAGTGGCTGCGACCAAAAAAATGACTATTTTCAGCATTTATATGGCATATTTTTTCTGGCCTCTGTGCTTCAGTGGCTGCGGCCAAAAAAACTGGGCAAACAATGCCTACAAGGTCAACGACGTTGACCTTGTAGGCATTGTTTGCCCAGTTTTTTTGGCCGCAGCCACTGAAGCACAGAGGCCAGAAAAAATATGCCATATAAATGCTGAAAATAGTCATTTTTTGCCATACGTTGACTCAACGTATATGGCAAAAAATGACTATTTTCAGCATTTATATGGCATATTTTTTCTGGCAACTGTGCTTCAGTGGCTGCGTCCAAAAAAACTGGGCAAACAATGTCTACAAGGTCAACGTATGGCGAAAAATTACTATTTTCAGCATTTATATGGCATATTTTTTCTGGCAACTGTGCTTCAGTGGCTGCGTCCAAAAAAACTGGGCAAACAATGTCTACAAGGTCAACGTATGGCGAAAAATTACTATTTTCAGCATTTATATGGCATATTTTTTCTGGCAACTGTGCTTCAGTGGCTGCGTCCAAAAAAACTGGGCAAACAATGCCTACAAGGTCAACGTATGGCAGTTGTTTAAAGAGAACAGTAGATTACTAGCCAGCAAAGCTACCTAAGCTAAAATGTCCCTCAAATCCCTGCAGACTTCTGTCCCTCCAATACAGAGCAGTATCAAGCAGATTACTAGCCAGCAAACTTACTATCATCTGTCCCTGAAATCACTAACAGCTCTCCCCCTACACTATCTCTTCCAAGCACACACAGGCAGATTTTTCAGATACATTTTTGCCCTTGATCCACCTCTGGCATGCCACTGTCCAGGTCGTTGCACCCTTTAAACAACTTTAAAATCATTTTTCTGGCCAGAAATGTCTTTTTTAGATGTTAAAGTTCGCCTTCCCATTGAAGTCTATGGGGTTCGCGAACCGTTCGCGAACCGCTCGCATTTTTGCGCAAGTTCGCGAATATGTTCGCGAACTTTTTTTCCGACGTTCGCTACATCCCTAGCAAATAGTCGAATTCGAATTCTTAAAGGGTCAGTACATGATACATTTAGGAAATTCAAATTCAATTTTTTTTAAAAAAACTCAAATAGAATTTTAACCATTCCCTAGTAGAATTTCAATAAAATAAACTCAAAAATTCCAATTTAAAATTTCGAAATTCAAATTTGAAATTCAAATTTTCACTTTGACCCTTGATAAATCATATAAATCTACCCCTCATTGTTTTAGAGAAAGTGGTTTCAAAAACCTCTAACACCACTAAAATGAGATAAATGCTCTAAATATGACATTACCTGTACAGAGAGACTTCAAGGCAAAAGGGAAGGTTTAGTAACTATTACATTTTAAATTATTTTATTACTCACTCAAATCAGTGTTGTCTAAGCTAAGGGGCTGCCCCAGAACAATGACTGAAGGTTAAAGGGATACTGTCATGGGAAAACATGTTTTTTCAAAACGCATCAGTTAATAGTTCTGCTCCAGCAGAATTCTGCACTGAAATCCATTTCTCAAAAGAGCAAACAGATTTTTTTATATTCTATTTTGAAATCTGACAAGGGGCTAGACATTTTGTCAATTTCTCAGCTGCCCCTGGTCATGTGACTTGTGCCTGCACTTTAGGAGAGAAATGCTTTCTGGCAGGCTGCTGTTTTTCCTTTTCAATGTAACTGAATGTGTCTCAGTGGGACATGGGTTTTTACTATTGAGTGTTGTTCTTAGATCTACCAGGCAGCTGTTATCTTGTGTTATGGAGCTGTTATCTGGTTACCTTCCCATTGTTCTTTTGTTTGGCTGCTGGGGGGGGAGGGAGGGGGTGATATCAGTCTAACTTGCAGTACAGCAGTAAAGAGTGATTGGAGTTTATCAGAGCACAAGTCACATGACTTGGGGCAGCTGGGAAATTGACAATATGTCTAGCCCCATGTCAGATTTCAAAATTGAATATAAAAAAATCTGTTTGCTCTTTTGAGAAATGGATTTCAGTGCAGAATTCTGCTGGAGCAGCACTATTAACTGATTCATTTTGAAAAAATTTTTCCCATGACAGTATCCCTTTAATTAGGGAGAAATTTGGAAAGAATTTTTATCTATTTGGCCTCAGGGGACAAGTTTAAATACACTTTTAATAATACTACATATCCAAAAAAATTATCCCACACCGCCTGGGCCATAAGTGATAACCACAGTGACAAAATTAAAAACGAAAGTAATTTTCTCTGTTTCTATGTGCAATCATACTGCTGTTCTGTAGATCTTTATGTTCCCCAGAATGGTTTCAATTAATCCATTTTCCCTTTTCTAGGTTCACTTGGCAGAGCACAACATATAAACATTCCTGTATTCCTGTTGAGGTAAATGAAGATGATTACCATTGCTGCTATTGATGATGAATTTGACCTTATTATTAAAATGCAGTATTTTGAGGGGCACATGAAGAGGCTTGTTATTTTTGAAAAGTAATAATATACCAAGCAGAATTTTAGCATGCTGCTTAATATTCCATTTATTTTTCCTATCATAAATTTCTGCCAAAATTGTCCATGTGAATATCAACGTTTCATCTACATTTATGCATGGTGGGAAATCATAATAAAGCAAAAGCGAGAGACTGCAAAAGTGAGGGCCGTTACCACCCAGTACTTAAAATCAACAATTTATCATCCTAGTGGCATTTGTGGCTCCCCCCCCCCGTTCAAATTATAATTCTCTCTAGGAAAAAGGTTATTCTGCACTTGAAAAATATTTAGAAAGCTGCCCCTGATAAATGAAGTTAATGGTTATAGCCCTTGAGTTTCCTTAATCATTAATCAGTTGGGATATTTCCCAACATTAGAAAAAAAAAGGAAATATCATGTCTTGCTTTAAAAAAAAACATAAAACCTTAAACCCCACAATTTGTGTGTTTCTATGAGTGTGCTCAGACACTACCAGTGAGCTTTTATGATGAAATCATTGAATAGTAAGCAGGATTTAAGTTATTTGGATCATTTCATGGCAAATTTCTCATAAATTAACACATCTCGTTGTTTACTCGTGTTCTCATGAATAAGACGAACAAAAACGAGATCAATCACCAAACGTTGACATGTTACAAAAAAATCATTTAGACATTCCCATGTGTTGGTGGTGGGGAGAAGTAGCGTTTGAGAAGACCTATTAGTTACCTTCTGAACCTAATGGGTGAACAGGTTACGCCTTTGACATGTGTTTTTAATTTGGAAGAATTTGGAGCAGTTTGAGTTCATTTATTCTACCTGCTCTTCCGTTCATTTTTCTTTTTAGGGGATTTGTTTTTTGTTTTATTGTTGGAGATATATTGTATTACATTTTTTAGGTTTTGTCCATCGTTCCAGTTGGGTGATTAATGTGCTTAAAGGAACATATATTCTTGTTATGAGGTTTAGTGTTATATATGGGAATAGGCTATCCCGGTGCAATTATAGTTTAGTATTTATTAGAGTTCTCTCTCATTTCATGTATGTGCCATGGTAGGTGGTCCAATCCAGTATGTGGATATACATAAAAAATTGCTTTTTGCACAATGATTTAAACATGCTTGGAGCAATAGTTGCCAAAATTTTATACTTCAAACATCACACTTTTCTGAACCAAGCAGGAAGTTTAGCAGTTACAGTTATATAATTTCTACTATAGGTGGCTATTCGCCGGCCTTTGTAAGAATACAGCTTAAAATGAGGTGCTCAATTGATCTGATGGTAGAAAACCCAGAGCAGGCCAAAAAAAATTAAGAAAATATATATACACACACACACACTGGTATGGAGTCCATTTTCTAGAAACCCATTATCTAAAAAGCTCAAAATTATTATAACCCAAATGTTAAAAAAATGATTTCCATTTTTACAGTAAAAAACCCTACCTTGTACTTCCGAGTAATATTCATTCGGTTATTTATTAAAGGGGACCTGTCACCCAAAAAAATTATTTCAAATCCTATTTTATCATGTTAGTCAGGCAAAATAAACTTTAATTACACTATACAAATTATTTGAATCTTGTTTACATCAGTCTTATAAAGACAAATCTTGTATCATCTCAGAGTCTTGTTTGCGCACCACAATGGGGACCTGATCATCATCATCATCATCATTTATTTATATAGCGCTGTCAAAATACGCAGTGCTTTACTGTAGTTATAGCAAACAGGGAATAAATGGTGGATAACAGACAAGGATTACAGAGTACAATAGGGTTTACAAACTAAAAGGTTAGGGTACAATTGAGACATTAGGATTGTATAAACACTTTGTCATTTTTGATACAGCAATGATTAATTAAGGTACATTGAATAGGCCTCTTTAAACCTGATTTTAAAACCTGATTTAAACCTGATGTCCATCCCCATGCCCTGGCTACACAATTAAATGGTTAAGAGAACTGGGGGGGATGTAGGGAGAGCAGTGACACCTAGGAAGTGTTTAATGGAAAGTGAAAGTAATTGCTTGCCCCGCCTCTATGCCTAGGCATAGAGGAGGGGCAGGCAATATTTGATTGACAGCTGATTTTTTTTAATTAGTTTACAACAGCTATGAATGCTTTAATAAAAAAAAAAAAGAAATTGAATTTCATATTTAATTTGAAAAGGACTTTTATTATACAGATTTTTATGTCTGGGTGACGGGTCCACTTTAAAGCCCGATTTAAAAAAAAAACACTATTTTTTCATAGAAAAAAAAAACTCGAATTTTTCAGAATTTATTAAAGTCCGAATAAAGTCGAATAAAAGAGTAACATAGTAACATAATAAGTTAAGTTGAAAAAAGACGCACGTCCATCAAGTTCAACCTTTTTACTCTATTTTAACCTGCCTAACTGCCAGTTGATCCAGAGGAAGGCAAAAACCCCATCTGAAGCCTCTCTAATTTGCCTCAGAGGGGGAAAAAATCTTTCCTGACTCCAAGATCAGACTGTCCCCTCTCTAATTCAATAATGTCCTGTTTGAGTGATGGAGACCAAAACTGTACGGCATATTCTAGATGGGGCCTTACCAGTGCTCTATACAGTGGGACCCCCTCCTCCTGTGACTCTCTGCCCCTTTTAATACAACTCAAGACCTTATTTGCCCTTGATGCTGCTGACTGGCATTACTTGCTACAGACAAGTTTATCATCTACAAGGACTCCAAGCTCCGTCTCCATTATGGATTTGCCTAGTGCAGTCCCATTAAGGGTATAAGTGGATATTGTTACATCCCAGGTGCAGGACTTTACATTTATCAACATTGAATCTCATTTGCCAATTTTGAGCACTCCATCTTAAACCTGCTGAGTTTGTGTACAATTGGAAGATATCCAGATCTGTGCTGGGAGTCATTCAATAATCTAAAGATTTTGTGGTTTTCAGGCAAAAATTGCAGGTTTCGGGCACAAAAAAAAAAATTGCGGTTTTTTGAGACAAATCCAAACAACTTGAGTCTTTTCCTGAACAAGAAATTTTCAGGAAAATTGTTTGCTAAAGTCAGTGCGGATATGGTGTGAGTGTTTTTCAGAAAACAGTGAGAACATTTTGGATTTTGATAAGTAACCTCCTAAATTGGTTACTATGGGTTACTGGACCTGGAGCAAACTTAAGGCGCTATTATTAAATTACTCCCAATAGAATTGATGAAGTAGATGAATAGAATTTGATGATTGGAGAGAGAGTGATTGGTTAATCTATTTAGACCATTGGATGATTCATTAGTGGTGCTTGCGAAGCAAAGCATCACTACTGTTATCTTGCAAACTTATTTTTATTCTTCTTCCGTATGAAAGTTTGGCGCGTAACTAGTCCCGCACCGTTTGTCCTAGACCCATGAATGAGGTGTCAAATCGTGCGGCTTAATCGGGAATGGGGTGGTATGACTTTTCTAAGGGGTGGGTGGTTAATTGCCCCTTGCGGGGGCAATTAACAACCCCAAAAAGTCCCATAGATTAACATTGAGGCCAACTTTTGACGGATTCTAGCGCAGAGAGGGAATCTTGTAGAAACGTTAAATTTACCACATTTGAAGAGGTTTGCGACCTGTGTCAGATGATACCCCACACGAGGGTATAAGTTTTACCCCCGGGGCAGGAGAGGTCCCCAAATTTGCCCCATTGACTTATAATGGGGAATTTATCGAATAATTAGTTTGTCGCAGACCCATGAATGAGGTGTCAAACCGTTCAGCTTATTCGGGAATGGGGTGTTGTGACTTTTCTGTCCTATTTTGGGGACCCAAAAAAGTGAGCGGAGCCGCAAACAGCCAATCAGATTTTCCCTATTGACTTCAATGAGAAAATGTAAACAGCTGTAATTCTCACAGTAATAAAGCCAGAGCTCCCAAACTTGGCACCGTGGGTCACTGGGTGACTGCAGCCAAAATTTACAAAAAGTGGGCGGAGTCTACAACAGCCAATCAAATTTCAGCCATTCAATTAAATAGGAAAATGTTAAACTGCTGCCGCTCTTAGACGTTAATGGCAGCCTCCTCAAAGTTGGCACAGTTGGTCACTGGGGGACTGGGATTAAAATTAAGAAAAGTGGGTGGAGCCAAAACCAACCAATCAGATTTCTTTGATTGGTTTTAATGGGAAAAATTAAGAAGGCTGCCATTCTCTCAGTATTGATGTCAGGGACCTTGAATAGCACAAATGTGGTCGCTGGGGGTTTCCACTTCAAGTTTAGAAAAAGTGGGCGGAGCCACCAACAACCAATCGAATTTCATTCATTGATTTTCAATAGAAAAAAATAAAAATGCTGCCATTTTTACACATTAAATGACAGCATTCCCAAACTTTGGTATGTTAGTCACTGAGTGACTGTGGTTCACAATTAGGAAAAAAAGGGGCGGGGCAACAACAGCCAATCAGATTTCAGCCATTGACCTTAATGAAAAATGATAAACTGCTGCTATTATCACAGTTTAAATGCTAGGTGTACCAAACTCGGCTCAATTACTCACTGGGTAACTGCGGTCAAAATTTAGGAAAAGTGGGTGGAGCCAAGAACAGCCAATCAGATGTTCCCTATTGACTTCAATGAGAAAATGTAAACAGCTGTAATTCTCACAGTATCAAAGCCAGAACTCCCAAACTTGGCACCGTGCGTCACTGGGTGACTGCGGTCAAAATTTAGGAAAAGTGGGCGGAGCCGCAAACAGCCAATCAGATTTCAGCCTTTGACCTTAATGAAAAATGATAAACTGCTGCTATTATCACGGTTTAAATGCTAGGTGTACCAAACTTGGCTCAATTACTCACTGGGTGACCGTGGTCAAAATTTAGGACAAGTGGGTGGAGCCAAAAACAGCCAATCAGTTTTCACCTATTGACTTCAATATAAAATTTTGGAATACCGCCGTTCTCACCGTTTTAAAACCAGAGGCCCCAAACTTGGCACTGACCATGACTAGGTAACTGGGGTTAAAATTCAGAAAAATGGGCGGAGCTTAAGACAGCCAATCAAATTTTACCTAACGCTATTCAATGGGAATATTTAAATTCCTGTCATTCTTACACCCGCAGGGGGCAATTAACCACCCCGAAAAGTCCCATAGATTAACATTGAGGCCAACTTTTGACAGATTCTAGCGCAGAGAGGGAATCTTGTAGAAACGTTAAATTTACCACATTTGAAGAGGTTTGCGACCTGTGTCAGATGATACCCCACACGAGGGTATAAGTTTTACCCCCGGGGCAGGAGAAGTCCCCAAATTTGCCCCTTTGACTTATAATGGGGAATTTATCAAATAATTAGTTTGTCGCAGACCCATGAATGAGGTGTCAAACCGTTCAGCTTATTCGGGAATGGGGTGTTGTGACTTTTCTGAGGGGCTGGGCGGCGGGGGCAATTAACCGCTCATAGGCTTAACATATTAACCGCTACTCCCGCACCGTTTATCGTAGACCCATGAGTGAGGTGTCAAACCGTGCGTCTTACCCGGGAATGGAATGCTATGACTTTTCTGAGGGGCTGGGCGATTAACCGCTCATAGACTTGACATTGAAACCGACTTTGACTGAGTCCCCCATCATAGACCCATGAATGAGGTGTCAAATCGTGCGGCTTCTTTGAGAATGGGGTGTTATGACTTTTTCTGAGGGCTGGACGGTTAATTGCCCCCGCAGGGGGCAATTAACCGCTCATAGACTTAACATTGAAACCGACTTTGACTGGGTCCCACACCGCAAACAACCAATCAGATTTTCCCTATTGACTTCAATGAGAAAATGTAAACAGCTGTAATTCTCACAGTAATAAAGCCAGAGCTCCCAAACTTGGCACCGTGGGTCACTGGGTGACTGCGGCTAAAATTTACAAAAAGTGGGCAGAGTCTTCAACAGCCAATCAAATTTCAGCCATTCAATTAAATAGGAAAATTTTAAACTGCTGCCGCTCTTAGACGGTTAATGGCAGCCTCCTCAAAGTTGGCACAGTTGGTCACTGGGGGACTGGGATTAAAGTTCGGAAAAGTGGGCGGGGCCAAAACCAACCAATCAGATTTCTTTGATTGATTTTAATGGGAACAATTAAGAAGGCTGCCATTCTCACAGTATTGATGTCAGGGACCTTGAATATCACAAATGTGGTGGCTGGGGGTTTCCACTTCAAGTTTAGAAAAAGTGGGCGGAGCAACCAACAACCAATCGAATTTCATTCATTGATTTTCAATAGAAAAAAATAAAAATGCTGCCATTTTTAGACATTAAATGACAGCATTCCCAAACTTTGGAATGTTAGTCACTGAGTGACTGTGGTTCACAATTAGGAATAAAATGGGGCGGGGCAACAACAGCCAATCAGATTTCAGCCTTTGACCTTAATGAAAAATGATAAACTGCTGCTATTATCACGGTTTAAATGCTAGGTGTACCAAACTTGGCTCAATTACTCACTGGGTAACTGCGGTCAAAATTTAGGAAAAGCTGTTCTCACAGTTTTAAAACCAGAGGCCCCAAACTTGGCACTGACCATGACTAGGTAACTGGGGTTAAAATTCAGAGAAATGGGCGGAGCTTAAGACAGCCAATCAAATTTTACCTAACGCTATTCAATGGGAATATTTAAATTCCTGTCATTCTTACACTGTTAATGTAAGAGTGCTCAAACTTGGTCCATTTGGTGACTGGGTTGCAAATTTTTAAAAGTGGGCGGAGCCAAAAATAGCCAGTTTGTTTGGATTGATTTCAATGGTAAAATTTGGTTGGCTTTAAATTTCACCGGTTTAATCCGGATTCTACCGACTTTGTGTACTCTCTAGGCACCAGGGGTGACTGGGCAAGACACCCAACATATATGGGGGGCCTGAGTTTTGCCACGGCAAGCACCACTCACATTTTCTTCAGGAAATGTACCTCTCTAGTTTTTATTCTTCTTCCGTATGAAAGTTTGGCGCGTAACTAGTCCCGCACCGTTTGTCCTAGACCCATGAATGAGGTGTCAAATCGTGCGGCTTAATCGGGAATGGGGTGGTATGACTTTTCTAAGGGGTGGGTGGTTAATTGCCCCTTGCGGGGGCAATTAACAACCCCAAAAAGTCCCATAGATTAACATTGAGGCCAACTTTTGACGGATTCTAGCGCAGAGAGGGAATCTTGTAGAAACGTTAAATTTACCACAGTTGAAGAGGTTTGCGACCTGTGTCAGATGATACCCCACACGAGGGTATAAGTTTTACCCCCGGGGCAGGAGAGGTCCCCAAATTTGCCCCATTGACTTATAATGGGGAATTTATCGAATAATTAGTTTGTCGCAGACCCATGAATGAGGTGTCAAACCGTTCAGCTTATTCGGGAATGGGGTGTTGTGACTTTTCTGTCCTATTTTGGGGACCCAAAAAAGTGAGCGGAGCCGCAAACAGCCAATCAGATTTTCCCTATTGACTTCAATGAGAAAATGTAAACAGCTGTAATTCTCACAGTAATAAAGCCAGAGCTCCCAAACTTGGCACCGTGGGTCACTGGGTGACTGCAGCCAAAATTTACAAAAAGTGGGCGGAGTCTACAACAGCCAATCAAATTTCAGCCATTCAATTAAATAGGAAAATTTTAAACTGCTGCCGCTCTTAGACGGTTAATGGCAGGGTCCTCAAAGTTGGCACAGTTGGTCACTGGGGGACTGGGATTAAAATTAAGAAAAGTGGGTGGAGCCAAAACCAACCAATCAGATTTCTTTGATTGGTTTTAATGGGAAAAATTAAGAAGGCTGCCATTCTCTCAGTATTGATGTCAGGGACCTTGAATATCACAAATGTGGTCGCTGGGGGTTTCCACTTCAAGTTTAGAAAAAGTGGGCGGAGCCACCAACAACCAATCAAATTTCATTCATTGATTTTCAATAGAAAAAAATAGAAATGCTGCCATTTTTACACATTAAATGACAGCATTCCCAAACTTTGGTATGTTAGTCACTGAGTGACTGTGGTTCACAATTAGGAAAAAAAGGGGCGGGGCAACAACAGCCAATCAGATTTCAGCCATTGACCTTAATGAAAAATGATAAACTGCTGCTATTATCACAGTTTAAATGCTAGGTGTATCAAACTCGGCTCAATTACTCACTGGGTAACTGCGGTCAAAATTTAGGAAAAGTGGGTGGAGCCAAGAACAGCCAATCAGATGTTCCCTATTGACTTCAATGAGAAAATGTAAACAGCTGTAATTCTCACAGTATCAAAGCCAGAACTCCCAAACTTGGCACCGTGCGTCACTGGGTGACTGCGGTCAAAATTTAGGAAAAGTGGGCGGAGCCGCAAACAGCCAATCAGATTTCAGCCATTGACCTTAATGAAAAATGATAAACTGCTGCTATTATCACAGTTTAAATGCTAGGTGTACCAAACTTGGCTCAATTACTCACTGGGTGACCGTGGTCAAAATTTAGGACAAGTGGGTGGAGCCAAAAACAGCCAATCAAATCAATAAAATTTTGGAATACCGCCGTTCTCACCGTTTTAAAACCAGAGGCCCCAAACTTGGCACTGACCATGACTAGGTAACTGGGGTTAAAATTCAGAAAAATGGGCGGAGCTTAAGACAGCCAATCAAATTTTACCTAACGCTATTCAATGGGAATATTTAAATTCCTGTCATTCTTACACTGTTAATGTAAGAGTGCTCAAACTTGGTTCATTTGGTGACTGGGTTGCAAATTTTTAAAAGTGGGCGGAGCCAAAAATAGCCAGTTTGTTTGGATTGATTTCAATGGTAAAATTTGGTTGGCTTTAAATTTCAACGGTTTAATCCGGATTCTACCGACTTTGTGTACTCTCTAGGCACCAGGGGCGACTGGACAAGACACCCAACATATATGGGGGGCCTGAGTTTTGCCACGGCAAGCACCACTCACATTTTCTTCAGGAAATGTACCTCTCTAGTTTTGGTTATAATCTCTTGAGTTGCTTTGTATCTAATCTCATACATGTTCCATTTTCTATAGACCCACCACATCTGTAGGGCTAGTCCATATTTATATAGGTATGGGATCCATTATCTGGGGAAAGCCATTATCTAGTATACTCTGAATTACGAAAAGGCCGTTTCCCATAGACTCCATTTTATACAAATAATCTAAATTTTAAAAAATCATTCCCTTTTCTGTGTAATAATAAAACAGTAGCTTGTATTTGATCCCAACTAAGACAAATTAATCCTTATGGGAGGCAAAATCAACATATTGGGTTTAAATAATGTTTAAATATTTTTTTAGTAGACTTAAGGTATAGAAAAACAAGACCCATAATACAGAAAACCCCAAGTTTTGAGCATTCTGGAAACAGATCCCATACCTGTATTGGATGTGGCCAGAACACACAGACATCTATAATACAGAATGCAGAATGTACACCATTTGAATTAGCCAGAGTTAATAGTTATTTTGCCCTTGTGTACTACATTATGATTATTCAGAAAAAAAGCAATTATACTATATTATACTACTCTACAGCTTTTAAAAACAGCAGTGTTAATAACATATGTTGAAACCTTCGCCTCATCCCAACTGAATGTACTGTCTCTGTTTTAATTCACTTTAAAAATCAGAATGCAGAATTCTTTCTGTAGGCAATCATTTGCAATGCACATGAGAGATAAATGGCCTCTTCGCTTCTTGGAGCTTCATGTTATTATAGAGTCCAGGGTTTATTGGATAAATTTCCTATAATAAACATTCATTTGAAACACTACGAATTAGTTGTTACCTCAAGTCATTGACCTTTTCCAGTGGTTTCTAGAGAAATTAAGGGGGGAAATGGGAAACTGTTTCTCCCTAGTCTGTAAGGAACGGATTCCCTGGTGGTCTAGTGGCGAACGCTTACCCTGGTGGTCCAGTGGCTTCCCCCTGGGCATGCGGGCACGCCCGCCGCATGCGTCCTTCTCTTTCGAATGCCGGTTCCCCTATGGCGAGTGCGCCGACCCACTTCCGGGTTTATGCACCGGGTGATGACATCAACCACTATGGTGCTAAATTCAAAACGTTTAAAAGGTGTGTGTAAATGATTGCCCGTTGTTAGGTTCAATTAGCTTGTTCCTGGGTGTTATATTCTTAGTGAATCCTATTGCTCTTTGGTGTATTGACCCTTGCCTGCTTGATTGACTACTCTGACCTCTCCAATCCTGATCCTGCATGCCTGCGACTATTCTGATCCTCTCTTATCCAGACCTGTGCCTGTCCACTGACTATTTTATGCTCTCCTATCCTGATTCCGGTCTGTCTGACTATTCTCTGCTTGTGTTGGCCCGGCCTGCCTGTTCCTGGTGGTTTTCTTCCTTCCAGTGTCCTGGTGAGACGATCGTGCCCCTTTGCTCATCCAGAACCGTTTGCTTTGCTCCTCTCTCAAATAAGACCTGGCGGCATCCGATTAGCCGAGGGCTCCTCCCGAGGTGAAAGGCGGCGGTCAGAGGCATAAGTGAGAGCCGAGACCAGGGAGCTTAGCTTGGGTTCTGGATATAGGGTGCCGAAAGTGACCTATTCTCTGCAAAGCTTTTTTACAGCAGGTTTTTCTTTACATGCCATTGAGGCATGTAGCCAATCACCCAATCACCAAAATATAGTACCCAAACCCAACCCAATCACCAAAATATAGAACCCAATCAACAAAATATAGAACCCAATCCAATCATCAAAATATAGAACCCAAACACAACCCAATCACCAAAATAAAGACCCCAACCCAATCATCAAAATATATAACCCAAACCCAGTCAACAAAATATAGCACCCAAACCCAACCCAATAAAAAAAATATCAAAGAACCCAAATATCAAAGTATAGAACCCAAACCCAACCTAATGACCAAAATATAGAACCCAACCCAATCAACTAAACCCACCTAATCACCAAAATATAGAATGGAGGATTTATTTCATAATTAAAATGTGACTTCTATTCCTTCCAATCTAAGATACATGCTTCTGGTTAAAGACAAATGACAGTATCAACTGTCTATGGAGTTTTGTCATGGAGAGATTTTCAGATAGACCTATAGCCAAATTTACATGATATGTTGTCTTGTCTTACAGTCTTGCACAAAATTTGGACGACAAAGCAAATTGCGAAGACTATAAATATATATATATATATATTACACATATAATGAGTTAAATCACAAGGCTCAGGCCGAAGAGCAGTGATTGCAAGCTGCCCCAGAATAATAATTCACATATATTTACTGTTTATTTAGTTTGAGGTTATTTTTGACCCCTTCAGAGAGGCAGGAGATCACCACTCATACTGGTTTTCATATATGGCCTTTTGGGGGCATGGGCATTCCATGGTGAAACCAACCTTTCTTATTAGGGGGTAGCAGATGGCTGAAAGAAGCCCATCTGCTACCCCCTCAGAAGAATTGTTGCAATAGTAGGCTGACAGGTAAGTATAACAGAAGCTCAAACATCTAAAATAACTGATTTTGCACTTAACAGATTTGGTACAAAGGACGGACAGAAGCATTATTGTTTAACTTGTTAAAATAATGAGTGCTTTGTTTTCAAAGCAGAGGCACAAAGTGGAAACAAATCATAACACTTCAATGCACATTTTTGCACTTTGCACCCTGACCCACAACTTGTACCCAAAGGAGAAGAAGCATTCCAGGAGCAGGCTGAGGATACCATGTGGTTGTCCCCTTGGACATCCCTTGCATGTCACTTAAAACAAGATTTCTGTGCCCACAACACTCCTCCTGGGTCCTTTAGCCAGATTTTTAGTCCAGTATATGGTGCAGAGAAAACAAAATCCCCACCTGGGATAACCCACTTGGTTTTCTTCTCCAGTCTCATGGCACATGACAACATTAATATAAATTTTTATTTAATAAAGTCCAATTTTTTTCTGGTCAGACTTAAAAGGGGAAAAGCACAATTTTTTCGTTGACTCAGACCTGCCGAGTTCATGTAGAAGTTAATGGCAGATTTCCCGGTGACATTTTGAAGATACCCTGATCTGGGCTGGGTTTCATTCAATGATCAGGAGATTTCATGGTTTTGGCTGTCAAATCCGAGAAAGTCGCAGTTTTCGGCAACAAATCCGGAAAAAATCCCCAGCCGTGCATTTGTTTGTCACAATTTATGTGCCGCACCAAATGGTCTAGTCCAAGTATCTGCTTCACTGGTTACCATTTCAATTTCTAGACCTCTATAAAAATCCCAATTTTTTTTTTTTTACACACAAGCAACAACATTTGTATTTTAAATGTAATAAACATTTGGGCCGTAAATAATCAATATATATTTATCAGTGTCAAAAATTAAGAATTTTGTTTTGTGATATTTAACAGTTAATAAAAAAAAGGTTAAAATCCTTCCAACAGGAAAAAGAGAACTGACTTTGATCCCCAGTTCAACCATTGAGCGGAAAATTGAACTGCACTATAATTGCTTTCCCTGTGACCGATAAAGTGGTGTTACAAATTTGATGTGTGAATGATAATATCAGCTGTTGGCCCCTGGCATTTCCTTCTGCCATTCTTCCAAGGACATCAATGTCCCACAGGGCTCGGGGCAGGGGACATAAGCTGGAGAATGGTTAATCTAGCCAAGGCATTCTTTCTCATGGTGCTTGTTTCTCTCCTCTTAAATAAAAACCATGCAATTTGGTTTTGTTAGTACTTAAAAAAGGTTTTATCTGTGTTCCTAGTAATATGCAATGAACCCTCCTAGGGCTGTTTTTATTTGTTGTGTATTTTGGGGAGGATTGCACATTTTGTTGGCATAAAATATATTTACACACATTGAACATAGCTCTTAACATGGAAAAAAAATCAATGTAATAAGCAGCGACCATTCGATCATTTCAGGGAAGTTTTAAATTCTTTTGCTATAAAATGTCATGGGTGGGGGAGAGATAAACATCAGTCTACTAAGCAAGCCTTAGTATAGAGGGAGCAGACAGGGTGCAGGGTGTAGAGTAAATATATTACATAGGGAGCAGTGTCTCCCTTTGGCTCAAAAGCACATTACTTCTTTATTACAGTTTTCAGAAATACAACTGCCCCCCCCCCCTTCACAGCCACTAGGTCTGCTCTATGGTAGTTTTCCACTGACTATTGGCTAAATAAATCCCCTATCACGCATGGCATTATTCTTATACCTAATAAACATTTTGAAGTCAGGAAGGAATTTTTCCCCTCTGAGGCAAATTGGAGAGGCTTCAAATGTATTTTTTTACCTTCCTCTGGATTAACTGGCAGTTAGGCAGGTTATAATAGACTTAAAAGTTTGAACTTGATGGACGTACGTATGTCTTTTTTCAACCTTACTATGTTACTATGATATCCAGAACTTAATTCTTTGCCTACAACTTAGACACCCATAGTATAAATTTTATGTGTCCTAAATGGCTGCTTCCCAATGTGAACATGGTTGTGAACAAAAGTTGCTTCTAACCAATAGCTGACTTCACTCCCACCACCCCACCTTACAGCTAAAATGCAAGGAATAGAAGCACTTGCTTAATATAAGGTTCCTCCCAATTGCTTTCATTCTCCAGTCATACCCTTCTATTTGAAATCTCCCTGTAAGACATGCCAGGAGATTTCCTCCATCCTTTACCTCCCGGTGTGTCTCTTCTCGTCTTCGGGTGCGCAGGTGTGCACTTCCGGGTTAAGGGGCAAAATGACGCTGGCACTTGACGTTGAGCGTCATGACGTCATCTTTTGGCTCTGAGTATAAATTTTGGTGCAATATTCTCTTTTAAAGCCCAATCCTCCATTTTGACAGTGCCAGAGCTGGCTTTTGTTTTCAGATCCTACAGAAGAGTTTGATCTGTGCTTGAATTCCTGGTTTTTGCCTGACTTTTTGACTTTGATTCCTGCCGTCTGCCTTGACCTTTTCACCTGTCTTTCGAACTACGTTCTTACCTAATCCTTGCCGGTACCTCGTTTTGGCTTGTTACTATTTTGTACTACTCCTTGTAGGTTCCGCAGCAGAAAGCCGAGGCCCCAAAAGGGTGTCGGTGAACACCGTAATCCACAGGCGTGCCTTGTGCATCTGAGTGTACCCTCTGTCTCTAAAGGTTCCATCTGACTAGTATGTTACACTCCCAACCATTTCACAGTAGAACAACAATAGATCTCCCATAATTACACCAAAATTACACGTATTCCTCACCCTAGTCATGGCACCTTCTGGTGTACCATTGTCGGACTTGCTTCCATGGACCACTTCTCCTTCATCTTCAATAATTGACACCCATAGTATGAATTACTTATGAACCACCCTAAATGCCTGCTTCCTAATCTGAATGCGACCCTTCCAATAGCTAAAGCAAACTAGTGATCCATTCACCAAAACAAGAAAAAATACACAGTCACTATATTCCTCATCCAAGCCACGGGGCATTCTGCTCTACCATTGCCTGACTTACTACCAAGGAACTCCTAGGTTATGCATTCTAAAGTTATAAGATTTTTGCCTATAAAAAACACATTGTTTTCTTAACCCAGTAATGCATGCCATACCCAGACCCAAGGCACATTATGATGAGGAATAATGCCACAGGCACCAGGTAAGGAAAAACATGGATTTGAGCTCTGCATGTGATGCAATATTTGCTGTCTTTAAGTCCAATACAGCCTTAGGCAATCACTATATGGACTGAAGAGATAAACTCTCTCAATACAAAATCAAAACTACAGATTCAGTCTTTCCAATCATCTGGGTAAACTGAAAATGAGAATCTATATTGCTTCTTGAGGATTTGAAGCTTGTAAGTCAGATAATAAAACCTAAGTGCAGAAAATAGGAAAAACACTTCCAGTATAGGCTGTGGGCAGAATATATACAGTGTAAAATAAATGGTGATCATAGATGGGGGATGTGATGAAATATATGTTATTGGAATGCAACTAGCTCAAGATTCAACCAACTACCCAGAATTTTGACATGAACTTGTAATTTTGCCTTGAGGCTTCTTCATGAGGTCAACCCAAGACACAGCACAACCTCACATATACAGTAGCTGACATTTTTAAAATTTAAATCAGCTGCTGTAAACGAATGGTTGAAAATGTTGTTATACAAATAAAGTATGGACCATATTTATAAAATATAATGTTTACAAAAAAGAATACATTCTTTAACTACACGGTGGAAAGATGCCAATCCCTTCTACACCGAAGACCAGCCTTCCAACTTTTTATATAGACCTGGATGTTCAGGAGGTTAGTCCCTTTCAATTTTTTGAAAGAGTGTATTCTGGAATTAACTATGAAATCACCCATAAAGCATATGGTATAAGTCCATTGAAGTGTTTGGAAAGAACATTACATTAACTATCCAGGACTGAGGGTTAAGGGATGAAAACTGGGATTGCAAAATTCTTCAGACATAGAAGAATCCAAGAATCTGGAATCCATAATTTCAACACAGAACAAGAATAAATAACTTCATCATTCTGCTTTCAGAAAAGAAGATATTTATTTTGTCACATAGAACCAACCTCTATCACTGTATGGACAATGATCTTACATAGGTGTGTAGCAATCAATAAACGATTAGTTTTAGCTACAACTTAGAAAATGAAAGCCAGAGATCTGATTGGTAGCACTCATACTGCAGTCTAATAATTCAGTACCTATGTTCAGGGTCGCCATCAGAAATCATGGGGCCCCGTACACCAAAATTTTCTGGGCTCTCTGGTCCCCGCCCACCCCAGCCCAGCCCCCAAGCCCCACCCCAGATCCTGCCCACTTTCCACCACAGTAAAAAGGCCACAAAGACAGTAAACCCCCCCCACACACAAACACACAAGTTATAAAAAGCCATTAGTGTTCAGGACCCCATCATAAGTTAAAAAAAACCCATTGACAGTCAGGGTCCCACATAAAAGTTTTTTAAAAAAGATCGGTGTTTTTTTTAAAAAACATTGGACCCCCATAAATTAAAAAAAAAACATTGGCACCAGGGGCCCCGTAGAATATTTTAAAAAAAACATTGGTGGCCAGGAGGTTTAAATACTTTGGTGGGGCTTTAATATATATTGGTGTTCAGTGGAACTTACCTTAGACTTCTTTTGTAGCTTTGGGTCTTTTAGTAGCTTCAGGGCTTCAGCTTCAGCTACTTTCATGGTTTTGGGTCTTTTCGTTGCTTCAGGTCTTTTCGTGGCTTCTGCTCTGTTCACGGCTTCGGATCTTCAGCACTTTGGGTCTTCCAGATTCGGCTCTTTGGGACTTCTGCTCTTCAGGACTTCGGCTCTTCAGGACTTCAAAAACGTCAGATCTTTGGGACATTAGATCTTTGGTTCTTCTGGACTTCATTGGTTTGGCACTGTCAAGGGAGGCCCAGCTAATTCAAAAGGGCAGCACAGCTGGGCCCCCGTTTAGGCCCGTGCCCGGTACAAATGTAGCCCTAATCTCTTTTAACTAGTAAAGTTTTCATTATTCCAAACCTACAGATTGTGTAATTGGTTACCAAAGGAACTGAATATTGCTTTGTTCTAATACAGCTTTATTCCTCATTACATTCATGGTGATGATGGCTGCAGAGTGTGTATTCTATTAAAAAGAGTATTAATGGACAACTTTTACCTTCAAACTCTTCCAAAAGACAGACCCAAGGCAGAGAATTGGCCATTAACTTCCTCTTTTGTGGTTTCACCTTTCTCATAAGCATTTAGAGCTTTGTTCCTGTCTAGCAGCCCATGGCAGTGGGCTGGAGAGCCTTTGGTGAGAATGAGAACACAGAAAAAAGTGTGAGACTAATTGAAATGACAAGGAATTATAGCTTGAAATTATATTTCTGACTGGCGAACACATAGCATTTTATATGAGTTCATTGGACTAAAATGCAAAGAGGAAAACACTTTATGATGACTTGAATATAAAATAACTTTGCATAGCTCCATTCTCAGCTCAACTTTCCATAGCTCCTCTATATTCTCAAAATTACTTAAATTATTACTTTGTAATTTTCTAACTTAATATTTTTGTGCAGTTGTCCGCTCATGAGTAAAAATAACTGAACCCTAAAAAATAAAAAAATATCAGTAAAAAGAACTTTTGACAATAAGGTCTATTAATTGAATTTCTTAGTCAGCACCTATATCTCCCAATTCTCACAAGTCCTGGTGCACGTCCAACGGTTTCCACCATACGTCCGTTTAATCACAATCTATAGGTATCGACAGCACCAGTCAAAGATTATGCAGTTTAAAATGCCTTTATTGAGACATGGGTTTCTGGCCCCAATACACTTGGCAACGTTTCAGACCGCCATCGGTCTTTTATCAAGTGGCTTGATAAAAGACCGATGGCGGTCTGAAACGTTGCCAAGTGTATTGGGGCCAGAAACCCATGTCTCAATAAAGGCATTTTAAACTGCATAATCTTTGACTGGTGCTGTCGATACCTATAGAATAAGGTCTATTAAGTCCAATGTCTACAGAAAAGATTTTTTTTCTAGGTCTCACCATAGGGAACTAATTACACAACAAAGCAATGAAGGAACCATAATAATAAAAAACTACTGATGGTATATGTATGTAAAAGGAGCACATTGCTTTAAGGAATTAATTAATCCTTTAGAATAGATTAATTGTCCTAGATGGAATTGAACCTAGAACCAACATGCAGTAGTTCAGTTCCTGTCATGGCTCTATCTGCAAAGGAGTTTTTTTTGTAGCCTAGGTGCCTAAAAACATAGACCCAAGGTCTCTTCTTTGCCATAGTTAAGCCACAACTCTGACGCCGTTTATCAGTGGGACGTTGTAATTTTTTTATGTAGCCAAAAATACAAAGCTATATATTTATATTTATGGGTTGGAGATTCCCAGAATTTGTGACTGGCCTTTCTGTGGAAATTGGGGCAAAGGTTAAGTGGTTCAACCCAAATGGCAATGTGTCTGAAATTTATAAGGGATGCATTCTGTTTTGCTAATCAGAATATTCTTAAACCTATGGGATTGCCTTGGTCCAGGTAATTGGTGATAACGGACATTGTTGCATCTGCCTTTGATGTAAATTGGATGCAAGTTCTTACCTAGAATCTTCATATTGGGTGTAGCATCGCATCTGAAGCATCCAATTCACTGAGTGCAAGTCTGGTGCACATATTGATGACAACTCACTGAGGGAACCATAGAGCTCCCACCAGGCCCAGGGTGGCAGTTGTACACCATTCATCATAAGAGGTAGGATGGATGCAATGACACCCATGTGGAAGTGCAGGAGTGTGTTTGGACCCAAGTATCTTAATGAATAGGATTGATATGAGCACCCTCATCTGTGGACTCGTTCTCCACGACCATCGATGCTTTATATAGCTGTGACATGGTCATAAGTGGCCTAACCAAAGATTTTGTCAAAAAAAGGAAGGTTTGAGCCCTAAGTTTGAAAAATCTTTTCTTTTATGATTGTAATTTGTTAATGCAATTTCCTACATAACAGGTTTGGAGTTATCCAAACTCATTGTATACATCTTGGCATTGCTGAGAAACTAATGAATGCCCTTCAAAATTCCTATTGTGGAAATGCCAAAGTAAAAGTCATACAAATGTATAAAAACAAAATGCACCTCAGCACTAGGAAGCTGGGGCCCGAAATGTGTCCACTCTCCATTAGATAAAGTGATTAAAGGTACTGAGTATCTTGCTCTTTGTAATTTCCATTATATGCAGATTGAATCTGTGTGTCAGACAAGAATAACATGCATTGCTCTTTGTATTAAACCAAGATTGGTTGAGTCGCATGAGTGGCAGTCACGATCACAGGTTGCAGAATATAATGCATTGATAAACTAGACTGCTCTTGCTATCAGTTCTGTCTCTGGCTTATCACGTTCCTCCTCTGAGACCAAATTTTTTTATATATTATTGTTCACTGAGATGTAATAATGAGACCCAATGCCTAAATTCCCTGCACCTTTCTGCTTCCTTCTCCTCACATTCCAGAAAATCATGTCTCAAAAGTTCCCATCTCATCTCCCACATGATTCCAACGCTTGGTGGTGCCGAAGCAGTGAATGACAGATAGCAGTTCTTCCTCTTTTGACCTCAGCAACATCAGAAAGTGTCTCAGATCTTATTCATCTTTGACAGGTTCTGAGCACAGAGAAGAGACAGCCTCCCTGACACAAAGGCTTGTGGCCTGGGGTTAAAAAAAAAAATCCCCTTTGAAAAAAAAAAGTTGAACACTCTATAGGCCAACCTACTTCATATTCATTTGGAAACTTTTGTTCATCAGTTTCAAGATTTCATTGTCTTCAGTTCAGATAGACATTTTTTTTGTCTCTGGCAGACCAGACCTTTGATACAGCTGTGGCTCAGTTGTGGTTTCTTTTCTCAGACCCGTGAGCAGAAGAATAAAGAGGGATTTCTTTTTCAACTCGTTAATTACTGTCTCTCCTGGGAAGAATGGATTTTATCATACTTAAATATGTTTGACATGCTGGTTTAAATCGACCTGCATTTATTTGATAATAGCACTGTAATCAGTTGAACTAAGAGGAACAAAACCTAGGTTTAGTCTGCATGGACCCAGGGCCCATTAATAATGGCTTGATTGGGTCACATGGAAAGAGCTCATTTTGGTTGCATAAAAACCAGGTGTATTGCCAAACAGAGTCTCTTGTAGGCTGCCAGTCCACGTAGGGGCTACCAAATGGGAAATCACAGCACTTATTTTTACTCCCAGAAACATTTTCTATGCTTGAGTTGCTCCCCAACTCTTTTTACATCTTAATGAGGCTCATGGTAAAGTAAAAAATGGTACCCTGAACTACAGGGACCCTGTATGTAAGGTATCCCAAATACCAGAACAAACTCCAAGGTCCTGGTCAAGGCTGACACTTTCATCTATAACAGCCTCCTTTTGCTTAGGGAGGAGCCCTCCACTACTCCGATTCCACAAGGTCTTAAAGTGAGAAAACCAAGGGGGAGAGTTCAGACAAGGGAAACAAATGTGTACAAGAAGGACTTGGAACAAAGAATGCAGTCAAGGGTCAGGCCAGGGTCAAAAACCACCCAAATTGGGCAGTGCAATACAAAATCAGAAATGTAGTCAAGGTCACAGGCTGGGGTCAAAACCAACAGTAAAGCGTTATATGTGTCAGGATCCGAAAAATGGTCAATAAACGGGAAAAAGTCTGTACAGGCAGTGAAACAGCAGTTTTCATGAGACAGGCAAGTGTCAGGAACACAAGAAAAGATACAGAAAGCACCCAGGAACTATCAAACGTAGACCTATGTTGGGCAATGAGTGCTTGGTTGAGGCCCCTTTAAACATTTGAATTTTGTGCAGAGCCCGTCAAACAAAAGAGAAAAATGTCAGTTGCCCACAGGGAGTACAGCTGGTGTCCCAGGCAACTCAACTAGACCACCAGGTAACCTTGTAGATCCCTTGTGCCCCAGCAAGTACCAGTTTGCACCTTACTTTCACTACAGCAGGGACGGGTGCTACTTATAATGCATGCCAATTGGCATTAGGATAAAAGGATTTACTTTCTGCAGGGCAGGGTACACAAAATGTATGCAATCCAATAATTTTCCATAATTTTCACCCTGTCTTTCAGGTAGGGGTATTGGTGCAGGTCCGGGTTCTCCATATTGAAGTACAGAGATCTGTGTTTGCCCCATCAATTTGTTTGGTCGTGCTGTATTTGTGAGAGGTGGACAGAGAGGGGAGGTGTGTAGGTGCCCCCATTCCTGCCCCCTAACTTGCATGTCTAAATGATGGTGACATTGGTTGCAACAAAGTCCTGTAGCCCAAGTACAGGGCTATCTTGCACCTGCTGGAGTTGTGCCTAGTGCCAGATTTTTATATCCAGCACAGCCAGGCTCTTATACACATGCTTTTTAAATGAGCACTAAGGGGCTTGCTTTTGCATCCCTTAATGATATTGCACTTGGCTCCAGATCCTCTATATCAGGGGTCCCCAACCTTTTTCTACCTGTGAGACACATTCAAATGTAAAAAGAGTTGCAAAGCAACCAGTTATGAAACAAATCCCTGGGTGTGCCAATTATGGGCTATAGTTGGCTATTTTGCAACCCCTATAAGGACCAGCAGCCTAGAGGAGACTGTATATGACCAGCTTTATTATAAGATGGGATCAGTGGCTTAACTACAAAACTGCTGTACAGCTGTATTCTAGTCCCCCCTCATCCATGATTGTGCACCATAAGTAAAGGTGGCCATACACGTAGAGATCCGCTCGTTTGGTGAGTTTGCCAAATGAGCGGATCTCTCCTCGATATGTCCACATTGAGGTGCCAATGAGGTGCTGCCAATATGAACGGTCGGATCATGGGACTGTATCTACAAACAGATGCGGCTGCGATCCGGTGGGATTGTTAATCCTGCCCGATCACCATCTGTCTGACTTTTGGCCAGATATTGATCTGGGAAGCCCGTCACAAGGCCACACACACGTGTATGGCCAGCTTAAGTGTGTGGCAGGCGGGTAACCTGGCTGGGTTTTGCAAACATGCGGCTAAGTCCCGGGCCCCCTGAAGATTTTTTTTGGGGTTTTTTTTTTGTAGTTACACCACTGAAATGTATGGAGGTAAACTAAATAAACTTGGCAAAAGCAATGATGATAGATTATAGTTTAAATGAGATATCCCAAAGGAGGCTCTAGAATGAGACGAAAGATCTAAAGGCAAAGTCAAGATGCTACACATCACTATTAAAAATGATACAGGGATCTCTATGTCTCCTTTCTCTTTGTAGATTCCTGTGCTTTTGAAATTGAATATCACATTCCTTAAAAGTTTATTTGGATAAGAAACAGATAATGTACATTCACCAGCACATTTTCTGTTCTAGAGATACAATACGGTGTTCTGTTTATCATTGCCTGAACATCTCCTCCATTTAGGGCTGCCATTTCCTCAGTAATTATTTGTTGTGCGGTGTTTTAAGTTCACAAGGTAGAACGTCGTTCCTGGGAGAAATTTAAAACTAATAAAAAAAAAAACACAGGTTATTTTTATCAGCTGTTTGATGTCTAATGTTTTACACTAAAATTATTTTGGAGATTTATCCTCTCAAGAGGTAAGCTGAACATCTTAAGGAAATAGCATGGGCTGATCATTCTTTCAACTCCACTTTGTAGAACAGAACTGTTTATCCTCAGGGATTATTGTTTGGAGAAAAAATAACCCTAAAGGAATTTGAGAAAATATCTTAAAAGTTTAGCGGCAACAGTCACAGAGATGTAAACAAAATCAAAAGAACCTGCCTAGAATGTGTTTTTTTAAGAGGAAAATGTATGCTCAGGATAGGCTGAAATGGAATATATCAGAAACAGAAAAAGGAGAATTGGTAAATATGTTTAGCTGCACTTTTGATTCAAAAGTATTTTTTATTAAAAAAAAAGGTTATATGAGGCCCCTTTCTAAATTCTTCTGTGATTCCATGAAACAGAGCGGAGCATGTCTTTTGAGAACATATAATAACAAGAAAATCTGGAGAGTCTAAAGACCGAGGTGGAGATGGCTACTCCATTTGTCTGTGGAAGAGTCTGACTAACTAAACCAATTGGTGGATCACTGAGGAATAATTTCCTGTCTTTTGAGAACATATAGATGTTTTATTACAAGGTTTTTCTCCACCTTCAAGGTGATAGTAGCTCCAGGGTCCCCCTGCATTAATTAATAGGTGCACTTGTGTGCAGAAGAGCAATGTTTGGAAGCAAGCACAGGTATGGGAACTGTTATCTATAATGCTTGGGATCTTGGGTTTTCTGGGTGACGGATCTTTCCCCAGTTTTGATCTTCATAACTCTAGCCTACGAGAAAATGATTAAAAAATGAAGGGGGTTATTAATTAAACTCTGAAATTGTCTCACTTTTTCCTGACCAAATCCAAACAAACGGTCCCCCTATTTATTAATACATTTTCACAAATTTTTCGTGTGCAGAAAAAGTCACGATAAAATCGTTAAAAATCCAAAATCCTTCCATTTTTTCGGATTCTGCACTTGAAACCTACATTTTTTTCGGAAAAAAATGCCCAAAAGCTATCAATTTTTCAGAAACCCAAATCTCAAATGTTCCAGTTGTTAACAGGACATCTGTCATTGACCTTTACATGTTTTTGGCAGGTCTGATTTGGAGTACCTTCTTCATCTGACTTTTAACACCATTGGACAAAATCCTAAAAAGAAAAATCAAGTTTTTTTCCCCCCAAAAAATAGTATTTTCCCCTTTTAGAAAAATGTAGAGCTTAATAAATAACCTCCTAAATAAAGCCAATAGGCTGGTTTTGCTTCCAATAAAGATTAATTATATCTTAGTTGGGATCAAGTACAAGCGACTGTTTTAATATTACAGAGAAAAAGAAAATCATTATTAAAAATGTGGATTATTTGTATAAATGGGAGGTGGCCTTTCCATAATTCAGAGCTTTCTGGAAAATTGGTTTCTTAATAACATATCCCATACCTGCCCCTGCAAAGTAAGTAGCAGATCCATTCTAGTCCCTAGCAGGACACATAGAGGACACAATGTGCTCTAAGGGTATCAAGATGAAACAAGAATTTCCAGTACTGTAGTGTATTCATGCAAGGAAGTGGAAAGCCTCAACAAGATATTATTTCCACCCACCAGCAATCCAACCAGTTCAGTGTTGCATAAACCATTTCTAGGTATAATTTCATAATAGGCTTCCATAAAAGTTTTAAAGTATTTTGTTCTTTTAGACAGATCATTGCATTAATTGTGGGTCAAAGTGTAGTAAGATCTAAGATGATCGTTTGGCTTAGGTGGCGAATGATTCTATTATAGAGACATACAGACGGGTTCTATTAGGGGACACAATGGCCATGTATAGTCCGCTCAGCCTGGGCAGTCTGATAATGTTGGGTCAGCCCATTAAATACTTTTTATAAGCAAAGGTTTTACAAAGTATAATATGTATATTTCTGTATGTGTAATATATTTTTGTAGACAAAATGTAATGGGGACAAACTACATCCCGTAGAGTGGAAGACTGGAAGAGTAACATATGTTTGTTATTTTATTTACCCTTTGTTATTAATGAACAACACACAGAGCAGGAAATCAGTATCTGATGACAAGAGTCATTGTGGGAGGAGAGGTCAAAAATTGAGTTCATTTTTCTTCAGGCTCTTCTGAGCACAGTCCTCTATTTCTACTGTTTCCTTCAGCAACCCTTGTTCATTCATCTATTGTACACCCCCATGCTTATTTTTAAATTATTGGTATGTAAGTGCTGTGTAAATTGTGGGCACTCTATAAATAAAAAGATTACCAGGGACAGCAAAAAAAACACTCATGTTACCTTTAAGAACCGAATTTCCATTTTTAAACCAGAAATTTGGCTTTACTGGTGTGAGAGAGTGTTGCAGCCTCCCCCCGGACAGGTAAGCGGGTGAGTGGGGTTGGCATTGCAGGAGCCACCCCTGGGTGTCCAGTAACATAACTACCCATCTCCAGGCTCAGGTGCAGGACGTGGAACTGAGCATCCTATTGTGATTTGCATGCATGATAACCGCCGTTTGGCCCTGGTGCAATGCCCTGCTCCTCCACCCGTTCTGCCAATGAAGGTGTCATACTGGACAATAATTTCAGCACATTTTCCATATCACTCAATGAAAACAGACCTCAAAAATATAGTGTAAATAACCTGAAAGATCCTATCTGAGGTTCCTTGTTGAACTTCAACGAACAAGTTGAGGTTCAACCAGATCCATGGTGAGTCCCTATGGGTTAGGGCAGTTGAAACACTTTTTTAATCAGTCATGGGAAGGTGGTGGGTTGGATTTTGCCCCTAGCCACCCACAATGTTTAAAGAGGCCTAAATGTTTGGCATTCATCATTCTTTTTGGTCTGGTCATTGGTTTGGTCTGTCATTGTTCACTTGTACCTGTCCTCCCCTCTGGTGATATCATGATTTTTGGGTTGGGTGCAGACATAATCGTCAGTTTGGGAGATGGTAGGATTGGGTCCTTGCAGACCAACTATTTGCTGCCCCCAACCCCCGCCTCACTCAAGCACATCACTTTTTGTTCAAACCCCCTCCCACCCAAAAAATTATCAATTCAAAAATGGTCCCAGAATATCATGACTTCCATAATGCAAAAAATATATTTTAGGCTGATTTATTTTTACATTTAGTATTTTATATTAAAATATTACCTTGATTTTCATGATTTTCAGCGAATTTCTCCCATTTTAATTTGCTGAAAAATTTGAGAATTTCCTGCGAAATTCGCGAAACGTGAATTTTGATTCCGGAGGGCGCCTATTAATTGTTGCCAGCATCAGAATTGTCATCAGCATCAAAATTATTTTGACGCCATCTGAATTTTCTCTGCGATTTAGCGAATGTATTCGCTAGCGGCGGAACCTGGAAATTCGCCGTAATTTCACACCTGCCCAATAAATTTGCCCATCACTAATGATTTTATATTTCTGATTGTTTATCAACTTCCCATTTTGTGGGTTTTATAGCACATTAGTCTCCATTTCTAAGTAATCACACAAAACTCAGTAATATCAGGTTATGGGAATGGTGTGTGTGTGAGGGGGGTTTAAAACGGAATTCTACGGACAACTTTCTGTTTATCAGGGGAAGATGAGTAGAAATGCAAATTTCCAACTTGCACATTGCTCGGTGCTCGAGAGCGAGTGGAAAAAAACTTCAGAAAAATAAAACATCAGCAGGCAATTAGACTAATCTCCAGCAAGCCAGGCTGGTGGGATCATTGTTTGGTATTTGCTAGTGCCCAAGCTGAGTGCCCCGGAGCTGTGACCTTCCAATCATTATCTGTCTGTTTTATTACCCAGCCAAACTGGGCCCAGTTTTAAATAAAATATGCAAAGGTTTCTTAAATTATCACCTGGGGCAAAGCAGATCGCCTTTCTTGCTGTACATGTTGTTAATCTGTGAAATGCAAATTCCCTTCATCTTATAGTGGGGCTTTATTAACTTTTTTGAATTTAAAATTTCTCGAACAATGAGTTCTGTCAGCTTCTGAAATTATATTTTTTTCCTCTCCCTCTCTCTCTCTCTCTTTCTCTTCTAACCCCCCCCCCCAACACGGAAGGCAGTTTTTAAAGCATAAAATCACCAGGGGAAATAAGAAGGGTTTCATCTCGCTTTCAGAATTTAATTGGCTCCTTAGCAATTATTAGTTTTTGCTGTAAAAGTCATATTTTATTACAGTATTTTTCTTAAAGAGGCCGTGCGACTTATTTGCAGAAACAAAGGTAACTTTGAAAAGGAGGGGGGGGGGATTGATAAGAGAAATCTTCTAATAATTTTATATTATGAAATAACTGTAGGTTAATTACATAGATATTAATTTTAAAAAAAACATTGTCACATTGTTAACTGATTAGGTAGGGTTCAGAGATAAAGGGGCTCCTAGCAAAGTAGGCAGGAAGGAGCCCTCACCTTAGGGTGAAACAAACCCTCTATCTGTTGTTGAACTACAACTCCCATAATTCCCTTTTAAATGTCAGTTGACCGCAATATTCCTATACCTCTAAACAATTAATGAATGCAAAGAAGTGCAAAGCTCTCCTCCAGCTTTAAGAACAGATTTAGGGGTAGCATTTACTGTTCTTCAATAGTATTTCATTGGTTGACTTTGATTAGTAGACCTGTATTCATTTGTTTTTTATGCCTTAGACTGGCCACAAGAATGTTCAAGCCATGTCTATAAAAGGGGAGCTAAGGCCTACTGACAACCCCTGGCCAAATCCGAAGGCCTCCCTATGAACACAATGTGGTCTTTACCAATGGACTCACCACCTGCGATGCCATTATGCCATGTTTGTCGATTTTCCTAGATTTTAAGTTAATGAAAGAGAGGTCCTTGGGGATTGGTCATAAAACATGTGGTATTCTGAATTTTAACATTTGAATGTTATTATAGGGACACTAGGACACATTCTAAAAGGTGGAATGAACCCAACTTCATACTGTAGCAGATATTGAGCTTGCCCCCTTGTGTGACTAAGGATTAACCATGTGGCACTGCCCAGATATATTTAAATATACCAAATGTTTGGTTGCCTACATGAGCTGTCCAGTTTCCCTATTGTCTCTAGTAGGGGAACTCTTCTCTTCTCTCAACCATCCAGTTCATAATATGAAAGCTCTTTGATTATCATATATTGCCAGTCTGTGTTTGTATAAATGTTGTGTCTTTGCTTGGGAATCATTGATATTTTCAGCAGAAAGAAGCTCCTTTTATGGTCCCAGTAGTTGTGACGCAGGGCTCCAGGGCTCAGTCTGAATAACAAATAACTAATAAGCCACTTAAGATGCATGTGTTTTACTGCGCAAGTAGGAGGGCTTGGATAAACAAACAGAGGTCAGATGCCTTTCACTGATGCCTGTACAACTTTAGAATGACAAATTGCATTATATAACATCAAACCTCCATTGTTTAGCTTGTGCTTCATGGACTTAAGCAATAGCTGAATGCATCTTCACCTTAAAACTGGTTGGGATATTAAGGGGGTGTTCAAGTGCAAGTCACTACTCCAAGAATACCTTTATCTAACAGCTGCCATCATCTGTGTCCTGTCCACATGATGCCCTTAATGCAGGTGCAAAGTATCTCTAGTATCAGGTGCCCAGTTCTGCCCATGATAGTCAATATGACCTGCCCTACCATGACCAAAGTTGGTTTGGTCATGGTCCATGAGTGATCCATGCTCGACATCTCCAGCCTCTAACATAGACAGTGAGATAATTATTCAAAAGAGTGAGAAGTGGCTGTTAAAGGGCAAAGGATGTGTTTTTTCCCTGGAGTCTCACATAAACGATGGGCTTGGTGTTTTCTGCACCGACAAAAGATTAATACCACCTTCCCAATGGTTTTTAAGTAGGGTAGTAGTAAACAGTAACTGTTCCAAAAAATAGTAGCCCTGCAAGTCAACAAAGCTTTGGAGACTTCAGGAATGCAACAGAACAATGGATCAGATGACTCGTAGTGCATATCTGAACAGGAATAAGAGAAAATGCCTCTGGTGGTGATTGTGACTGGAGAGTAATGTGGCTGGTTACCCGAATAACATTTCCTATTCTTCTCTTTCATCTCCTGGAAATAATATCCCTGTTACTATCTGCCACTCAGCATTGCCAAAAAAATCAGCCTCACAGTTGGTATTGTACATGATGTCTCTGAAAAAGGCGTCTTACTCATTCTTGTGGCAAGAACGTTCTTCTGGCACATTTCAAAATAGCTGAAAGACTAAAATGGCAAAGTCAATAATACAGGGCAGATTTTCTGCAGGTGGAAAAAATGTGGTTGTTTTGGCTGAGGGTCTAATGTTTAAATAGGACTGATAATATCAACGATATGGGAAGGGAAACTAATAAAATGTAAGAACACATATAGGGGAATGTAATAAAAGTCGGTAATGGAAAAACTATTCGCACTGCAAAAAGTTACACCTTTGCGCTAACAAATTTTTCTTTGCGTGAATTTAATATAGCTTTTGCGAACCTGGAAAAACTGTTAAGCGACCACTTCCGACAGTGGAAGACCGTTTGCAAATTTTTTAGTTTGTGCCAATGCGCAGTAAATGTAATAAAACTTCTTACTGAAGCAGTCGTTATGTTTGCTCCAAAAGATTAGGACATCTTCAAGCACTTCTTAAGAGTGCGAAATTAAAATTCGAATGCAATAACAGTTTAAGGAACAATATTACATTGCGAGATGTGGATTTTTTTTTATTCTTACAGGTGCGAATTGTTTTTCTCTTTGCAACTTTAATTACATTCCCCCTATAGTCTTTATTTGTCATAATACTGTATTTTTTTTTTATCCCTGGAATAAAGACACCCAAATACTGTAACATCTTTCTACATTATCCATTGAAGTCAGGTGTGATCACTTGAGGGCAACTGTGTTCTGCTCACACTTTACAAATCGGGATTCAACATAACACAATCCTCTGTAATTCCAACTTGAAAGAGTCATGTAATCAAGTAGACCAGTAACTGGCCAAGTACTCAGAGAAGCAATGACTCCAGTGGGAGATGGGAAGAAATGTAGTCCAACCCTGGAAGAGTTCTCTAATTATCAGATCTTTCTTGAACTATTTCATAATTGTTTTGACAATTGGGTAACTTTGCAAGGGGTGCTGCTGCCATGAGGCGATTTGAGAAACTAGTCTCAGATGGCAGCATCCCCGAGTTTTCAGGGGCCAGTGATTTTATTGAATTTCGCACTGTTCTTTGTTATTTAGTTTTGCAGATAGAAATTTTGTTTGTTATATATCCATTTGGGTGCCATTGTTCAGTTGACCCATGAAATTCATATTTAGGATGTTTTATGCTGATACATTCTGTAATACTGGGCATTTAATGGGCAAGCTTTGTGACCATTTTCTGAATTTTCATAAAAAACAGCTACATTCAGGATAGCTGTACAGTTTGGTTATTTGTAGTAGAAAGATGTATTTACCTATTTTGGATTCTTCATTATGTGTTCTTTCCAAAAATATCTGTTTTTTTGGTGTCTTCAAACTGTTAGGGGGTCTTGTAGCAGATAATACACACACCGGGTGCTTCTATTGTAAAGTGTCAGCCGTGAATATTCATATGCTCTATTTTCATTTGGGTGCCTCTGTATGCCACATAATTTGGTAAATCTAAGCATTATGGGCAGTAGACCCCTGGCGTTCATATTTGTTTTATGCTGATAAGATGCTAGAAAGTGGAGGCTTTGAGGTGACAATTTTGAGAAAGAATTGCGAATCAGAAGTTAGGAGTAGAAAGACATGGCTACCCATTTGGGATTCCAAAACCAAGTGGTATTTGATTATCTGGCCTCTTAAGTTCATTCAAGTGCACAGGTGAGGGTTGTAGTCAGTGTCTGTGGCACCTGTGTAAAGGCAAGACTGTATGGGTGGGATTGAAGGTTCCGTGAATAATTTTTTATAGTTCATTGGATGATAGCTCTTGGAGAGACAATATGGGTTGTAGTCAATTGTTATGGAGAGGAGCTAGGGCTTTTGTTGGAGTTGCCTTCATTAGTAGGCATTTGAAAGTATTTCTTGGATTTCTGAAGGTCTTCAAAAAAGATTGTGTACTGAGTATTGACAGTGTAGTTTGGCTGGGTATAAGAGAGACAATTTGCTCCCGGTATCATGTGCATGTCTGCAGATGGGAGTAAAGTCTCTCTGTTTGGATGTCACCAGGAAAGAAAGTCCTGGAAGAGATAAAACTGATGGTTTTCAAATGTGAGTTCTCCAACTTTCCATTATACCACAAGAATTTTCTGTTTGTGTAATCAATAGCTTGAAGATGACAGTGGCAGGTTTGGAGGAGTCCTCATGTGGGGGGGGGGCAATTTGATGGGATCTCTCTACGTGGTTGTTACTTTGGCTCATTTGTAGATTGTCCCAAGTATTTTTCCATGTTGCTTATGCAATGTAGTTGTATTAATGTTCATCTGTAGACAATTATAAAAGGTAGTTGGTTTTCCTTTAAGACTATGCAAACAGCATGGTGTCAAGGCGGAGGGCAGCATAAAAAGTTAAGCATACTTAGTTACATGACATGGGGCATGTTGTGTTAGTGCAGCCATGTCTGAGATGATGTTCTGGTGTGTGGCTAAACATGTTGGTACAGTGCACTTGTGTTTATGGGGGGGAGGCTAATATAAATAATTTGTACAGAGCCCCAAAGTTTCTGATAGTTGCCCTGATGGGGATACTATCTCAACCAAATGACTAAGAAAGAGAATATTAAGTAGGTTATTTCCCAGCAACACGGAAACTAAACCCTAATTATGGGTCCCTACACACGTAAGACTGAAATAGTTTCCATATGTTGTTAAGGAATGAGATGGGTTTTTATTTTGCTTTGTGCTTTACAGTAGGTTGGAATGGAGTTACATTAATGCAAGTAGAGTAAATACCTCTTTCAATACCTTGTGACGGTACCGCCATATTAGTGTTTCATATCTGTATTGTGAAGATGACACTTTTAAATCCCATAGCCGTCCTAATTAGTTGACATAATTAGCATGAATTTCCCAATTGCAATTCTTATTATTCTTTAACAATATTCATAGACTGATAATTAAGGAGGTGTTGGCTGTACAAGGATGGTGTGATGCTTAAAATCTCAATTGGTCTTTTAGGACATTTTAAGGATCTTGTGGGAGAAATCTTTTGCATTCCTTGTCATATTCGGAGAATTATATTCAACACCTCAACTGCAAAGACTCTGTAGATGAATAATGTAAAGTGGATAATTAATTAAGCATTGACATTAGAAACAAAGCATCAATGAGGGAACCAAGATCAATGGGGGCGTTATCTGTTGGCAACTAAATGGAGAATTTGTTGAAATGGACTGTTTGGTGAATATTGAAATTTAAACAGTTCTGAGAAAATCTTACACCCCAGCTACAATTTACAGCAAATATCCTTCAAGTATACACACGCTCTCACTGCAAGCCGACTCACATGATATCTGTCTCTTTGTCAGCTAGCATCTTGTATTGAGATTCCTTTATGTAACTTTGTATTTTTAGATAAAATGGGGAAATGTAAGCTTAACCTATCAATTAGAATTTGTGTATAATATCAGGTTTTTCTAAGCTCATCTTTATGGTACTGGTTTTTCTGTGATTTTTTTTGTTTGAGGGTAATATATGAAGCTACGGCTGAGGCCAAAAGAATATACTCTAATATTTACATGTCTATTTAAACAACCCTTGCCCGTCCATCTGTTCCTTCCCTGAAGTCATTGATTATCTCTCTCCTACCTAGACATCTATGTTCCCAACACCCCTCCACCCATTCCTCCCCCATTCCCCAAAGTGTTGTTTTTTGAATACTCTATGTAATTTCCCATGTCCCCTGCTCAATGAGTGTGTCACTTGTTCTACTCTAAGCAAGAACTAGAACTCAACATTGAAAGATTTCATTTTTTTTTCAAAAAAACCCCCCCAATATACTCCACTATTTATTTGTCCATTTAAATACCCTCTGCTCTCTTCACCTCTATACCCCCTCCCCACCTATTCCTTCCCTGAAGTCCTTAAACACGACCTTCTTACCCATTTGTTCCTTCCCTGAAGTCCTTGCCCATCTCTGTCCTACCTGGACATCCATGTTTCCAACCTCCCTTCACCCATTCCTTTCCCATTCCTTTCCCATTCCTTTCCCATTCCTTTCCCATTCCTTCCCCATTCCTTTCCCATTCCTTTCCCATTCCTTTCCCATTCCTTTCTCATTCCTTTCCCATTCCTTTCCCATTCCTTTCCCATTCCTCAAAGTGTTGTTTTTTGTTTACTGTTTGTAATTTCCCACGTTCCCTGCTCAATAAGTGTGTCACTTGTTCTTCTCTAAGCAAGAACTAGAACTCAACACCGAAAGCTTTCACCCTACATATGTAGCTTCCACTACACAGCAGAGTCTCTTCACTTTCCATAAAGAGCCTCAGCAGCCACCAAAATATTACCTTTGGGTTACAGCAAAGAAAGGCTAGTATACTCATGTATGTGCCAGAAAAATGTTTCAATTAATAATAAATGACAGTTTAAGAAATGGTTGTCAGATTTATTTTTCCTTCAGAAAAGGACTGTTGACAAGCACTGCTCATCATGAAAATTCATGTATTATTAAGGGTATAATTATGTGCTTACACAAACCCTTTCAGAGCCAATTTATTAATATTAAATTAATCAAAAATACTTTTATAACCAATATTCATCTTTTGCTCATTAGGTCCTGTTGCTTATTGTCTGGTGTCTAGTGTCTATTGTCTAATGTTCTAGTGCAGTGATCCCCAACCAGTGGCTCGCAAACACCATGTTACTCACCAAACCTTTGAATGTTGGTCCTAGTGGCCTCAAATCAAGTGCTTATTTTTGAATTCCTGGTTTAGAGTTACATTTTGGTTGCATAAAAAACAGGTGTACTGGGAAACAGAGCCTTCTATAGGCTGCCAGTCCACATAGGGGCTAACACACATCACTTTTTTTGCACCACCCAGGAATTTTTTTATGCTTTCCTTGCTCCCCAACTCTGTACCATCTGAATGTTGCTCACTGGAAAAAAGGGTTGGGACCCTTGTTCTAGTGTATGAAGAAACTGGGCTAAACCCAAGAAACCTGGATTCCTCAGTACTATATATATTTAAGGTTATTTGCCAATGACCATGTGGAATCAACTCACTGTTCTCTCTCTCTTTCCAGTAGCCTTGTACTTTCTCTCTCAAGGGATTCCCTTGTAAATGGCCAGTAAGGTCTCAATTATGAATAAAGTTCCCTTTATACATTGTATGGGGATCTTATGATTATATGTGGACATTTTAGGGGAACAAATGCCAAAGGTATTATGAATTTATCCAGTTGTACCTCAGTCCCACAATAAGGGGCTGATTTATGAAAGTTTGTGCAACTTTTGTTTCTAGGAATCATTGTTTTTAGCACAAACATCATAATTCATAATTTCATAATTTATAGAGTATAAAAACCATAAAGTCTACAAATTCAAAAGTACGGCTAGTAAAAGCTGTCAAGCTTATGTAGAATTCAGTGAAAGTTCCCTTTCTTTTTTTTGCAAAGATCTGCCTTTTATTCGTGGGTTTATAGGTTTTCGGACATCAAGGGGGCAATTTTTGCCACAGAAACTCACAAATTCAAATTTTATTTAAAAAAACCCCTAAAAACTCTAATGTAGAACTTTAGCATCTAATGCTTCGGCATCTGCTTCATGTTGAAGTCAATGGGAGTTGTTTTAGGCAAAAGTCAAGCCATTTTTTTATTCGAGATTTACAACTTTTTTAGGTTTTTTGAGCTTGTAAACTTACAAATTCTAGGTTTTGATTTAGTTTTTTTTTCCACAATTGTATTCTATCAAGGATTTTGTATTTAGATGTTTTAACCAATGAGCAAACATTTGATTTTTTTTCATCATGTGTTTATTTGAAGTAAAAAAAAAACTATAAAACCTGACAAATTTTGTTCGTCATTGAAAAATTTGGGGAATTCAGATTTTTCCGGAGGCTATTTCCATTTGTATTGGGATCTTTTAAAGGGAGGGTTCACCTTTAAGTTACCTTTTATGTTATAGAATGGTAAATTCTAAGCAACTTTACAATTAGTCTTCATTATTTATTTTTTTTATTGTTTATCTTCTTCTCTTTCCAGCTTTCAAATGGAGGTCACTGACCCCATCTAAAAACAAATGCTCTGTAAGGCTACAAATGTATTGTTATTGCTACTTTTTATTCCTCATCTTTCTATTCAGGCCTCTCCTATTAGTATTTCACTCAAAAACCCCAAACAATTAAAAATGAAAAGCAATTGCAAATTGTCTCAGAATATCACTCTCTACATCATACTAAAATTTAGCGTAAAGGTGAACAACCCCTTTAATAACTACTTGGCATTCAGGGTTTTAGAAAAACAGAGTTTAACAATCTTAAACCACTTAAATTCGACCTTCAATAACTAGGCCTCCACTTGGATATAGACACTGGAATAAGCCTCTACTTCTCCATCTTCCACCGTGATGTATCCCTTTCACTCTGCACTAATAAAGCAATAGAAAAACAGACCATTTCCTTAAATATTTATGATTTTTTTATTCAAAAGGAGAGAATAATGCGATGGAAACTAGTTGTATATAAAATGGCTTTAATGCCAACAAACTGCAAAATGAAAGCACAAACAACATTTGAGGTTGTGACTTTAAAGGGTCTCTCCCACTGAGTGCCTTGGGTCAGCATCCTTTGTGAGCAAATCCTCTTCAGTAGCATTAGAGCTTTACTTTGAATATTTCTTTTTTTTCTCTCTAAAATGTTAAATTTTAAAAGAAAGTTTTTCGACCCTCAGTTCTGTTAGAGAACAAAAATACATTCCTGAACACTACCCTATTCAGAGGAACCTCAAAAGAATGTTTATTTATACTAATGCCACAAGTATAATGAGATCTGGATTCAAAACCCGCAAGCTGGACAGCGCCAACGGCCAACAGAATATTCCTTTATTGTCTATTTGCCCAAAAATTGTATGTGTTTCCCACAACAACTTCTTGTGTTCACTGGCCTGACCATGTGTGTGTGCTAGTGATGGGCAAATTTGTCCCAAAATTTCACAAAACACATTGAAGTCAATGGTCGTTAAAATTATTTTGACACTTGTCAATTTCGGCACCAAGGGGCACATTTACTATGGGTCGAATATCGAGGGTTAATTAACCCTCGATATTCGACCATCGAAGTTAAATCCTTCGACTTCGAATATCTAAGTCGAAGGATTTACCACAATTCGAACGATCGAAGGAAAAATCGATTAAATCCTTCGAATCGAACGATTCAATCGATCTAATGATTTTCCTTCGATCACAAATTGCTAGGAAAGCCTATGGGGACCTTCCCCATAGGCTAAAATTGATGCTCGGTAGGTTTTAGGTGGCGAAAAAGGTGGTCGAAGTTTTTTTTAAAGAGACAGTACTTAGACTATCGAATAGTCGAACGATTTTTAGTTTGAATCGTTCGATTCGAAGTCAAAGTCGTAGTCGAAGGTCAAAGTAGCCAATTCGCTGGTCGAAGTAGCCAAAAAAAACCTTTGAAATTCGACGTTTTTTTTCCTTCTAATCCTTCACTCGAGCTAACTAAATGTGCCCCCAAATGTTGAAACTGTCCAAACGCATAAAATTCAATAGTCGTTTGAATAATTTTGATGCACAACAATTTTTATGCGTGCGTCGATTTTGATTTTTTGCTGGTGAATTTTCGACGCAGTTTCGCAAATTTATTCAAAAACGGAAAAACATGGAAATTTGCAGCAAATTCAAGCCTGGCGAATTTATTCGCCCATCACTCGTGTGTGCACTTAGAAGTAACATTGGCAGCAGTTATATTTGGGCAGAAGTATTCCATCCTTTTCCAAGTACAGGTATGGGATCTATTATCTGGAAACCCGTTATCCAGAAAGCTCCAAATTACGGAAAGGCCATCTCCCATCGACTCCCATTTTATCAAAATAATCTAAATTTTAAACAGTGATTTTCTTTTTCTGTGTAATAATAAAACAGTAACTTGTACTTGATCCCAACTAAGATATAATTAATCCTTATTGGAGGCAAAACCAGCCTATTGGGTTTATTTCATGTTTGAATGATTTTTTTTTAGTAGACTTAAGGTATGAATATCCAAATTATAACTCAGTCAGTTTTGTTTAAAAATAATTATTTAAACAGTTGAGGTTCAATAATGTCATGGAAGTAGGTATTTTTCCAAAAAATATTAGAATTTATGAATGATACTCACATTTCCATGAACTCTTCTGACACAAAACTCAGTCTTTTGCTTTCAAATGGTCACAAACCACCAGGCCCGGATTTGTGGCAAGGCCAGAAAAGGCCTGGGCCTAGGGCAGCAGAATTTGAGGGGAGGCATGCCGCCCAGCTGCATCAGGACAAGCTACTAGGACTGGAGACACACGTCAGTCTCCAGTCCTATTCTGGACTATTAAAACTTGCAGTTGTATGCCCAGACACGCACAGGAAGAGGATGGCATCTGGCAGGTAGGGGACAGCGAAGCAAAGGAGGAAGGCAATGGCGCCTGGCAGGGGGAAGGGAAGGGGACAGCGCTGGGCAGCTGAGGGTGACTATGAGCAGTGCTGGCCTAGGGGCGGCCAGTTTGTAAATCCAGGCCTGCAGACCACCTCATTGACTTCTAATATCCTTATCATTTACAGCAGGGGGTACATTATCCCATTTTATACATGAGTGATACTCAGCATTCCCTGTATAACTCAGCCTGCAGCCTTGTGTCTTTATATGGTCACAGAACAACCCCTCAGTGACTTCTAATATTCTTATCATTTACAGTAGGGGGTACATTATCCCTTATAATACATGAGTGATACTCAGAGTTCCCTGTATAACTCAGCCTGCAGCCTTGTGCCTTTATATGGTCACAGAACAACTTCTCAGTGACTTCTAATATCCTTATCATTTACAGTAGGGGGTACATTATCCCTTATAATACATGAGTGATACTCAGAGTTCCCTGTATAACTCAGCCTGCAGCCTTGTGTCTTTATATGGTCACAGAACAACCCCTCAGTGACTTATAATATCCTTATCATTTACAGTAGGGGGTACATTATCCCTTATAATACATGAGTGATACTCAGAGTTCCCTGTATAACTCAGCCTGCAGCCTTGTGCCTTTATATGGTCACAGAACAACCCCTCAGTGACTTCTAATATCCTTATCATTTACAGTAGGGGTTACATTATCCCTTATAAAACATGAGTGATACTCAGAGTTCCCTGTATAACTCAGCCTGCAGCCTTGTGCCTTTATATGGTCACAGAACAACTCCTCAGTGACTTCTAATATCCTTATCATTTACAGTAGGGGTTACATTATCCCTTATAATACATGAGTGATACTCAGAGTTCCCTGTATAACTCAGCCTGCAGCCTTGTGCCTTTATATGGTCATAAAACAAACACTCAGTGACTTCTAAAATCCTTATCATTTACAGTGGGGGTGAAAACAATCTCACACATACATTTATATTAGGATAGATGCATTAACATAGCTTCTATTTGAACAATAAGTTGCACCATCAAACAGTTTCCAGTTCCCAGAGAAATGAGGTGCAGAATAATCTGTACCATAATAAAATGCAAACTCTCTCCATGGAGCCTCTGCATTTCTCATACAAGATGCCCCCGTTCTAATGCAGAATTCTGTAATTCAAATCATAAACGTAAACACGATTTCCATAAAGCTTTAAATGAGTAAATCTCCTGCATTCACACTATCTGAGAGGGAACAGGGAACAAGTCGACTGAAGGAGTTTGAAAAACAGCTTTTGGCAAGAATAGTTCTGGTTCCCTCGGGGACACGAGAAGATAAAGCTTTAAAGCTGTAAACTGGCTTGAAATGATTTGTATTTATGGATTATATCTGTCAGTCTGAAACTTGCAACGGGGAAATAGAAGAAGTTTGCCATATTTAATAAGACTTTGTGGGATAAATTAATTTGAGATCGTTGAACACATTGAAGCTTTTGACTTTCCACCTTATTTTCATCTGGAGTTTTTTTCTGGAATTTTGTTTCAACTTATTTTGGGAGGTTAGTACAAGAGAAACATTTATTCAATTTGAAGATGGTGGGTTTTTTTTTTTCTGTGATTCAAGGGGAAAACAGCTGTGGAAAAAAAATACCATCTGGAATTTTTTTTTCTTTTTCAAAATTTTAGTTTTCCAAACTTGAATTTTTAAGATTTGACCATGCAAATAAATTCTGGACAACTGGAATGAAAAAAATGTGGCAACTAAAATGTGATTTTTTAAAATACATATAAATCTCCTAGTGATAGAGAAAAAAAAAAAATTGCACAACTGAGCAAAAGTCGATTTTGTGCGCCATCAGCCTAAATCCCTATTGAGCACTAGGGCTGACTACTTATTTAGAGAGAAAAGCCCCAAACAACCAGCCAACCTGAGTATTAGGACCAGGGCCAGAACTACAGGTAAGCAGAAGAGGCACAAGCCTATGGCAAAATGCTGGGGAGCGCTATGCAGGGCACCTCTTGTATGTACACCCCTAGTCCAAGCCCTCAGGTCCCTCAAATTCTGCCTGCTCCTCACTGCTCCCAGATGCTCACTTCCATCATCATCATCATGTGTGCACTTGGGGGTGGCGGGTGGAGCAAGGTTGCTGGCCGGGGCCCTAGACAACCTGACCTGGCACTGATTAGGACTATAGTGAAGAGTGTTTAGAGCAGTGCTGGGCAAAGTCAGCCAGGTGGCCTGGACAACAAGTTGACTACGCCAAGAGTTCATATGCCGAGGACGTTCTTGTGCCCATGCATGGGAGAATGCATGCATGCACTGATGATACAGGAATTGTGGGGGACAAAAGGGTCTGTACTAGGGGAAGTCGGCAGAAGGGGTATGTGCCTGGCACCCTTGCGCCCTAGACATGTGCCTGTTCTCCCTACCATTAGTTTGTGCCTTGGAGGAGAGTCCCCAACACTGCGGCCCATTTATTTGCTTGTGCTTTTTGCTAGGGATGCACCGAATCCATTATTTTGGATTTGGCCGATCCCCCGAATCCTTCGCGAAAGATTCGGCCGAATACCGAACCGACTCTGAATCCTAATTTGCATATGCAAATTAGGGTTTGGAAGGGGAAAAAATTTTACTTCCTTGTTTTGTGACAAAAAGTCCTGCGATTTCCCTCCCTGACCCTAATTTGCATATGCAAATTAGGATTCGGATTCGATTCAGCTGGGCAGAAGAATTCGGCCGAATCCGGATCCTGCTGAAAAAGGCCGAATCCTGGCCGAATCCCGATCCGAATCCTGGATTCGGTGCATCCCCACTTTTTGCACAAGCAAATAAGCAAAGTTTCTATGGTCTGCGGTGGAATTAGCTTGAAAAGCCGACTATTTCTGACTTTTAGGGAAAAAATTTAAAAATTTAGGCTTTTCGGGAAAAAGCCAGAATAAAGTCGAGCGATACGGGAAAAATCTCTGAAAAATATTAACACTTTAATATTAGGGGAAAAAAAGTCACAAATAGAAAGTAGAACGTTATTGGAAAAAGTCTTTAAAAAAAAGTGTTTAAAGGTGAACGACCCCTTTAAAGGATCAGTAACATCAATTTTTTTTTTTTAAATTCGTTAGTATACAACGAAAAAAAAAACACAATGACAAATGAAACTTTGAAATTGCTTTATTAAGAAATAAGTTACCGAAACTCTTCAGAAAAGGTGAAAGGGCAACGATCCATTGTGCGGTGATCGCTTTCTCCTCCCTGGCTATCTCCTATAAGGAAGTCAGGGAGGAGAAATTGAGCTCCGCACAATGGATCGCCTTTTCGGAAGAGGAGCGCAAGCGGAGTTTCGGTAAGTTATTTCTTAATAAAGAGATTTCAAAGTTTCATTTGTCTTTGTGGGTTTTTTTTCTTTGTATACTAAAGAAATTTTAAAAAAAATTTGATGTTACTGGTCCTTTACGATGAGTATTATGGGAAGCAGTCAGACAAAACTCCAGGGGGCAGATTCACTAAGGAAGTTTGCCAGCGTTGCCACCCCCATGCACCAATTTGCTAGTGAAAGAGACCATCGCTGTCATTCGTTTGCACTTTATCACCAGTCAACTTAACGATCTGCCGAAATGACTTTACTCTGCAAATTCGCTAAAACTTGGATTTTACTGAATGTTACGTCTTTCACCAGACTTGCCTTCGCCAGCTCAGACCAGGCAAAGTGCTAAAAAGCAGCTACATTTTCCTCAATCTCCTGTCACTTACATCATATCCTGTGAGCCGAAAATGCATTAAAGTTCCAAAAACACTGGTGACTTCATTTTTTTAAGCGGAATTGGCTGCAAAAGTCCTAACGAATAGTGATGGGCGAATTTGCCGAGAATTTGCGCGATTCGCCGCCGGTGAAGGATTTTGCGAAATGGGCGCGAAGATTCGATGGCGAAAATTCCCCGGCATCAAAAGAAATGGACAACGGCGTCCATTTTTTTGACGCCGCCGCATTTTCGCCAAAAAAATAACACCAGCGTCAAAAATATAGGACGCCGGCATCAAAAACGAGATGCCGGCGCCGTTTTGCAAATTTTTCATCTAAGCGAAACGAAACTGCGCAAATTCGCCCATCATTACTAACACACTTTTTTTCATTAACCGGTTTTCTCCAGACATTTTATAACATGTGGAACATTCATTTTACAGTGAGCTCATGTGTAGGGCATTATATTAACTCTCTTGTCTTTATTAAGGTTTCCTGGACTTGTGTAATAAAAAGTGTTAACTTCAAGCGTTTGCACCAACATTTATAATAAAGACGTCCATACAACTTTAAATTACCCGCCGTATGCAAATTGACCTGAGCGTAAAATCACTAGCGGAATTGCTAGGCACAAACAAACCCTAGCGCATCTTCACCATAAAATGCTCGCACTGTGGAAGTAACGCTAGTGAAAAGTAGGGATGCACCGAATCCACTTTTTTGGATTTGGCCGAACCCCCGAATCCTTCGTGAAAGATTCGGGCGAATACCGAACCGAATCCGAACCCTAATTTGCATATGCAAATTAGGGGTGGGAAGGGGAAAACATTTTTTACTTCCTTGTTTTCTGACAAAAAGTCATGCAATTTCCCTCCCGACCCTAATTTGCATATGCAAATTAGGATTCGGATTCGGTTTGGCTGGGCAGAAGAATTCGGCCGAATCCGAATCCTGCTGAAAAAGGCCGAATCCCGAACCGAATCTTGGATTCGGTCCATCCCTAGTGAAAAGTTGCCCAGGACGCAACTTCGTGAATTAGCGTAGCGAATTTGCGCCTGGCGAAGTGGTGCGATGTGTCCGACAATTCGCCCTCTAGCGAATCTGCCCCTACGTCTATGTAGAAAGATTCTGTGTTTCTCTGATTTTTCCAACTTTTACAAAAGTTCTCCGGTGATGGAAATGTTTGGTTTCGACACATTTCGACTTTTGTCTCTTTCTCATTTCCCCTGTTTGTAAAGATCTTCAATATCTTTTTTTTTTTTTGCAGCAAAAATATCAATAGAAGTAGTTTGTTTAGCTCAGACCTGGTGAAATCCTGTGATTTCCTATGAGAGAATAAAACTTTTTTTTTTTGGCAAAATGATAAATAAGAACCTGTCAGAATTTCCCCGGCCTCACAAGACTATTGCAATACTAGAATTTCAGCAGCCTTGTGGTGTCCGTTCAAATTCACCTTTAGGTTGAAATTTAGGGGAGGGGTGTAATTTCAATCGCTAGAGCAAAAATCATTCGCAATTCGATCGCAATGCAAATAAATGTTTGCAAAGTTGCCTTTGGAACACGTTGACCCTCACACAACAGTAAGATAGAGACTGCAGATTTTATAGTTTGCAATCACAAACCATTTTTTTGGCGCCAAAATATTTAAGGAAACTGACGCACATGTGTTAAAAGTTCGCAATGCGCAATTAATATTCGCAATGCAATAAAGCCTAATGAAGAATATTACATTGTGACCTGTGAATTTTTATCCGCAATTAGTGATGGGCGAATCTCTGCGTTTCACCGCAAGCAAATAACAAAACTCAGACGTCGGCGACCATTACCGATGTTTCGCGAATTTTTCGCCCACCACTATCCGCAATGTTTTGCTCTTCGCTAATTTTATTACATTTCCCCCTGAGATGTTATAGAATGGTCAGTTCTAAGCAACTTTTCATTTAGTCTTCATTATTTATTATTTTATCGTTTTTTAATTTGCCTTCTTCTTCTGACTCTTTCCAGCTTTCAAATGGGGGTCGCTGACCCTATCCAAAAAAACGAATGCTCTGTAAGGCTACGCATTTATTGTTATTGTTACTTTTTATTACTCGTCTCTTCTATTCAGGCCTCTCCTATTCATATTCCAGTTTCTTATTCACATCAATGCATGGTTACTAGGGGGATTTGGACCCTAGCAACCAGTTTGCAGAAATTGCAAACTAGAGAGCTGCTGAATAAAAATGTGATTAACTTATTGCTTAATTAGAAACGTATGGGAGGTTTCTGGATAACAGATCACATATCTGTCAGTCAGTTTTTTTTCTTTCATCTGTCTCAGACCAGTGATTCTTTTCTCTGCATTTCCTACATATTGTCCATTAGCAAAAAACAATGACTGTCACTTTCCCACACTGTCAGTCTCTACATTACAGCTCTGTCTGTTTTCTGTCTCACTCTCTTGACTCTAATCCCTTCACCCTTTATACGTGTTTGTCAGGACTCACATTTCAAATGTCCATTTAGATGATCCTGATTGTTACAGATTTAACAAAGAGAAAGCCATTAGCCACCGCTCAGCTATCGGGTGAACAGCACAGGCTTTAATACCAACACTGTTTCCTTAAATTGCTACAAAAGGATGAATATCAGCCGAAAAATGTCAACTACACTAAAGTACTCCCAGCATCTGTTATGCAGCAATGTCTCCCCAACAGCAGAGAACTTATTATAGCAGAAAAACTCCTATATCAATATCCTATATAAATATCCTATGTACAATATTAAGGCTTAATAATAATAATTAGAAGTCACTGAGAGGTTCTGTGACCATATAAAGGCACAAGGCTGCAGGCTGAGTTATACAGGGAACTCTGAGTATCACTCATGTATTATAAGGGATAATATACCCCCTACTGTAAATGATAAGGATATTAGAAGTCACTGAGGGGTTCTGTGACCATATAAAGGCACAAGGCTGCAGGCTGAGTTTTACAGGGAACTCTGAGTATCACTCATGTATTATAAGGGATAATGTACCCCCTACTGTAAATGATAAGGATATTAGAAGTCACTGAGGGGTTGTTCTGTGACCATATAAAGGCACAAGGCTGCAGGCTGAGTTATACAGGGAACTCTGAGTATCACTCATGTATTATAAGGGATAATGTACCCCCTACTGTAAATGATAAGGATATTAGAAGTCACTGAGGGGTAGTTCTGTGACCATATAAAGGCACAAGGCTGCAGGCTGAGTTATACAGGGAACTCCCGAGTATCACTCATGTATTATAAGGGATAATGTACCCCCTACTGTAAATGATAAGGATATTAGAAGTCACTGAGGGGTTGTTCTGTGACCATATAAAGGCACAAGGCTGCAGGCTGAGTTATACAGGGAACTCTGAGTATCACTCATGTATTATAAGGGATAATGTACCCCCTACTGTAAATGATAAGGATATTAGAAGTCACTGAGGGGGTCTGTGACTATTTAAAATCAAAAGACTGACAGTTGTGTTACAAGGGTTCAAGGAAATGTGGGTATCATTCATGAACTCTATACATTTTTTTGGAAAAATACCTACTTCCGTGACATTATTGAACCTCAACTGTTAGTAGAAATAATTATTTTTAAACAAAACTATGCTGTTTCCATTTCCCTAAATATCTATAGCAGTCCAGAGGTATGTGTATCTATGAAGTGTAAGTAGTACATGTGTGTTCCACAGAGTTGTAAGTGGCAAGACGTTACCCCGGAGCAGATATGTGCTGCGTATGCTCCGTCAGATTCAAAGCTCAGAGAATTCAAAGCTCAAGCTGAAGATTTAAAGTGATACTTCTCATGATTATGTTTCTTCTTCTCGAAGTGTTCCAGTCTAGGATGCAATCTGTCATAATGGATTGTACTGGGCGCTTTCCACTGTGAACAAAAATATCAGTAAATTTTACCATCTGTGTCAATATATATGACTTTATACATTTGGATCTGAGCAGATTTGCTCTTTAATTCCCACATTGGATCAAGCCTACATGTTGCCAACATAGAATAGAATCATCTCGCTTGATGCAGGAGGAGGAGAAGCTTTTTTTGTTAATAAACCAACAGCTTTGCTTTTTTGTACTGCTGCACAGAAATAACTCTGTATAGAAACCGTGTTGGTTATTTAACCCTTTATGTGCTATAGATGTGAGCTGTGGTCATGAGCAAATGTTTTCGCCAGGCATGGATCCGCAGCAAAATTCCTCACTTCGCCATCTGCAATTTTTTTTTTGCGAAACTGCCGCAAAAATCAGTCACAAAATAATTCGCTGCACCGAAAAAGTTGCAAAGACAAAATTTCGTCTGAGACATAAAAGTCACCAGAAGAAAGAAGTGCCCATCGACTTTAATACACTTGGACAAAAAAGTCGCCACAAAAAAAAACTCCCATTGTCTTTGGAGTGAGAAAAAATTGTCGCATGAGCAAAATAAATTCTGTACCGTTTATATCAAGTTTATCGTCTTTACTATTCCTCTCTCAGCATCTGTTTCTCTTCATTCTCTCTTCATGCAGCAGTTGGGTGTCAGATAATCACTGACAGTTAGATCCAATATATCTTATAGGGGGGCTCCTTTCCTAGCAGATGTATTAGAGCTCACTCAAATAACTGATTCCAGTACAAACAAAATCTAACAAAATAACTGCCTTTTGCACAAATCCTGCATGTAGAGAGACATGATGTCTGGTGAGTTTAATAGAGTGACCTCTAATACATCTTCTAGGCAAAAGGAGCCCTCCTATAAGATATATTGGATCTAACTGTCAGTGAATATCTGACACCCAACTGCTGCATGAAGAGAGAATGAAGAGAAACAGATGCTGAGAGAGAGGAATAGTGAAGATGAACGTTATTATTTCATAAACCGTACAAAATTTTTAATTGATTTTATTTCGAAAGTTTCTTATTTCAGTATGCTGCTTATGTTAAATTTTCATTTTCATGATAGTTCCCCTTTAAAGAAGGTCCAGATGTGTCTGTTGGATGGCATTTATCATTCTCCCCAGTTCTCATCCTAACTGGCCTGCAGGCTGGGCTTTCATGGATATATAGTACAGCAAATATACCTTATTGCCAAATCTCACCTTAACTGGCCTTCAGACTGGGATTTCTAGTGTTTGTTGGAAAGCAAATGGTTTTTCTTCTCAAATCTCACCTTAATGGGCCTTTATACTGAGCCCCCATCACTGCTCCAAAGCCACTATAGGGAAAACAGCAACATGGAAGGAAAGCATGGCTTTAGTACAATGGCACGTGTTTGGCTTTCAGACATTTATTGGAGGCTTTAGACTTTCTGGTGGTTTGTTATAGAGGCAAGAGAAGGCTGACTGTTAACAGTTTCCCATAAATACACCTTAGCTGGCCTTCAGGCTGGGATTTCTGGTGTATGTAGAAGGGTGAATGGTCATTCTTCCCAAATCTCCCCCTAATTGGCCTTAACTGTCCTTCATGCTGGGATTTCTGGTGCATGTAGCAGGGCAAATGGTCATTCTTCCCAAATCTCACCCTAATTGGCTTTCAAATTGAACCTCTGACACTGCTCCAAGATACTAGAGGGAGGACAACAACATGGTTTGGCAAAGGCAATGAATGGCACATGTGTAGCTTTAAGACATTTATAAGAGACTTAGACTTCCTTTTGGTTTGGTATAGAGGCCAGAGGAGGCTGACCATGCTTGAGGGGCTACTATAAACACACCTAAATCTCCCCATTTTCCCCTAACTACAGGTCAAAACAGGTATCCTTGGGTTCCTTCTATGTCAAGGGTCCCCAACCTTTTTTACCTGTGAGCTACATTCAAATGTAAAAAGAATTGGGGAGCAACGCAAGCATGAAAAAGTCCATTGGGTGCCAAATAAGGGCTGTGATTGGCTATGTGTTAGCTCCTATGTGGACTGGCAGCCTACAGGAGGCTCTACTTAGCACTATACCTAGTTTTTATGCAATTAAAACTCGCTTCCAAGCCTGGAATTCAAAAATAAGCCCATGCTTTGAGGATACTGAGAGCAACATCCAAGGGGTTGGAGAACAAAATGTCCCTATTCTTCCAATACTCTTGGTTTAGTAGTTTAAACATAGTTTATTTGCCTGCAACTGGGAAAATAGGGAAAATCTTAGTGGAATGAGAAGAGGGTTAAATGTGTTAAAAGTTACTTTCATAACAGTTTCACTAACAAGATAATGTGCAACAAAAGAAACTCTGGTATTCCACAAGAGGTTTTTTAGCCGCCCTAGCCAGGGGCAATACACCTGGGCTAGCTGTGATTAGTAACAGAATAAAAGGCAAGAGACAAAAACATTGCTCTAATATTGTCACAAGTGCATCAGCCTCATACTTAGCATGAAACTTAAACCTGAAATTGTAGCTACTGCAGTGATTACTTTCAGCTGAAGGTCTCGTAGATCTGATGTCAGCACTATTCCTGGTGCCAGAGGGGAAAGAGCCAGCCTCTCACGCCCTTTCACGCTAAGATACCGAATATACCTTGATATCTGCAAAAAAGAGCTATCACTCTAGACACCTGAGCACCTCTGCCTTTGTTTGGAACAGTATTTTATCTGTGGTTAGATATTTAGCCCTGACACGTAACAAGGTGAGACGTTATGGGGTGGAGAGTACACAAAGCAACTCAACATTTTTGAGTTTGAGTCAAGCTTGGATGTTTGATTTCATGAAGTGGAAATTTATATAGCCATTAGAAATGACACATGGAGAAGGAATCTCATAATTCAAAATGTAAAGGATGGATGTCTTTTTGTCTAGCTGAATTAAAGAACAGCCAAGTGAAAAAAAACGCTAATGTTTTGCCTCTGGCCCATGTGCCATTTCTGTAGCACCTCATTTATATAAACAAAAACTAACTTCCCTGGGGAACAGTAAAATAAAAAATGAAAGTTACTTAAAGTAATTAAAACATAATAAACTGTTGCCCTGTACTGGTCAATGTGTTTCAGACATACTTCTATAGTATATATATATATATATATATATATATATATATATATATATATATATATATATATATATATATATATATAGATATATATATATATATATATATATATATATATATATTGATATATGTTTGATAATCATGGCCGTGAGTGCTTTCATGGACTGTTGTATATATACAATTTTGGCCTTGGCCCAAGGCTAGAAAACGTTTTTAGAACAGCACCAGACTTTAATCTTCTTATTACAAAGCCTTTATTTTTTACTTTAGGGCATCACAGCTAGGGATGTAGCGAACTGCCGATTTGGTGTTCGCGAACGCCGTTCGCGAACACCGGCAAAAAATGCGAACGTTCGCGGACAGTTCGCGAACTTCGAACACCCGGCAAAATCGTTCGATTCGAACGATCGAAGGATTTTAATCATTCGATCGAAGGATTTTCATTCGAATCGAACGATCGAAGCCATTCGATCGAATGCTTTTCATTCGATCGAATGCTTACAATCGTTCGAACGAATGGAAATCTTTCGATCAAATGCTTACAATCGTTCAAACGAATGGAAATCGTTTGATTTTTAGCGGTCGAAGGAATTCGAATGGTCGAATGGTCGAACGATTTGTATTCGAATCGAACGCGAACTCAAAATGCGAACGTTCCCAAACGTTCGCGAACATTCGGCGGACGCGAACGGTCGAAGTTCGCGCGAACTAGTTCGCAGCAGAACAGTTCGCTACATCCCTAATCACAGCAACGTTGCTGTGATGTCCTAAAGCAAAAAATAAAGGCTCTTTAATAAGAAGATTTAAGTCTGGTGCTGTTCTAAAAACGTTTTCTATTGTGATATCAGTGGAAAGTGGCCACTGAAGAACTGGCACCGTTTCTCTCAAGGAGTGATAATGATCATGCTGACTGCTTGCTTGCTAGACTTGGCCCAAGGCTAACATACCAGCTGCTATTCCTTGTGTATAAAAGGGTAAAGTACATGGGATTAGCCTCTTTCTTGACTCCACCATAATAGGAGGTGGATCTGCCAGATGGTCTGAGGTGAAGGTAGGCCTCAATATCAGAGAAGAAGAGTGACGGTGAGACCCTAAGGCTATCATTCTTTGGTGAAGCTGGGGGTATGTGTTTTGTGTGTAAAAGGGTAGAGAACATGTGATCAGCCTCTTTCTTGACTCCACCATAGTAGGAGGTGGATCTGCCAGAGGGTCTGAGGTGGAGGTAAGCCTCAATATCAGAGGAGAAGAGGTCAGACGCTAAGGTTATAATTTTTTGGTGAAGTTGTGGGTATATGTTTTGTGTATAAAAGGGTAAAGAACATGTGATCAGACTCTTTTTTTTACTCCACCATAGTAGGAGGTGAATCTGCCAGAGGGTCTGAGGTGAAGGTAGGCCTCAATATCAGAGAAGGTTATCCTTCTTTGGTGAAGCTGTGGGTGATTTTATGCTCCACGAAGGAAATGTAGTGGGGTTAGAACTTCAGTGTGGTAGGGCTCAGGGTACAGTATTCCACCTTGGAGCACTACTAAAAGTATCCAGTACTCTGGGGCTGACACCTGTGGTGAGATTCAACATTAAACTGCCGGTAAGAATATTGCTGAATCTATTATCTCAGTCATTGCTGCCTCTCCACTTTATCATAAAGAGTGGCTACAGAGACAATAGGTAATAATGTACAAACACAAACAGACTGCTAAATACACAAATATTGTACAGCCCAGACGCTCTCCAACTTAGAATTTGAGTTTAGTTTTGAAGATGGGTTATTTATTTCTCTTCCAGCTTCCCTTAATGTTCCTTTTTGTAAGCACAGCTCTTCAACTTGTCCTGCAGACATAACGTGGCTCTAACAATACACCGCATAACATAGCATCTTTATATATTTATATGGCTTTTTAAAGGTATAAAAAGCAAGATGGATCAGTGCAGTTTTTTCCTGTAATGAAGAGCAAAAGAAGTTTCGGAATTATTTATGATTTGCTTTTGGCTCTGTTGTCTTTATTTAAAAGAACAAGAATCTTACATAACAAGGATTTTGAAGTTTGCTGTAATAGATTTCGGAGAGCTCAGTCTCCTATATATTTGGTAGGTTTTTTGGACCACACACACATAACGTTTCTCAAGATTCAATATACATTTGGTGGGTTTGTGATATGCACATTACGGCACTCCCACTTGGTTGTTGCTATGCATAAAGGTCTATGGAATTCTTGTGAGGTCTGGTGCTTGCGGTATCATTTCAGGAATATCTCCAGTTGGAAAACTCTGAGCAATGGTGTTTAGAACACAACTGCTTTGGCAATTTTGGGAGAGGCAAACAGTGTGGCCTTCTTGGAGGGACTGATATTGTCTTCTGCTCTGCATATCTCATGGAAGGAAAGACCTCCAAACCTTGAAACTGGAATATTCCAGCAGAAGCCCAAGAACATGAATTAAGGGGAAGTTTTTATTGGTTATGGAGAAGACCTTTCAATATGTCCTTTTTTGCCAATAGAATTACACTTTGATGAAACCTTGGTACTCTGATTGGGTATTGATATTACTATGCTTAATGACACAGGTGTCTCTCTACTCTATTTTCATTCTCCTGGACTTGTCTTCAGCTTTTACATAGTTACATAGCTAAATCAGGTTGAAAAAAGACATCAAGTTCAACCCCTTCAAATAAAAACCCAGCATCCATACATACACCTCTCCCTACTCTTAGATAAATTCTATATACCCATACCTATACTAACTATAGAGCTTAGTATCACAATAGCCTTTGATATTATGTCTGTCCAAGAAATCATCCAAGCCATTCTTAAAGGCATTAACTAAATCAGCATCACAACATCACCCGGCAGTGCATTCCACAACCTCACTGTCCTCACTGTGATGAACCCCCTACGTTGCTTCAAATGAAAGTTCTTTTCCTCTAGTCTGAAGGGGAGGCCTCTGGTACGGTGATCCACTTTATGGGTAAAAAGGTCCCCTGCTATTTGTCTATAATGTCCTCTAATGTACTTGTAAAGTCTAATCATGTCCCCTCGCAAGCACCTTTTTTCCAGAGAAAACAACCCCAACCTTGACAGTCTCCCCTCATAATTTAACTCTTCCCTCCCTCTAACCAATTTAGTTGCACTTAGTCTCTGCACTCTCTCCAGCTCATTTATATCCCTCTTAAGGACTGGAGTCCAAAACTGCCCCCATACTCCAGATGAGGCCTCACCAGGGACCTATAAAGAGACACAATTATGTTTTCATCCCTTGAGTTAATGCCTTTTTTATACAAGACAGAACTTTATTTGCTTTAGTAGCCACAGAATGACACTGCCCAGAATTAGACAACTTGTTATCTACAAAGACCCCAAGATCCTTCTCATTTAAGGAAACTCCCAACACACTGCCATTTAGTGTAGAACTTGCATTTATATTATTTTTGCCAAAGTGCATAACCTGCATTTATCAACATTGAACCTCATTTTCCAGTTTGCTGCCCAGTTTTCCAGTTTAGACAAATCACTGTGCAAAGTGGCAGCATCCTGCATGGAACCTATAGTTCCATGCAGGAACAATTTAGTCTCATCTGCAAGAATAGAAACCGTACATTCAATGCCCACCTCCAGGTCATTAATAAACAAGTTGAAAAGCAAGGGACCTAGTACAGAGCCCTGTGGTACTCCACTAACAACACTGGTCCAATTAGAAAATGTTCCATTTACCACCACTCTTTGTAGTCTATCTTTTAGCCAGTTCTCTATCCAGGTACAAATACTATGTTCCAGGCCAACATTCCTTAATTTAACCAGTAACATTCTGTGTGGCACTGTATCAAATGCTTTTGTAAAGTCTAAGTAAATCACATCCACTGCCATCCCATTCTTACATTCTCATAAAAAGAAATTAAGTTAGTCTGGCAAGATCTATTACGCATAAAACCATGCTGGCACAAACTCATAGTATTATGATTTGCTATGAAGTCCAGTATCTTTCCTACCACTGACGTCAGACTTACTGGCCTATAGTTTTGAGCCTGAGAACAGGATCCTTTTTTGAATAGCGGCACCACATTAGCAATTCACCAGTCTCTCAGCACTATGCCAGACCTCAAAGAATTCTGAAAAATTGAGTAAAGAACTTTGGCAATCACAGAGCTAAACTCATAAGAACCCTGGGATAAATACCATCTGGTCCTGGACCTTTGTTTATCTTAACATGTTCTAGTGTCTTTTGAATTTCCTCATGTGTGAACCATGCATCATTAGTTGTATTACTAGAATTGGGACTGTTAAGAAGGAAACCTTCATTAACTGGTTGCTCATTTGTGTAGACAGTAGAAAAATATGAGTTCAGAATCTGCACTTTTTTTTTGTTTTCATCAACCAGCTGACCCCCCTCTGATACTAAAGGTCCCACTCCTTCTTGCTTAATTTTTTTACTATTAACATATTTAATAAATAATTTTGGATTCTTTTTACTGCTTGCTGCAATATCCTTTTCTATATCAATTTTAGCTTGCCTTATAAGTTTTTTTTGCATGGTTTATTGGCCTCCTTGTACCTTATAAATGATTCGGCTGTCCCAGCTAACTTGAAAGCCATGCCTTACCCATCTCAACATTAACACTGCTATTGAACCAAAAAGTTTTTGCTTTTGCAATGACGTTCCTTGCTTACAAGGGGAATATACTGAAAAGCATGTCCCACTTAATATGTTGCAGAGATGCCCTTATACCGTCAAAGTTTGCACGTCTGAAATTTAGTGTTTTAGTTACTCCCTTATAGAATTGCTTCTGCAACAGAATCTCAAAGGAGACCATGTTATGATCACTATTTGCTAAATGCCCCTCACCCACACAAGTGTTAGAGATGAGTTCAGTATTATTAGTTATTGCAAGGTCCAAAAGAGAGTTATTCCTAGTAGGTTCTTGAATAAAAATGTATTCAGCATATTTACAAACCTACTAGCTTTTTCTGTCTTGGCAACCCCATTACCCCAGTCAATGTCTGGATAATTGAACAACAACAACAACTTGACCCAGCTGTGAAGCCGCTTCTATTTGCAAGAGTAGCTGGGCTTCATATTCGTCACTTATACCAGGTGGTTTATGGAATACACCAATGATAATTCTCTTTGTAACCTTTTGATACTTTTAACCATTCTGTTCTATTGCAAGTTCTCCATTCAATTGGTATCTGTCATTAAGCTGCAGCCTAGTGCTATTCCTACGTTTCTGACAGCTCCTTCTCTGTTACTTTTGCAAACAAACCTCTCCTCCTGTTCGTAAGATTGGAAGTTTAAAGGGGAAATACACCTCAGAAAAGAACTTTGACACTAGATGGTGGTGTGATAGTAAGACATACTACACTATGTTTTGTTTCTTTTTCTTTTGCCATAGGCGCTGATCTATATATACATTTTTTTGGATACCCTTTTGTGCAGCTGGGAGACTGCGGAAAGATCGGCAAGAAAAAGTTTTATAAAGGACTCTGTTTGTTTTTCCCAATTATACCCTTTTGTTATCAATCTTAAACTCAGCTACCAGGATCCTTATGGTCTCTCTCCTAAAAGGGGAACCTGTTCAACCCCAACTAAAATCCTTAGTGTGGCTGCCTGTTAAGCAAAGGATAGCATATAAAGTCCTTCTACTAACATTCAAAGCCCTTCACTCCTCTGCTCCTCATTACATTCCTTCTCTAGTCTCGCTATACGTTCCTGTTAGTCTTCTCCGTTTTTCTCAGAGTCATTTTCTCTTCACACCATCTTCATCCTCTGCCACCTCTCGTCTCAAACCCTTCTACCTTGCTGCTCCTTACCTCTGGAATTCCATCCCTGAATTCCTCCATAAGGAATCCTCTTTAATCTCTTCAAGAAAATACTAAGAGCCTACCTTTTAGAGCACTATAAAATTTGCCTAGTCCTGTGCCTTTTGACTATACCTTATCTTGTGCACTATATCATCTCCAATTTGTGCCTGTATGTTAGCCTCCCATCCACTTAGACTGTAAGCTATATGGGGCAGGGACCTCCTTCCCACTATGTCTTTTAACACATAGCACTTATGCTTCTTGTCCTGATATTATTCTATATAAATATTTATTATGTGATTTGTCTTCCCAGTGTATACTTGTTGGGCTCATTTCCATCACCATAGTATGGGAAAATATGTTTTCATGTGTCAGAGCACAACCCCAACGTTCCTGAGATCACAGAGTAGCATTATTCAGTGCCATTCTCCTTGATTGATAAAGTATCAACATATTCTGCAAGGCTGGTCTATTGCAATAAATGTAAGGGATTTTCATGGAGGATATTGACTTGACAGTAGTAAGTATAAAAGAAGGAGATACCAAGACAAGTAATAAGAAGACTAAGACTTTGCTTTCAGTTGGCCACATCCATGTAAGTAGCAGTAAAGGCCAGACTGCACATTAACCAAGACTATAGAAGACATAGCTCATAGTGTGCAAAGCCCAAGGCCGTATAAGAAAGAGGCCAATTTCATGATACAAGTAGACCAATATCTAGAAATAGACATTGAGTGAAGTCCAAGTCCATGTAGGAAGGCGACAAATGCCACATTACAAGCAGACAGAAACCATGAAGAAGTAAATGAACTATAGTGTGTGAAGCCCAAGTCCATCCAAGTGGTAGGCAAAAGACAAGGTAGAAGTAGACCAAGACCATGGAAAAAACAAGGTAAGGCCTCAGAACAAGATAATAAGAGAAATATGTAAATTCATATGTTTTCAAATGCCTGAAATGCTTTTTCCTTCTTAGCAACCAAATAAGCGAGGCACATTTTTTATTATTGTTATTTTTATTATTGTTATTATTATCTGTCAATGCTTATCTTTCTTTAGAGTCTTCTATTGTAACTTCTATACTGATGCCTAGTTGCTAAAGACATTTGGACCTTAGCTACCTCATAACCTTCAAAACTTTAGAGAAATGCAAAACAAAAAAGTTAAATAATTTTAAAACCACTAAAAAAATGAGAACCAATAAAGAATGAAGTAAAAGTTAATTTGAAGGTGAGCGACCCCTTTAGGTTAATCCTTGCCTGAAATGCATACATATGTTTTATTCATGTATGTTCCTACCTGTTACTTGTAAACGATTGCCCAAAATAATTTATTAGTCCTAATCTCTTAATTGCTGCACGATAATGAAATGCGCAATTCAATGGCAAGGATCCAAAGGCACCATAACTAAAGGGATTTGCTTTGAAGCGGAAGATTAAAGAGCAGAGATAATGCAAAATATTTGTGAGAATTATTTTCATGTTTGGTTGCAAATATAAACAAGATTTGCATAATCCTGAATTTGCATCCAAATTATATCCATTTACATAGAGGCAAAAATTGAACAGAACAATATTCTGTCATTTCTAGCCCTGAAAATGGTTCTAAGTCTGGGAGAAACATTATTTATACATCCCAGTACTTGGTATATACTTGGTATATAGGAGGCTTTACAAGGAAGGTAAGCAACGTGTGGTTTGCTCTTAGCTATGTAGGGATTTATGGATATAGGGAGTGTATAACGTAAGGGTGTAATCCTCATAGATTTCTGATGCTGATAGAGTACAAACCTGCTGATGACCCCAAGACCCCGCCAAAAAAGAAAGAATATATAAAAAAAAGACTCAAAATGTAATATAGAAATGTCAAACAAGTAGAACATAAATACTCATCTTCCACCCTTTAATTCACACAAGCTGCTATATGTTCTATTAATATCTACATTTTCCAGCCCTAGCATTTTGCTCCCAACATGATTTCTCCTTTCTTATGTCAACATGAACCCCCTCCCCACTATAGCCGTCATACTTTTACATAGCCACAAGCTTTTCATGAAAGTCCTTACTCCCCATGTATATAGCTTAACTTGCATCTGACCTTGAGAACATTTTCCTGCACCTACCCCATGTAATGCATGTGCCTTCAAGGTGGATAAATGAGCCACAAGGGAGCCATAAATTAGTAGAGGTTTCCAAACTATGAGCCTGTCTCAATTAAGGGACCAAAAGCAGAATATGGGGCCCAAACTAAATTAGTTTGGCTTAGAAAAGATGCTTAATACTCATAGAAGCCCAGCCTGAAGGTCAATAGGCTAAGGGTGAGAATTACTCCTAGATTCCCATGAAATCCCAGTCTCAAGATTAATAAGGAAAGGGGGAGAATGTCTACAAGATACTCCTAGATACTAATGAAAGCCCAGCCTCTCAGTTAATAAGGCAAAGGGTGAAATTTTTCCTAGATAATCATGGATGGCCAGTCTGTATGTTAATGGGGGGAGGGTTAGAATTTCTCCAAGATACTCCTAGATAATTTTGAAAGCCCAGGCTCAAGGTTAATAAGGTAACAGGGGACATTTTCTCCTAGATACTCAGAATGGGAAAAATCCTGAACAAATGTTTGAAAAACAAAAAGGTGGTTGTACCCTACAAGAAATCCTATGACTTTGTGCATTTTTATACATATTGCAATATGTCAGGGAACAATGAATTAGGCATTTCCAATAAAAGACTGCAAGATTTCAGCATATATGTTTCTCTATTAAATTATTTTATTTATTTGGTACATTTACTGTTTAATCAATGTACTAAATAGATTTCCCAATTAACTACTAAATAATTGCTCAGCAAAGCTTTACTTCATAAGTAAAATAACAAAGCAATTTCAATTATGAATCCTCCTGATCTGACCGTGATTTTTGAAGAAAACCCTTTAACTCTATTTAAAAGAGTGGATTGAAATTGCCAGCTGTCAGGGGGCCTATCGGCTCCCAGCCGGGAATAGTCAGGACCAAGGAGGAAGCTTTAGGGTTAAAAGTCCAAGATTGCAGTACAGGAGGGTTCAGGCAAAGACGAAATCCAAATTCAGGCAAGAGTTCAAAGACAGGCAGAAAGAAGGCAAAATCCAGGTCCAGGCAGAGGTCAAAGTCTAATAATCAATAAGTCAGGAATAATAGCACCTAGGAACGTTAAACAAACAAATCCTATACACGGGCATCGAACTGGCGTCTTGGGCGTCCTTTTATTTTGAATTTGGCGCCGACGTCGCAACCCACGTGGGACAGATGGGCGCCGCCATCTTGGTTCTTTGTCGGGTAAGGACGCGTCGCCTGTCGCTCGTTACACCAGCTTTAGTGGTAGCTGTTTTAAGTGGTCAAGGAATATGTTCAATTTTTTTCCATGGGAGCATAGATCATCACTTGCCTTAAAAATGAATGAAACCCATTTCTAGCCTGCGTTTAATGGTAGCTACTACCCCCATTGCATGACCTAAGCATAAAATACTCTTTAAAGGGATTCTTCACCTTTGAGTTAACTGTTAGTATGATGTAGAGAGGGATATCCTGAGACAATTTGCAATTGGTTTTCATTTTTTTATTATTTGTGGATTTGAGTCATTTAGCTTTTTATTCAGCAGCTCTCCAGTTTGCAATTTCAGCATCTAGTTGCTGGGGTACAAATTACCCTAGAAACCATGAGTAGGTGAGTGTGTGAATAGAAAGATGAAAAGTGTAAAAAGTAGCAAAAACAATACATTTGTAGCCTTACAAAGCATATGATTTTTAGATGGGGTCTGTGACCCCCATTTGAAAGCTGGAAAGAGTCAGGAGAATAAGGCAAACAATTTAAAAACTATAAAAATAAATAATGAAGACCACTTGAAAGGTTGCTTAAAATTCGCCATTCTATAACATACTAAAAGTTAACTTAAAGGTGAACCACCCCTTTAAAGTGAGATCATTTTTAAGCTGGTTGTAAACTGGGCCTGGAAAAGCATTTTTATCAGTTGTATTTCTCTAATATCAGGAATGCCTTGTAATTCATTAAAAGAGCTGAATACAAATAGTACAAATGAAAATAGCTTTCAAAAAAACCAAATTTGTCATGAACAAACACAAAAAAAAACCTCTAGATCCACAAATGAATAGGGATGGGCGAATTTGACCCATTTCGTTCGCCACTGGCGAAATGTCGCAGACGCCCATTAAAGTCTATGGGCGTCAAAAATTTTTTGTCAAGCGGCAAACTTTTTTGCCACGCGTCTTCTTTTTTGCCGCACGACGCCATGCAAGTCTATGGACGTCAATTCCGTGGCGAAACAAGTCGAAAAAATTCGCCCATCCCTACAAATGAAAGGAAAAAGTAGGATTCAGAGAAACGAATGTTCTATGAACATTCATAAATTGGCTCGGTAGTGTCTTTTATTACATAATACCAATTGACTATTCCCATTCTGTGGCAAATTGGAAAAAAAAAATGATGGATTTTATTTGGATGTTAGAAGCAATGGAGTTTGGTGGCATTCAATACTATTGTACATTGTTTGCAATTGTTTACGAAGGATGAACTAGGGTCTTAGCAAATCCTGTTGAGTATGTACTCAACAGGATTTCTTAAAGAAGAAGGAAAGTCTGTTTACACTTGGGGGTGCCAAATGTTAGGCAACCCAAGTGATTGTATTTACTTACCTGAAACTCTGGGCCGGTGCTCCTATCGGCAGAAAACTGCACCAGCCCGGGGTTATAGCAGTGAGCACCATGGAGCGATCTTCTTCCTGCCTCCTCTTTCTTCTCGCAGTTGCGCATGCGCAGTAGAATGAAAAGCCGAACTTTAATTAAAAAGTTGGCTATTTCGTTTTATTTTACATGCGTTTGCTCTGGAAAAAAAAAGAAGCCGGAAGAAGATCTCTCCGTGGTGCTCTCTGGTATAACCATAGGATTGATAGGAGCAAGGGCCTGAGGTTTCAGGTAAGTAAATACAATCATTTGGGGCTGCCTAACATTTGGCACCCCCAAGTGCAAACAGACTTTCCTTCTCCTTTAAGACCCTATTTTTTTCCTTCAGAAGACTTCACACAAATAACAGATTAACAACAGCACAATGTCATTCCAGGAAGTTGACCTACACAAAAAAAAGCCCTTGAAATGATTGTTAATTAAATAATTAATTATTCATCGACATGCGTGCTATTAGCATTGCAGAGCCATGTTAAGAATACGCATTGTGTGCATTTTATGAATCTTCGGAAAATAGGTTCTTTTATAAATTAATAAAAGGGCTCTGGGGTTTCATTAAAAGGTGGCTGGAGGGTCTGCTTGCTTGTTTCCAAGGAGACCACAGGTGGTTCGCTTGCCTTTTTCTTTTTTCCAGTTCAGCTTGTTTGGACCAGATGATTTTTTTTTCACCCTGTACTCGCTGATCTATCCTCGGGCAGAGAACAGAACATTTTAATGAAACCCCTGTTGTCCTCGTATCACTTTGATCCTCTCCAGTTTGCACATTGGCCCGTTATAAAGAATTATTTCTGGAGAATTGTCACAATGCAGCTAGCCAGGCACAAACAGCAGTGCAATGGATACAATAGCCTACAATCATCCTAATATATGGTCAAATAAACCTGATCCTTCTATATATTGTTTCTAAAATAGATATTTAATTTAATTTGCATTTTTAAAAATGATCCGCAATCACATCCTAATGATATCTATAATCAAACAGACAGTTCATGACCAAAAGTCACGGCATCCAAAGACAATCTGACATACAATTCACAATAACTTAAGAGAGTTCTTCATCTCTAAACACAATCAGTTTTTCTCAAGTCAACAGTTGGTATTTCGACCCTTTATGTGCCTGTTCTTGTTGTCTTAAAATAACGATGGTGAGCAAGAGTCATCATCATGCCGTTATTGATTTGATTAAAAAGTTAATGTGAGTAAAGAACATAAAAGTGTTTATGGGGCTCTGAAAATGACCATCTTGTGTCCATGAAAAAAAGTCTTTAGAAAATCAGAATAGAACGTTGACAAGATTACAGAAATCCAGAGCCACATGATAAAGTATGTATATATACAGGCAAGTCCTAAAACTTAAAGACACTGCAAAATTCTATTAGAATCAGTAAGAAATAGGTTGTAGACTAATGATGTGTGGCTGGCCCAAAACCCATGGGACCTGTATATTGGGTGGGGTTTGTCCCAACCTCTGCAGAAGATTGCACACCAGAAAAGTTTTAGCAGAAGATCTTAACCTTACTCTGTTGGCTTCTGGTAGCCTCTATATATAGGTAGGTGCCTGCCCCACTCCGCCCCTTTCATGGCATCAGAGATGGTCGGGTTAGTCATAGGTCTATAGATAGAGCTACCACTCTGGGTTTGGTAGCGTTCAGGTTGGAAGGAATTAGGTTAGGTTTGGTTGTGGGTCATATTTTTCCCGACCCACCCATGATTATTGTAGGCCACTGATGATAAGGTTTTCTACTTTGCATCATTGTTATACATGACTAGGGATGTAGCGAACCGCCGACTATGTGTTCGCGAACGCCGTTCGCGAACACCGGCAAAAAATGCGAACAGTTCGCGAACTTCGAACATCCGAAAATCGTTCGATTCGAACGATCGAAGGATTTTAATCGTTCGATCGAAGGATTTTCGTTCGAATCGAACGATCGAAGCCATTCGATCGAATGATTTCATTCAATCCAATGGCTTCGATCGTTCGATTCGAACGAAAATCCTTCGATTTTAGCGGTCGAAGGAATCGCGCGACGTTCGCGAACTTGCGGCGGACGCGAACAGTCGAAGTTCGCGCGAACTAGTTCGCCGGCGAACAGTTCGCTACATCCCTATACATGACTGTGAAGTTGCTGATAGTGATGGACGAATCTGAGTATGGAGAGGTCTATGCAACATCCGGAGGCACTTTTTAAAATAGTGGCATAAGCAGGGATGGGGACTTTCTCTTTAGGAGGAGGGGTTTAGTTCTCCTTTAAAAAGTTGCTACATGTCACATTTGAAGATCTAATTGTAAAACGTTCAAGAAAAAATGTTGCCAAAATCATCAAAATGTTACATTTATTTTTTCGAAAATCATTGATACACTTCTGCAAAAATTCATTGTAATGATAAATTATTATAACAGTATCGATGGATAGGGAATTTCTGATTTGGTTTCTTCTGATTTTAACGGGTCTGACCTGAGAAACAAATATCGTAACAAACACACAGATATAATTACATATGTGTCATTTCTAAAATATTTTTTTAAAAATTAAAAAATGATTAACAAGAGTATTTGTAAAAACTGGCACATTTTTAACAATTTTCCTACTCAAATTGTTTCTTAATAAGCGCCTCAATTGTCCCCGTATGTCTGTCTAGCAATGATACGAAATAAATGATCAGAAATATAATTTCTTACAAGAGACTGGAAGACTAACTAGAATCAACAGTCAGCGCCACCAGTCTTCAGGCACTGGGGCTTATGCAGCAATAATTCAGGCACAGTCATTTATTTTTGTTTTGCACCAAGATTATATACAAAAGTCACTGTTCATCGTCCTTTAAATAGAACAAAAATTCTTCATAAAAACGTTAAACAAGCGGTAATTGACTTGGAGTTTCCTGCTATAAATAATATAAAACATTTCCTACAAAAATATGGCTTTTTGTTAAAAACAAAGAAAAAACTACAGTTAACAATTTTGTTGTGTACGAGGTTTTAATGAATGGGAACTGGGACAGTTTATTGTGGCTGTTATACAGATCTACAAAGCAGGAAGCATTCGCCATGGGATATACTGGAAAACTCTGGGAAACAATCAACAAGATAAATTGTTTTCCTTCAAATTTCCTTTCTAGAATAAGGCTTTGCTTAACAGCCACAGGAGAGGATTAGACTCATCATTAAATAAAGGTTTTGGCCAAAATGTTGTGAGTTTATTTTTCAGCCTAAACCACTGTAAAATATATAATGTTTGAACATGTTAAGATTTTGTCAAGACGATGCAAAATAATGTACAAATGTTATAGTTATAGTATGATTGTTTCCCTGCAGAGCAGTTAGGGACCGTCTGAAGTTTCCTATCCACAGCAGTCAGAGCAGGTAAATGAAGGGGAAATTTCACTGCATACAGTCAGGTTTATTATAAAAATGGTACACATTTTTTAATCAAAGTATATTAGAAATAGGTTTCTTTTTTATTAAAGAAAGTAAAAATGGGATTTTATTTTTTGCCTTTACATTCCCTAAAATATATGGTATCATTAAAAAAAACAGCTTATCGAGATTAATTGAAAGGTAAAAGCAAGTGGGGTCACTGCATTATCCAAGAATAAAGGCAATATGTGGGTATGGGATCAGTTTTCCAGAAACCCATTATCCAGAAAGCTCTGAATTACAGAAAGGCCGCCTCCCATAGACTCCATTTTATCCAAATAATCCATGGGGCAGATTTACTAAACTAGAGTGAATAATTCTAATAAAAAAATACTCTAATTTTGAAGTAATTTTTTGGGTACTTCGACCATCGAATTGGTCAAATTCGATCGAATCGAATGATTCGAACAATTCGAAGTAAAAATCGTTTGACTATTCGACCATTCGATAATCGAAGTACTGTCTCTTTAAAAAAACTTTGCCACTTTAAACCTACCAAAGTGCAATGTTAGCCTATGGGGACCTTTCAGAGCACTTTTCTAAGTTTTTTTTTAGATCGAATAAAAATCATTCAATCAATCGTTCGATTCGAAGGATTTTTATTCAATCGTCCAATCGAAGCTTTTGTGAGGGTCAAATTCGAGGGTTTTTTAACCCTCGAAATTCGACCCTTGATAAATCTGCCCCCAAATGTTTAAAAATGTTTTCACTGTAATAATATAACAGTAGCTTGTACTTGATACAAATTTAATCCTTATTGGAAGAAAAAGGAGTCTATTGGGTAGACTCCATTGAAGAGCCATTGTCCTTCTGAAACCCCAGGTCCTGAGCATTCTGGATAACAGGTCCGATACATGTATTGGTGTATTTCAATGCTTATTAGTCTGTAATTAGTCCAGTAATGATGGACGAATCTGACCCTTTGCACTTTGCGGAAACATTTTTTTCTTTGACACAACCTGAAAATTTTTTGCAGCCCAAAATTTTTTGTGTATTTCGTGAATTTTTCACCATTTCACAAATTTTAGATTCGCTTATCACTACTTCCTATATATTGTATCTTCATAAGAATCTTATAAGTACAAATTTAGGGTTGCAGCATAGTACATTCAATATAGATTAAAACTATTTTAGCTATTAGCTGTTCTACACCAACCCAAAACTTACCTTGTATAAGTTATACAAGGTTGACCATGGAAAACCAAGTTTACAGATACAGTACAAGTATGGGATCCATTATCTGGAATCCCATTATCCAGAAAGCTCTGAATTACAGGATGGCCATCTCCCATAGACTCCATTTTATGTAAATAATCTGAATTTTTAAGAATTATTTTCTTTTTCTCTGTAATAATAAAACAGTCGCTTGTACTTGATCCCAACTAAGATATAATTAATCCTTATTGGAAGCAAAACCAACCTATTGGGTTTATTTAATGTTTACATGATTTTCTAGTAGACTTAAGGTATGAAGATCCAAATTACAGAAAGATCTATTGTCCATAAAGTCCCAGGTCCTGAGCATTCTGGCATCATGAGGAGGCCAACTCCACAATTCTAAGTTGGATCTAGAGATGTTTAAACTATATCAGATCATTCGATAAATAAAACTCACACACTGACCTGATTAACACATTTATTCCATGACATATATCACCTTGGTACTGAATACCTTTGTCCTTGAGAAAGTAAGCAGAAATGTAAAAATGGGATTTTAAAAGAAGAGACTCCAAACTGAATGAGTGAAGCAGTTTCTAAAGACAAATGATGATGATTGACAGCTGACTGGGTGCATTATTCACTCAAGAAATGCCCTTCTATAACACAAAGAGACATCGAGAGAAGGACATTCAGTGCCAATTGTCACGTGACGTCCCATCAACTCGTGAACTTGAGAAATGCTCATCGTAACACTCTCTATAGCTGTGCCAAAGTGTAGACACCCTTAGTAGCATGCACAGTACATGCCAAGGAATGAGGTGAAGTGAATTGAAGTTGACACAATCTCTTCATGGAACAACCTCTTTCCATAAACATCAATGCAAAACGACTCTTTGCAGCATGGAGTGAGGAATAAAAAATGAAAACTCCCAATGTTCATACCCACCAATTGTCTTTATAATTACCAGGTACATCGGCAAGAAAACACTGCTTACCTTTAGTTGGTCAGACTAAGGCACCTAAAGTGAGGAACATACAGTATTTTATGAACATTAAAACCTTTTGAGTCATGGTTAGTGATGATCCAAAAATGTTGTCATGTACAGATTTGCCGCGAACCTCCGGGTTTCACAATCGGTGAAAATAGTTGCGAAGTGCGAAAAAAACTTGCAACGAGGATCGTTTTGCTTTGTGTGACAAAAAAATTGACGAGCGACAAAACAAAAAGGCGAATATGTCATTTTATCCTTTCCCCTCTCCTTCCACATCAGCCAACGACTGTCTGTATAAGGACATACATATAACTATATGGTTTATTCCTTTTAATGTGGGTCGGGATACAAAGCACCTGCGTATTAACTGTTAGTGGTCAGATTTATAATTAGCTGTGCCTGTGGCAATAAGCTAGTTGTAATATATCAACTATAAATGGTAGTTTATGCTTAAACAACAACATAGTGTAGTAGTAGATACCATTAACAGTCGACCAGACATAATGTAAAAAAATCACAGACACATTTTTAAGATATTGGCAACATGGGAGCCTAGTGGATAAGAGTTTGTCAAACAATGTAGAGGTGTGTAGTAGTGAAAAAATACATGTGATTTTGCCCTCCCAATTTTTACTAGTGGCCTCAAAGCCAAGAAAAAAAAACGCCCATAGACTCCAATAGTGATGAGCGGATTTATTCGCCAGGCGCGAATTCCCACGATTCACCACTGGCAAATAAATTTGTGAAACCGCCGCAAAAATTTGCCAGCGTCCAAAAAAATGGACGTCGGCGCACTTTCGCTGGCAAATGTGTCCAAAAATCGGACGCCGGCATTAAAAAATACATGTGATTTTGCCCTCCCAATTTTCATTAGTGGCCTCAAAGCCAAGAAAAAAAAACGCCCATAAAGTGATGGGCGAATTTATTCGCCAGGCGCAAATTCACGGCAAATTCCCGCCGGCGAATAAATTCGTGAAACCACCGCAAAAATGTGCCAGCGACAATTCACCGGCGTAAAAAAAAAATGGACACACTTTTGCCGGCAAATGTGTCCAAAAACCGGACGCCGGCATCAAAATTTTCACAGTTTCTCGAATTTCGCTGGAAATTCGTGTGAAGAAAACATTTGTTGCACAGCAACATTTTTCCTGTGACAAAACCCAGATTGGGAATTTTTTATTGTTTCCTGTATTTTCCCAACGTTTCAGCTCATCAGCTCATCACCAGTTATGGTTCTTTTAAGAAACATGGACTCCACTAAGGAACGCTTTCAACTATGGAAGGACAAAAAAATAACTTGGATCTAATGAGACAGGCAGAACAGAACCAATATATCGATGGTGATATGGTATAAAACTACGATGATAAAATCTCGAGCAATCTGAAAAATCCTGTACTTGAAAATGAGAATTACAAAAAAGTAAGAACTCTGGACTATTCCGTTTTCAATCTCACTATGCCATCATATTGAATACATGTCTTTCTTCATCTGCATAATATTTGCTGTCATAATGTTATTACTTGTTTAATATGAAAATCAAATAAAACATTTTCAAAATAAAAGAACTCTGGACACATTTTCTGCTCCATTTGTCATTAGAGAAAAAATGTAAAAAAAAAATCAATGAATAATTTTGATGAAAATACATAAAACAAACTTAATCAAAAGTCGAATTAAATTCTCTGTAAATAAATTAGCGTGACCCAATAAAGTCAAAACAGAAATAATGGAAGATGATATATATTTTTATGTATTTTATATTTTATTTCATATAAATATTTATATTTCAAACAAAGAGGAAATAAAGACTGAATGATAGGAAAACAATTAAAAATAGACAATTTTAGATAAGAAGTTAAATAGAAATATTTTTGAAAAATATTGTTAAAGTCTTAAAAAAAAAATGTGTCTAAAATAGGCAATTTTAAATAAGTATAGGTATGAGGCCTGTTATCCAGAATGCTTCTGACTTGGGGCTTTCCAGATTACAGATATTTCAATAACTTGGATCTTCATACTTTACGTCTATTAAAAAATCATTTAAACATTAAATAAACCCAATAGGCTGGTTTTGCTTCCAATAAGAATTAATTATATCTTAGTTGGGATCAAGTACAAGCTACTGTTTTATTTAACAGAGAAAAAGAAAATTTTAAAATTTTAGATTAGTTGGGAGGCGGCCTTTCAGTAATTTGAAGCTTTCTGGATAATGGATTTCTGAATAACATATCCCATACCTGTAATTCAATAGAAATATTTTTTGGTAAATACATTTTTGAATATAATCTTTAAGAATGTAATTATTGTCGGAAATAGACAATTCGATAGAAAATCAATTTGTGACAAAAATCTTGAAGAACGAAAAAAGTGTCAAAAATAGACAATTCGAAATAAGTAATTCCATAGAAATATTTTTTGAAAATCTATTTTTAAATAAAATCTTGAAGAATGAAAAGTGTGTCCATTTTAAATAAATGATTCAATAGAAATGTTTTTCTGAAAATCAATTTTTGAATAAAATCTTGAAGAATGAAAAATGGGTCCATTTTAAATAAGTAATTCAATAGAAATATTTTTTGAAAATCTATTTTTAAATAAAATCTGGAAGAATGAAAAGTGTGTCAATTTTAAATAAATGATTCAATAGAATTTTTTTGAAAATCAATTTTTGACTAAAATCTTGAAGAATGAAAAAAGTGTCAAAAATAGACAATTCGAAATAAGTAATTCCATAGAAATATTTTTTGAAAATTTATTTTTAAATAAAATCTTGAAGAATGAAAGTGTGTCCATTTTAAATAAGTAATTCAATAGAAATATTTTTTGAAAATCTTTTTTTGAATCAAACCTTGAAGAATGAAAAAAGTGTCAAAAATCAGCAGTTTTAAATTCAGAAATGAAAATCATAGGGTTTTAGGAAAAGAGAATAAGACAATAAGACAATAAGATAAAATAATAATGACTGGCCCGGATTCAGATTTAGCACTAGTTAAAAAAAGGGGATGGGGGTCGTATTTCTCTATTCCATCGGAAGAAGTCAAAATGTGCAATGGGACTTTTGTAGGATCATCAAAGCCGTAAATTCATTTGTGCTGAATGTCTGATCTAAATGAAAATTCTATTGACATTGAGCAAATCTTGTCCTGGTTTCCCTGCCTGTTATGTTATGTGACAGATCGGTGTTGCGTCCACTCTGGCCCCTCAGACGTCACCGGGTTCCTTGTCAGCTCTCCGTTGCACGATGCAGAAATCTCTTTTGTCAGTTCCCATTCAGAGGAATAGGTCAGCCTTACACGTAGGAGCCGCAGTAGTGACTGCCTGACAAGATCTGTCATAGCTCAGTAGTCACCGCACTCAACCGCACAGCCAGTTCTTTCAACAGGCAGTTTGTTATGACATTTAGTATAAGCGGCCCCCCGTGCCAGCCCCGACCACTCGGGACATTGTATAAGGAAAGACAAGTCGGCTTTCAGCACGGAAATCATTTCTAATTCTTCATGTTTTGGTCCCAACAGGGTGTCAAGTACGGTGGTGGTTTGGCATAGAATTACTAGAGGCTTCTTAGAATCCATCTCATCCAGGGGCTGCTCATGTTTCTCTACAATCAACACTGGAATGAAGTCTGTAACTCATATACTTACGTCTCAATGTGATTCCGCCGCTGCCGGTGCTTGGATATTTTCTGTAGAACGTAGAGGAGATACAATACTGGCAAAATAATATCACCTGAAAGAGACTAAAATCCCATGTACAAGTGATGGAAAAAAACATTATTCTATTCTTATAGAGTAGTGTATTTATACATTGCTCATATATTACTAACATACTGTTATGTTTTGGGTAGACGAGGATGAGGAGAGTATAACAGTGCTTTATTAGCAGAGTCATGCAGGCATTACACAACAGTAACTTTCACTTTTAAGCTACCAGGAAGTATGCACAGTATAAGTATGAGCACAGTGACATCTACAGGCCATTTGTATAAACACCACACGTATACTTTAATAATTTATATTGGTGGAGTAAAGTAATAAGAAGGACTGTTTACCCCATGGGCCTTGTTAAGTTATCCCTACAGCATAAACACTGGAAAAATGTCACCCCTATAGGGTTACTTGTAACACTTGGGATTTGCTCAAGGTTGGACTGGACCAGTGGGACACCAGGAAAAAAACCCGGTGGGCCACAGCCCCTTAAAGGAGATCTAAACCCTAAAAATGAATGTGGCTAAAACTGCCATATTTTATATAGTGAACTTATTAGGCTAAAGTTTGAGCTTGTCAATAGCAGCAATGATCCAGGACTTCAAACTTGTCACAGGGGGTCACCATCTTGGAAAGTGTCTGTGACACTCACATGCTCAGTGGGCTCTGATTGGCTGTTGAGAAGCTAAGCTTAGGGCTCGTCACTAATTATCCAGCAGTAAATGAGCTTCCCTGGCTGTAATATAAGCTGATGCTACAGGTTTGCTGATTATTCAATTCTGATGCTAATTGCACTGGTTTCTGTGCTGTCATGTAGTAATTATCTGTATTAATTACTAATCAGCCTTATATTGTGACATTTCTATTCTATGTGTACTGTATATTGTGAGTGGCTCCCTAAGCTCAGTAAGTGACAGCAGCACAGAGCATGTGCAGTGAATCAGCAGAAAAGAAGATGGGGAGCTACTGGGGCATCTTTGGAGACACAGATCTTTACTGCTAAAGGGCTGTAGTTGCCTTGGGCTGGTACAGAAGCGCAAAACATAATGTACAACATTTCTAGCTACTTCTTTAGTTTAACTTTCCTTGTCCTTTAATAGGCCACACTAATCCAGGCCTGTTAGTTTGCCCAGGAGCAATAACTCATATACTCATACTCAATAGTAAACCATCAGTGGGTAACATTTATTGGTCACTTGTAGTGATGGGCGAATTTATATTATATTATTTGCCAGGCGCAAATTTGCGCGACTTGCCACCAGCAAATAAATTTGCGAAACGCCCGCGAAAATTCGGCGCTGTTATTTGCCGTTTCGTGAATTTCGGTTGAAATTTGCTAATTTTTCGGTGAATCGAAACACCGCAAATTCACCCATCACTAGTCACTTGTTTAAAAGAAGAAGACCTATTGATTACTTTGGGTTAGGGATGCTCCGAATCCAGGATTCAATGCGGGATTTGGCCAGGATTCTGCCTTTTTCGGCCGGATTCAGATTCTGTGGAAACTGAATCCTAATTTGCATATGTAAATTAGGAAATGGAAGGCAAATTGCATAAGATTTTTGTCACAAAACAAGGAAGGAAAAAATGTTTTTTCCCAAATTAGGATTTGGATTCGGTTCTGTATTTGGCCGAATCGTTTACAAAGGATTCGGCCAAATTCCAAATAGTGGATTTGGTGCATCCCTACTTTGGGTTACTGCTCTTGGCAAACTAAGTGCCTTTTATTGCATATAAGGGTAAGTGCTCATTCACTAAGACTTGCACCTTAATAATCTTGCATGAGATGAAGAGTGCAGTGCTGGGGGTGCAAGTTGGCTCTGTCTTTACTCCTGCCATTAGGTTGCTCAGCCCCCTTGTGTCCTTTGTGCATCTGAATGGCGTCTAAGTCTAAGGCAGGTAGGTGGTGGGATAGGGGATGACAGCAGCGCTATATTTATGTGACAGTGTAGCTATTTGCAATGAATTCTGGAGCAAAATCCTGCGTCCATTTAGCCATTGTTTGCACTTGCGCTGCACATTGTGAATCCCAAGGGACATCCACTCCTAATGAATACAGTGCGGCCAAACACAGGCATCACTTCTCTCATAGGAAGGTGCAGCCCTCCATTCCTTTAGTGGCCACAGTTGTACCTTTGCACAGGGGAAAGGGTCAGGATCAGGGATCACAGGAGATACAGGTATGAGAGATCTATTATCCAGAAGGCTTCATTACCATCAAGTACAAGCTACTGTTTTATTAGAAAAGAGGAAAAGGGACAAGGATGTATAGCCCACCATATTGTTTAGTTAAAAGAGTAGCAGGGCCAAAGACTGGTTCCCTTGTCTCTCCAGCAGTGCTCAAAGTCTTTTCTGCTGTGTATTGCCCTAAAATACATGTATGTTCCTATAACAGTCTGTAGGTACTGTATGTACCAGTAGCATGTATGTTCTGATGGCATGCTGACATAAACTGGCTCTGCCTTGGGCAGGATTCTTTTGTGAGTAGTGATGGGTGAATACATTTGCCTGGCACGAATTTGCGGAGAATTTCCACAAAAAAGTTGCGCGCGTCAAAACTATTCGGATGCCCATTGACTTTACTGTCAGCTTCAGCTTGGATGCGGACGCCAATTTCCAATTTCCACGATTTTTCGATTTTCTGCGATAATGTCAGAATTTCACGTTTTTTTTCATGAAAATGTCTGAATTTCACGATTATTTGCGAAAATGTCTGGATTTTTCAATTTTTTTGTGAAACTTTCCGATTTCGTAATTTTTTCACAAAATTGTCGAAGTTTCGCGAATTTAACACATTTTGCGTGAAATTCGCACATTTTTCTGGCGAAACAGGAGAAATTCGCCCATCACTTTTTGTGAGGCCTACACATAACTTATGCCTAAAAACACAATCAAATACAATATTTATATACAGAATGCTATGGGGTCTAATAGAAAATCATAGAAACATTAATTAAACCCAATAGGCTAAAGACTTTTTTGGATTATCACCCGAAAACAAGAAAATCTTCAGATTAATGTGCGAAACCCAGCGGATATCAGGATATCTTTGAATTGTTAACATTGACTTCTACATGATCACAGCCGGTCTGAGCTGGAGTACTTTTTTTATTCGGACTTTTAATATCAGAGTTTAATACAATGCAAAAATATCTAGTTTTTTTTTCTCAGAAAAAAATGTAGGTTTTCCCTTTAAATGTGCAATGAGAAAAGAATAGGACTTTTATAAATAACCCCCTAGGTGTTATAATTACATAATTATACCTTATACCTGATTGATAGCCAGTGATGGGCGAATTTCTCCAGTTTTGCTTCGGCTAAAAATTCGAGAATTTCCTGCAAAATTCGAGAAACATCGTGAAAAAAAACGTGAAAATCAAAATTTACGATTTTGGACGCGGGTCTGAAAAGTTGCTCATGTACATTTTGACGCTGGTGTTAAAGTTAATGGGCATCCGAAAAGTGTTGACACGCAGCGATTTTTTTTTTGACACAGGCAAATTTTCACAGACGACTTTTCATAGGAGATTCGCTAAGTTATTCGCCGGCAGCGATTGGTGCCAAACAATTTTTTTTAATGTTTAAATAATTTTTTAAACAGACTTAAGGCATGAAGATCCAAACTATGAAAAGATCCCTTATCCTGAAAACCCCAGGTCCTTAGCATTCTGGATAACAGGTCTCATAATCCCATGTCTATTGGACTTTCTTATGAACTTTTAATACATTTTTGAATTAAAAAAATAAATAGTGACTACCGTACCTGTCACCCTATACTCTCAATTTTTACTGGCCCCCCCTGCATTTTTTCCAAGATAAATAGAGTGAAGCTCTTTGGACTCTCGAGATATATATATATCATGTAAAGCAAGGCAGTCACAGGTCTTAAAATATGTTGAAAAAGAGATAAAGGCGCAAATTCACTAAGCCCCGAAGCACCGAACGCTAGAGTCAATTCGCTAGCGTTTGGCATTTTCGTTACTGCGCAAATTCACTAACGAACGCTGGCGTAGTTTCGCTAGTGTTACTTCACATCCTTATGCCAGGCGAATTTTCGCAAGCGACGTAACTACGCAAATTCACTAACTTGCGCAGTGTACTGAACGCTACCTTTTACGCTAGACTTCCTTCGCCACCTCAGACCTGGCGAAGCGCAATAGAGTAGATAGGGATTGTTTCGAAAAAAGTCAAATTTTTTTCTAAGTCCCAAAAAACGCTGGCGTGTTTTCTACATGATGGGTGATAGGCTGAAAAAGATCGAAAATATTTTTGGGGCTCCCCTCCTTCCCCCCTACATTTCCTGACTCATGGCAACTTACCTAGACAGTGGGCACATGTGTAGGGCAAAATAACATTTATATTTGCTGATTTGAAGGTTTTCTAGGCATTTGTAGTGCTGATACGTGTTCCTCCATTGAAATTAGAATTTGGCGCCGTATGCAAATGAACCATCGCTAGAGAAACTTCGCTTCGCTTGGCAAATTAACGCTAGCGCAACTTCGCAAACTTACGCTACCCCTGTGCGCAACTTCGCATTTTAGTGAATTTGCGGAAATACGCCTGGCGAAGTGAGGCGAAGTGCGGCGAAGTTGCGCCTGCCGCAACTTTGCATCTTAGTGAATTTGCCCCAAAGTGTATTTGTTATTCGAACTTTTCGGTCTTCCCTTTGTCAAGGTCTCAAGGAACACCGAAACGTTGGAATAAAAAATAAACTTTATCTCATTTTTTTACTACCACTGTATATTTTAAAATATTTTTACTTGTAGAATTTTCATATGAAGATATAGACACAAGATTTACATTATTTAGGTTTTCACTTTGAAAGAAGTTACATGAATCAGTAAGTGGGTAAGTTTTTTTACTATATTTCAAGACCTGTGAGTGCCATTTATTCTATATGACTTTTCTGCAGTGAGGACTCAGGCTTTTTCTCCGGTAAGTGAGTGCAGCTATTTTTCGTTTATATAAATATATTTATTCATACAAATAAAATAAAAATGTAATGATATGAAATGTTGATATGGATATGGATATAACTGACAAAAATTTTCACCTGTTCTTTATTGCATTTTGTAAACAAGTTGTAAGGGGGGTAAAAATAAAATATTAAAAAAAACTTGGATTCATTGCTTTTCCTAATTACAAATCACCACCTGTGGTGAAATTATTGAAAAACAGATGAGTGTTTCTTTCGTGCAATAGCCTTAAAACAAGCAGCAGTTGCAAGTGGCAGTGTGATGTATAGACACAACGCGGGGCAGATAAGCGATTAATTGGCTCTGTCCTTGCACATCGCCAGGGGAGCACTTCTGTAGAGGTGATTGAAAACTAGAAAGAGCGGCATTAGACTTCATAGTTGGTTAACGGCAAAAGAAAACCCATAAAGATGCAATTGAGTTGATAAAGCTTCAAGGTATGTGGCTGAGTCATTTACGACTTGTCAAAATGATCAAACCATAATTAATTAGCTCAAACCCCACATTTAATTCCTCAACATTAATGAACGGTTCCAGAGCTGAAAACAAATATCGGTTACAATGTATTCCAGGAAATAAATCTTAGCAAAGTTTGTAGTATTGTGGGACTTTTTCTGACCAATCATTTATTTGTACTTTTTTTTATTATTTTTACCTCTAACTAAACTTTTTCTATTCTCATATTCATGGAGATGTCTGATTTGTGTTTCATTCAGTTTAATAAAGTAACACTGGCTAAAACATTGAATGGAAACATTGAAGGTAAATAAAATCATAACAAACAACTCGTTCTCGACTAATTATATAACAGAGAATTCATTTTAGTTTCTCTTTGTATCAATGAAGAAAAGCTCAGTTTTAAACAGAAGTTTTAAAGAATTTGTTATGTTCTTCCCTAGCCTCCATGATTATTGTAGCATTGAGGATAGTAATCTCTGGGAAGGGAGTGTGACTGTGGGATAGCAGGTATAGTAGGGAGAGATGGTGCCTATAGTAACAGTGGATAATAGTCTCTGGGAAGGGAGTGTGACTGTGGGATAGCAGGTATAGTAGGGAGAGATGGTGTCTATAGTAACAGTGGATAATAGTCTCTGGGAAGGGAGTGTGACTGTGGGATAGCAGGTATAGTAGGGAGAGATGGTGCCTATAGTAACAGTGGATAATAGTCTCTGGGAAGGGAGTGTGACTGTGGGACAGCAGGTATAGTAGGGAGAGATGGTGCCTATAGTAACAGTGGATAATAGTCTCTGGGAAGGGAGTGTGACTGTGGGATAGCAGGTATAGTAGGGAGAGATGGTGTCTATAGTAACAGTGGATAATAGTCTCTGGGAAGGGAGTGTGACTGTGGGACAGCAGGTATAGTAGGGAGAGATGGTGCCTATAGTAACAGTGGATAATAGTCTCTGGGAAGGGAGTGTGACTGTGGGATAGCAGGTATAGTAGGGAGAGATGGTGTCTATAGTAACAGTGGGATAATAGTCTCTGGGAAGGGAGTGTGACTGTGGGATAGCAGGTATAGTAGGGAGAGATGGTGTCTATAGTAACAGTGGATAATAGTCTCTGGGAAGGGAGTGTGACTGTGGGATAGCAGGTATAGTAGGGAGAGATGGTGTCTATAGTAACAGTGGGATAATAGTCTCTGGGAAGGGAGTGTGACTGTGGGATAGCAGGTATAGTAGGGAGAGATGGTGTCTATAGTAACAGTGGATAATAGTCTCTGGGAAGGGAGTGTGACTGTGGGATAGCAGGTATAGTAGGGAGAGATGGTGCCTATAGTAACAGTGGATAATAGTCTCTGGGAAGGGAGTGTGACTGTGGGATAGCAGGTATAGTAGGGAGAGATGGTGCCTATAGTAACAGTGGGATAATAGTCTCTGGGAAGGGAGTGTGACTGTGGGATAGCAGGTATAGTAGGGAGAGATGGTGCCTATAGTAACAGTGGATAATAGTCTCTGGGAAGGGAGCGTGACTGTGGGATAGCAGGTATAGTAGGGAGAGATGGTGCCTATAGTAACAGTGGATAATAGTCTCTGGGAAGGGAGTGTGACTGTGGGATAGCAGGTATAGTAGGGAGATATGGTGCCTATAGTAACAGTGGATAATAGTCTCTGGGAAGGGAGTGTGACTGTGGGATAGCAGGTATAGTAGGGAGAGATGGTGCCTATAGTAACAGTGGGATAATAGTCTCTGGGAAGGGAGTGTGACTGTGGGATAGCAGGTATAGTAGGGAGAGATGGTGTCTATAGTAACAGTGGATAATAGTCTCTGGGAAGGGAGTGTGACTGTGGGATAGCAGGTATAGTAGGGAGAGATGGTGCCTATAGTAACAGTGGATAATAGTCTCTGGGAAGGGAGTGTGACTGTGGGATAGCAGGTATAGTAGGGAGAGATGGTGCCTATAGTAACAGTGGATAATAGTCTCTGGGAAGGGAGTGTGACTGTGGGATAGCAGGTATAGTAGGGAGAGATGGTGCCTATAGTAACAGTGGATAATAGTCTCTGGGAAGGGAGTGTGACTGTGGGATAGCAGGTATAGTAGGGAGAGATGGTGCCTATAGTAACAGTGGATAATAGTCTCTGGGAAGGGAGTGTGACTGTGGGATAGCAGGTATAGTAGGGAGAGATGGTGCCTATAGTAACAGTGGGATAATAGTCTCTGGGAAGGGAGTGTGACTGTGGGATAGCAGGTATAGTAGGGAGAGATGGTGCCTATAGTAACAGTGGGATAATAGTCTCTGGGAAGGGAGTGTGACTGTGGGATAGCAGGTATAGTAGGGAGAGATGGTGTCTATAGTAACAGTGCATAATAGTCTCTGGGAAGGGAGTGTGACTGTGGGATAGCAGGTATAGTAGGGAGAGATGGTGTCTATAGTAACAGTGGATAATAGTCTCTGGGAAGGGAGTGTGACTGTGGGATAGCAGGTATAGTAGGGAGAGATGGTGCCTATAGTAACAGTGGGATAATAGTCTCTGGGAAGGGAGTGTGACTGTGGGATAGCAGGTATAGTAGGGAGAGATGGTGTCTATAGTAACAGTGCATAATAGTCTCTGGGAAGGGAGTGTGACTGTGGGATAGCAGGTATAGTAGGGAGAGATGGTGTCTATAGTAACAGTGGATAATAGTCTCTGGGAAGGGAGTGTGACTGTGGGATAGCAGGTATAGTAGGGAGAGATGGTGCCTATAGTAACAGTGGATAATAGTCTCTGGGAAGGGAGTGTGACTGTGGGATAGCAGGTATAGTAGGGAGAGATGGTGCCTATAGTAACAGTGGATAATAGTCTCTGGGAAGGGAGTGTGACTGTGGGATAGCAGGTATAGTAGGGAGAGATGGTGCCTATAGTAACAGTGGATAATAGTCTCTGGGAAGGGAGTGTGACTGTGGGATAGCAGGTATAGTAGGGAGAGATGGTGCCTATAGTAACAGTGGATAATAGTCTCTGGGAAGGGAGTGTGACTGTGGAATAGCAGGTATAGTAGGGAGAGATGGTGCCTATAGAAACAGTGGATAATAGTCTCTGGGAAGGGAGTGTGACTGTGGGATAGCAGGTATAGTAGGGAGAGATGGTGCCTATAGTAACAGTGGATAATAGTCTCTGGGAAGGGAGTGTGACTGTGGGATAGCAGGTATAGTAGGGAGAGATGGAGCCTATAGTAACAGTGGAAATTAGTCTCTGGGAAGGGAGTGTGACTGTGGGATAGCAGGTATAGTAGGGAGAGATGGTGCCTATAGTAACAGTGGGATAATAGTCTCTGGGAAGGGAGTGTGACTGTGGGATAGCAGGTATAGTAGGGAGAGATGGTGTCTATAGTAACAGTGGATAATAGTCTCTGGGAAGGGAGTGTGACTGTGGGATAGCAGGTATAGTAGGGAGAGATGGTGCCTATAGTAACAGTGGATAATAGTCTCTGGGAAGGGAGTGTGACTGTGGGATAGCAGGTATAGTAGGGAGAGATGGTGCCTATAGTAACAGTGGATAATAGTCTCTGGGAAGGGAGTGTGACTGTGGGATAGCAGGTATAGTAGGGAGAGATGGTGCCTATAGTAACAGTGGATAATAGTCTCTGGGAAGGGACTGTGACTGTGGGATAGCAGGTATAGTAGGGAGAGATGGTGCCTATAGAAACAGTGGATAATAGTCTCTGGGAAGGGAGTGTGACTGTGGGATAGCAGGTATAGTAGGGAGAGATGGTGCCTATAGTAACAGTGGATAATAGTCTCTGGGAAGGGAGTGTGACTGTGGGATAGCAGGTATAGTAGGGAGAGATGGTGCCTATAGTAACAGTGGATAATAGTCTCTGGGAAGGGAGTGTGACTGTGGAATAGCAGGTATAGTAGGGAGAGATGGTGCCTATAGAAACAGTGGATAATAGTCTCTGGGAAGGGAGTGTGACTGTGGGATAGCAGGTATAGTAGGGAGAGATGGTGTCTATAGTAACAGTGGATAATAGTCTCTGGGAAGGGAGTGTGACTGTGGGATAGCAGGTATAGTAGGGAGAGATGGTGCCTATAGTAACAGTGGATAATAGTCTCTGGGAAGGGAGTGTGACTGTGGGATAGCAGGTATAGTAGGGAGAGATGGTGCCTATAGTAACAGTGGATAATAGTCTCTGGGAAGGGAGTGTGACTGTGGGATAGCAGGTATAGTAGGGAGAGATGGTGCCTATAGTAACAGTGGATAATAGTCTCTGGGAAGGGAGTGTGACTGTGGGATAGCAGGTATAGTAGGGAGAGATGGTGCCTATAGAAACAGTGGATAATAGTCTCTGGGAAGGGAGTGTGACTGTGGGATAGCAGGTATAGTAGGGAGAGATGGTGCCTATAGTAACAGTGGATAATAGTCTCTGGGAAGGGAGTGTGACTGTGGGATAGCAGGTATAGTAGGGAGAGATGGTGCCTATAGTAACAGTGGATAATAGTCTCTGGGAAGGGAGTGTGACTGTGGGATAGCAGGTATAGTAGGGAGAGATGGTGCCTATAGTAACAGTGGGATAATAGTCTCTGGGAAGGGAGTGTGACTGTGGGATAGCAGGTATAGTAGGGAGAGATGGTGTCTATAGTAACAGTGGATAATAGTCTCTGGGAAGGGAGTGTGACTGTGGGATAGCAGGTATAGTAGGGAGAGATGGTGCCTATAGTAACAGTGGATAATAGTCTCTGGGAAGGGAGTGTGACTGTGGGATAGCAGGTATAGTAGGGAGAGATGGTGTCTATAGTAACAGTGGATAATAGTCTCTGGGAAGGGAGTGTGACTGTGGGATAGCAGGTATAGTAGGGAGAGATGGTGTCTATAGTAACAGTGGATAATAGTCTCTGGGAAGGGAGTGTGACTGTGGGATAGCAGGTATAGTAGGGAGAGATGGTGTCTATAGTAACAGTGGATAATAGTCTCTGGGAAGGGACTGTGGCTGTGGGATAGCAGGTATAGTAGGGAGAGATGGTGTCTATAGTAACAGTGGCATAATAGTCTCTGGGAAGGGAGTGTTACTGTGGGATAGCAGGTATAGTAGGGAGAGATGGTGCCTATAGTAACAATGGATAATAGTCTCTGGGAAGGGAGTGTGACTGTAGGATAGCAGGTATAGTAGGGAGAGATGGTGTCTATAGTAACAGTGGATAATAGTCTCTGGGAAGGGAGTGTGACTGTGGGATAGCAGGTATAGTAGGGAGAGATGGTGCCTATAGTAACAGTGGATAATAGTCTCTGGGAAGGGAGTGTGACTGTGGGATAGCAGGTATAGTAGGGAGAGATGGTGCCTATAAGCAGTATTACTGTTCTAAAAGTGTTTATTTCGTTTTTTTAACAAAAATATTCCCATGATAAGATTTTATCAAGTAATATTTAGTAGCTTAAACAAGTCAAATTCATGCCATGAAATGTTCAGCTGAAAAGTCTATAAGATCAACAGACAAAAGACCCAAGAAACCAAAACATATAAGAAATTTGACTTCTGTTCCCAAATCCCAGGCTGCTTAAAATACTGTGCATCGAGTATGAAGTGGAGTTGAAAGTTAAGTTCTTATTGAAAGAGGTGGGAATAGAGTTTGACCTCCAGAGCTGCGCGGGGAAATGTCAAATCACCTGGATGAAAGTTGGGTTTAAAAAAAAAGAAAAAATATATGCTCACCTCTAGGTTATATTTCTGTTCAAGTAACTCAGTATTTTCTTACAGGTCAATGAGGTTTAAAAGTTTTTTTTTTTATTAATCCATGCAGAATTTGGAATTCATTTGCATATATTGCTTAGATAGGACAACTGGTGAAGAATTATAGGAATGCATGGAGAAGAGAAGACCTAGACTAAATGAAATATGACTTTGACTGAAAAGAGGCATTTTATTTGCATGAAAAACCTTAAATGGAAGCTTTCTCATCTCTTTTACACTTTGGCATCAACCTACTGCACACAACTGTATATAAAACAGCCATATGACAGTGGGGTATAAACAAACTGGCTGCTCATTTTGTCCCCTCCGTATTCTTTCTTTCTCTTGGGGATGAACCAATGGTCAGAGTGTACTTTTTGGAAAAGCTCATAAAGCCTGGGCCCCAATACCAGTGTAGAACCCTATGAACATTCTTGTTCTGCCAGTTGGCTTTAGAAAGTGTCAAACATGACATCATGGAGACTTAGGCAAAGGAAAACGTTCCTCAAAACTCAATAACATTAATCAGTGATGCTTTTTGTCTCTATACAAATATCCAATCATACCCCAGCTTCCAAAAATGACACTTGTACTTTTAGCTCCAAGGTTCCCACTGTCAGTTGGTGCACTTGAGCAAGATTGTTTAAAAGACACAGGACAGATGCAATAGTGCTTAGTGCAAATTTACAGGATTTTAAAGGGATACTGTCATGGGAAAAGAAAATTCAAAATTAATCAGTTAATAGTGCTGCTCCAGCAGAATTCTGCACTGAAATCCATTTCTCAAAAGAGCAAACAGATTTTTTTATATTCAATTTTGAAATCTGACATGGGGCTAGACATTTTGTCAATTTCCCAGCTGCCCCTGGACATGTGACTTGTGCCTGCTGCTGTTTTTCCTTCTCAATGTAACTGAATGTGTCTCAGTGGGACATGGGTTTATTACTATTGAGTGCTGTTCTTATATCTACCAGGCAGCTGTTATCTTGTGTTAGGGAGCTGCCATCTGGTTACCTTCCCATTGTTCTTTTGTTTGGCTGCTGGGGGGAAAGGGAGGGGGGTGATATCACTCCAACTTGCAGTACAGCAGTAAAGAGTGATTGAAGTTTATCAGAGCACAAGTCACATGACTTGAGGCAGCTGGGAAATTGACAATATGTCTAGCCCCATGTCAGATTTCAAAATTGAATATAAAAAAATCTTACACAGTAGATAACAGATAAGTACTACTATAGTTTATATAAACAAGGTGCTGTGTAGCCATGGGGGCAGCCATTCAAGCACAAGTTACACAGTAGATAACAGATAAGTACTACTATAGTTTATGTAAACAAGCTGCTGTGTAGGCATGGGGGCAGCCATTCAAGCACAGGTTACACAGTAGATAACAGATAAGTACTACTATAGTTTATATAAACAAGCTGATGTGTAGCCATGGGGGCAGCCATTTAAGCACAGGTTACACAGTACATAACAGATAAGTACTACTATAATTTATATAAACAAGCTGCTGTGTAGCCATGGGGGCAGCCATTCAAGCACAGGATACACAGTAGATAACAGATAAGTACTACTATAGTTTATATAAACAAGCTGTGGTGTAGCCTTGGGGGCAGCCATTCAAGCACAGGATACACAGTAGATAGCAGATAAGTACTACTATAGTTTATATAAACAAGCTGTTGTGTAGCCATGGGGGCAGCCATTCAAGCACATGATACACAGTAGATAGCAGATAAGTACTACTATAGTTTATATAAACAAGCTGCTGTGTAGCCATGGGGGCAGCCATTCAAGCACAGGATACACAGTAGATAGCAGATAAGTACTACTATAGTTTATATAAACAAGCTGATGTATTCCCATGGGGGCAGCCATTCAAGCTAGAATGGAGAGGAAAATGGAGAAAAGGCATAGGATACACAGCAGATAACAGATAAGCTTTGTAGTGGATTTTCAATACTTATCTGTTATCTATTGTGTCTCATGTGCTTGATGGGCTGTTCCACAGCAGCTTGTTATATGAACTATAGCTGTGTTTCTAAAGTGAACCCCCCAGTTGCCCCCCCCAAGGCAACAGTACATTATATTGTCATTTATTTAAAGAACTTTCATTTTTCTGGTGTTACCGTTCCTTTAATTGAGGTACTATAGCTAAGCTATGAACTCCACATACATTCCCATTTTTCATTGTTCCCTATTGTTTGCTTATGGAGCTTCTAGGTTAAAAAAATATATTTTTTGCCTAATGTACAGTGTTCCGTATACAAGTGCATCTATAGAAATATACCGTTACAATACTCCCCAAATGGCTGGAGAATATACACTGTGTGTGCATGATGCACTGTGTTCTATGCAATACTGTAGTGTAGACCAAGGTTTGCAGGTAAGTTATTCAATAAAAGTTGAAACTGTATTCAGAAGATCTCATAGTTCCCAACTGTTATATGGGATTCCACCTCCAATGGACCAGCTTTGCGATCACCTTGCCAATGTCTCTTGCTTAGATGCAGCACACAGCAGCCCAAGCTCTACATTAGGAGTCACACTGCTATCAATGTTTTAATTAGAGCTCATTATTTAGTCTTGTTCCCTATAGTATCATTAAAAGCATTGTGGGGAACCAAGAAGTTAATTCCCCTTCTGGCTCTGGAAAAACCAATTCTGTCATCTCTTGTGGAAGGAAGGTTTCCCCAGATACACATGGATGTGTTGACTACATCCTGCCTTTCCATCTATATAATGAGTGGGGGTCACCTGACTTTGTCTCTCTTTTCCTAGAAGGAGGCGGATCTACTATAGGGCCTGAGGTTGAAATAGGCCTCATTAAAGAGTTGAGCCCTAAGGTAACCCAAGCCCTAGAAAGGTTAGGGAATAGGCCTATGAGTAAGTGCCCCAGTAGGAACAAACAAGTCAGGCCTTCACCTGTATGTCCTAATAAATGACTTGAGTCTTTACTTTTTGGAGAAAAACTCACAATTTTTGGTTGTTGTCTTAGGGAATAGGGACCCAACAAACAAGGTAAAGGCAGTGGATTATAAATTCTAATCTAGTAAAATCTAATCACATTCATAGGAGTTTTGAGTAATAAAGTGGTCAGTATCCCTGGAGGTTCCTTGGGACATTCATCTGATAATCCATACAGGCCTTCAAAGAAGGGCATCCATGTCTCTAAAGATGTCTGTCTACTGATAAGAATAACCCTTCACAAGTAATGGTTGTTGAACCTCCTTACTTGCTTAACTTGCTTAACTATTTACTATTAACTATTACAAAACCACCCATTCTTTATTGCTTCAGCATTTGATTTTACCCTCCAAGAATTAATGTTCATCTTCTATCATCCTTCTTTGAACACTATCACAAGGGCCCAGGGAGAAGAAGGTGCCTTGATTATTTAGCTTCGCTTATATTCTTATGGGTTTACTCAACAGATCTTACTATAAGCAAGGTTATGGTGTCCAACAACAAAGAGTATCCTGTAAGTTATAAAACTAGTTTTTTTTTATTTTCCCCTTCTATCCCCTTCAAACCCCACAAACCAAAATGCAATAACAGACCAGTCATTGCTGCAACTACATTATTTGATTCCCTCTCACATACTTAATGCTGGATTATTTTAATAGTACAGTATATAGACCCTTGTGTGTTCAACTTGATTGGAGAACATTTACATTCCCTACAGTCTGTCTGAAACACCTTAATGTCCCAATTGTGATAAACAGAAGAATTTTATTGGATTTAAGAAGCCTTGGCATTTCACCAAAAAAAGGGAAATTAAATTATATATCACATGCAATTTAAATACAGACTCATGTTGGGATATTATGGTTGAATATATAAGAGACGCCACAGAGGGATTTCAAGGAATCTGATAATGTATCCGGGAATATCATAGAACTATTCAATATATGAAAATGCATCCAGCAAATCTTGTGTTGTGTAAGGAGATAACTAGCGTCAAACGACTGCCCTCTAAAAAGGAAACCTCTTTGAACCATTAATGATATTCTGGGGCCAAGAGACATAGGACAACATGTAAAAACTCATCACACCAGTGTAGAATGGAATTCCTATTAGTAGTCTCAAATCAGGCTGCAATTGTTGGGATTTTGTAGCTGGTGAGCAGAAATATAGCTTGGGGTCCATGTCTGTCACTGTGCTTGACAGTTGCCTGTGGCACTCAACAACTTACACTTTAAAATTTCACATCATTATCAGGCATAAAATATTGCTGCCAAAGGGGACTGGTATTAGAATGTTGGAGAAGTACAAGACCAGTTTCCTGATTAAAATATTGAGAAATAGTGAAAGAAAAATCCTATCTCTGTTTGCAAGGACAGATATCAAATAATGAAAGACCTTCTTCCCAATAGTTGTATTTCCCAGTATTGCAAGATCTCATTTAAAAAAAAAATGTGTTATGGTGTATTTGGTTTATTTCTTTCCAGAAAATATAACAACTGGACACACAAGGGACACGTTAAGCACAGTGAGAGAAATAATAATGGAAAACAGTATATGAGCTGTATAATGTCCAGTTTGACACCTCATCTTGGTCCACCTTTCTACGTTGTTAACATTGCATTCCTCAAAAGCATGCAAAACCCAACTCTTGTGTACCACCATTTCTGCTTAAGCACCTTCACTGGGTTCTTTATAAAGTGTATGTAATACCTCCCTCAACTTTTAAAGGCAGCCATACACAGAAAGATCCGTGTCACCAAAAGGGTTATTCTTTGTCTAATTCTATCATCAAGTTGGAGGGCCAAGTAGGTCTAATTTGTTTATCTCATGGGCCCATCATGAGATCATCAATGGGGCCTGTGCAGATCTGTATGTTTCTCTTGGCTATGCTGAAACCAGCGGCCTCCTGTTTTCTTGAAACCTTTCCCTAAGGTGAGTTTTGACCAATTAGTGCTTAAAATCCCATTAACTTTAGTCTAGATGTCTTTTTCTAACCACTAGTCAAGGAGGTTCCTGATGATTTTGATGTATAACCTGTCTTTCTCAATTCCAGCAGAGGTCAATGAAGGCTGAACCTCGAAATCGAGGATTTACTTTGAACAAGTCAGTTTAATGTGCAAACCCAGCATCTTGCCTAATTATCTTTGAGTGATAGGACTTTCCTCCGGGAAGTTCAATATCTGAATTGGAATTCAGCACATACACATCTAGGAAGGGAGCTGACTAATAGAATGCAGTTTAAACCTTCTGAAACCTTCTTTCATTGATCATCTGGCATGGTCCTCCTCCTTCAAGTCAAAAATGCAGGGTACTTGGCTCACTTGGCTCCCACTTCCAGAAGAGCTACCATACTTATCAAAGCTGTCTCAGGTCCCTCAAAGTAGAAGGATCATGCCAGATGATCAATGAAAGGTAGGTGTAGGGAGCAGGTAGCTACTTGCCTTGGGAAATGCCACAGCAACCCTAAATCCAAGTTGCCCTGTCCTAAAAGTGTTTATGTGTTGGGTATAATGAGGGTAAATGATATAATAATGACAGAAGACAAAGCCTCTGTGCAGAAATCTTTTTAAAGCATTAATGATAGGAAAGGTATCTTGTGTTACTCTGTAAACAGTGCAAGGAGCAAGCAAACATATATTAGCACTTGACTCCCTTGCTGTAAAGCTTTTTAATGAGCCGAAAACATCTCGGGGGCTTTGCTGTGAAAACAGAGAGAATCGCTTCTGATTCATATCAATGTGATTTTGATAAGCGCAAGTCTATGGATCTCCCTTCTCTCACGTCGTTCTACAATGACCTGAAATATGAAGCAAAGGATTATATATTCCCAAGATTTATCACTATACCTGACAATGTCAGTGATTTTATTAGTCAGGGTTTGAGAGATTTACATCACAATGTATCCACATGCAGAAACAGAAAATTCCTGCCGCAGCTTTAATTTAGAGCTTTTCTTTCTGTGTGACATTTCTGGAATGTTTTTATAACAGGTGCAAAAAAAATCCAAATGACTTCATAAAATGCTGAGAGTAAAGAGAGTTCACCCATGAACTGAAAAGTCCTGCTCTAAAGACCTTTGTGGCTGTGGAGACGTTTAATCCTTGATTTAGCACAGCCCACAACTTGCCCTTCAGCCGTGGGATTTAGGGCATGAATGCTAAAGAAAAGATACAAATAAGCTCCCAGAGCAATAATCTATAACCAGATAAGTATTTATAGTATTCTAACTTCACTAGACCACAAAAAAAACTTGATTGCTACTGGTTGCTGGACTGTGTCCTTCAAAACCCTTAAGACTATTGGATACTGAAGGCATATACAACTAGAAATAAGTCATACTCAATATCTATACATGGTGCAGCCAGGGCCGGAACTAGGGGTAGGCAGAGTAGGCACATGCCTAGGGCTCAAAAGCTAGGGGGGGTGCCAGGCACGTACCTTCTCTGATGCCTACCCCATGTCCGAACCCTTATCTCCAACAATCTCTTCTATTTGGGCGTGTATTTGGGATTGAGCGCATGCATGCACGGCGATGCTCACATACGCCGTGCTGCACATGCGTGACACACAAAAACGCCAGTTTGCGCAGTTTCCACCCAGCAGGCACCGGAATGGCCAGGTTGTCTAGGGCGCCTAGCCAGCCTGGCCCAGCCCTGGGTGCAGCCTAAGTGTGACCACACATGGAACATTTTTCACTGAGTTTGGTCATTTTTTGTTTGACCACATGGACAGTTTTCTGTGTTTATCTCATTATGAATATTTTGCCCTATGAGTTGGGGTACAATATCTACCTCAAAAGAAAAAGGAGAAAACTCATGACCCAACATTTAGGTCAATGGCCAAAGAAAATGGTTTTTCTAAAGGACCATTCCCATGGGTGGCCAGGCAGTAGTGATGGGCGAATAAATTCACCTGGTGCAAATTCACAGCTAATTTCCGTGTTTCATCAATAAATTCACAAAACTCAAAATTCAAAAAACGTGGACGCCCGCGTCAAAAACCGCCGTGCGTTAACACTATTCGGACGCCCATTGACTTTAAAGCTGGCATTACAGCGAAACGGGAGAAATTCACCCATTTGTACCAGGTAGTATAAATATCGGTCAGTGTGGGCTGATTGTTTCATGGCTTTTTGAAGAGAAATACCACCAATTTTGGTGAGTTTAGCATTGAACTATATATAGTGGTCACGGCTACTGCATGGGGAATTAAGGTTGAGAACATTGGATGGAAATTACTTTATTATTATTATGATGAGCATTAAAAAGGCATATTTTAGAATGCTGTGATTAGTAACAAGCTGTAGTAGCCCTGTCAGCTTTGTCTGGACTCACCAACTTCAAGAACCACAAAGCTAAAACTCAGATTGTGTTAATGCTCACACCAACCTTAACCCTAATAAAAATGCCAAAACATTGGACTAAAGATTATCATTTCAACCTGAGCCGCACATCTGAAACACAAGCAATTTTGCCTAAATCTATGGATGTTAGTGTTTCTACTATGATCTACTCGTGGTGCGCCAACATATGGTGCTATTATCTTCCTTGGGTATGGAGGGATGTTTTAGCCAAAAGGACACTTGGGATGAAATTTAAAGTCAATGTACCTTAGGTAATATACAGTGGGGGTCATTTACTAAGTGCAAGGTGCAAAGTGCAAAAAATGAGTGCAATCTGCCATGTTTTTTGCACATTTTTCTGCACCAATCTGTCACTGGAAATGTAACTAGAAAGGGAGAATTTTCCAAAACAAGTGCATTGTGCAAAGCTGAGGCAAATCACCACGTTTTTACCCACAATCCAGCATTTTCCCAGAATTCCAGCATAACTGTAGGTGTCTACTTTGTATAGTGCACCACAATTAGCCAATGCAGACACCATCAGCTCAGCTGTTTATCAGACAGACAGCTGAATATATAATACAGGTATGGGATCCGTTATCTGGAACCCTCTTATTCCATTGATTTTATCAGTTTCATCCAAAAAATCCAAGTTTTAAAAAATTATTTCCTTTTTCTCTGTAATAATAAAACTGTAGCTTGTACTTAATCCCAACTAAGATATAATTAATCCTTATTGGAAGCAAAACCAGCCTATTGGGTTTATTTAATGTTTATATGATTTTCTAGTAGAAAAGATCCAAATTACAGAAAGATCTGTTATTCGGAAAAAAACATGTCCCGAGCATTCTGGATAACAGGTCCCGTATCTGTAGAAGCATTTTTTTCATGATTTTTTAAGGGGAACTATCTCAAAAATTAGATTTTAAGAAAAGAAGACGTATTAGAGCTCACTCTATTAAAATCACCAGACATCATGGGGCAAATTCACTAAGATGCGAAGTTGCGCCAGGCGCAACTTTGCCGCACTTCGCCACACTTCGCCAGGCGTATTTTCGCCAGTGCTCCGCAAATTCACTAAAATCCGAAGTTGCGCACAGGGGTAGCGTAAGTTTTCGAAGTTGCACTAGCGTTAATTCGCCAAGCGAAGCGAAGTTTCGCTAGTGATGGTTCATTTGCATACGGCGCGAAATTCAAATTTCAATGGAGGAACACGTATTAGCATTACAAATGCCTAGAAAACCTTCAAATCAACAAATAAAAATGTTATTTTGCCCTAGACATGTGCCCACTGTCTAGGTAAGTTGCCATGAGTCAGGAAATGTAGGGGGGAAGGAGGGGAGCCCCAAAAATATTTTCGATCTTTTTCAGCCTATCACCCATCATGTAGAAAACACGCCAGCGTTTTTTGGGACTTAGAAAAAATGTTGACTTTTTTTTAAACAATCCCTATCTACTCTATTGCGCTTCGCCAGGTCTGAGGTGGTGAAGGAAGTCTAGCGTAAAAGGTAGCGTTCAGTACACTGCGCAAGTTAGTGAATTTGCGTAGTTACGTCGCTAGAGAAAATTCGCCTGGCGTAAGGATGTGAAGTAACACTAGCGAAATTACGCCATCGTTCGTTAGTGAATTTGCGCAGTAACAAAAAATGCCAAACGCTAGCGAATTACCGCTAGCGTTCGGCGCTTCGGCGCTTAGTGAATTTGCACCCATGTCTCTCTACATGCAGGATTTGTGCAAAACTCAGTTATTTTGTTAGATTTTGTTTGTACTGGAATCAGTTATTTGAGTGAGCTCTAATTCATCTTCTAAGCAATAGGAGCCCCCCTATAAGATATTGGATCTAACTGTCATCGATTATCTGACACCCAACTGCTGCATGAAGAGAAAATGAAGAGAAACAGATGCCGAGAGAGGGATTGTGAAGATAAACTTGATTATTTCCGAAACAATGCAGAATATTAAATTGATTGTATTTACAAAGTTTCTCATTTCAGTATGAGGAAGCTTAAATTACATTTTAATTTTCACGATAGTCAGATTGAAGCCAAACAACAGTCGCTTGTAACTTCCCCAGGTGAGACAATGCCCCGCTCCTGTGGGTTTATCAAACAGACCAGCCCTTCCAGGCAATGGAAAGCTTTTCTTCTGGGATGTGATGTCTTATTGCCTGGGCTGCATCTTGTTGGATTATCCCAACAACACCAACACATCATCTGGCTTAAAACTGCAAGCCCTCTGGCAACGCACATACTAAATACATTTCTCTTTATCCTTTACTGGTCTCTTTTCTATCCGTTTCCCCCCTTCACTGTCGAAGCACCAGCCTGGATTAGCTTCAAACCAATAGCTGGGGGTGAGGATTAAGAGGCCACTATGCACTTTAATGCAAGATGGCCATAATTAATGGCATTATTAATAGCTCGCCTGAAAAATTCATTAAAAAATCCATTAAAAATAAATACCCTTTATCAAAAGGCATTGCCTTGGGTAAGAAAAACAGAAGAAGGAGACAGAGGGAAATTGATTAGCGGCTTTCGGTTCAGCAAAGGACAGTCCATAGTTCAGGCTGATTAGAATGGAACATCTCGGATTAAACGCGTTTGCCAAAATATCTCTGTAAGTGGCACAAATGTTCCTAATTTTTTCAAAGATTTAGTCAATGGGCTTATGGGTTTCTTTAACCCTTTCATTGCCACGCAGAGGAGACTCTACGGCACCAACCTAAAAAAACAAAGATCCATTGGACCTTTTAATGCTGGTTACTGGTAACAACAGTTAAAACAAAAGACTCAGGCACTTAAAAGGTTAAACGGAAATACCAACCCATTTTTATCTGTACAGTTCCGTTGTCTGAAAACCCGTTTATCCAGAAAGCTGAGAATTACCGTCTCCCATAGACTGTATTTTTTCCAAATAATCCAAATAATTAAAACTTACTTTCTTTTTCTGTGTAATAATAAAACAGTAGCTTGAACTTGATCCCAACTAAGATATAATTAATCCTTATTGGAAGCAAAACCAGCCTATTGGGTTTATTTAATGTTTATATGATTTTCTAGTAGACTTAAGGCATGAAGATCTAAATTACGGAAAGATCCCTTATCTGGAGAACCCCAGGTCCCAAGCATTCTGGATAACAGGTCCCATACCTTTACTTGATCCCAACTAAGATATAATTAATCCTTATTGGAAGCAAAACCAGCCTATTTGGTTTAATTAATATTTATATGACTTTCTAGTAGACTTAAGGTATGACGATCCAAACTATGGAAAGATCTGCTATCTGGAAAGCTCCAGGTCCCGAGCATTCTTTATAACATGTCCCATACTTGCTTAAAGAAAGAAAGTATAATTTGAAGCGACTTTCCAATGACACAATTTCCAATGGTTATTTGCCAATGTTATCGCTATTGAAATCAACCTGGTCTCCCCCATTTATATTCACTGCAGTGCTGGTTCTGACTCTTAACATATTGTAGCAGAAGCCTCTCCTCTAGTTAACACTCCAAAGGGGTCATTTGTTGTTGTTTTGTAGATGGGGTCAGTGACCCCCATATGAAAGATGGAAAGAGTCAGCAGAAGAAGGCAAATCGATAGTGAAGGACAAATCCTTCCCATTTCACTTCACCGAAAAATTTGTGAAACAGCAAAAAAAAAATTGTAATTTGCCAACAGGCAGCAAAACATTTGCTCTTAGGACAGGAGTGCCCTTACTTTACTAATGTGAGGTCTACTTTTAATGATGTTGTCCCATTATGATCTACAGTACATCCATAATAGCATTGTTAGCATTTTGTATTGTACAAATATTATATTGCTATATTTAAGAATTGTATTATGTATTATTATTATTATTATTATTATTATTATTATTATTATTATTATTATTATTTTAAATATTTCTTATGTAACCTTAACAGAAATAATATCTGAATTAAACAGAAGGGTGATTTAGAGCTATAGATCTCAAGACTAGACAGTGTCTTGAGATCTACTGATCACCAGCTAAAGGTCTACTGGTAGATCCTGAACTACATTTTGCCACCCCTGCCTTAGGACCAAAAACCTTATGTGTATCAATATGTTGACTATAGATTGGTGTGTCCAGATTGTGAAGGCAGCAGAGCTGGGCCACATAGTTTTGGTGGCATGACAATAATACTTGAGCTGGGAACCTGTCTGCAGACCCACACCCACTCCCATCCATGCCCACCAACCCCCACTTGGTCTACACAACAATCCCATCTTTACAGCACTGCCACTGCTTGGACCACACAAACCCCCACAGCCCACTGTTGGCTCAACCCCCAAACGGATCCAGGGTATGTACTTTGTGTGCTTAAACCACTACTGGCTCTGGAACCCAGTTGTAAAGTCCTTATGACCAATATTGATCAGACAGGACTTGGGGAGACCAGACATGTTGTTGGGGTTACAAAAAGACCCAGGGCACAAGACCAGAACCCCAAATAAAACTGGCCCAGTTTGGCAATCCTGTACAACACACAGCCCACAAGAAGCAACTGACAGATATTTGCCCAATGATATTGTTTCATTTAGAAAGAATCTATAAACTGGAATTTTGCCCAACAAACTGGGAACATATTTTCCTCCTAATCTGCTAACATTTGATGTCATTATTAGAAGACAAGAAAGATTGTCAGCGGGCGCAATTTGACGGCCATAAAACTTAATAAAATGGTATTACAACTTGGCCGGATTTTAAACAAGGCCATAAAGAGCGGTTACTGTACTTGGCATAAATCTGGCACGGACAGGCCTCTCATGCTTAGCAATAATATGTCACAGGGCTTACTGTATTAAGGGGCTGTGATTCTGTAAAAATAATTTAGGAGGAGTGGTCTCACATGAGCCATTCCTGTAATATATATGTGACAGAACGTTCATAAATTAACTTCAGTTAGGCAGCATAAAATTCAGTGCCTACGGCCAAGCTGAGGAGGTGAAATAGCGAAAGACACGTTACAACTTCACAGCTGTAAAGACTGACTGCATTCCCAATGCTCATCCAAAATGTGGCCCCAAGTTACACAGGATTCAAAGACAAACCCATATATGTGATAACGAGGGCAATAAAGACTTCTTGTAATAAGCCTACTGCCCAATGTGCCCTCTTGTCCCCATTGCTGTTTATGGCTAACTTGTAAAAAAATGGGGACATTCGAGTTAGCTCAACACAAAAAACACCTACGTGGGCTGCAATGGAATGGGCAATGCAAGATGTTTTTGGCAGCAAAACACCCACATTTGCTATTTGTGTTATAAGTTGGATGGTGGCCCTTAAATTCCATGGAACTGGCCATGAGGTGAGCTTGGGTTACTCTTCTGATAATTAGATCAAGAGGCAGCCCTCACATCTAAAAAAAAGGTTGCTCCCTTACACAAGTGCAAATTCAGATGCAATATGCCATGTTTTGTTACCCAGAATCCAGTGTTTTTTCCATCACTCGGAATCAAAATGATGTTTGTACCTGGTTCTTTAGGCGCCAGGGTTACACTGCGTCAATTCGGAATAGGAGGTGTGTAGTGTTTTGAAGGAATGGCTTCACACCCAAAGCAAAAGTGCCATTCATGTGCAGTTCACTTGGTGCAAGTAAATTGTGTGCTTAGCATTCCCGACTCAACAGAAATTCTACAAGAAACATCTCCTCAAGCCATTGGTTGTTCCAAGACTTTCTTGTGCCAACTTGCTTAGTTTTTTTGCCCTTTGTGTGCAACTACACATGGTTCATTAAAACAAACTGAACTGACACATTGGGGCACAGAGCAACTGCCTTTGTGTATTGTGCATAAACCTTTGCAACTTACCCTTGAGTTTTTGACTCTCAGTCAATCTTATTGTAATGTAAACTGAAACCCTTAAGCACAGAGTAAAAGTTTGTGGTTTCATGGTCTTGTTTGATTTTCTTATTCTGTTTGAAGGGTTTGGATCAATTTGTCTACTCTACATTTTATCAACCTATAAAAATGTCTAATTCGGGATGGGGGTGAAGAAGGAGCAGAAGAATTGGTAATTAAACTGTTTAGAATAAAAGTTTCAAGACGTTGGAAGAGCAGTAGGGGACAGACACACAAGAGAGAACTGCCTGTAGCATCCTCGTCTACTTTTATACTCATTCTCTGTACTACATTTAGCCACACAGTGTAGCGCAACTGCACCTTGGGGCATGTCAACAGGCATGATCTGAAAACTTCGACACTTCTCCATATGGGGCAAAGCACCATGGTAATGGCTTTTCCAATAGTTACAAGTTTTTGTTATTTACACTCTCAAATTGCCCTTACCACTTGCATGAGTTTTTTTATTAATCAAAGTGTCAAATGTTGATTTTTTTTTTTTTAGTTTCATTTAAAATAGTTGATCATATTTAGCAGATTTACATTAGAGGGTCAGGGGCCAGTAAGGTTCTGCAGAACAGATTTATTAAGGTTCGTATTGGAAATTCAAATTCGAATTTTAGAGCTGGATTTTTGGTCAAAACTCACAAATTTGTATCGGGAATAATATAAATGCAAAATCAAATTCAACCATTCACCACCTAAAACCTGCCGAGTTCATGTAGAATTCAATGGCAGAGGTCCAGTGACCCACTGAAAATGTTAATAGCCTTCCTGACCAGCTCCTGATTTGAGTTTAGTCGAATTCGTTTCAAATTCGATTTGAGTTTTCAGGTCAGAAATATTAGTTTGAGTTTTAGACATTCACATTTTTTTTTAAATAACCTCCCAGTGTGAGTATATTCAAATTTATTAGAGTAAAAAAGAAAGCACGTGAATTTCAATATTCGACCTTTGATAAATGGGCCTCCCAATATGAGCATTGTGTTAGAGCATATGTATATGTAGTCAGGGTCAGCAAGACAGATATTTGGCTGGATGTGACCATACTACTTATTTTCTTTGTTCTTGGGCATAAAGTCTGGAATATGGGATTCATTCTCCAGTTTGATCAGGGGCCCCATTACCACTTATTAAATAGATAAATATATAAAATATTGCTGTACCTGACATTACATTTTTAGTAGTCTTAGAATAAGTTGGATGGTCATTGTAGCTGACCTTCAGGTTGGGTTTCCAGAAAGGTAAAGGATCAGAGGCTTCAAGATGTGAAGCACAGGTTCAAGGTACAGTTAAGGGGTGTAGAGGGTACATTAGCTCTTATATGCTTCAATGATACTTCCTCAAGTGATGCCCAGTAAACACTGAGAAACAGCTACTGTATGTAGGGACATGGTTTCATGGTTATTCAACTATATGAGCACATCATTGAAGTCTTGTTGAAAGAAATGACTGAAGGTTGAAAATTATTGGATAGGTGACTATTTTTAGAAGATAAAAATGATAAGACCACTTTTGCTTGTGCTTGAGAACTCAATTAAAATACACTATATGGCCAAAGGAATGTGGACACATGGCTGCCCAACACCTCAATCCATTTCCAAGGGTATTTATTTGAAGTTGCTCCTCTCTTTGCTGCTAAAACTTTTCTGGGAAGGTTGCCCCTAGATGCTGGGACATTGTTAGTGCTTCCTTGATGCTTCCTCCACTGATGCACAGTAAACATGTAAAACAGATATGTATAGGAAGTAGCATGGTTTTATGGTTATTCAACTATATGAACACATCAATGAAGTCGTGTTGAATTAAGTCGCTGAAAGTTGCGTAAGAAGGGCAGGTGAAGGGAAATGATAAGTTGGGCAGGAGGAATGGATTAAACCAAGTTTGTTTTAGTTTGAGAACTCAATAATATATACAGTATAAGGCTGAAAGAATGTGGACACATGGCTGTCCAACACCCCAAACCAGTTCCAAGGAGATTTATTACAAGTTGCTTCGCTTTTTGCTGCCAAAATGGTTTTTAACCTCTACTCTTCTGGAAAGGTGCCTACTAAATTTTGGAACTTTGTTAGTGGAATTTGCTTCCATTGACCACAAAAGCATTAGTGAAGTTGGACTCCAGTTGTGGACATCAGACCTGACTCATCATTCCAATTCTTCTCAAAGGGGTTAAGTTGGGTGGAGGTCAGGGGTCTATGCAGGCCATCCAGGTACTCCCGCTCTCATATGTTCCAACCCACTGGATTAGGACCTGACTTTATTTATGGGCAACATTAGTGTGCTGGAAAGAGAAATTGTTGTCACAAAGTAAGAAAAATTAAATTGTCAAGAATGTAATTAAATGGCTTAAAGTTATCTGTGCCAGATATTATATTATATTTATATAGCCAGTTCCAGTAATTAGAAGAGGTGTCAACATACTTTTGGCCATGTAGTGTATGTGTGTATATATATAAATAAATATATAAATATACATATAATTTTTTTTCAGAACCTAGTAATTGAAGGAATTAAGGGTTACGACTTGCATTTAAGGATATTAACTATAAAATATTGCTTAGGATCCATAAGTTGTAAAAGATATTGCATTTGCCCTATATTTTTAATGCATCTAAAAGAATAACTAGATTTAAATAACCAGCAAATGCCTATAATGGTTTGATATTCATAAAGCAGAAGCGGCAATAAGATAAAGCAATCTGATGCCTTTAACACAATTTGGGAACATGCATTAAATAGATTTTTATCTCTTTGGGGGCTGTTTCTTTTAAAATTAATCCTAACAAATGAAAGAACATTATTCTCAATGCAATTTGTCAGATTAGCTCTTGCAGGGGTGTAAGTGGGCAGGCAGATTCATTGGAATATTCCTCACTTTTATATTTCAGAGATGGTTATGCTGTTTGGCCAAGGGTTCATATAAACTTCTCAAATAATTTTGCTTTGTTTCAATTTTATATTTTCAGGGGACACATTATCCCTTATAATACATGAGTGATACTCAGAGTTCCCTGTATAACTCAGCCTGCAGCCTTGTGCCTTTATATGGTCACAGAACAACCCCTCAGTGACTTCTAATATCCTTATCATTTACAGTAGGGGGTACATTATACCTTATAATACATGAGTGATACTCAGAGTTCCCTGTATAACTCAGCCTGCAGCCTTGTGTCTTTATATGGTCACAGAACAACCCCTCAGTGACTTCTAATATCCTTATCATTTACAGTAGGGGGTACATTATCCCTTATAATACATGAGTGATACTCAGAGTTCCCTGTATAACTCAGCCTGCAGCCTCGTGTCTTTATATGGTCACAGAACAACCCCTCAGTGACTTCTAATATCCTTATCATTTATAGTAGGGGGTACATTATCCCTTATAATACATGAGTGATACTCAGAGTTCCCTGTATAACTCAGCCTGCAGCCTTGTGCCTTTATATGGTCACAGAACAACCCCTCAGTGACTTCTAATATCCTTATCATTTACAGTAGGGGGTACATTATACCTTATAATACATGAGTGATACTCAGAGTTCCCTGTATAACTCAGCCTGCAGCCTTGTGTCTTTATATGGTCACAGAACAACCCCTCAGTGACTTCTAATATCCTTATCATTTACAGTAGGGGGTACATTATCCCTTATAATACATGAGTGATACTCAGAGTTCCCTGTATAACTCAGCCTGCAGCCTCGTGTCTTTATATGGTCACAGAACAACCCCTCAGTGACTTCTAATATCCTTATCATTTACAGTAGGGGGTACATTATCCCTTATAATACATGAGCGACACTCAGAGTTCTCCTTTTTCTAATGCCTTTATATGGTCACTAATATCCTTATAATTGAAAGTAGTGGATGCATTATCCCTTATTTAGATGATCAGTAACACATATTGGATAATGTTATTTATGGGCATACTATACTTTTAATCAGTGGGAGCAGCCATACTTGCTCCCAAGAGTTCACATCATTCAAACTCATTAAACTAATAATTGGCCACTATAACAACCATTTAACAGCCAAAACACAACAATTACTAAGAGATTCCTTGGCAACTTGCAGGTAGCAATGGCTTTGGATTCCTTATTAGGGAGGCAAAATGGTTAAAGTGTTAAGAACCCTGGCGGTAACATTTACGATGGTACAAACACTCAGGGAAAAAACACTTAACACAATTCTGAGAGTAGTGCGAGTCGCGTTCAGTTTTCCCTGGAAAAAAGAAAAAGAACAAAAACACATTAGCAGTAATTATAGTCTAGCTTGCTGGGGATCAGCCATTGAGACTTCACACAAAGAAGGAGCCATTGAAGTCACTAGGTGGCATTGTCCTGACACATTTACAGATCATTAAAGAGAGTTAATATCATTTCACACTGCTGGTGTCTCTCAGGGAGGGCGGTGGTCCGATGTATCAGTAACCTGTTTGGGCTATGTGAATGGAAAAGGGCTTTTTTTCATCCCCAATGGACAACGCAGCCAGCTGGGTTCATCACTGGGGCTTGAAATTTATATGACTTCAAGCATCTGTACAAGTCTTTAACCTGGTGTTAGATAAAGTTTTGTTCAATGAATGGATCTGTAGTGGGGAGGCACAATGGCTTGACATTGAAAAGTAACCCTTTGGTTGTCCCAGGCCACTCAGTTCAGTCTTGTTCAAAAAGAAACTCTTAATTAAAGGGAAAAAAAAAAAAGAATGATACTACACAAACTCAAAATAGGCTTCCACATACTTAGGGGCAGATTGAAGGTTTGAATGGTAAATGCGATTTAAATTTTTTTGGTTTGGGGTCAAAACTCACATATTCGCATATTCGAATTTAAAACCACCAACTCAAATTTGAATTTGAATGTGAGATTTGAACAATTTGAAGATGTCAATAGTAGTGATGAGCAAAATTTTTGCCAATGGAAGAAAAAAAATGTGTGCGGCAAAAAAGAAAATTGACAAGCAAAAGTCGAGTTTTTTGATGCAAGTTTTCTGGACTATTCAATCAACCTTTAATAACACCCTAGTATATGTCATGGGGCAATCAGTCAAGTCAGAGGTTCAAAAAAAAGGAGTAATATCAAAGCATAAAAACTTCTGAGAAAGTGGTCTATTAGCATGACGTCTTGGACCCTTAGTTATGTGATACACATTTTAATTGAGTAGGCTGATTTGTTCATTAGATCTTCTATAAGTTTGCCACTTGGTCCGTTCTTTACAGGCCTTGGCAGTAATCATTAGTAATGGGCGAATGTGCGCCGTTTCGCCGAAAAATTTGAGAATTTTGCGCGAAATTCGCGAAACGGTGAAAAATTCGCAAAGCGGCACCGGCATCTCGTTTTTGACGCCCGCGCCCATTTTTTTATACGCCGGAGCCCGTTTTTGATGCCGGCGTCCGTCTTTTCGGAATTTTTTTTTTTGATGCTGGCGAATTTTTGCTTTGAATTCTCGCCGGCGTTTCACGAATTTATTCGCTGGCGACGAATCGCGCAAATTTACCATGAATTCCGCGCCTGGCGAATAAATTCACCCATCACTAGTAATCATGATTCTTGATGCCAGTCTTGTTATAAGAATCTCTCGCAACCATAAGTTTTTCATAATTCCAAAAGAAATTATGAACCCAAGAGGGAAAGAACGAGGTTGGATAACACAGGTACCGACGAGGAGGGCTTTGTGGTATGAGGTGGGAGAAACTCATTCCAAATCTGGAAGATTAATTAGGTTGATGGTGCCATCACATATAGCAAAATTATTTGAAGGTTCAGAAACCTCATTTGGCCTTCAACAATTGGTCATGCCACCCTTAGCTCATAGCAAGATTAAAAGTATAAGTACACATGGCGGTATAATTATTGAGATATCTATTATAGCTCATCCAAGACCTTTTAACCAATATGGCAGCTAAACTGTGCTAACGGGACCAAAATCATCATCAGGGACCCCAAGAACTTTAGAGATATAAAGCTCAACATGGTCTTTTTCAAATATTCTAAGCCTTTCAGATACTTCTATGGCACTTGAAAAACAAAAATTGCCATCAATCGGGAATCCATACGCTTACAAACATCTTGATCATCTCCTAATATTCTCTTGAACAAACCATGACCATTCTCTGATTTTATTGAAGAGATGCCAGAAAAATCTGACACTGGCAACGTGTGTCCGGCCTATCATTAATTGGGCTTGTGCTGCAATCATCAGTCAAATGCAGCAGCTAGGAGACGGTGCAAGAAATGTAATTACAAAAAGGATGAAGTGATGTATTTTTCCCCTGGGGTGAAAAAAATTGATATCCAGATACACTGGAAAAGAAAAATAACATCTTGAATATTATGTGGTCTTATAGGAACACATCTCCATTCTATGTTGAGAAACAAAAAAGAGGCAGAAACAAAAAGTAATAATTTGCTCAGTATTTTCAGTGGTTTATTTGACATACGGTACATCTAGCAATCTGAGGTGTTGTTTCTCCTTATGTAAGTTTTTAGTGTTCAAATACAATGTAAGGAACCATTTGTAAATCTACACTATATTGCCAAAAGTATGGTTACACCTGCCTTATCATCATCTCATTCCCAAACCAAAGGTGTTTATATGAACTTGGTCCTGGTCACGAACATGTAGAGTATATGGTTGTGTGATCACTCCCCTTAGCTGAAGGTCTGGGGCATGTACACCTGAACCCACTATTACCAATGGTGAGTGTATTTTTATGGATTGGGATCGTTTTGCTTTCATGTCTACAACTGGCCCACCAGGGAACCAAGAAAATCCCTGGAGTCAGTGGGCCATCGTGCTCACCAAATAATCTGGCTTTAAATGCTTATACCATGGACATTGCCCCTTTCTCTGTCAATACATAGAGGAGAAATGGGGAGAAGGATAAAGAAGAGACTAAAGATTTACTGAGCAGAGGGGTTAAAATAGTATAGACCATGGATCTGTGGTCTAGACTCAACAACACTACTTGGTCCTCTCTTTGATGCTGAAACATAATTTACCCTCTAAACTACTGGAAAATGTTTTCCAACAGGAACATTGTTGGAACATTATTGGATGGGATTTGCTTCCATTCTTAAATATAAGAGATTGGATGCTGATGTTGGAGATTGAGCCTGGCTTGCTAGCTTTGTTGAGACCAGGTCTGTGTGCAGGACAATCAAGTCCTTTCATTCCCATCTCAGCAAACTCATTCTGCACAGATCTCACTTTGTGAACAAACCTTCCCCAAAATACTACCACTAAATAGGAAGGACTATATTGTCAAAAAATGTGATTGTATGATGATCCCCAACCAGCGGCTTGTGTGCAACGTGTTGCTCACCAACCTCTTGAATGTTGCTCCCAATAGCTTCAAAGCAGGTGCCTATTTTTGAATTCCTGGTTTGGAGACAAGTTTTTGTTTCATAAAAAAACAGGTACTGCCAAACAGAACCTCCTGTCCACATAGGGGCTAGTAAATGGCTAATTAAAGCCCTTATTTTGCACCACATTTTGTCATGCCTGTGTAACTCAAATTTTTACATTTGAATGTTGCTCAAGGGTATAAAAAGATTGGGAACCCCTGATTGTAATGGGACCCGGGCTGGAAAATTTCAATCATTAGAATGGGTGTTCACGTACTTTGGCCATAAGGTCTACTTGTTATGTTCACTTGGGCACACGTTGACAGTTTCCATCAAGGTAGGGTCATCTGTTAAAACTTCATTGAAGCAGAAAGGAAAAGTAAAAGAGTGGGTGCTCTAGTTACAGAAGTGTCTGTTGAAATTGCACAGTGACACTGAAATCCCATTCTATATTGATTGGACAAACATGGGGCATATTTATCAAAGGTCGTATTTCTAATTTGAAAAATTTCGAAATTTGAATTCAAAAAGACCAACTGAAATTAAGTATTTTTTTGGCTGAATAGGTCCGTTTTTGATCGAATATGTCAGTATTCGGCCGAATTTAAATTGAACGAATCAAAGTAATAGCGAATTTGAAAGAATTCAAATCAAAGTTTTTTCCAAAAAAAATTAGACTTTTCAAAGTTCACCAATTGACTTCAAATGGGTTCTAGAAAGTCCCCCATAGACTAAACCAGCAATTCGCCAGGTCTTAGATGGCAAATGGTTGAAGTCAAATTTATAAAGAGACAGTACATGATCAATTTCGATGTTCAAATTTTCTAACTTTTGTCAAATTCAAAACGAATTTGGACTATTCCCGAGTCAAAGTACACAAAAAATTGCTCAAAATTTGAATATTTTTAGTTCAAAAATTCACCTCGACCTTCGATAAATCTGCCCCATACTGTACAGTGTATGATCAACATGATCAACAGGAAGACATTTTTCATGATTTTTTTTTTTCCTGTTTTGGAAAAAAAAGTTTCGTAAGGAGGAATTTAACTAAATTTGACAGTTTTTACTACTTTCATAATGGGTTCTAAATTCTGTTTGAACCATTAGTAAAGGAGAACTTAAGTTTTCCTTGAATTTACTACATAGTACTGAAAGATAAATATAAATGGGCAGAGACCCATATGCAACTTGTCTTTTCAGAATGAATCAGTGGTGTTGGGTGACTATTCATGAACTTGGTATGGCTTAGTCTTTACTGGACTTTGGTAGGTTATCTCCATGACTGACAGCCCTATAAGAACATTATATATTCAGTATATTATAAAAACCTGTATTTCTGGGGAGGCTAATGTCTACCTTTAGGGACTCGAGTATGAACCGATATAAGTTTCTGTATGACTTAGACTACATTATATTCTCTATGGTCTAATTTAAAAAAAAAAAGTAACTAACCACTATCATTTATAAACTGCTGTTGGCAGAAATAGCCATTCTGATGTTAATGACTATCATATTATACACTTTTGACGTTAAATCCCATAACACAAGTTTATTTAAATCCTCCCAGACTTTCCTTAATTAGAGTATCAATTACACTATGATAAATGTATCCCTGAGCAAATGTTTCCTTCACAAGTTCACGGATGGCGATAGGGAAACTAAATCCTTAACTACTGCAGTTAATTCAGTTTGCTGTTGTCTGACATCTAAACTGGAAGCTGCTTCCACCTGTGGAATGATTGTCCTTGCCAAATATCAATCAGTTATCCACCCTGACTTAACAAGTCTGCCATAAACTAGTATCTTATAAAACTATCTGTGTAAACTTAGAAAAAGGCAAATTAGGGTCAAAAGATTAGTAGTGATCTCAGGTCCTATAGTCAGTTTAGTGAAAGAGTGTTGTCTTTGGGGGTTCAGACATGGGGAATTGCCCCAGTGCCTATAAGATGGAAGATAATGACATGATAGTCATGCAAGTTCCTCAAGCTATAGACCTTCACAGGGGCATAATTATAGAGGAATCAGACCCCCAGGAATTATAGGAGGACTATAATGCCTAACTAATGAACAACTTCAACATATATTGGTAAAAACAGGAAAACTTTTGCAGGGGTGGCCTCCTCGCCCCCAGTGCACGCACACATAGTGACGTTACCGGGGGGAGCGAGTGTTGCAGAGAGCCATCGGCAGCTAGAAATACTGGACTAGGGTTAGGTAGAAGTTTTATCAAGAGGTTCCTGCTCAGCACCCCCCAGTCATTGCACCCTAAACCTTGCCTCAGGTGGCATTTCCCTGCAAGTTACCAGGGGCTGCAAAAAAACACTCCTGGTAACTTTAAGAGCTGGATTTCTGGGTATTAAAGGAATGAGTGCATGAAAGTGAAAATTGTGCCCTCTACACTAGTGATGCGCCCAGCCCCGCTCCAATGGAAGATGAGAAGAAGAGTGGTGGGGAGGAGGACGACATCACAGGACCTGCCTCAGGACGACTTCGGGGCCTGAATCGTCCCTGCTCTTCTGCCTATGCCTAGTTCTTGCCCTAAACCTCTAGATATGTTGGGGCCCCTAAAATTAATTTTCTGGGCTCATTAACATCTAGTGCTGAAGATATAGGAGGTCTATTGGTGCTCTGAATATAAAGCAGTTTCATGAAAAATGTAATTGAAGGTGCCGAGTATGATCTGGTTATGCCTGTGGACCTTCAGTTGCTGTTGTAGATCAAATGTCACCATCACCCTACACTAAGGCTGTCAAAGGTGCCCAGAATTATAATTTAACATCAACTGAAGCTCCATAGGTCCCGGTGCCTGGAATAATAATTTAACAACAACTGATGCTCCATAGGTCAGAATCTGTCTTGCCATGTTCTCGTGCTGCTGTGATGAGGGACCTCTACCTCAAATGAGCCTCCTAGAACTTACAGAGCCCTAGGCAAACGCCTGTATAGCAATGCACACAATCCAGATCTGTACAAACTAGAGTGAGGTCCCATTTGTACAATAGATAATGGCATTGCTGTGGGTTTATTTGTTGTAAATAGTTTGTTTGGTCAATAAGCCTTTCACATGCAATTTCCATGAGCTTTTTATATGACTTTATAGTTGCTTAACTATCACATTGGAATGTGCTCATTCTGACTGTGGTTACTAATACCGTGCTCAGAAATATAATGAAAAAAAATATGCTCCAATAAGAAAACACACAGCTGTCCTGAGTAAAATAACCCCAACGGCAACAGAGAAAATAATTCTTTCTAATTAAAACATCTGATAGAAATAGATTTTTTTCCCTTTGTATGTCCCCAAATTACATTGTTATGGGCTCAGTGTCGGTAGTTCTGGTCCCAAGGCTCATTTTGCATAACATTGTTTTTTTAACATTTAGGTCACAACCCCAATTTGGATCGTTCTAAGTGGGGTCAGTCAGGATCAGTCAAGTTCTTAAGAGATATAAAGTTACATTTAACCCCTTTATTAGCAGGAGACACCACGGGGTCACTGTTTTCACATGATTAATGAGATTTTCCAAGTATTGGGCCTGAAAGGTACTAATAGCCCCGAGACTCTGAGATTCTGCCAAAGCCTCAAAATATGTTACTCTGAGGTTATGACCATTGAGTTTGTCGTAAGCTCTCTGCAAATGCACCAACAGAGATAGTATTTACTTAGGGTTGGTTCAGCTAAAAATCGAAGGCTAATGGATATTGGGTATTAAAGCCTGGCTAGCGTGGTTCCCTTTCTGATAGAAAGAAGCAAAAAGGATTTAGTAGGCTCAGGCATTTTGGAGGTTCTAAATTGTTTATGAATGTGAAGCACAAATATGTTCTTTAAAAATATTTACACAATTTTAGTGGGGAGAGTGATGTCACAAATGTTTGGGGAGCCACTGTCTTTGGGTGCATAATATTTAGCAGTTATTATTGATTAAAGCATTCATTTTAGTTGAGAATTATGTCAATATCTGTCCGTTCCCGTGCTACTCTTGGCATTCACTACTGGTTGTGACTAGCAAAACAATGTAGATTCCAGAATTCTTTTTTTTTTACCCACAAGCCATATAAGAAAAAAAAAAATTGGGAGCAACACAAGCATTCAAAATGTGTTTGGTCGTACCAAATGAGGGCTGTGATTGGCTATTTGGTAGCCCCTATGTGGACTGGCAGCCTTTAGCAGACTCTGTTTGGCAGTGCACCTGGTTTTTATACATCCAAAACTTGCCTTCAAGCCTGAATTGAAAATAAGCACCTGCTTTGAGGCCACTGGGAGCAACATCCAAGGTGTTGGTGAGCAACATGTTGCTCGTAAGCCACTAGTTGTGGATCACCACAGTTGAGGGAGTCAGCCCTTATAATGCAGCGGAAGACAAGAATCAAGTTTGAGTGCTTTATGCTGTTTCTTAGACAGGGCACATAGAGTACAATTAGGCCCAGTGTGACTCCTCTAGAGAGTTATGCAGATGTTTCATACTGATTGGCTGACTTTAGTCCACCCCTTTTTTTGTGGCACTCTATTCATATACAGACTTGAACATAGCCGAGCCCAGGAGATCTGATTAGACTTTGGTCTAGTGATGGGCAAATAAATTCAGCAGCCACGAATTCACATCAAATTTCCACGTTTTGCTGTCGGCGAATAAATACACAAAACTGCCAAAAAAATTCATAGAGGAGAATTCGCCGCCATCAAAAATTTTTGGACGTGTGGTGTAAAAGTCGATTGCGTCAAAACAGTTGTGCATCAACATTATTCGGACGCCCATTGACTTTCATGCCGGAATAAAAAATTGATGCGAGTATCAGAATTGACAAAATTCATCAAAATTCGCGTTTCGCTAATTTTATGGAAATTTTCACGGGACAAATTCGCCCCATCACTACTTTGGTCCAATTAAAATGGCCAACAGAATCCTTCCTAATTAAATGGCTGGACCACATAGTGATTCCACGTGCCATACTGTGTTGACACCTAAGAGGTAATTTAAAAATTCATGCCTGATCTACAATAGCCGTTGAGCCCATATTGGCAATGTCCATCCTGCCTCTTCTGATGAATGATGCACAACTGTGCCTTTTGTTACTGGGAAACACTGGAGCTACTGTCACCCTGGACCTGTCGCTAGTGTCAGGGCTCACACAGTGTGTTGCATTAATTGGTGCCACCAGATTTGTTGCCAGTGAATTGGATGGTAACGCTGTTTTGAATGCATGTCCCATAAGTGATGCAACCATCAATCTAAAAATGATAAATGTAATGTGCACCTGATCTGAGTCAAATCACAAGTGTGGAATGCAGCCGCAATTACACTAGGATTATGGGGAGGTGCTGCATTATGGGCAAAAAACATGGATATCTAAGTATAAAATTGCACTTTATACACTGAACTTGTGTTGGCAAATGATACTGATAGACTTGGATATCCCATCGGCTGATCTTGGAACCAGATCAATTTTTTAAAAACAACTTAAGTGACCAGCAGAATCTTCTCTTTTGATTTTGTATGGTTGGTTGGTCTGGACTGAGATTCAAAATAGATTTCACAGGCATGGGACCAATAATAGGGGTTTGGGCAGTCTCACGCCCTTAAAAGCCGCAAGCGGGAGGGATTAAGCCCTCTGGCTGAAACCAATGCCCAGATCAGGAGACACTTATCCCAAGAACTACCACAGTGCAGCCTTTGAAAACTATGACCAGAGTCAAATAGTTAGGGACCAACATATGAGGTTTACCTTGACATGGTATGGTGGTTTGTCAACTTTATGATCATGATTTTGTAACTTTAAACCCCTGTTTTTTTGTAGATACCTGCACTTGCATAGATACCGGATTACTGAGACAGGGGACCAGAGAATGTGCATTGATCCATCCACCTTATTTTTGTCTATGTTTGTGTTAATTTGGCCAGATCAGTAGCACTTCCATTGTATTTAAATATATTTTTGCTTAGCCTTAGAGTGCTCCCACAATTCTCACCCGCATTTTTGCATTTTTACCATTTATCCTTTCCTTGCACATAACCAGTAGATGTTATGAAGAAGCCTGGCTCTCGGCAGACTAACACACACAACCATGTTTGCAGACAAATATATACAACATGCAAAGTACTGTTCCTGGGAATGGAGTTGCCATCTAGTGGCACATCCAGCTCTGCAGAGTCTCTTGGTTTACAATGTGGCACAGATCAACTGAATTCCTCAAGTATGGCACTTTCCTTTCCTTCCACCCAGGGCTACCTCTCTAGCCATTTACCGGTCAAATTGCCCCCACTCTGTGTGCATCAGCCAAGGCGCTTTCTAATACATAACATTATTACGGTAGCAGTGACAAGTAGATAGAGATGATTTGATGGGCGTTGGTTTGTCTTATCCACTGCCCCATGTACCATGCTTAGAATACCATAAGATTATAATACAGACAATATTAGAATACAGAACTCACCCCGATGTGGGGGAACTGCAGGCTCAGAGGACTATGATCAGAGCATGCGTGGGCCTGGCCAAAAACATCCAGAGTCAGTTCTCTAGAAGTTGATTGTTCAATATGGCAAATCGCATCTCGGTCTTTTGGCCAGTGTAGTCCTGGACCTTTTGGCTGGGTACCCCTTCTTATGATCTTCTGTGAAGAAGGAGAAACACTTGGTCCTCTGGTCTAGGCCGGCAAGCAGAAGCTTCATGAAAGCGGGGTTGCTGTACTTCCAAGAGGGAGGTGCCTGTTTTATTTTTAGTCAGGGGCTATGCACATGCACATTTTGCCCAAATCATGCTTCACTTCCTTTGCTCCAGACATTAAAAAAGTTTTTTCTTTTTCCGGCAACCAGCTGGAGCCTTACCAAGGCAATCAATGGCATTGCACCCGCACACTCCAGCACCTTTTTTGTGTTTGATTTGTGCACCACTGGATGGGTGTCATAGTCCTTTGGGCTTGACCCCAAGCCAAGACTTATGCCCTGGGGGAAGCTTCGGCAGAACCCAGGGTAGACGGGACTACCCCTAGCCACAAGGCGAAGGGGAGTCCAAATTGCCCTAAATCTCCTCAGGGGGCAGGGACGGTGGGGCTCACCCTAGCTTCGGCAAAGTTGGACCCAACCGCTCATGCTGTCTTTTGGCCTGGCCTGGGACACTTGAGCAATGGAGCCCATGCCTTTGGGTAGGACTCATGAAGGATGATTCAATATCATCTGTTTGTCAGGGTACCATCATAACTTCCAGCTAGAACACCCTACAGACCCAGGCCCATTTGACAATGTCATTCTGAATGGCTAGCTAACTTTGATTTCATATTCTCAGAGTAAAAGGGCACCATGGAAGCCAAAACCATATAAATGCCTGGCGGAGGATCATGGGAGATGTAGTTTAGCCACTGCAAGTTGCAAAGCTTTGGCAAATATCAGACCTATGGCAGAGAGTGAACACTACAGCATCCTATTCTTATAGGAAGAAATGGGAGAGGGTTAGCTGTAGACGCTCTAGTTTGGCCACATGGACATCTAAAAAAGTACCTAAAATGAGTCCTTTGTGCCATTGCCCATAGAAGGTTTAGTATGTTTTGTTTTGTTTAACAATGGGGGGGGGGGCAAACACATTAACTGCTTCAGTGCTGGCAGCATGTGCTGGGGAAAAATGGCCAGATTGATTTATTTGGAAACACTTATCTTCCCCCTTCTGCAGACATTAGAGAACAGCTCATTTCTCCATTCCCCGGGCCAAGCTGCCTGTTCCTTCCAGTAATCCTTTGTCCCGTTGCCGGCAGCCTGCCCCGGGGCTACATTGGGTTTTTCTAATAAAGCTTTGCCCTTTTATCAATGACAGCAATGATGATCCCCCCCAGCTGCCCACAGAGATGCATTTGTAACACGATTTGCCTGGCTTGGCCCCATTTAGTTCTATTTAACATACTACAGGGGTTCCCTGTTTGATCTCTAAATGACATAATTGACTGGGCCACAATCACTAGACCTTTATTGACGGCTAATCTTCCTTTTCTTCCTTCTCATCTGATTTCCTTGGGAGTGGAACCAAAGTCGTTTTCCTACAGTTGCATAACAATTTATCCCAGCAACCCATGTTGGTCTTTTCGTTTTAAATTTTAGTATGCTATAAAATGGCTAATTCTACGCAACTTGCCAATTGGCTTTCATGATTTATTTTCTATATTTTTTTAAATTATTTGCCTTTTTCCTGACTGTTTCTAGCTTTTAAAAGGGGGTCACTGACCCCACCTAAAAACACATGTTCCATAAGGCTACAAATATATTGTTATTGCTACTTAATATCACTTGTCTTTCTATTCAGGACTCTCCTATTCATATTCCAGTCTCTTATTCAAATCAATGCATGGTTGCTCGTGTAAATTAGACCCTAGCAACCAGGTGCCTGAAATTGCAAACTGGAGAGCTGCTGAATAAAAAGCTAAATAACTCAATAACCACAAATAATAAAACATGAAAACCAATTACAAATGTTCTCAGGATATCATTCTCTACGTCATACTAACAGTTAACTTAGAGGTGAACAACCCCTTTAAAGTAGCAATGCAACATGCAGTAGGCTCTGGTGCAAAGTAGAACTACAACTCCCAGAATCCTCAGCCAGCTGAAAGTTTAATTGGCTGGTGCATACAGCTTTATACATGGCCAAATGGGAAAACCTCTCACCAATAAAATAATAAAATAAAACCTAAAACAACCATTCTTTCATTTCAGCATGCAGCTATAGGAATAAACAATGGCTTTTCAGGAATGGGTTGCCAGGGCCGATCCATTGTGACCTCACCCTGGGAAAGCACGAAACATATCAACCTCCTGTCTGCTCCTTGCTTCTTCATTTATCTTAATAAACCCAGCAGGAGGCCACTCACTAATACTTAACTGAGCATTTTACAAGACAAATGGGACTTGGGAAGTGTAGAATGAGGTGTCCCTGCCGGGAGCAAACAATGGGATACTCAGGACTTCTCTATCTGTAGCATTCTCGGGAACTTAGAGGTACTGTTATATCAGATAATGACCTTTGTGTCTATCTGCTCCGCACAATGAAAATCCATCCTTGCCAGCCCAGGAAATAAGAGAGAATATCTCAGACTTCCTTCTTCTACTGATCTTCTCTAGACCTGCGGTTATTGACTCATCTGGGCTGCCCATTCCCGAACCTCCTGATAGAGATCAGACTAGGAATGTTCCATCTTTCCATATGGGAAAAAAAGAACATCAATAGTCTGATCATTCACAGGCAGTTGGAAAATATTCACAGAACCTTTTCATCCCAAGCATTCTTCCCCGGTTGCCCTATCCTTAACTACACCATATGTTAGGTATGCACACTCAAGAAAAAACTTTTCATCAGACAGGGGTGGTATCATAAAAGGATCTTTATATAGAGTTAATGTGGCAATCGCAGCAATGTAATTACAGAAAAACATCAAACATCTGACACAATTCGCCGGCGTCAAAAAAATTTGGCCACTCATCGGAAAAGTCGCTAGCATCAAAACCGTCGCGTGGCAACACTGTTCGGATGCCCATTGACTTTAACACTGGCGTCAAAATTGATGCGGGCGTCAATTTTCGAGTTTTGCAAATTTTTAGCTGTTTCGCAAATTACCAGGAAATTCACAAATTTTTCCGCCAAGCGAAATGGAAGAAATTTGCCAAGAAATAATCAATATACAAGGTATTAGTGCATTAGAACAAATATACATACCACCCAATTGTCTATACAGAGTAAAGGAAGGCAACAAGAAGCGGATACACCTGCCAAAAAATGAGAATAGCCCCAACGTTTCGGCACCAAGGCCTTTGTCAAGGGGATTCTGATTTGCAAGAAGCTCATCAAACATATAAATACCCTATTCAATTATGCGTCTAATCTTCACTTTCGGGGAACGGGGGACGTTTGGGGAATGCGCGAAATTGAAGATTTGACGCATAATTGTATAGGGTATTTATATGTTTGGCGATTTCCTTGCACATCAGAATCCCCTTGACAAAGGCCTTGGTGCCGAAATGTTGGGGCTATTCTCATTTTTTGGCAGGTGTATCCGCTTCTTGTTGCCTTCCTTTATGGTAGAACTACATGGTGCGTTTCCGGCAGATCCGACGCACTGAGCCAAAATGCTGCCGTCAAGTCAGATGCAACAAAATAAAAGATAAGCAATATCAATGTCGGATGTTGTCGCAGCGCTCATCCGACACGACTGCGTCTACATCTGCCAGTCGTGTCGTGTTGGTCCGACATTTTTATTTCCTACCTTATTTCTCGTCGCATCCAACTTAATGCCAGAGTTTTGGCTCGGCAGGCTGGAAACGCAAAAGTCACCCATGAAGTTTTACCCTTACTCTGTATAGACAATTGGGTGGTATGTATATTTGTTCTAATGCACTAATACCTTGTATATTGATGTTTTTTTGTGTAATTGCATTGCTGAAATTGCCACATTGACTCTATATAAAGATATACTTTTATGATAGAACCCCTGTCTGACGAAAAGTTTTTTCTTGATTGTGCATACGTAACATATGGTTTAGTGTATATTAGGTTACTCAATGTAGGGGCACCTCTCTCTATTTACGCTTATATTATTTTTTTCCAAATTGTGTGCCCATCATTAATCTATATTACTGCCCTTTCCTTAACTACCTGAGAAAGACCAGACTCTATGTTGAGGGGTACACTCTGTCCATCCTCAGGCTTCCTTTCACTAATGGGGTGTATATTTCAATGGTTTGTAGATTTCTTCCAGAACAAAACCAAGCATACTCCAAGTGATGTATTGGGTGTTGGACTTGGCGACCACCTACACTGGTTGGATAAAGAACACAGGATTGTGCATTTTTCATTCCAATCATGTTCCACCACCAACCTCAGTGGTAGAGTATTGGGTTTATCCCTTTTACAAGATTTCACATTCTTGTCATCATCTTTCCATTTTTTCTAAGAAAGATCAGGTTCATTGAATGCTATCCTCATTTATGTCCTGCATCTGTCACAGGTTTTCCCACTCCCGGTGGGTTTCTGTAGAGGTTTTATTGCCCATTGCGTGTCCTACACATATTAGAATGTTAGACAGTCATATGTGATGGAAAAATGGTGGTCAAGAACCTCACATGGTTGCGTTCCATTACTCCCACTCTGTTTGATGAGAGTCATTCAGAAGGGCAGATGACATTAATCATAAACATTGGAAGTCAATGGGAGCTGTGGGAAGTTATCACAGATATATTTCTCTCTAGTGTATATGGTCACTCTCAATACTATACAATACTATTTTAAGGGCAGTTCCCACAACCCTAAGAAAGACTATTATCGTACCCACATGCCCGTGTATAGGTCTGTAATGGTGATGTGCGGGCCAACCCGATACCAGCGGGTCGGGCGGGTTCGGCCAACCCCGAGTGAGGGTCGAGCTCTTCTTACTGTTCTCCCCGCCTCCTGTGACCTTCCAAATGCTGGCTTCCGACTTCCAGGTTAAGTTTTTATAGACGTGCGCCTTTCACCCCGCCCCTTTTGTGATGTCATCGGTGGGGCAGGGTGGCGCGGGTCTATAAAAGAGACCCGGAAGTCGGACTCGGGCGGACAGGGTGGTGGGAGGGCAGATTGTGGGTGGGTCGGGAAAAGCCGGACCCAAACATCACTATTCTGTAGGCTGCCCTTGCTATTGCTGTAGTGTTGGAGACTTGTAGCAATAAATATTAGTGATGGGTGAATTTATTCGCCAGGCGCAAATTCACCGGCGTCAAAAAAATTTCGGAAAAAAGCGGACACTGGCATCGAAAACGGACGCCGGCGTCGAAAAAACGGCGCAAATCACTAATAACTATAATTACAGGTATGGGACCTGTTTTCCATAATGCTCTGGAAATGGGAATTTCTTGATAAGGGGTCTTTCTGTAATTAGGATCTCCATACTTTAAGTCTACTAAAAATTAACGTAACTGTCCTGAGCTTAACAATAGTGGGAGCACTTAGCGACCCATGCAAAGCTCCAACGTGCTACACGTAAGCTGCGATCCCACACGGCTGATTCTCGTACAACATCTTGAAATCACGGAGCACCAAGGAAGACTGACTCCATTCGTTAAAAGGATTGAAATCCATTGAACATAGTTAAAATCCAAAACAGCATGCCACAGACATATTATGGGCTGCCCGATCTACGCGTTTCGTGGCATCCCACCACTTCATCAGAAGCCACTGACAGCCGTCCCCCAGCCAACATTAAATAAACCCAAAAGCATTACTAACAATAAGGATTAATTAGATGTTAGTTTGGATCAAGATCAAGCTACTGTTTAATTATTACAGAGAAAAGGGAAATCATTTTCAAAAAATGTAATCATTTTATTAAAATGTAGTCTACGGGAGACAGCCTTCTTGTAATTTAGAGCCTTCTGAATAACGGGTTGCCGGATAATGGATCCCATACCTGTGTAATTATAATATTCATAAAGTTATGGAAAATGTTTTAGGACAAACACAGATGAAGAATAAAAAAATCCGAAATGGGGACAAATTAGACCATGTCCCTGATCTGTCCCCGCTCAACTGAAACTGCACCCACTTTCCAATCAGCCCCAATCCCTTGTGGGGTGCACTGCTTGGAATGTTCTGCAGAAATCTGGACGATTGGAAAGAAACTTTATGAGCACATTTTTTTCTCTGCAAAAGTGATGCTTATAGTGAAAACAAAAAAAACATTTGACGCCCCTATGGCGCAAATTCACTAAGCGCCGAAGCGCCGAACGCTAGCGTTAATTCGCTAGTGTTTGGCATTTTCGTTACTGCGCAAATTCACTAACGAACGCTGGCGTAGTTTCGTTAGTGTTACTTCGCATCCTTACGCCAGGCGAATTTTCGCTAGCGATGTAACTACGCAAATTCACTAACTTGCACAGTGTACTGAACGCTACCTTTTACGCTAGACTTCCTTCGCCACCTCAGACCTGGCGAAGCGCAATAGAGTAGATAGGGATTGTTTCAAAAAAAGTAAAAATTTTTTCTAAGTTCCAAAAAACGCTGGCGTGTTTTCTACATGATGGGTGATAGGCTGAAAAAGAGCGAAATTTTTTTTGGGGCTCCCCTCCTTCCCCCCTACATTTCCTGACTCATGGCAACTTACCTAGACAGTGGGCACATGTGTAGGGCAAAATAATATTTTTATTTGCTGATTTGAAGGTTTTCTAGGCATTTGTAGTGGTGATACGTGTTCCTCCATTGAAATTTGAATTTGGCACCGTATGCAAAGCGTAACTTCGCTTTATACAGCGAATAAACGCTAGCGCAACTTCGCAACCTTACGCTACCCCTGTGCGCAACTTCGGATTTTAGTGAATTTGCAGAGCGCTGGCGAAACTATGCCTGGCGAAGTGAGACGAAGTTGCGCCTGGCACAACTTCGCATCTTAGTGAATTTGCCCCAAAGACTTCAATGCATTTGTCAAATTCTTTCTTGCTGTTTCGCAAAATTTTGGCGAAGTAAAATGAGTCAGATTTGCCCATCACTAGAAAATGGCCCAAATGGCTCAGTACTTTTCCGTACGGTGGAATTCAAGGGGTAGTTCGCCTATAGTGATAAATATGCTTGGGTGAATTTGACCCGTTTCTACAAAAATCCGGAGAAATTTTGCTGACTCCCATTAAAGTCTATTTTTTGATGCTCAGCGAATTTATTTTGACACACGACGCCATCCAAGTTTATGGGCGTCATTTCTGCGGCGATATAAGGCGAAACAAATATTGCTCATCCCTAGTTTTCTCACATTCTAGAATGGCCTATCTGTAGCAACATTGAGTGGTCTTCATTTTTAATTTTCTGTAGTTTTAAAAAGAATTCCCTTCCTCTTCTGATGTTTTTCCAGCTGAAAATGGTATTGGATTGTTGGGGGTCACTGACCCTAGCAACAACCAGCAGACAGATGCAACTTCCATTTGTAAGAATTTTGTTTTTGTTTCTTTTAAACCTCATTTCTTCTCCCCCCCTAATATTAAACCAAATATATACTTTAGAGAACTCTTGAGTTTTCTCGTATAGGCGCGTCAGGCTTTACATTTACGCCCGTCCTTAGGCCCCAGCACTGTGCCGGCGCTCTGCGAAGAGACGGCTGAAAAAGAACAAATTTATTAGTAGAATCACATAAGCGGCAGTAATTTCATGTTAGTGATTTACATGTAATAGCATTACCCCCGCATTCTCCTTGCAGTGTGGCCCTCTCCCGTGATGGATGTTCTGTCTAAGAAAAGATGATTGTTTGATTGTTTTCACAGCAAGCGGATCAGCATTTTAATTTTTTTTTTTTTTCCCAGTCTCGGTGTTTATTGCTTATTTGGCCTCTTGCTTAGCTTGTAAGAAACTTGGCTAAATGGAAAATGAATAAATGTAATTACTGCGGTTGACAGTGGTAATCTGTGTGGGTTTTCATATTGGCTTTACCAGCGCTAATCGAATCAGCCGGGGGAATGTGTCACTGCAGTAACGCTCTGATACAAAGCAGAGTCCTGAGATGCGCACACTATTGCGTGGGGCCCCTGCGTGAAGAAATGGGGTTTAATATGGCAATTTCAGTTCAGAGCTTTTTTCTTTATTTCTAGTAGTAAAGAGGAAATTCACTTTATTTAGGCCTAGTTTTTCCCTTATATTTATTTTCCTTTTAATAGCTTGTCTATACAGTTTGGCGCAAATTCACTAAGCGCCGAAGCGCCGAACGCTATCATTAATTCACTAACAAACGCTGGCGTAGTTTCGCTAGTGTTACTTCGCATCCTTACGCCAGGCGAATTTTCGCTAGCGACGTAACTACGCCAATTCACTAACTTGCGCAGTGTACTGAACGCTACCTTTTACGCTAGACTTCCTTCGCCACCTCAGACCTGGCGAAGCGCAATAGAGTAGATAGGGATTGTTTCAAAAAAAGTCAAATTTTTTTCTAAGTCCCAAAAAACGCTGGCGTGTTTTCTACATGATGGGTGATAGGCTGAAAAAGATCAAAAATATTTTTGGGGCTCCCCTCCTTCCCCCCTACATTTCCTGACTCATGGAACTTACCTAGACAGTGGGCAAATGTGTAGGGCAAAATACAATTTTTTATTTGCTGATTTGAAGGTTTTCTAGGCATTTGTAGTGCTGATACGTATTCCTCCATTGAAATTTGAATTTCGCACCGTATGCAAATTAGCCTTCGCTAGCGTAACTTCGCTTTACATAGCGAATCAACGCTAGCGTAACTTCGCAACCTTACGCTACCCTTGTGCGCAACTTCAGATTTTAGTGAATTTGCGGAGCGCTGGCGAAAATACGCCTGGCGAAGTGTGGCGAAGAGCGGCGAAGTTGCGCCTGGCGCAACTTCGCATCTTAGTGAATTTGCCCCTATGTATTGTTAGAATACAACAGTGTGCAAATGATTATGGCCACTAGAGGGGCAGTTACACTGCAACATATAAATATGAATTATTACACAGCAGAACATGACAAAAACTATCCACCCAGGTCATCACTTCTTATGAAAAAAAATAATTTTAATAATCATATGTCAGGGGAATTTTATCTGATGGAGGGCTCACTGCTTCTGTCCAAATGCAGCCACTGGGATAGAATGCTCTGTTATACAGATAGCTAGAATCTCAGCTGCCATAAAGCAGGACAGGACTGCTGCTTACAATGGGGATCAGATAGGATCTGTGCAGCCACTGGGACAGAATGTTCTGTTATACAGATAGCTAGAATCTCAGCTGCCATAAAGCAGGACAGGACTGCTGCTTACAATGGGGATCAGATAGGATCTGTGCAGCCACTGGGACAGAATGTTCTGTTATACAGATAGCTAGAATCTCAGCTGCCATAAAGCAGGACAGGACTGCTGCTTACAATGGGGATCAGATAGGATCTGTGCAGCCACTGGGACAGAATGCTATGTTATACAGATAGCTAGAATCTCTACAATAAAGCAGGACAGGACTGCTGCTTACAATGGGGATCAGTACCAATAGCCATGGAATCTCAGCCATAAAATAAGAATTCTTTGTGTTAGTAGTATATAGTAGTACCCCCATGGTTAACATGATTTCTAGTGCATATATACTGTATACCCAAAATACATAATCCAAGAAGGGTTATTTTTCCATTTGAAGATGTACAGAGCCAATTGCTGCATCAGGATTATTTTATACTTGGTGAAAAAAAAAATGGGAGGAAGAATTAAACATTAAAAGGAAACAATATTGAGAGAATATACAAATTTCTACCTCTCAGCTGAACAGAGCGAATATATTCCTTATTGATCCCCATGAGTGACTGACAGCTGCACCCCTCTCTTCTCTCCATGTGACCTCGGAGGGGAGTGAAACAATAACAAAATGTTGCAGAAATTAAAAATAATCCTATTTCCACAGTAACACTACTTACATTGCAATCTTGCTGGACATCTGTTCTGCTTGTATATTTATTTGATTTGGGGTGAGCAGTGCATTTAGGAGCAGATACAGCTGACTGCACAAAGATTATCAGCCCATCTCACCCCAGGCAAAGGATTATCCGGGGGTCCCCTCTATCCTGGGCACTCCTTTGTTACTTGCAATATTATATATACAAATGGAAGCATTTGGGACCAGACTCGATTGTATTAAAACAAGTGCAATTTACTCTCCAGCAGCCTCAATGTTTTATACTACTGGCAACAGTCTATTTCCTGTACCTCAAGATAAAATGCTCTGTTTTCATACAGCACATCTTGGTGCAGCCTTAAATGGGCCTTAGTACAGGGGATACCTATGCTGCCATAGTTTTATGGGATCTCTCTGTACAGACTATGAACAAACTTTGGGGCTGTTCCTGCTGAATTGTGCTTAGTACAGGGGAATACCTATGCTGCCATAGTTTTATGGGATCTCTCTGTACAGACTATGAACAAACTTTGGGGCTGTTCCTGCTGAATTGTGCTTAGTACATGGGAATACCTATGCTGCCATAGTTTTATAGGATTTGTCTGTACAGACTATGAGCAAATTTAGGGGACTGTTCCTGCTGAATTGTGCTTAGTACAGGGGAATACCTATGCTGCCATAGTTTTATGGGATCTCTCTGTACAGACTATAAGCAAACTTAGGGGCTGTTCCTGCTGAATTTTGCTTAGTACAGGGGAATACCTATGTTGCCATAGTTTTATAGGATTTCTCTGTACAGGCTATGAGCAAGCATAGGGGGCTGTTCCTGCTGAATTGTGCTTAGTACAGGGGAATACCTATTTTGCCATAGTTTTATGGGATCTCTCTGTACAGACTATGAACAAACTTTGGGGCTGTTCCTGCTGAATTGTGCTTAGTACAGGGAATACCTATGTACCATAGTTTTATGGGATCTCTCTGTACAGACTATGAACAAACTTAGGGGCTGTTCCTGCTGAATTGTGCTTAGTACAGGGGAATACCTATGCTGCCATAGTTTTATAGGATTTCTCTGTACAGACTATGAGCAAGCATAGGGGGCTGTTTGTGCTGAATTGTGCTTAGTACAGGGAATACCTATGCTGCCATAGTTTTATGGGATCTCTCTGTACAGACTATGAGCAAACTTAGGGACTGTTCCTGCTGAATTGTGCTTAGTACAGGGGAATACCTATGCTGCCATAGTTTTATGGGATCTCTCTGTACAGACTATGAGCAAACTTAGGGGCTGTTCCTGCTGAATTGTGCTTAGTACAGGGAATACTTATGCTGCCATAGTTTTATGGGATCTCTCTGTACAGACTATGAACAAACTTAGGGGACTGTTCCTGCTGAATTGTGCTTAGTACAGGGAATACCTATGCTGCCATAGTTTTATGGGATCTCTCTGTACAGACTATGAGCAAACTTTGGGACTGTTCCTGCTGAATTGTGCTTAGTACAGGGAATACCTATGCTGCCATAGTTTTATGGGATCTCTCTGTACAGACTATGAGCAAACTTAGGGGCTGTTCCTGCTGAATTGTGCTTAGTACAGGGGAATACCTATTCTGGTGTGCATCACATTGACTTTAGGACAGTGGCAGAAGTTGGGGCTGCCATCTTTGTTGTTATATATTGGATTCCATTGTCACTGTATATGAAAAACTGTTTTCATCAGAAAAATAAAACTTAATTGCCTGAAAACAAGATTGCATATATACTTCCTGACCTTTATTCTGATTTATCACAGTTGCAAAAAAAAAAAAAAAAGAATCAATTTAAATGTGACAGAACAGGTACATCCACTGCCCCCAGGGAACCGCTATCTCCCTACTGATTTGTTCTTTTTATTTTACATTCAGTAAACACTTTCATATTGACGCTGTGCCTTGTATTGTTCTACATTCTGTTAAAAGGGAATGAATATTGAAGACTTTCTGTCTATCAGATGTTCCCCATTTCTTGTATTCTCGGGGTTCACTGCAGTTGGCGCAGCTCATTCCATATCTTCGGGGGGAGGGGAAAAAAAACAGATTGCTGTGCCCATGCTAATTTTATGCTCTTTGGGTTGTGTGTGTTATTCAAAGCTGTTATTGCAAGTAATCTTATTTTTTTAACAGCCCCGGGGTATATCAGGCCTCACAATGGGTCTGCAGACCGAATCAGAGCCGTGACGGTGGGTTGCTAAATGGCAGCTCTCCCTCTACAATCTGATATCGGTTTACTTCGCAAACAGTAATAAAATGAAACAAATCAGATTTCCAAGTAAATAAACCAGACTTCAGTGGCAGTGACAATGGTCAGAACAACAAGATTTTAATAAGAGATACACGGGAAAATGGGAAAAAATAAACGAAACAGAGCTTTGTCGTCCCCCGCAGGAAGGAGTCGAGCAGCTAACACAATGATTGGACGCAATGTCAAATAAACAATTTTATACATTTTATTCCAAGTTTGTGCCATGAGGATTTCACGGGCCGGTGACCGCGCTTATGAAATATGCAAGAGATCACTCTCCCTGTCATGTTATGGCTGAAATGTTATTTAAACAGAACCTCGCCTACAAGGACATTGGGCTCCTCTTAAGTTTAGGGAACTTGTCCGTCACCAACGGCATTATATATATATATTCTAATTCCGTGTCTGGGGAGCGGGGATATGGGGGGTGGTGTTGGGCTGGTCAGGTGGACATGCTGGTCTCCTTGCCTAGGGCACAAGTACTTCTTGGCACAATTCTCAACATAGAAATCTTTCTTAGAGCTCATCATTGGCATAACAGCAAGGGGAGACCCTACAGCCAGGAGAGTGACAGACAGAGGGACTTTGTACGTACCTATGAAACCACATCTGGAGCTTTGGGTGGTAGTGAGGCCCACAGAACCCACTGGATGTCACCGTCCCTAACCAATTGGGTTCTTACTCTCTTGTCCTGGAGGGAATGCTTTTTTTTCACCCTACTTTTGATTTTTCCATCATCAGATTTCTGCCTAAAGGTTCCTTCTGTCCATACAGGTGGAGTAAAAGCTGCTGGCTTGGCCCCTCCAAGATAGAGATGGCAGGTTATTGACTGCATATGAGACCTGTGAGAGGGCCTGCTCAACCAATATCTGATATCTAACGGGCAGTTTTGGTCAGATGAGGATCACTTTGGCACGTTAATGTATTCCTCTCCTATTAGGTTTCCTTGGGTTCCATCAGATTGCTCTTATTTGGCACAGCATGATTATGGTTGAACCAGGTTACAATCTTAAAGTGCACAGCTTAATGCTTCAAAGTCTCTATTTGTGGTAAGGACTAGTGATGAGCAACATTTTTTGCCATGTGTCTCCATGAAAAAAAATGCCCATAGATTGCAATGGGTGAAAAAAATTGTCGCTCGGCATAAAATTTGTTGCATGATTTGTCACGCGACAAAAAAATTGCCACCCATTGACTTCAATGCATTTGCCGAATTTTTCACTGTTTCACAAACTTTCAGGAAAGGAAAACGGGTCAGATTCGTCCATCACTAGTAAGGACTGAAGTCTTAATCTCTGTATCCATCTCTTAACCCCTTTCTTGGCATTTTTCCATTCCTTCCTACCCAAACCTTTTTTCCTTTTTCTACTCTGACCCTTTCACATAGTTTTGTTTAAAGACTTTTGCATCTACTTTGGTATGTGCAACTGGTCTTCAGCCTAGAGGCTCCTTAAACAAATATATATATATATATATATATATATATATATATATATATATATATATATATATATATATATATATATATATACAGTATATACTGTACCTTACAGATTATTTTTGGAAACCAAATGAAAAAAATCAACAAAATTGTCTCTCACGTCAAAACTGTTGCGCGCCAAAATAATTTTGACACCCATTGACTTTAATGTGTTACGCAAATTTGCCGCCTTTTCATGAATTTTTCCTCTGTTTCTGTAATTTTTCGGTGAAACGGGACAGATTTGTCCATCACTAATTGTGAGACATTTAACTGTCTTGAGGTTCGGGTCCCCCCCTCCCTGCTCCACAGGGTCCCCCCCCTGCTCCACAACTATTGATAAATACACATTCTCCTATCATGCAAAGGGTGTCCTAGATGAATGGAAGGTTGCATAGTCTGCATTAGCCTTGAGGTTGGAATTTACCTTACAGTTCTTGGAACAGTCGTACAGTATCAAGGGCTGTTTGTAAATGTTGGGGGCATTGAAGAAAAAAATGTGAAGCAGTTAAGTTAGAGAAATAGTGGCATGAATAGGGATGTACTCCTGAGCCTGGAGCAGTGTTGGCTCCACAAATAGTTTGCAGTTTAGTTAGGAGACCCTTTGAGATTATAGCCAGAGCAAACCTGTTGTTTCATTTGATGAAAATGCCTAGTGAGTGAGGGGCCAATAGCTAAATCAAGTAGTATCAAGGGGTCTCTTATATATGCAAAGTGTGGATGAAAGTTGGCACTTTTTTCCCCCAATCAGGGTTGATCACTGGGGGCCCACCGGCTTCCAAACCTCCAGGGCCCCACACGCATGCACAAATACCGGTGGGAGGCATCACACATTGTCTTTTTGGGGGCCACCAGATTGGAGGAGTGGGTCTGGGCTGGCAGGGGCCCATGATGGCCAGGGCCCACTTGGTTTTTTTCGTGGTGTCCCGCTGGCCTAGTCCTACCCTGCCCCCAATGCACAAGTTTATTGGGCACAAGTCAGTTGCATCTATGAACATTGCCTATTCTGAGAAATCTGGAATAAGTGACAGATCTTGGCTGATGGTACAAGGGTTGGCACAATTGTTCATGCATGCCATGGCTCACAATCCACAATCACTGCACACCAAATGGCAGCAATTGTGCTTGGTATCTTCATAAACAGTGCCATTGCACGCTCAAATTTGCATCCAAACTAGCACTTTTCAGTTGCACTTGTGGCTGTAATGAGCCATTTAATGATACACAGTGACCTGTGTATCATTATTAACAGTAGGGCCTAACATTTGTGTTTTTTTCCATAACTGAGGTCAAGTAGTGGCTGAATGAAGCTCAAGGGGGATGGGATGAAGCTCAATTTCTGCTCCAGCATCCAGATAATTATAGTTATACTCTTCTGCCTTTTGCAAGCACAGCCACAGAAAAATAAGCATATCTAATTTGTGGCTGAGAGCAAACATGGTTTCTTTATACAGAGAAATACTGTGTTTATTGCCTTGTGGAAGCGTGTAGTTTATTTCCCTCAGAAGGGCTGTGTTTATTGGCAGCCTGTTAGGAACAGCCCAAGCATGATATAAAGGATAAAGTATCCCCTACTGTGCGTAATAAGGATATAACAAGACTCCAAGGTGACTAGTAATATCCTTTTTACTCACAGCAGGAGGCACATTATTTATTGTAATACATGGAAAATAATTAAGAGGAAAATAATAGCATTTTGGAGTCCTGTTCAGAGGCTCGTATATCCACACTCAGATATTAAAGCATGGCTTATTTGTAAGTAGATTTTTGCTTTCTATTTATTTTCCCTCATACGCCACAGAGCCAGGGTAGGGTGTATTGAGGGCAGCAAATATTCATTGTCTGTTTAAAGACATCTAGATACTAGATACTTGACAACAATCTATAAATAACGACAGCAACTGTATATGTTAATTAGTAGTTCCATTTGGTCTTGACGTTGGGGAATGTTCAAGCAATCCCCCCAGATCGAGGACCTTGATCTGTTTTTGCACATTCATCATGATACATGGCATCATTGACTGCAAGATGGAATTATGTTTCAGGCTAATGCATCTAAGGTAATTAGAGCATGACAGCTGAAATGTTCATCAATTACAAGCATCCAATGAATGTTGATATACAATGATGTCATACAGGGCTAAAGGTGTGGCTCAGTTACAGCCTTGGCCTGGAGATGTGTTTCTAGATTTGCCAACTTTGATCAACAGTACTCCTCATCCGTATACATTAAATAGCAATTGTTTAGGTAATGCTGTAAGTATGCAATGAATTTGATGTGTTTATACAGGTTTGTGCAATAGGCAAAACTAACATTTGTTATGCAAGATTGTGTAAAGCTCGAGTTCTGAAAAGGTTGCTAATCCCTAAACTGTAGTGTAACCATGGTAGATTAGGGAAAGGAGGAAAGTTTTGTGATGTACAAAATTAAAAAGGATTTTGGGAATTTTTGTGGATAACAAACTGTGTAACTCTAGGCAGAGTCACTTAAAGGAACAGTAACGTCAAAAAATAAAAGTGTTTTAAAGTAATGAAAATATAATACAGTGTTGCCCTGCACTGGTAAAACTGCTGTGTTTGCTTAAGAAACACTGCTATTGTTTATATAAATAAGCTGCGGTGTAGCAATGGGGGCAGCCATTCAAAGGAGAAAAAGCTCAAGTTATACAGCAGATAGATGATAAGCTCTGTTTGTCTAATGGTGTTATCTGTTATCCATTAGTTAACCTGTGCCATTTAGCCGTTTTTCAATTTCCGCCATTGCTCCACAGCAGCTTGTTTATATGAACTATAGTAATGTTTCTGAAGCAAACAGATCAGATTTACCAATGCAGGGCAACACTACATGATATTTTCATTACTTTAAAACACTTAAATTTTTTGGTGTTACTGTTCCTTTAAGTGATTGTATTGACTTACCTGAAACCCTGGGCCAGTGCTCCTATTAGCAGAAAACTGCAACAGCCCAGGTTTACACCAGTGAGCACCACTGAGTGATCTTCTTCCGTCTTCCTCTTGGCTGCAAGCCTTTCCTTCTCTTTAAGGTGGCCATAAACAATTCTTGGAAAAGCTCTTTCCAATGATTTAAAAAAAAAAAAAAAAAAAACAACTGGAATCAACACCTCTGTGAATTTCAGATGTCACCTCTCTGAGGAGTTACAATGTGCCGTTGTGATTGGATTAGTGGAAGAGTTTATATGCCGAGAACTTCCCACACCAGTCAGTTGAACTGAAGAAGAAGCTGCTCGGATGAGTATTGAAACGTTTTTTTTAATAACTTATATTAGATATATAACTCTGTAATTTAGCTACATCCTAAATCTATTAGTGGTACGATGAGCTGAATGAGTCTCCATAAAACAAAAATCAAATACAGCATTGCCATTACTTCTCCATTTTTCATTTCTTAAAGAGAAAAGGATTGAGAGATACCAGGATGTCTTCTACTCTGCAAAATTCTAGTGTTCTCCAACCATAACTTTGTAACAGTTTACTTTCAAAGAGGGCCCTCGAACCAACAATCTGATGTAAAATAGTCTGTGTTTTCACTTATTCCCTCATCCTACACTGTATCCACATGCAAGCATACCCAAAGTACATTGATACTATGTAGATCTTTTGTTTTACTCCAGGCTGTATCTGGCAATAATCACTGCTGCATGCTTGATCTTCTGATCTTAATTTCGAATGAAGAAAAGCTTCACTTCTGTTTCTTTTCATACTTGTACTACTTGCTTCATTTATCGAGTTGTCCTGCGCAAGAATGTAAACTCAAAAATGCAAATAGCGTAGGCTTAGGCAGAACCATATAGAGAAGGTTAAATTAATGACCAAATACTTTGCCAAGGATTTCTAAACCTGCCTGAAATATCCCTGGAAAATCCCTGAAAATATAATAGACAGGATAGCCCTATACATGGGTGAATATGCTGCCAATCTGCCAATACAGCTCCTAATGGAGGCACATGTATAGTTTGTTTTATTCCAAATTTGATGACAAAATTTGGATTGCAATCATCAATATATTGCTCTACTGCTGTCCATGCCAGAGATTTGACATAAGCAACAATCTTTCTTCTTTATTAATTAAATGTTAATAACAATGGCTCAGTGGCACCTCATATGATCAAGTAATCACTCAACTGCAATAACATTTTCAACCAAAAATCATCCACCAATAGCAGATTTTTTGATACAATTAACTGGGAAAGTCAAGTATCATCATCATTTATTTATATAGCGCTATAATATATATGTGTTAAGAGATAAGCCTGTTGGCACCTTCTTTACTCATCGTCCTTCTGTTTGTGTCCCCAACTGTTTATACCTGTGAGCATATTCAAAAAAAAGTTGGGGAGCAACACAAGCATGAAAAGGGTTCCTGGTGGTACCAAATAAGGGCTATGATTGCCTATCGGTAGCCTCTATGTGGACTGGCAGCCTACAAGAGACTCTGTTTGGCAGGACCAAAACTTGCCTTGCCTGGAATTCAAAAATAAGCAAATGATTTGAGGCCACTGGGAGCAACATCCAAGGGGTTGGTGAGCAACATGTTACTCGTGACCAACTCATTGGGGATCACTGCTCTAAGCCAACCACTTAGGGATTTTTATACTTCTTTATTTCAAGCCTCTACAGCTTAAACTCCAACATTTAGTCAGAGTCCTTCTTAGAGACCTTTGAATGATGATAATGTTATAATGGCTGCTTTATCAGTCATTGACCAGTGACTCAAGTATATTTATACAGAGTAGCATTAAACGAAAAAATAAAAGCATTTTATTATTTACTTTGATTTCAGGTAGGACTTTCAGGAACATCTAGAAGAGTAAAGTCTATGTTATATTTTATTATAATCTACAGTCTGGTCATTTCCCTATGGGACCAGACTGTAAATTATATCCTTATAAACGGCGCGTTCTTGCGTCAGAACGCGCCGATTATAAGACAGAGAGCACTTGCCACTGCTCTCCCTGTAGTTGTTACTCCACTCTGCCCCCCCTTCCGTCTAATTTCCTAGACCAGCTAACGCGCTCCTCCTAACATACTCGCAAGTCATCCAGTCTTTTCTTTCTTCTCTCCTTGCCCCTCCGTGTCGGCTCCGTCTAGTGCCTCACGTGATGACGTTCCCAGCTCCCTCCTCGCACGCTCCGTCTGCAGTCTGGCTCACCCTCCCTTCCACCATCTCAAGTTTCGGTTCCTCTGCTTCGCAGACGTCAAGTGACAGTCTGCTCTGTCTGGCTTCCCCTCACAAGGCCCCTCTACAGTGTCGCTCCCCTCCACTATCTCTTCCTTTCCCTCTCCTCAGCTGATGACGTCACCCATAGCAGGCCACATCAAAAGAACAAAAAGACCCAGAGGAGTACAGATGCAGGTACTTAGTCCTAAATAAGGGAAACAGGGTAAACCAAAAACTGAAGTCAGCCAAGGGAACAATTACAGACTAAAATTTACAACTGTATAGAACATTAAGCCAGATATGTAGTAAAGTCAGCTATTTAGGAAATAAACCACTGCACACAAAAATTGTAGATTATAATGCATAATGTACCCCCAACTTAAATTTATAAAGATATTATTAGTCACCTCGGAGTTATGTGACCTGTATAAAAGCACTCGGCCTGCGGCCTCGTGCTTTTATATGGTCACATAACTCCTCGGTGACTAATAATATCTTTATAAATTACAGTAGGGGGTACATTATCCACTATATCATTTGTACATATTAAATATATGTGTGTGTGTGAGAAATAACTGAGTGAAAGTCCAAGAATTAAGAATTAATTCATCAAAATTGGGGTACAGGTATGGAACCTGTTATCAAGAATGTTTTTTTCGATAATGGATCTCTCCATAATTTGGATTGTCATACCAGCGATGGGCGAATTTCTCCCGCTTCACTGAAAAATTCACAAATTTCCTTCAAAATTTGCAAAACGTCGAAAAATTTGTGAATAAAATTATGAAAATCGAAAATTGACGGGCGCATCCAATTTTGGATGCGCGTCCGAAATGTCGCTCGCGTCAATTTTGACGCTGGCATTAAAGTCAATGGGCATATGAATGGTGTTGAGGTGCAGTGATTTCGGCGCAAGCAACTTTTTGGTCGTGCATCCAAAATATTTTTGCCGCAGGCGAATTTTCACGGGAGATCCACGAATTTATTCACCGGCGGCAAAATGACGGATCTCATACCTGTCATTGGCATTATTTTCAAACTTTGGCCATTTTGATAACTTTGGCCTTAAAATAAATAGACCCCCCCAAGTACATACATTTAACTTATAAATTAAATAGATTGAGAATCTGTAAGGAAGACAGAAGCATTAATCAACACTACTACAATTATAAGATGGTATCAGATGCAAGCGTGTGCAGGCATCCCATGTGTGTCTATGTACAGATATATCACTTATTATTCCTTTAATGAATAACATGAGAAAAGTCTCCACAGGGGGTTGGTAAGACTTTGATGAACAGATTGTGAAATAGAGAATAATTGCGTATTTCATTAACATATGGGTATTCTCAAATTTAATGTGACCAAACTCACTAGTATTCAAAGTTTGGTGGTGACATATTACATCGTATAAGAAAATGTATTAATATATATATTAAATATGCATATATATATTTTTTTATTCTAATAAAGCTGTTGCTCAAACAGGGCTTTTGCAAAAGGTGTAAATTATTTTTAAAAAAAATACACTATTTATAGATATATATCATTTTAGGAATTGTTATCCAGAATGCTTGGAATCTTGGATATTCTGGATAATGGATCTCTCCATAATAAACTCAATAAAATAAACCCAATAGGCTGGTTTTGCTTCCAATAAGGATTAATTATATCTTAGTTGGGATCAAGTACAATTATGGGCCTGTTATCCAGAATACTTGGGACTTGGGAGTTTCCGGATAACGGATCTTTCTGTAATGAAAATCATGTAAACTTTAAATAAACCCAATAGGCTGGTTAATTATATCTTAGTTGGGATCAAGTACAAACTACTGTTTTATTAATACAGGAAAAAATAAAATAAAATGGAGTCTATGGGAGACAACTTTTCCATTATTTGGAGCTTTCTATATAACAGGTTTTCAGATAAGGGATCCCATAACTGCAATAAAAATACATTAACCAAATACAAACAATAGCGATGAGCGAATCTGTCCCATTTCGCTTCAATGAAAGATTCGCGAGACTGCACAAAAATTTGGGAAACAACAAAAAATTTGCAAAGGGAATTAAGTCAATGGCTTTCAAAAAAATTTTGGCACATGTAACTATTTCTCAAAATTTTTCTCAAAAAAAAATTGGCAGAGGGGCAAATTCAGAATTTCGCTGCGAATCCCTGCCTGGCAAAAAAAAACCAATTATAATGTAAATTATGGTTATTATTATTTATAACAACAATAATAATCTTCTGTATGATCTAATTATTCTATTAATATTAGGGATGCACCGAATCCACTATTTTGGATTCAGCCGAACCCCCGAATCCTTTGCCCGAATACCGAACCGAATCCGAACCCTAATTTGCATATGCTTATTAGGGGTGGGAATGGGAAAACATTTTTTACTTCCTTGTTTTGTGACAAAAAGTCACAGATTTCCCTCCCTGCCCCTTATTTGCATATGGAAATTAGGATTCGGTTTGGCCGGGCAGAAGGATTCAGCCGAATCTGAATTCTGTTGAAAAAGGCCGAATCCTGGCCGAATCCCGAACCAAATCCTGGATTCGGTGCATCCCTAATTAATAATGAAAATAATAATAATCTCCCATTTCATTTACATAGCTTTACATTTAAGTAGTTGATCATTATCATGTTCTTGTTTGTGAACGTGGAGTCAAATTTTTTTTTTTTAAAAAAAAAAGATCTATATGCAGGATATTATTCAAATATGACAGCTCACTCCTGTTCCTCTGAGACAGCCTTGAAGGGTTTATCTCTCCGAGGTAACAGGGAAAGCAGGAGAAGATTGGCTTTTTTTTTATTTTGCCATAATTAGTATTTCATCTAATTTGGTGGTGTTGAGAAGTCTTGGGAAAGTTCCCCACCGGAGATCTGTTCCCACCTTGAGCATCGCATAGGTACATAGCTAAAAAACGAGCTCACTTAAAGCAATTCCACATTTCAGGTTCACCAACTTCACATTCTCTAAGATAATTATCTGCAATTAAGGACGTCTCATTGGGCATTGAAATTTGCATTTGTAAAATTGACATTGTTCTGAAGTTTTTGTTGTTTTTCTGAGATGGATAATCAATTATTTAGAAATATATCTCCATATTGCTCACTGACCCCTAAAAAATCAGTGCCATGAAGTCCCTGTTAGATGTTGACAGATGTGTATAAGGAAAGGGTAGTCAATGCTAAAGAAATAGTAGAAAAAGGGTCTACAATATGGTAGGACAGGTCTTCTGTTGTGTTGTTCTCTGCTGGATTTGAACCTGTGACATGGTACTTTGCAGCCTTCTGCACTCACCTCAAGGTGAGATATAAGCATTGGCTAGTATTGAAATCTACCTAGTCCACTCTGTGTCCCAGGTTCATTCAATAGCTCCCAGCTGCCCTATAGCAAAGACTACCTATCTATACCCTTAACTTGCCTTGTTAATTGGTCTCCCTATCTGCTGGTCACTCTACCTATTATAGATGCTTTTGTACCTGTTAATGACTTTACTTAACTTATTTAACTTTATTATCACAGTTTTTGGCTATTTAAAAAAATGGCATCCAAGAACTCTATGAAGAACTATCTTCTAAGGACCACCCAATGACTGAATCATGGAAGGTTTTAGTAACTCTACTTATTGGTATTATCCAGTTTTTCTGAGTTTGCAGGAAACATAGTTTCAAAACTCTGGTTCTGTGGAAATGGTAACTGGTAAAATGAGACTGGTGCCTAATGTATAAATGCAGATGAAATAGATTCATGGTGGAAGGTGTCCTGTTTTTTGTGCTTTTCCTACATAAAAGAGGGATTGGTGGCACTAGATGTCTCATATAAAGGAACAAGGTCAGGAAGAAAGTATTGGAACTGTTTCTGCCTGTTCATTTTCCCTATTGAAATATAGGATAAAGGCAAAATACTGTATGGTCTCAACAAATATTCCACTTTCTTCTTTTATTTCAAAAAGTGAAACATATCATGAAACATATCATGGGTCAACATGAAATTACCATCCCCTGAATCAAAAAAATTTTGCTGGAGTTTATAAAACAGCTAGTGGTTCACAGATTAAATTTAACTTAAACAGGTTTGGACTGGGCCAGTGGGACACCAGGAAAAAACACCATTGAGCCAGACCTGCTCAAGACATTGGACCTCCAGGATCCATCAGGGATCCCGACCAGATTCACTGGCCATGATGGTGGCCACAAGAGAAAAAAGGTGCACAAGGGGTTACAGCTAGGGAGAGAGGTTGTGGCTGGGGCAGAGGGCACTGGGATGGTGTGGGGGCCCTTGAGGAAGCAACCCTGATGGATCCTGGAGCTCCAGTTCTACACTGGGTCCTTCACATAATTTTGCCTTGCACCATTCTGGTATGTTTTAAAATTATTATGCCATATAGAGAAAATAAATTGAGATGGGTACAGTGGCCATACAAATTTCAACAGGACCAGCTTCAGTCTATGTGTCTCTAGTTGGATAGTTCTACTCAATGTAAGGACCAGTTCACATTAATGGAACTCTGAGGGTCATATAGATTCTATGGCATCTACATTTACTGTAATTGGAGTGACATAGCATGCCCTTGGAAATGCTTACTCTATAGGCATGTATGCAAATATCTGCAGTTTTCTGTGTCAATCACATCACACCATGTTTTAAGTTGAAAGCTAAAAGCTGCAATACACAATTAGATTGAGTTAAAATGAGGTTGTCAGTCAAATGAATGATTGGGCATTTGTCCTCCTAAACATTAGGAGACACTTTCAATGGTTCCTGATCATAGGCATTTGTTTGATCAGTGTAATAATGTTGTCTTGGATTTGTGGAATGATTTTGAAAGTCTTTTCAGGGGACAGACATTCAGAGATTTTCTGAATTCAAGTCTTCGTTTGGGGCCCAACACTATGTGAAAGATATATGAAGCATAAACATTATGTTTACTCTGTTTTGATACAAGTATATTGAAGGTGGCAAAGAAACACTTCAAACCAAATCTCCCCCTAACTGGCCTTCAGGCTGGGTCCCCTTGGATCATAACAAGGTTATAGATATATATAATGTAACTTGGCTAAGCATACCAAAAAGGGGCAATGTCCAGCTAGTGCTTAGAGCATGGGTTACATGGGACTCAAACACCCCAGGCTAGGGCCTTCACTAAATGGAAGATTTCAAGAATGGTGTAGTGCAACTACAACTCTAAGGCTACTGTGCAACAGCAATAAGAATAATGGGTGCCAGGAGGTTCTTGAAGTATAACAAAACAACTTATTTGTCCAAGACAAATGATTTGCTCACACAGACCTTCCAAGGTAGATTTAGGGGAATTTCCTCCAGACAGGCCCGGATTTGTGGAAAGGCCACCTAGGCCCGGGCCTAGGGCGGCAGGATTTTAGGGGGCGGTATGATGCCCAACCACACCCACTTTGGTTCAAAAACACTGGGGATGCGCTGGAGATACAATATTTTTTTAAATTTCCCCATTGATGATGAAAATTTGCACTAATAAAGGGGAGCGGACAGGGGCGATGAACGGCAGTGGGCCTAGGGGCGCCGTCTATGTAAATCTGGCCCTGCCTCCAGAGACAGCATGGTGGAACTCCCTGAGGCGATAGCGTCCCCCTGTATAGAGGCCCCTCATGATCTCAGCACGTTGACCTGGATCCTCACACATTGGATCAGGGAACTCACTAGACCTAATCCCTATTAGTCTGTGTCCCTATACTACAGGCCAGTCTTGCCTCAAAGGAGAGCTACCTTCTTGCTATCCCTCCTAGTTGGAGCCAAACTGCTCTTTCTATCTGTACTTTCTATTACAGATATAATATGCCACTTAATAGCCTTATTCAAGGGGGACCCTGCGGTCCCTCTAGAGCACATGGGCCTTGCGGTACCCAGGCCCCCCTGGGCACACTCAGCTGGATCAGCATCCAGCAGCCAAAGAGGAAGATCCACCCTTTCACACTCACTATCCCAAAGTGTGATAAGACATGGTCACAGGGCTTCCTGGCCAATAGCACATCTATGCAAATTACCTCTAGCTACATGGGAATCTGCCCAGCAACTAGGGGCACAGTTAACCGTATGGGTCCCTACAATAACATTAGGGTAACAGTCACCCTGTTATAGTTCCAGGGGTACCCAGGGCACAAATACACACTCACCCCAAATCTCTCCCTAACTGACATTCAGACTAGGCCCCCTTAGCTCATAATAAGGTTACAGATTTATAGAAACATTGGGGTAACAGTCACCCTGCTATAGTTCCAGGGGCACCCAGGGCACAAATAAGCACTCACCCCAAATCTCCTCCTAACTGGCCTTCGGGCTGGGCCCCCTTAGCTCATAACAAGGTTACAGATATATAGAAACATTGGGGTGTCACCCTGCTATAGTTCCAGGGGTACCCAGGGTACAAATAAACACTCACCCCAAATCTCCCCCTAACTGTCCTTCTGGCTGGGCCCCCTCAGCTCATAACAAGGTTACAGATATATAGAAACATTGGGGTAACAGTCACCCTGCTATAGTTCCAGGGGTACCCAGGGTACAAATAAGCACTCACCCCAAATCTCCCCCTAACTGACCTTCAGACTGGGCCCCCTTAGCTCATAACAAGGTTACAGATAAATAGAAACATTGGGGTAACAGTTACCCTGCTATAGTTCCAGGGGTCCCCAGGGCACAAATATGCATCTCCCCCAACTGGCCTTCAATGCAAGAAATTATTATAATTAACAATAATTCTACCAATACACATACTTCATGATTTTCTAGCATTCAGCGCTTCTAAAATGCATATCCATTTTCCATTTCCCATAAAACTGATAATGCTGAAAAGTCCTGTCTCTGTGTCTGGGAATCAGGACAGTTATCCGAGTGCTCTGACAGATTTTCTCATTTGCATGTGTTAGCCCTGATAACTGTCATGCTGGGACCACAGTACTCTCCCTAAGTGCCGTATTATCAAATTTACATCACAACGTGATTCGTTTTGTTAAGGAACCGTGGAATCCGTGTTCTGCATACTATATCACATTACTGCAAATACCTCACATTGCTCATTTTCCCATCTCCTGGGCTGCAAATGAATGTTGAGTGTTTGTAAGGAAAAGGAAAAAGCTATATATTACCATTCACTTGGCTGTTCCTGAGAAGTGATAATAGACATGAACATTGACTAGACCCAATATTAGTGATGGTACTGGAAAGTCATTTTTGCCTTTCATAGCCTGGAGGTAGTGGTGATCCCTAGTTTGTCCTATCTGTCAGTCTATTTGATCTCCAAATGAATTGCTTTTGATAACAGCTATATAAATGCAGAGCTGTTCCACTGGGCCTTCTTAAATGAGACGCCTCTCTTTCATCTCCCAGTAATTTCAAAAAAAATCAGATAGACTTGTTCAACGGTTTGATGCATTGATATATGATTCATTGTAGAAGCAAAAAGGCTGCATTTATTTTGTACTAAATTTCCCCTCAAAGTTTTCATGTGAAAGAATAAAAGATCTGCACTTGTTAGTGAAATGTTTAATAATTTACGGACCCGAATTATTATTACAGTAAGCTATTGTGAGTGCACTTTTTTCCGCGACACGTTACATAATGTAGAATAGAGGTGTACTGGAGTACATTCAGAAGAGTTAGAAAGAGAATGTATAAGGTTCTGCCCTTCAATATAAACTGCAAATTAAGGATTAAAATATGCAATCCAACATTTTAGTCAAAATTCCCATTTTCTTCTACAAGATACCCCTCTCTTGGGTTAATGCCTATGGAAAATCACTGTCACTAGCCCCAGTTATGCTAGATGCCACCAAGGCTCTTGTCCCAATTAAATGTAGACAATCTTAGACTGCCTACACGAAGTAGCTGAGATCCATAGATTTGAGGAGCTAAGATCAAATTCTCCAACAGATGCTCATAAATTCGTAAAAACATGGTTCTATTTGATATGTACAGATGCTTATCAGCAGTTGTGTCTTTTGTAAGGCTTATTTGAGTACCTTCGTCCCCATAAGTCCTACTATCTTCAAGCCGGTCATAGAAGCAGATGTGCAACCCGAGCAACTTTTCCAAATTCAGGTAGGAATCCTTAATGGTTCTTGTTTTCTTTATCCTTAGTTTAATTTTCATACCTTTACGTGTTTTGCATTCAACACATACACAGCTACCCACACAGGACTATCCTCCTTCCCTAACCCTTCATCCCTCACCCTTACTAAACCCAATGCTTACCTTTCCTCAACTTTCCTTTCTCTCCTCCATTCATTTCCTTCATTTTCTCTATAACTCTGACAATTTTTGAGACTAAGGGGGTTATTTATTAAAGTCTGAATGAAAAGATCTTTGAGTTTTTTTCACTAGAAAGCATGAATTTCTAGAGGAAAAAAACTATTTTTCAAGATTTATTATACCCTGAGGCTGATAAAAGTTGAAATTCAAAAATACTCCATCTCCATCCTATCGAAGTCCTAAATAAGTCAATGGCAAAGGTCCCATTTCAAACTGCGCAAAAAATCCGAAAAAATTTGTTGGTTTCAATCGATATCAATGTAAAATTGAGTGTTTCAGGCATAAAACCTGAAAGATTCAGGGAATCTTTGTAAAACCACAAATTTTTCATGTTTTTTTGCAGAACCGCTTTTATCGAGTTTTTTTAATAATACATAAGGTAAAATTGGGTATGGAAGTTTGGTCTGGCTTTTTTTTATTCAAATAATGAGATAAAATTGGATAGTAGGGGGCGTGGCTACATGGCGAAGGAGTAAGTCGCATCTGAATTGAGCTCCGTGAATTTTCAACAGCTACGTAGTTGATCCGAGCTACATTACCACGATGGGAAAACATGGCAAACCCTGCACACCCCAGGGATCCTCCAAGGCCAAAGATCCAGCGCTTACCTGTGGGATTAAACAGTTTTTTCCGCGGTCCCAGGACATATCCGAACAACACGGGGAAACCAATATGGCGGACGCACCCAGCACGAGCCCAGACTCGGACGCGGTGACTGACGATTCACCCGAGGTGAGCGGAAATCTAGACGAGGTCCTTAAAATATTATCAGAAATGCCTCATAAATCAGATCTACAAAACTGGGGCACAGATCTTAAAAACACGATATACTCGGAAAGACTCGCTAGACGAGCTGGAGGATAGGATTACTAATATGGGGTCAGATTTAACTGCCAACTCTAAGACTGCTCGCAAACATGATCAAGCTATTCTTGATCTCAGGCGACACACAGAGAATTTAGAGAATAGAAGCTGCAGGTGCAATAGTCGTATAAGGGGAGTTCCTGAAAATATATCAAGCGAAGAGCTGCGGGACTTAACTACGAAACTATTCTCTGAAATATTAAACGACTCCTCCACGCCACCCATTGAAATTGAGCGCATACACCGAGCTGGTGTACAGAGAGGGACAACACCTAGAGATATACTTTGTTGTCTAGCACGTTTTCAACTGAAAGAACGGATTTTGCAGAAATCGAGAGCTATTGATGGTATACATTTTGAGGAGAATACCATACACTTGTATCAGGATCTGGCGGCGTCTACCATCACCCAAAGATGCCTCATACATAGTGCTCCGCAGCCTACTAAAGTGAAAGGTACAGCTATTATTTTAGCTAATAATCTGGAATTCAAATTAGAGGCCACAGAATCTGATAAATCAGGTAACTACACCTTTGTTAAGGGGTCCATACACTCCAACAAATATACTTTCGCTTCTATATATTTACCCAACAATGAACAAAGCTCACCCTGGACCCTAAAATTGATTGCTCCTCGGGCAAATCCTCCATCTCCTATAGGCAAATTAAGAAACTTAAAGGAAAACTATACCCCCAAAATGAATACTTAAGCAACAGATAGTTTATATCAAATTGAATGACATATTAAAGAATCTTAGCAAACTGGAATATATATTTACAAAAATATTGCCCTTTTACATCTCTTGCCTTGAACCACCATTTCGTGACTCTATCTGTTCTGCCTCAGAGATCACCTGACCAGAAATACTACAACACTAACTGTAACAGGAAGAAGTGAGGAAGCAAAAGGCAGAACTCTGTCTGTTAATTGGCTCATGTGACCTTACATGTGGTTTGTATGTGTGCACAGTGAATCGTACGATCTCAGGGGGCGGCCCTTATTTTTTAAAATGGCAATTTTCTATTTATGATTACCCAATGGCACATACTACTAAAAAAGTATATTATTATGATAATGGTTCATTTACATGAAGCAGGGTTTTACACATGAGCTGTTTTACTCAGTATCTTTTAATAGAGACCTACATGGTTTGGGGGGTATAGTTTTCCTTTAAATTGCAGTTACATTCCCTTCAGATAATTGATACCTGGAGAGGACTCTTAATCCAACTGTCAAAGATTATACTCACTTTTCTCATAGCCACCATACTCATAATCGGATTGACTATATATTTCTGACACTTCAAAGTTTCAAGAATGAGGAGAGCACTTGTAGATAGCAATTTATGCTGTGATGTGTTTATTCAGGCTATTACACAACATGTTTCGGATCCATATTGATATAGTGATACTTGATAAAGGATCAATATGGATCCAAAACATGTCGTGTAATAGCCTGAATAAACACATCACAGCATAAATTGCTATCTACGAGTGCTCTCCTCATTCTTGAAACTTTGAAGTATATATCGGGATAGCGGTGTACCCGTGGAGGATTGGAAGCATTCTATTATCAAGCGGAGGCAGTGCGGGGAACGTTCCTAGAAATACAAATATATATTTCTGACACATAACTCGATAGATGTGCTACACAATATGTTGGCGCTATATAAATACATGTTAATAATAATAGATAACATCAAACAAGTAGATATAGGCCCAATTACGTGGTCAGACCACACGCCAGTTTCGTTACACCTCTCTTTTCCCATCATGACTACTAAACAATTTTCATGGAAATTAAAGGAGAAGGAAAGGTTAAAACTAAGTAAGCCTTATCAGAAAGGGCCATCTAAATATACCAGTAAACCCCCAAAGTAGTGCTGCTCTGAGTCCCCTGTCAAAAGAAATGTAGGGAAGTGTTATTTGCCCTTTCCCTAACTGCATAACCCTGTGACTTTAAATCTGGATCCACCAAAAGCATGGCTGCTGCTTGCACTGCAGTGAGACAGTTTTCAGCCACAGCCTAGCCAATCAGCAAGAAGGATTTGCTTCTGACCTTGTGACCTCTCTGAAAGAAGTTTGGAGCCAAAATGAAAGTGAGGCTTAGGTTAACCAGGAAGAAGAGAAGAGGAAAGCATGGACTAATACTACACTGAGAGCAGCCTGCAATCTCTCCTTCTCTCTTGTGAGTGTTCCTGCTGATTTCTCTGAGTAGGAAGCCAGGGATTTCACCTATAGAACATTTACCCATATAGGGAATTCCATAGCCAGAGCACAGGGAGTTAGTTAACCCTTTCCAGTCAGCCATCATAGTGACTGGAACTAGTGCAGCTGCCTGAGCTATTGCTGGGGAAGTAATCCCTGTAGGATAGATAGGACTTCAGCCCTGTAGTGAGTTGCCAGCGTGTACATTGGATCTGGACTGTGGATTTCCCACCAGCCTCCGTGACAGTGGATCTCCTCAGGAATTCAGGAAGCCTTTCCCTACACCAGCATTTCCAAGCTCAGTGTGGATTAAAGCTGCCAGACTGCTTCCCTGTATCTACTCTGCCTCACAGGATCGCTTTCTTCTTTCATTATCATTGGGAGTTGGTGAGACGTTCACTTTACACACCCCGGGGTGCATCAATCTAGTGTTGCAACACATACCTCTTCTATTACTACTTTCGTATATACTCTCAGACCTCTAGTGTGCACACTCACCATTCTTAAAGTGACAGTAGACATTTTCATACAAAAGGGTGATACTTATATTGTCTAATATTCATTGTATTATTGTTATTTTACTGTTCTTATTGCATTTCATATATTGCATTCCTAATATTACATATTACTGCATATCTGCCTATTGTGTGGTTTATTGTCTGCTACAATTGGTACCGAAAACACTGCTATTGCAGTTCCCAGGGAGTTGTATGCCACCAATATCTGGTTTTAGCCCTGGGTGGAGGCACTTAACTTATCCAAACCCCGCAAATCTCCCACTTAGCGGAGGCTTGGGATCTATACTGTTAGCGCCACAGTGTGGCCCTGGATATTCCTGCCAAGAAAGGGTTACAGAAACACTGCATTTCTTACCTTCTATTGTGTACTCATGGGCTTCTGTATCAGACTTCCTGTTTTCAGCTTAAACCTCATTGCCCTGGGCGTGAGCATGCTCAGTTTGCTCCTCTTCCTCCCCCCCCTCCCTTCTCTACTGTAGTCTGAGCCCAGAGCAGGGAGAGACTCAGGCAGGAAGTGATGTCACACCATGTTAATACTGCAGCTCCTATCCTAAACAAACAGTAAGTTTCTAGAGCTTTTTACTCAGATATGGTAAAACATTGTACAGAATAAATATAGCATTCCAGCTTGCACTATTGCAGCTAATCTATTGGCAATAAAATGCCTCTGTAGCTTTCCTTCTCCTTTAAATGGAAATCTGCTTAAAGATCCTGAAATATTAAAACTTTGGCCTCATACACTGTAGAATTTTTTAGACTGAATGCCAGCACTGCGACTAGTGCCATTATTGAATGGGAGGCATACAAGTGCTATATAAGGGGAGTGCTGATACAACAAGGTTCAAGGGTGAAAAGAGATAGAATCAAACGTAAAAAAGAAAAACTACAGAAAATTCAACAAATAGATACAGCACACAAAGCTTCTCGAGCACCCTATCTAGAGACAGAACTGACACAACTGGTGCTTAAATCTTTAATACAAGCAGAAACCAATCGTGCCGCATTCACTCTACATACTGTAAGCTCTATTATGATTATGGAAACAAATGTGGTCGTATTCTGGCCCGGGCACTAAAAAATAAGGAACATAAGAATCATATATTCCAGCTGAAAGATTCTAAAGGATACCTACATAATTCACCTACAGGTATCCACAAGGTCCTGAAAGATTTCTATACGAAACTTTATAACCTACCCAATGCCCCCTAACGATGATCTGACAGAGAGATCATGTGAACAATATATTGCATCTTCCGATATGATAAAAGGAGATTTAGATTGGCTTCAAGCGCTGTAGAACGATATTACGACTGCAGAACTAGAATTAGCTATTAAAGATACCCCTTCAGGTAAATGCCCAGGCCCTGACGGATTTTCCATGTTATTTTACAAAGCACTCAGGCTGCATATTATCACTCCCCTAACTAGAGCATTCAATGCTGTTCAAAACGGTAATTCCTGGTCTTTGTCTTCATTAGAAGCACATATTAGTCTCATACTCAAAAAAGGGAAAGACCCAGCTTCTCCTACCAGATACAGACCGATCTCGCTAATCAATAATGATATTAAGGTTTTGGGAAAAATAATTGCAGCATGACTCAAACCAGGACTTGCCCAAATTATACATCTTGATCAAGCGGGTTTCCTCCCCCGCAGAGAAGCAAGGGACAATTTGAACAAGGTTTTTAACATTGTAGCCATTGCAAATAGAAATCATATTCCCCTTCTCTTCCTATCTACAGACGCCGAAAAGGCTTTTGATAGGGTTAGATGGGATTTTATGTTTCATTGTCTTCGTTACATAGACATAGGACCCAAGGCCATGAACTGGATCACTTCCCTTTACACCAATCCAACAGCTAAGATTAAAATAAATAATACCTTTTCGGAAGCGATCTCTCTCCATAATGGCACTAGGCAGGGATGCCCTTTATCTCCCCTCTTGTTCATTCTGTCAATTGAACCACTATTATGCAAAATTCGTACTAACCCTAACATCCATGGTATCACTGATGGACATACCCAGCACAAAATATGTGCATATGCAGATGATCTGTTGTTTACACTTACTCAACCGGTTGTTACTTTACCCAATTTACTACAAGAAATAAAGCGATATAGTCACTTTAGCGATTTTAAAATTAATTACGATAAATCCAGTGCACTAAACATCAGTCTACCCCGAGATACCCACTATGGGCTTATTGGTAAATTTCCTTTCAAATGGTCAAAAGACAAATTGTTATACTTGGGTATTTATTTAACACCAAATGGTGCTGATTGGGCTAGGCTTAACTACCTTTTACTTTTACAGGAAATCAAAAAGGATCTGGAGGGCTGGTCTAGTAGAACTTTGTCATGGTTTGGCAGGGTCAAAACTGTTAAAATGAACATTCTTCCCAGGTTGTTATACATGTTCCAAGCACTACCCATGAAGCCTCCCTTGGACTTTTTTAAACAGCTGAATAGTCAACTCCGCAAATTCGTCTGGCACAACAAACACCCTTGCATTAGGTTTGAAATCTTGACACACCCTAAGACAAAAGGTGTTACTGGATTGCCGGACGTCACCCTATACCATCAGGCTTGTATCCTCCTCTGTCTCATTGACTGGACTTACCATGCCCAAAGCAAGGCCATGGAACATGGGTGGCCATGGAACAATCCTTTTCAAAGCAACCATTGAAGTTACTTCCTTGGCTGCCTCTTAGGAACCGGGACACTGATACTCCCACCACCTCTGCTCTTACGCTTTGCATTTATGGGACACACTCAAATGTAAGAAAGGCCTGACAAGGGCCAAGTCTTTTCTAACTCCACTCCTTGCTAACCGAGACTTTATTCCTGGCCTCACGAAAGATTACCTGGCCCATTGGCAACAGGGCGAGACCGCAAAACTTTTTCATCTATGTCCTAAGGGCACATTTCCCCCATGGGAAAATCGAATGGAGTGTTTTCAATTGCCAACGACTGAACATTTTCGGTATCAGCAACTAGAGAGTTTTATTCGCAGTAACATTCCTCTGCCATCTGATCTTCCCATGTTTACGGAATTTGAAATGCTTTGCCGACACACTACTCCTCCTAGAAGCGGTAATCTCTACTATCTACCGTCTACTCATAACATATCCAGATACACAGTTGCCCCCTCAACCACACCTCAATAAGTGGGGCGAGGCACTTCATATTGCCTTCTCAGACCGTGAACAGGAAGGTATCATCCTTAAATCCTGTACCGGACCTAGAAGCTGTCGAATTTTGGAAAACAATTACAAAATATTGACAAGATGGTATAATACACCCATTAAACTCAGCAAGATGTTCCAAGTTACGTCAGATACATGCTGGCGGTGTGGAAACAATCGTGGCACCTTATTACACATTCTCTGGGATTGCCCCAATATACGGAAATTTTGGTCTGAAATCCTTGTGATCTGCAAGGATAAACTTCAGATGGACATTGACGACTCACCTGCAACTGTCTTGCTTCATCATAATATGGTCTCGGTATACAATTACAAAAATTCCCTGACGCAATATGCCCTAAACGCTGCCAAAATGTTGATCCCGAAAGTGGAAATCTGCAATTGTTCCGACTACATGAATGGACTGTAGAGATGGAAGAAATCCGTAAATTTGAAGAACTTCATGCAGAATCTCAAACCTCCATACAGAAACACTGGGCAACTTGGCTTCCATGGTGCAATTACATGGAAGAACTTATACACTGATAGTGAGTGGTCTGACCCTGCCAAGCCATGTCTGACTGCACTGGATAATCCTCCTCAGTTTTATTGCTTTTACTGCTGTTCTTAGTTAGAATATGCAAATATTTGGCATAATTTTATCTGAGCTAATAAGAGCTTTTATATATTCATTTTCCTTCCTTTTCTCAGACTATCTGAGCTCGTTGGTTCTGGGCCTGGAACCCTTTCCCCCTCTTCCTTTTTCTCTTCCTATTCCCTTTCTCTTTTTTCTATCCAGCTGATGCATAACTTGTAAGACACAAAACTAAGAATGGAAATTTGAAATCAATCTTGCTAGAATTTTACAGTAAATCTTTTTTATTTCCATGCAACTCTATCATGAATGACAGCACACTAAAATGCAAATGTTAAGTTTTTGAAACTATCTGAACTTTTAAATGTTTCAATGCGAAGGATGATGTACAATATACTCTTTGTTATTGTGAATGCATGCACTGCTGAATTACTATTTTCTGTTGAACCTCAATAAAAAATTAAAAATTAAAAAAAAATTGGATATTAGTAAATAACCCCCTTAAAGTCCTTTGACATGTTAAAAAGATTTTTTATATGCTTTATAAAAGTGGTGTTAATTAGTGGTGTATACTTTACGTACAGGGCCGGGTTTCGGAGTTGTTTGCCCCAAGGCCGCAGGGTCTAAGTGCCCCCGTGCACAAATAGAAAAGCACTGGAGACTACGCATACCTGAGTTTGCATCCCCAGTGCTCCTTAGAATGCCGCCCCTAAAATCTTGCTCCCCTAGTCCAGGCCTTTTCAGTCTTGCCATAAATCCAGGCCTATTTCCATAAAGGTTATTGTATCAGTAAAATCCGAATATAATCACATACCCACACAGCTACGCAATTCTTTGTGACTTTTGCGTGACGTGAAACTACCCATGTAATTTGCTACATGCATTGAATGTGTCAAATGGACTCTTTGCATACATAAGCCTTCCCCAATAGGCTGTAGAGCGGATATAGAGACTGGGAGGTCCGCAAGGTCATGGGTTTGATTCCCACCTCAGCTAAAAACTCTGTGCCAAAGCAGCACTGGTTGATTGTGCTCTTTGCATACATGTTAAAAACTCAATAAAATTATAAATTAAAAAATATTACATTTTTTAACTCGAAATAAATAAAAATTAATTTTAGATGATTTGTTATATATTTTTCATGAGAGTTTTTTTTACTTGTCAGCATTCACCAAACAAATTTATTTGAAAAAAAAATGTAAAGTTTTTGGCAGTTCAGTTGGCTTTGTCCACAATTTATGAAGAAGTTTGAAAAATTTTATTTTTCTAAAATGGAATTCAATTTTCCAGTGTTGGTCTATAAAATTCCCAATCCCAGTCAAATATTTCTAATTGTGTGATAAGGGAAAGAAACTTGCAGTTTGGAATATAAAAAAAATATTTTCCATCTACATTTTTTTTTAAATATGCATGTTTTTGAAGGCTTGGTCTGTTTGAAAAGGAAAAAAGTATGCCTTTCATTTAAAATTTTATACGATCAAAGGCTTGTTTTTCAACGTTGGTCCTATTTTAAAGAATCATTCATGAAAAAAATTCACCCACCATTAAAGATGGTCCAATCTGACCCAGTTTGCTTCTCCAAAACACATTGAATTCAATGGGAATTTTTTCAAAATGAGCAATTTTCTGGCTATTTTACTATACATAGTTACATAGTTACATAGTTACATAGTTAAATTGGGTTGAAAAAAGACAAAGTCCATCAAGTTCAACCCCTCCAAATGAAAACCCATCATCCATACACACACCCCTCCCTACTTTTAATTAAAATTCTTTATACCCATACCTATACTAACTATAGAGTTTAGTATCACAATAGCCTTGGATATTATGTCTGTCCAAAAAATCATCCAAGCCATTCTTAAAGGCATTAACTGAATAAGCCATCACAACATCACCCGGCAGTGCATTCCACAACCTCACTGTCCTGACTGTGAAGAACCCTCTACGTTGCTTCAAATGAAAGTTCTTTTCTTCTAGTCTAAAGGGGTGGCCTCTGGTACGGTGATCCACTTTATGGGTAAAAAGGTCCCCTGCCATTTGTCTATAATGTCCTCTAATGTACTTGTAAAGTGTAATCATGTCCCCTCGCAAGCGCCTTTTTTCCAGAGAAAACAACCCCAACCTTGACAGTCTACCCTCATAATTTAAGTCTTCCGTCCCTCTAACCAATTTAGTTGCACGTCTCTGCACTCTCTCCAGCTCATTTATATCCCTCTTAAGGACTGGAGTCCAAAACTGAACTGCATACTCCAGATGAGGCCTCACCAAGGACCTATAAAGAGGCATAATTATGTTTTCATCCCTTGAGTTAATGCCCTTTTTTATGCAAGACAGAACTTTATTTGCTTTAGTAGCCACAGAATGACACTGCCCAGAATTAGACAACGTGTTATCTACAAAGACCCCTAGATCCTTTTCATTTAAGGAAACTCCCAACACACTGCCATTTAGTGTATAACTTGCATTTATATTATTTTTGCCAAAGTGCATAACCTGCATTTATCAACATTGAACCTCATTTTCCAGTTTGCTGCCCAGTTTTCCAGTTTAGACAAATCACTGTGCAAAGTGGCAGCATCCTGCATGGAACCTATAGTTCTGCACAATTTAGTATCATCTGCAAAAATAGAAACAGTACTTTCAATGCCCACCTCCAGGTCATTAATAAACAAGTTGAAAAGCAAGGGACCTAGTACAGAGCCCTGCGGTACTCCACTAACAACACTGGTCCAATTAGAAAATGTTCCATTTACCACCACTCTTTGTAGTCTATCTTTTAGCCAGTTCTCTATCCAGGTACAAATACTATGTTCCAGGCCAACATTCCTTAATTTAACCAGTAACCTTTTGTGTGGCACTGTATCAAATGCTTTAGCAAAGTCTAAGTAAATCACATCCACTGCCATCCCAGAATCGAGGTCTCTACTTACATTCTCGTAAAAAGAAATTAAGTTAGTCTGGCAAGATCTATTACGCATAAAACCATGCTGGCACAAACTCATAGTATTATGATTTGCTATGAAGTCCAGTATCTTATCCTTTATTAACCCTTCGAAAAGCTTTCCTAATACTGACGTCAGACTAACTGGCCTATAGTTTTGAGGCTGAGAACGGGATCCTTTTTTACACATTAGTACACATTAGTAGACACATTAGTGTCTATGGGTGTTTTTTGCGGCAAAACACCGCAAAATATTTTGCTCAGCTCTACCCACCATATTCTTTACTTTCTCATATATATGGCCAATGGGGACAGGTTTATTAGTTTTTGTGTGAAAGAAGAAATAAAAAAAAATTCCAATGCAATCAAATTTTTATTTGGGACCAAATGTCTTTTTTTCTGTGATTGATTTTTTTCCCCATGATTGTGTAAATACAGTAGTTAACTTATGTTGCATTATTTGATGCCAATTTCAAGCAGCACTGTTATTATGGAGTTAGAAATTGCAGCCCAGCTATTATATATAAATAACAGTTATATGTATAAAATACAATTGTGGCCAAAGCAAAGAAAACTTATCAATTCTAGTTCTATGGATAAAAAAATGTGGGGCAAATTCACTAAGATGCGAATTTGCGCCAGGTGCAACTTTGCCGCACTTCGCCACACTTCGCCAGGCGTATTTTCGCCAGCGCTCCGCAAATTCACTAAAATCCGAAGTTGCGCACAGGGGTAGCGTAAGTTTTCAAAGTTGCGCTAACGTTAATTCGCCAAGCGAAGCGAAATTTCGCTAGCGATGGTTCATTTGCATACGGCGCCAAATTCAAATTTCAATGGAGGAACACGTATCACCACTTCAAATGCCTAGAAAACCTTCAAATCAGCAGATAAAAATTTTATTTTGCCCTACACATGTGCCCACTGTCTAGGTAAGTTGCCATGAGTCAGGAAATGTAGGGGGGAAGGAGGGGAGCCCCAAAAAATTTTTCGATCTTTTTCAGCCTATCACCCATCATGTAGAAAACACGCCAGCGTTTTTTGGGACTTAGAAAAAATTTTGACTTTTTTTGAAACAATCCCTATCTACTCTGCGCTTCGCCAGGTCTGAGGTGGCGAAGGAAGTCTAGCGTAAAAGGTAGCGTTCAGTACACTGCGCAAGTTAGTGAATTTGCGTAGTTACCTCGCTAGCGAAAATTCGCCTGGCGTAAGGGTGCGAAGTAACACTAGCGAAATTACGCCAGTGTTCGTTAGTGAATTTGCGCAGTAGCGAAAAATGCCAAACATTAGCGAATTAACGCTAGCATTCGGCGCTTCGGCGCTTAGTGAATTTGCGCCATGGACTGTATTTATTTAGGCACAATTCACATTTCTTCCTCTAGTTTTGTGTGTGGCAAAATTGAATACAATCAGTCAGCAAGTGGCTTTTCTAGAAGTCTCTTGCAAAGTCGCAATACTATTCTTTCAATCCCTCAATCCTACAGTTGAATTTTGCGGATGGACTATTTCACTACTAAAGGTATGGGACCCGGGGTTTTCCATTTTTTCCTTATAGTAATCCAGAACTTTCTGGATAATGGGTTTCTGGATAACGAATCCCATACCTGTGTAGCGCTATAGTAAACTGCTTTGTGCAAGGGCAGTTCTAGCTACTTTCCTTGGTGGGCTGAGACCACAGATGAGCTCTCTTTCTCAGGGGTAAGCCCTCGCAACGCGGTGGAGGCAGGGTGTAGTGTGACTGTAACCTGATGCAATAGCACAATGATGGGCGCCAGTAGTTCTTTAACGGTTGAACATAGAACTGTATTTATTGAACAATAGCACATAGATCATTCAGCACATTGATCCACAATGGAGTATAGAACATACACAGCAGCATAAAGGAAGCATATACTCAGCACGTATAGGCGGAATCCCCACAGGCTAGGGAATATACAGCAGAGAGTAAGTTGACAGCATGTGATGGGTATTGCCCAGTTTTCAGGATTTCTTCCAGTGGCAGACTAGGAGTGTAAGGGTGTCTAAGATTTTCACATCCCTACACCTGTATAGCATATAATGTAAAAGGCACAAGAATAGGAAAGATAAAACTGACCATATAGTTTGTGGCATCCAAGTACCCATGCCCCAGAATGATATTTAGCATAATGAAAACTGGAAACATATACAACTAGGAATAGTTACTAGTGATGGGCGAATTTATGAATTTCGCAGTGAAACTCTAAAATCGACACCCTCGTCAATTTTGGTCCGAAATTGTCAATTGCGTCAATTTTGACACCGGTGTTATAGCCAATGGGCATCTGAATAGTCTTGACGCGTGGTTGTTTTGATGCAAGCAACTTTTTTGAAAGTGCGTCCAAAATTTTTTGATGCTGCTGAATTTTCGCGGGAGTTTTGTAAATTTATTCGCCAGCAGCAAAATACAGAAATTTGTTGCTAGTTTGCGCCAGGCGAATTTATTCACCCATAACAATAGGTACTAACAAGGATTCACAAAAGCCAGAAAATATCATTAATAATTCAAAATTATGAACAAAATACTCTCAACAAAGCCTGACACATTTCATGCTCTAAATCACAGGCTTCATTTATGCACAAAACATTCTCATCAAAGGCTGATGTATTTCATGCATAGTGCACTAAGACATAAGCTCTTATAGGTGTCAGGCTTTGTTGAGAATTATGCATGAAATGCGTCAAACTTTGTTTTTAATATTTTAATGCTGTATTTGCTGTCCTGTGTGGATACATGTTAGTGTCTACCTCGTTGGTCTCATTTATGGCTCATGACAATATCTCCTTCGCTGCTGTTCCTCATAAACCATCAAACATTTGAGATATTTCAACAGTATGGCACGGTAATGGGTATCTTTTATTCATCAATTTCATTGAATTTAAAGCAATTATAAAGGCCTGGGACGCATTGGAATGTCATCCCCCACATGGCACGTTATTGCGCAATAAAGCAATTGGGTTTTATTTGTCGACTTTATTAGATCCTGCTGCTATGTAGGGGATCATTGCCAGCGAAACCCTAGAGTATATCTTATAACAACTCCATATTACGATGAAAAGGAACACTCTCAGCAAATGTGCCAAAATTGCTGTCGACTCGTTATCTATACATCCCATCTCCAGGATGAACCAACTCTGCAAATTGCGGTTTATCCTAAGTTTCCTAAGTTTATATTTACTTTCTGAGTTACCAACGAGCAGGTTCGACTTTTTTTTTCTCGCCTTACTTGACTCTCGGGGGACAGATCTCTATCACCACATAGAATATGTTTCTGGCTTTTTGAAAAATGATCTACAGCTTGATAGGAATTTGAAACGTTGCTCCAGAAATTGCAATAAGTGAATTATGTATGAACTGTATTGTGTGATTGAAATATTTTATCCAAGAAGTTTTATAATAAATTTATGAAACTATAAACTTTATAGATTTATTTTTTTTTCTCCAAGTTTTCTGCCAAAGCAAGTGGAGAGCTGGAGGCTTACTATGTACTTTGACCAAATTCCGGACTGTTGCCTACTCCACGGGGAACAGGGAATCTGCCTTAAGCAGTGTCATATATCAGAGACTTTAAAGTGTCATTCTACTTGTAGTTAATGTTGAATAATCCTTACAAGCCTGTATATAAAATATTAAAGAAATTCAATAAAACAATACCAGTAAAAATCTAAGGTTCACTGGTGGACTTTAAAAAAGGAATAGACCTCCTCATTTTCCCTTCTACATTACAAAATAATTATTTCATTATAATGACTGTTACCCACTGGGGTTCTCCATGCAAGTAGATTATGCCCCCCACCCCCATGGAAACTGCGGTCCATGGCAGGGGGGATAATAGTAGTGGTCTTATGAGGCTTTGATTAAGATAAACTGGGTACAATTATGGAAGCCAGGAAGGTAGACTTGGACATGGGGTATAGACAGGTAGAGAGAGGATGGTACACATAAAGGAAGATGTATATAGACAGGCAGCAATGGATTTGATTGTGCGTGCCCCTATGCAGGGCAGCCATCAGGGGGGGATAGGGTGGAGAGTTGTAGGGGGCCCCATGGATAAGGGGGGCCTGGCCACGCCACACTTACTTAAATAGCCGGGCCCCCCATCTTTCTGAGAGCTACTGACTTTGGGATGGCATGGATGTTTAAGGGGCCCTGGCCACCAATTTTCTCATAATGTGGAGGGTGGGGCACTGGACACCAATTTTTTTTTCTCTCATGTGGGGTCCTGGCCACCAATATTTTTTAAAGGGGGGGGCCCTGGCCACAAATGTTTTTTTTTTTTTATGGGGGGCCCTGACCACCAATATCTTTTTTATTAACATGTGGGAACCCTAGCCAACAAAATTTTCGTTTATTTTTTTACTGTGTGGTGGGGGGCGGACCTGTAGGTGGGGCTTGCAGTGGGTGCAGCTCAGGGGCCCAGGAAATTTAGTCATATGGGGCCCTGCGATTTCTGATGGCGGTTCTGCCCCTATGTCACCAACCATTAGCTCCTCACACCTTCACCAGCCCACTGCTCGCACCTTACTACCCCACTGCTACCCTTGCACCTTTGCTTTAGGCCACTCAGTTCCCAGTGCAGATACAGCCTACTGCCCTGAGCCTGGGCCTTTGTGGCCTTCCTACAGATCTGGACTTGCAGACAGGCAGGTACTGATACAGGAAAGAATAACCTAAGGTTGAAAGGGTCAAAAGGTCAAAGATGAAAGCAGAAAAGTAGAATCTAGGCTTGGGCAAAGTTTAGGACAAGGCAAAGCAAGGATCTTGAAGCAAGGGGTATAGTGGAAGCTAAAACTTGGCCTTGGGTACAATGAACCTACCAAGAGGAACCAGAAGTATCGATCTGAAATCTGTGATTGCAGCAATAGTCTGTATCTGAGGCTATGAAGCTTATCAGTTGGCATTGCCAAAGTAGTAGAAAGGCACACAATGAAGGCATTTTGACTGCTGTGGTTCTCAACTGGAGAATCTCAGTGGTCAAAAACCCCTTTAAAAATAAAATGTAAGGCTTTAGGACTGATTTGGACTACACAAAATCTTAATAGACCATGCAATTTAAGGAATTCATCAAATTTAAGGCTGTAGGACTGATTTGGAATAAACAAAAAAAAATCTTAATAGACCATGACTTATATTATTGCTTTTGAGAGATCTTGAAAACTCTCAGCCATGAGGTTACCTATTTTTACAACATAGTGTCATTTATCTTTGTAGTTTCCTTGTTTCAGCCATCTCAGCTTTCCTGAGAGTTTGTTCCAACACTTGCTCTGAATGTAGTAGCCATTGCTTTCAATCAAGCCTTTGCACTTTTTGTCTTTGTGCATAGCACCTGCCCGTTAACCAACCTCATCTAAATATCATAGTACTGTGTCCAAACCTAACCACCTACAAAATAATGGAAAAGCATGTTGAACACCGAAGTATCTATTCAGTCTGAAATATTAGAGGAATAGAGTGCTCTGAAGATAAAGAGGCACAACATGGTTATTTCATTTACAAGAGAGTATAATGGCCGAAACACACACTCAGATTCGAGGAGATTAGTCGCCCAGCAAGATGGCAATCGGTTCGCTTCATTTTCCAATGTCGCCTGAAGTTGCTTCACGAGGAAACTTCAGACAATTTGGAAAATGAAGCCCTCTGAGTGCCATCCCGCTGACGATTTACATTCTAGCCAGCGGGAGGCAGTTTGGGGAGATTAGTCGCCCCAAAGAAGAGGCGATTTATCGCCGGAAGACTAAATCTCACCGAAACGGAGCGTGTGTCTCTGCCCTAAGGAGTTGCAGTCTTTATAAACGTGAAAGTTAAAGCTTCACAAAAGTCCTTCTTAGGGCAGAGACACATGCTCAGATTCCGAATTTCAGTGTGTGTCTTTGCCCTTAGACAATAGAATGTAGAATATTTCTACGGTAAGTGAACCCTTGAATTTTACCAAGGTATGTCATTGTTTTTTCAACCTGGCAACTATGAAGCATTTGCCTTTTACTGTTAACACAGTGCCATGCAGTAATTCCTTATTCTCTTCTTTCTTACATTTCCATATGTTCTCTACTCTACTCTACTCTACAAGAAGTGTCTGCTGAGTTTTTCTACCCACTGAGTACCTCATGGTCTAGACTTCAAAGCCTGTCAGCCATACACAAATTATCTGTCAATTATCTACAGTGTGTGTGTGTGTGTGGCAGACTAACTGGCAGACTAATGAGGCAATTGTACTTTCCCCAAAGCTTTTGTTGCTTCCACCTTTACATTTAATCCTTATCATATTAAAATGATAGTTCAGAGAATTAGAATACCTTATTTGGTTATCTGAATTATCCAATTTGAGTTGAATTTCAAGACCTTTTATACAAAAACACTAATTTCACTTATTTTTCTCAACAAAAGTTGACCGCTATTTTGGAAGGCTCAGCATTGTTTGAGGGTATTAATTTGAGACCGTACACATTCAATACTACCAACTGGCTTGCTAAATTGTGCCTAAGCAGTTACACGCAGTTGTATGTGTATGTGACTCCATATACTCTACCTGTGTAATTCATGTGATTTAGTTTTATAAATACATTTACTTTACACTGTGCAAAATGTTGGCGCTCTATAAATACATGTTAATAATAATAAACAATCAGGTTTTTGCTTCAGTTTTCTAATTTAAAGGAGACTGATCAAATCTAATTGGTTGCTATGGGTAACCATGTTGGTGCTATTTAGCATGTTTATTAGTCAATTACTCCCACTGTTCAGTCAGTATATTCTTTAATTGCATAGAAATAGGGCATTTGGATGGCAGATGTGGCTCTCTGTGGCATTTTTAAGCCCCAGGCTACCTAGGGGCACTACAGGCTTCTGTGAGGCTTCTGTAAGACATCATAATGGTTAATATAATGTGGCCCTTGAAAATGTTATAAATCAACTAACTGGTCCCCCTTCTTGGATGAAAGTAAAAAGCATGGTTATAGAGAACACTATACAGACTTTTTTCAATCTTTAAATGTAAAGCTTATTATATAACCGTTCAGCTCATGTCCCAAATATTCCAGTGTTCCACTGAGGAAACTAACAGAAAGTAAGTATATTGCCCAAGACCACAAACAGTTATAAGCAGTGAACTCATTGGTCCCCAGGCCATAGTTATGTTCTTGTTTGTAGACCATTCATTTTCCCCTCTAGTTATTACCTATGGGCCATTTCCAATCAGTCTTGGCTATTTGTTGGCTCTTTGTTTTGTAGTTTATTGTGGTCTTGATGGAACCAATTAATGTTCCAAGAATTGGTTGCTGAAAATGTACCCGGTTGGCAATGAAAGTGACCCAGTATAAGTGTCAGGGCCATGTTGCATTTGGGGTGCAGTCAGGACCAAGGTGTTGTTAGAAGAACAGGCCAAAATCCAACATGCTGTATCTGGAGGGCTAAACAATCTCACAGTCAGAATTCAGGTAATGGTCAGATATGGCAACAAACAGAATAGTCTAATTCAGGATATATACAGTATAATTAAGTAGGAAAAGTAACATAGATGGACACCACCACCGTGGATGTGGCATGGGAAGAAAAGAAGTAACAGTTGGTGCTCATGAAACTCTGACACTAGGTGCCCAAAGTCTTAAGTTTGGCATAAATAGGTCAATATGAGTTACCGACTTTAGACTGGATGCTTCAGAGTCAGTAGCTTATTAGACCAAGTATGGGGTCAAAACAGCAGACTAACTGAAAACCCTACTTGGTGAAGGCCACATAATCCCATGTGGACCTCTCCTGTCAGGTCTACATAGGTCCCTATTATAATCTGATCATTGGCCCAGCCTAATTTGACCCTCCATGTATCAACGATCCATTGGTTTGGCAAGGGCAGTGAACGAGTCAATGTTTACATGCATGACAAGCTTTAGACAAGGACCTCAAACTGCTGTAAACAAGAGCAATAAAAACCTACACAATCAACAGACCTGCTCTGCCATCATAATACTGTGCAGCCTATAAAGTTTCCCCAAGCACAATTCATTTCTGGCACATTTTCCCCCTTTTTTCACATCTTTTGTCCATTCCATTTCTAAAACAATAATGAAATAAAACTGATCTGAGTTAAAACCCTCCCTTCCCCCAGCCACTGAGTGACAAGAGACTGGTGTCAAGTAAGAAAATGAAATGTAAATTTTATTAAAGACCCTCTCATCTCTCTGTATCAATCCAGATTGCAGGCTAACATAGCAAATCAAATCCTGTGTTCAGTGGGCCTCGGGCAAACTGAGAATCGTTTCCTCTTAATACTATTCTCTCCCAGTAAAATATTTTCCTGTTTAGTGAATGGAAATTGAAAATGCAAACGGTGCTCTAATACTGAGAAGAGTGCGGCAAATAAAACAGCATTTTGGAGAAGGAAAGCTATCGCTTCTCCTCAGTGTCTAAAAAGAGATGAGTTTTTTCCCGTATCCCGTTTTAGATGGTTTATACATATATATGGTCAGGATCAGACCAATGCACATCAGATATAATATAATCAAATTGTATGGAAGCTTTACACCTATAACATTTTATATTGGTCCTTTTTTTTTTTTAAAGAATCTTTAAAGGGGCTGTGTTTATTGCAGATAGTATGTAATCATTGCTTGTAATATATTTAAATGTGATTTAAAAAAATGTTTTATTTTATGCCCATTTATGATATAATAGTGCCTTCATGACAAATATGAAAAGTATAAACAGCAGCAGGATAACTATAGGGTTAACAGACATTGCGATTGCTGGTGGGGACAATGGAATTGGAAGGACAGGTGGAAAGTGGGGGTCACTGTTGCACCTTATCACAGTTCACACGTTAGAGCTCATGTATCATGACTGCTTGCTTGGAGAAGATGTAACTCCAAAAAAACATTTCTGGATGGAAAAAATTGCTGGGGATCAGATTTATGAAGTTAAACCTGATGAATAGGCTTTCTGCATAACCCACAGCATTATGTGAACCGTTCTACAAGTAGACGTGCTGCATGCATTAGTGCTAACTGCAGCCTGTCTTCAGCAGAATATTTTATATAACTCAAGCACTAGTTAGCCTATAGGGATGAGAGAAAGAGCTGGAATCTTATCAAGAAAAAACGAAGTGGGGACCTTCAAATAGTAGTTTCCCCCAAATTAAATGGGCATTCAAGCATTACACATTGCCTCCATTGTCAAAAGATGCTCAGTATTAAGGTTTCTCACATTGTTGACTAGTAATGCTCAGGATCCATGTTTCTTGCATGGTTGCCAAGCAATGCTTAAAATCCAATTTTCCTGCACTGTTGTCACACAATGCTCAGGATTTATATTTCTCGCATTGTTGCCAAGCAATGTTTAGGATCTATGTTTATAACAATGTGGTTGAGCAATGCTCAGGATCTATTTTTCTATTGTAGGGGACTGGTAAATGGTGTCCTCATTTATTGTGCATTCCCCTAAGGTTTGGCCTCTAAGGAGGCCCTTAGTTTATTGTAGGGATAAACACTCAGGGTCGGACTTGGAAAACAATGGGAAAAAACCTGGTGGGTCCCACTGGCCCAGATCCGCAGGATTCTTCCTGCCGTGAGGTTGCAGCAAAAACATTGTGCGCTCTTGTGCACATGTATGCCGGCGCATCGGCACAGCAGGGGGAGGCAGTGGGGGCCCTGGAACAGCAGCCCCAGTTGGTCCGACCAGTCCGACCCTGGTAACACTTACTAGGTCAAAGCATGATCCCCTAGCTTCCCCCAGTTCAGCCACAAGGTGGCAGTGTGTTGATTTATATTGATAATCCTTGAGGCTCTAGGCGCTTTTTGCCAGGCACTTCCCTAATTGGATGGGCATAAACTGCGGAGCACATAATAAGTGTAGGATTTAGTTAGGGGCAGCTAGATTCCACCACAGATATCGAGTTTTAGGGCTATGCATATGAGCAGCTCTTGGCTCCACCAAGGTGTGTTAGAAGTGGTTAGATCCCTATTGGCCTAGCAACAGAACCAGCATACAGGTCATAGGCACTATATATATTCTCATCTAGGTTTTTCCCTAAAGAGGAGTCCCCAGAGGAAGACAAGAAGCTCTGGGTGACTGAATGATACCCCTCTCTCAAGCTCTATTGGAGGGGTTTTTCTGCTCATGGTCTGTAACCTGTGTTATTGCACTATTCTTCATTGTGGATTGTTCTAAATAAATCAGTTCTTGGAACAACTGGTGTCCATTCTTTGGAGATATTACCACTGCAATGATCAGGATCTCTGTTTCTTGCGTTTTTTTGATGGCAACACAAGTCTGCATTGTTGGCCGTTAAAGAGTTAAACAGTTCTCCACTCAACCTATAAGAGGAAAAAACATCTTTCGGTAAACAAATCTACAATCTTGAATGTTATATGAAAAGATTAATTAAACTTTCTGACAGACACTTGTAAGGATGATTCCTTTCTATTTTTTTTATGGAACGTAAGAGAAGGCTCGTTGCATAATGTTCACATCTCATTTGTATGCAATTTCATGATATTGCCTTTGCATACAATCTGCATAAATTTTATCATACAATGTTCCTGCATACTTTTTACAATGCAAAGCAGCCATTCAATGAAAATCACATTGAATGGCTTCAAGAAGAAAAAAAAATACCACAAGGCAATGTGAAAAAGGGGTAAACAAAAAATATATATATATTTTGAATACAATGTTTAATGTGGCTGTAAACTAGAATAGAGTTTTCTGTGATTTGTTTAATTGGTTTTCACAAAAACTTTTTATTTAAGGAAGAAAAGCTTTATTTACTGCATGTTTGTGAAGATTCTCATTTATCCAGGTCATGGTATATCTATGGAAATAAGTCAAATCAACTGGATTTCTCTATTCAGAATAACTTGTAAATCTTCCTTTGAGAATATATATCCTCTGGAATGTTTCTCCAATCAGCATAATCTGTTTATCATAATCCACAATAATGTCATTAAATTAGGTGTTGATTGTATTAGCAAGATTGGAGCTTTAATGCGTTATTAAACCTTCCAGGGAGAGGTGCCAAAACAGCATTGTATGTGGCAGACAATAGGGGGGCCATTTACTTAGCTCCAGTGAAGGAATAGAAGAAAAAAACTTTGAATTTCTAATGGTCGAATTTGGCTACTTCGACCATTGAATAGGCTACTTCGACTATGACTTTGACTTCGAATCAAACGATTCAAACTAAAAATCGTTCGACTATTCGACCATTCGACCATTCGATAGTCTAAGTACTGTCTCTTTAAAAAATACTCCAACCCCCTACTTCGGCAAGTAAAACCTACCGAGGCCCCCATAGGCTTCCTAACAACTGTCTGATTGAAGGAAAATCCTTCGATCGATGGATTAAAATCCTTCGATCAATGGATTAAAATCCTTCGAATCGTTCGATACGAAGGATTTAATCGTTCGATCGAACGATTTTTCCTCCGATCTTTCGATCGTAGAAATTGTGGTAAATCCTTTGACTTCGATATTCGAAGTCGAAGGATTTACATTTGGCAATCGAATATCGAGGGTTAACTAACCTTTGATATTCGGCCCTTTGTAAATTTGCCCCCTAGATGTCACTCCACCTGCACCTCTATTCAGACTTGTTTTTTCAGTTTTTACATATATGGTTCCTTTAAAGGAACAGTAATACCAAAAAATGAAAGTGCTTTAAAGTAATGAAAATATAATGTAGTGTTGCTCGGCACTGATAAAACTGCTATGTTTGCTTCAGATACACTACTATAGTTCATATACACAAGCTGCTGTGTAGCAATGGCGGAAATTGAAAAAAGGCTATATGGCACAGGTTAAATAGTGGATAACAGATAACACTATTATGTTCTACAGAGCTTATCTGCTATCTGCTGTGTAACCTGAGCCTTTTCTCCTTTGAATGGCTGCCCCCGTTGCTACACAGCAACTTATTTATGTAAGCAATAGTAGTGTTTCTGAAGCAAACACAGCAGTTTTATCAGTGCAGGACAACACTACATTATATTTTCATTACTTTAAAAGACTTTAATTTTTTTATGTTACTGGTCCTTTAACACCTCTTTTGAACCAGTCGCTCTCCCGGTCTAGAATCTGCACTTGCCATAGACAGAGGATGAATTTTCTGTGTGGGGAGGCTAAATAAAGACATTTTCTACACATGTCCCTTTATAGCATCCATGGGCAAATGCCACATATTGTACCATCTATGAATACAGCTCGAGTCTTTGGTTGAGCATTTGAGAGATTATGGTCAAACACAAGGACCTTCCCCATAGGCTAACATTGGGTTCGGTAGCTTTTAGGTGGCGAACTAGGGGGTGGAAGTTTTTCTTAAAGAGACAGTACTTCGACTATCGAATGGTCGAATAGTCGAATGGTTTTTAGTTCGAATCATTCGATTCGAAGTCGTAGTCGAAGGTCGAAGTAGCCCATTCGATGGTCGAAGTAGCCAAAAAAACACTTAGAAATTAAAAGTTTTTTTACTTCGAATCCTTCACTCGAAGTTAATGAATTGGCCCCTTAATCCTCATTGGAGGCAAAATAATCTTATTAGGTTTGTTTAATGTTGAAATTATTTTTAGTAGATTTAATGTATAGAGCTCCAAAATTACAGAAAAACCTCTTATCCATAAAACCCCAGATCCCAAGCTTTCTAGATAACAGGTCCCATACCTGTTATTAGTGATTAGTGATTGTCCAGTGTCAATGTGATGATGATAGACACAAGCAATGCGCTAATATAGATGCAATATTGCATCTTTCCTTAAATCATGCCAAGATCCATCTGCATCATTATGGGAATAAGTTGGGCAGGGGATGATTTTAGCTTCATCGTAGCGCAATTCAGTTGGTGCATAAAAAAGCATGTAGGTGCCACATACAACATATCTTGAAACCATAATGTTGAATAATACAACAATTAATAGGCACAAAAACATAAGAGTGTTCACTGCCCAATGAACATCTTTAAATTCTCCTTTCAATGGACTTATGAGTAGATAACTCCTGAACAATTCTATGCTAGATAGCATCCTCTCATCAACTGGGGCAACAGAAAATACCTCTTGCATGAGCGAACCACGGAAAAAAATAGTCCCAGCAGAAAATAATGCTGAATGCTTTAATATGGTGAAGTAATGAGTAATGGAGAGCACATAGTTCATTCTATGAAAACTACATAAAAAAAGATCATGGAAACGACACGGGTCAACATAGCATTTAAAAATTGGTTAGCCAGGCAGGGTGAATAAGCCCGTGTACATATTAATGGAACAAAGTCACTATGAGAACTCTACCTTCATCGTCACGGTACAAGGAATTCAGAGGACAGACACGACCACCTGGGACATGCAAATATTCAAATATTCTTCTCAGGAAAACGCCTTAGGAGTTGTTCATTAAGCAAAAGCAGTTTTATCTTTTAGGGGTTAGTGTCTGCATGATGGTGTCTTCATTTACAGTCTTGTAAATCACCGTCTATTTCAGCCCTACATTATTCTAGGTAATTCTCACTGAAGCGATTGAGGTCACAATCTTTAAGTGAGGGCACAAGGACATAGAAAGTCAGAGTGGGAAAGGAGGTATGTGGGAAATGGTGTGATCAAGGAGATATTCTATGCATTTCCCAATGATACAGTCAAACCTGTTATGTATGGTGTCTTATAATATTTTGTACATAAAAGTGGTTGGCTTTTGTGTTGTTATTGTTGTTTCTAGGGTGTATGGAGCAAGTAAAGATGGAGCAAGTTTAGCTTTACATATAGGGGCAAATTCACTAAAGGACGAAGCGCCTAATGAAGCGTTAATTCGCTAGTGTAGCGCATTTTCGTTAATTCGTCGATACACTGACGGAACCTTCGCAACCTTATGCTTCCCCTGAGCGCAATTTTGGATTTTAGTGAATTTGCGTAGCACTGGCGAAAATACGCCTGGCGAAGTGCGGCGAAGCGGACGCTGGCGCAATTACAAATCTTAGTGAATTTGCCCCATATTGTCTGGGAGGATAGCCTTGCAAAAATCACCTAAACCCATGCCCACTACTTACACACAAATGCTCTGTATTAAATTCCTATTTCAGGTCCTCTCTAACTGTGCTAACTAAATGTCTTAGCAATTCTTTCTAAATCAGAGTTGTATAATTATCTTTAAGAATCAGATGTTTGACATCCAATAGATATTTTCTATAAAACATTGATTGAAAATACAAGGTTGCAGATTTAATGCAGCAAAACACTAGTTACACAAGGTTTACCATTTGTATATTGGTACTCAGGGTATTCTAGAAGGAAATACATGGTTTCTGTTGAACAATAATCTAGGTGTCAGTGGCTGTGAATGAGTTGAGAAGATTCATTGATGGCAATAGCCATGTTACAGATGTCACGCAATTAATTTCTTTGACATGTTATAATGCAACTCAGCACTTTAAGTTGCAGACTTAAGTAATATTCACTTTGGGGTTCCAACTACAGATACAAGGCCTTCCAAGCTGAACATGAAGGAACTTGGTTCCTTACACTAGTATAAAGATTTCAAAAGTACTAATTGTCTAGGCTCATTGATAGAACTTCAGTCTTCTCTTCTAAATATGCTTATCTAGGTTTCACCCAAAAAGCACATTAGCGAGTCCTCCTTTATGGGTCCCTTGTTCACGTCTTATACCATGGTCTGATATTAATCCAGGACTCACTCTTCAGTGAGACCTTCCCTACCCTAGACCCCAGATTCAATTAAAAGAAGCTAATATTTTTACCCTTATTATTCAACACCAACTGGCATCCATACAACAGCAGGAACTATCCACAGGGCATGAAGCAAATAAGAGAGATATGGGTTTTATCAATTTCCATTAGATCAATTATTAGGACAACGTCTTGTGTAGCCCATATTATCACCTAGAACTATCATTTCTAATTAGTTCTCCTAAACAATGTAATTTTAGTGATTCATCTGTGTTTTACTTTTCGTTTGCCTGACAGGCAGATAAAAAATGTTTTGAGAAGTTAAATCTGATATACGTTAACCAGCAAATGGTTTTCTATCAGCGCTAACCTTGTGCCTCTGTCTCTCATGTAGGAATCTGTCAGTAGCAATTCCATTGAACTGAAACAAAATATTTAGCATATTAGGAAATAGACATTTGTTATGTGTGAGTGTTCTCTCAAGCGTGGAACAGTAAGTCCAAACAATGACTTGAGATGTAGCATGGAAAGACATGGCATGTTTTGTTTTGTATATTTTAAGCACATAGATGAGAATCATGTTTGAGCAGTAAGGTCTTCTTAAACTCTTAATGAGGACAAGTCGATTGCATTAGTTCCATTGGAAAACTTCAACTGATGTAATACATTAATTACTGACTGAGCAATTTTTGAGAACCTCACAACATAATGATCTGGCACCCATGTGCGAGGTCCATTTATATCTTGTGCTCCTAGAACAGCTAAACATAGAATTCAACCTTCTTCTTACCAGTCCTCATTCACGGGTCCTCTTGCCCAAATGTGGGATCTAACCGAATGCTTCATTTGGGCCATTATATCCTAGACTCGCCCTTCTTTACTGAGGGGTTCCAGAGTATGCCCTCCTTTTTAGAGATAAGAGGCTGATCTGACACGTAATACTGATGAAGATAAAAGAAAGATACACTTATTTGGAGATATTCCAAAAGTGCACCTTCTTAGGTTACCTGTTTTTTCCATTTTGAAAATCTGTAAATTAAAATAAGAATGCATACATTATGGGGCCCATTCACAAAGCTCGAGTGAAGGACTCAAAGTAAAAAAACTTCAAATTTCGAAGTGTTTTTTGGGCTACTTCAACCATCCTATGGGCTACTTCGACCTTCGACTTTGACTACGACTTCGGATCGAAGGATTCGAACTAAAAATCTTTTGACTATTCGATAGTCGAAGTACTGTCTCTTTAAGAAAAAACTTCGACCCCCTAGTTCGCCACCTAAAAGCTACCGAACCCAATGTTAACCTATGGGGAAGGTCCCCATAGGCTTGGCTAAATTTTTGTGGTCGAAGGATAATCCTTTGATCGTTGGATTAAAATCCTTCGTATCGTTCGATTCAAAGGATTTAATCCTTCGTTTGAACTATTATTCCTTCGATCGTTTGATCGCAGTATTTGCGCAAAATCCTTCGACTTCAATATTCGAAGTTGAAGGATTTTAATTCCCAGTCGAATATCGAGGGTTAATTAACCCTCGATATTCAACCCTTGATGAATTTGCCCTTATATATTGTATCATTGCTTTTCGAAGTGTATTCAGTGAAGCTTGATTAAAACCCTACCCAAAACAATGTGACATTAACGTTTTTACTAGCATAATGCTATTTTGCCAATACACTGCCTTTTTCTTAAGTACATTTGTCACAGGCCTGATGAGTGACAACTCCTTACAACTCCCACAGAGCACGAATTATTACTTAATAGTGAAGGGGCGAATTTGTCCAGTTTCGTCCAGTTCCGACGCCGGCGACAATTTGCCACGTGCCTATTTTGATCAATTGCATTGAAGTCAATGGGTGTGCGTTTAATTGTCGCCAGCGTTGATATTGTCAGCACACTTTTGCAAATTTATTCGCCATCGACGAACCGCAGAATTTCACCACAAATTCATACCTGTTGAATAAATTTCCCCATCACTATCACTTAACACTATTTCACTCCGGTGGTCCCTCGCTGAAGTGTTGGAGAACAGGTTTGGTAACGGAACAGTGGTTCCTAACCAGAAGCAACACTTGAACATCCAAACAAAATGCAAAGTATATGTCCTTTATGGGGCCACAGAGCTTACTAAATCCATTGAAATAAATAGTAGCAGGTAGAATCCACTTACTCACACACAACTGTTTGGATGAATTAGAAACACAGAGAGAGATTGAAGGTTTAGTCTCACAATAGGTAGGACCCCTCTTAATGCTGGTTACCCTCAACGGAGGTATTGCCTAGCAACAGCAGCCTCCGTGTGCTACTGCTTCAGATTCCTAGTACAACCAATGAGGCTAATAAGGGTGCCAAAGTCTTCTAAGATGCAGTAGGCTTGATCTAGCAACTAGTAGAACTGGACTGGACTACTGCAGACCTAATTAGTAAAGAGAGGACTGGTGCTAAAGTGTATGTAAAGAAAGTAGCCAGCTGTGGGGAACATCCCAGGTTACCCAAAGATTTATTGCAAATTCCCTATGATAGTGGTCACTCATGGTAAGAAAAATATAGTACCTAGAATTTTAGGCACCCTGCATTCTGTAATTTATGGAATTATGCTTTAAAGTGGACCTGTCACCAAGACACAAAAATCTGTAGAACAAAAGTCCTTTTCAAATTAAACATGAAATAGAGGCGGGGCAGACAATTACTTTCACTTTCCATTCAGCACTTCCTAGATGTTACTGCTCTCCACATATTCCCTCCATTCTCTTCACTGTTTAATTGTGTAGTCAGGACATGGGGATGGACATCAGGTCCCCCATTGTGGTGCACAAACAAGATTCTGAGATGATACAAGGCTTGTCTTAATAACAGTGTCCACAAAATGGCTCCTGCCTACTTGTTATAATTATGAATTCCCAGACTGAAGGAAACAAGATTCAACTACTTTATATTGTGTAATTAAAGTTCATTTTGCTTGACTAAGCCGATAAAATAGGATTTTGAATATTTTTTTGGGGTGACGGGTCCCCTTTAAGGCTACTAGTAAAAAACTATTTTGTAATAAACTTAATTATAGATAAGGGCCAAGACAAGGCAGCATCTCCAACCCTGGTTGCTTCAGAAAATTACTCTTGTAACCTGAAATCACTGGAAAATGATTCCTTTGTGAGGAATGGGTGACTAAGTGCCTACATTAGGCACAAAAATATAAAGCTTATTCTATTATGCTTAGGAAATGTTCCTATGTTTGTGGTTAATGGGGCCTCAGCAAACCCATCCCTGCTCATTATATGCACTTGGATAGGGCATGGATATAATAAATCTCTGCATTCAAACATTTTACAGGTTTATTTTGGAAATGCCATTATTGGTAGTCTAGAACTTCAGCCCTGACAGCCCTGAATCAAGACAACTAGAAACACTGCAGGGAAGCTGCCCTGTTGCACAGGCCAGATAAAATGGGCAATGGGGAGATAATAAAAGTCAATTGTTACAGAGAACCCAACATTCTATAAGATGTATCCTCCTTTCAACTTAGGAACAGCAAGACAAGTTTTCAGACAGGAGCAATACCATGCCCAGGGTTGCCCTCTAACTAAAATATTACCACCTAGTTAATTATTTAGCGCTGCTCACCCATAAGCGCTGTACCTGTCAATATCCCCAGATAAAATGAGGGTTCTCTGTACAAAAGGTGCCAAGGGATGTGGTCAGCCTCCCACTGTGAGTTGACAGACAGAACCAAGTCCGCACACATAATGTGTCAGAGCCAACATCAGACAGAATCAGTATCTTTGATCACAGACCTCCGCAGGAAGCTTAGATCTCAGACAAATTAGATAAAAATGAATTTATAGCAGATACGTATCCCCGGGCACACACACAGCTGAATACTGTCTTAAGAGTCGTATGGTAAGTATCAAAACATATAAATTGTAGCATTTCCTTTCTTTATGCCTGCCTGATAAAATTCTAATTGAAGTAAGAGCATGATACTCCATTCCGAACCTTCTTTTTCCTCCTGGCTCCTAATTGATTCCAAACCTTAATGTCAACAACAGACTTAAGGATAAATCGAGTTACCACCATTTGCAAAACAGGACCAATAAATGGAAACCAGCGGCTTTTGTCCCAGCTGGATCTAATTGGCTGAGCCATTACCTAGATCTGGTCTTGGGCTGAGTGAGAAGGTTGGAGAGCAATGGGCTTTTAAGCTTAGTGGATTTTTTTTGGTCAGAAGGAATTCCAAGCATGTGAGCGGGCCAAACGGGCAGAGGGCTGTAGTGAAAGCACATGGGACTGATCACTTGTGAATTCTCAGTGCACAAATGCCTCATTATATCAAGTAATGGGCATCTATTACACACAATGTAGCTCAATAGAAACCCCAGATGGATCATTTTTCATGGCAGATGGAAGCTAAAGGACGGTGATTAGTTTTAGATTTAGATGGTAAAGATTGAGGTCTTTATAAATCTGTGTTTCATAATGCTCTTATCCCATGACCGGCCATTTTCCTTTCAAACTTTTAGCAGTTGCTGATCTAGACAGTGTAAGTGCTATACTTCTTAGGAGTGCTTTATTATGCTTCTGCCCATGTCCCACTGCCTGTAAGCTGCCATCTTGGATATCCATTAGGAAAAGTGTTGGGTTGTTTGTAGTCAATTGCTGAGTAAAACACTGCTTACAACAACTGCAGGTTTAAATGAGATTTAATATTAAAAAAAAAACTAAAAAAACAGGACTGGCAGGAAATGAAGTCCATGAAACAGGTCGACAGTCAGGGGCAAGCAGCAAAACTACAGGTAATAGGTCACGGTCAAACCAGGAGGTCAGATAAGCCAATGATCCTGCCACAGGCTGTAGAAGGAGGCAGGCTTAAATAGTAGTGATGAATGAATTTGTCCCGAAAAATTTGATAAACTGCAAAAAATTCTCGAAACCACTAAATATTTGTGAAACCCATTGAAGTCAATGAAAAAAAATTTCAAGCAACAATTTTTTTATGTGCGTGACAATTTTTTTCTCGCCAAATGCATTAAAGTCAATGGGCGTATTTTTTGTCACTGCAAATTTTACTCAACTAATTTTTGCCACAGTTTCGATAAAAAATGTGCTGCCCCCATAACTAACTAGCAGCTTGTTTATATAAACTATAGTAGTACTTATCTGTTATCTACTGTGTATCCTGTGCTTGAATGGCTGCCCCCATGGCTACACAGAAGCTTGTTTATATAAACTATAGTAGTACTTATTTGTTATCTACTGTGTATCCTGTGCTTGAATGGCTGCCCCCATGGCTACATAACAGCTTGTTTCTATAAACTATAGTAGTACTTATCTGTTATCTACTGTGTATCCTGTGCTTGAATGGCTGCCCCATGGCTACACAGCAGCTTGTTTATATAAACTATAGTAGTACTTATCTGTTATCTACTGTGTATCCTGTGCTTGAATGGCTGCCCCCATGGCTACACAGCAGCTTGTTTATATAAACTATAGTAGTACTTATCTGTTATCTACTGTGTATCCTGTGCTTGAATGGCTGCCCCCATGGCTACACAGAAGCTTGTTTATATAAACTATAGAAGTACTTATTTGTTATCTACTGTGTATCCTGTGCTTGAATGGCTGCCCCCATGGCTACACAGCAGCTTGTTTATATAAACTATAGTAGTACTTATCTGTTATCTACTGTGTATCCTGTGCTTGAATGGCTGCCCCCATGGCTACACAGCAGCTTGTTTATATAAACTATAGTAGTACTTATCTGTTATCTACTGTGTATCCTGTGCTTGAATCGCTGCCCCCATGGCTACACAGCAGCTTGTTTATATAAACTATAGTAGTACTTATCTGTTATCTACTGTGTATCCTGTGCTTGAATGGCTGCCCCCATGGCTACACAGCAGCTTGTTTATATAAACTATAGTAGTACTTATCTGTTATCTACTGTGTATCCTGTGCTTGAATGGCTGCCCCCATGGCTACACAGAAGCTTGTTTATATAAACTATAGTAGTACTTATCTGTTATCTACTGTGTATCCTGTGCTTGAATGGCTGCCCCCATGGCTACACAGCAGCTTGTTTATATAAACTATAGTAGTACTTATCTGTTATCTACTGTGTTTCCTGTGCTTGAATGGCTGCCCCCATGGCTACACAGCAGCTTGTTTCTGAAGCAAATGCTCCAGTTTTACCAGTGAGTTATACTGTTCCTTTAACTGATTCTCAACCATATAAAAGCCATACATGTGATCGATTGGGAGCCAATAGTGCTCTGCCAATATAATATATAATTCCCAGGCAATGAGCACAAATAACTGATAAGAGAAAAGGGAGCTCCGATAAACATAGTGGTAAGTGCCATCCAGGGAGCCCCGGAGGGGGGGGTGTAAGTAAATAGTAGTGCCCCAATGCATTGTGCAACCCAAAGTGTGTTGGTATATAGTCTAATATGTTGGGGATGAGCAGTTGCTTTCTGTCCTACACCTACATAGAAAATGAGTCCCATAGTGACAACTTTTTGAAAGGAAAAACCATTGAGGCTGAAACTTGGATTGTGATATGAGGGGTTTGGTGGCAGAAATATTCCCCCACAGCCACAGTTTTTGTCCATTGTCACCACTGCAGAGATAGAAAACATTATACATCATTATTTCCTAAAGAGAAAAAAAATATTATTGTTTTTTTTTACAAAATACGTTCAAAATCAGAAACATTTACAAACTCAATATAAATGAATAAGAATAAGTAATATAATTACTTTAGAGCCACATTACAATGCTTTATAAAGAGCCCAAGTTCTACACCCTAAATGTATGGATTTGAAACTCAGATAGAATTTGAGCATTTCTATATAGGGTCCTGCTTTCTAAAGGCTTCTCATTAGAAGGTGAGAAATGAGAGCCATGTTGGAGGGAATGTCTGTTGGTGCAGGAAAGGTTGGAGCTCATGGTTTGTAAGAAGAGCAATGCGTAAGCAAGAGAATATTTCTGTCTTTGTTTCTAGGACACAAAGCCAAGTGAGCCTGAAGCAGCATTGAAGCCATTTGTACTGTATCTAGTTCTACACAGTCATTTTCAATAGCAAGAACTCAATTCCACCCATTCAAACTATACAATAAAGTTCCTCCTAAGGAGTATTGATAGATATGGACGCGACTACTGTTATCGTCAGTAACATTCAGAATAGCTTTCTTGATCCATCTGGGGAAGTCATCAGAGATTTGATAGATAGATAGAGAGAGAGAGAGAGAGAGAGAGAGAGAGAGAGAGAGAGAGAGAGAGAGAGAGAGAGATAGATAGATAGATAGATAGATAGATAGATAGATAGATAGATAGATAGATAGATACTTGATAGATAGATAGATAGATAGATAGATAGATAGATAGATAGATAGATAGATAGATAATTGATCGATAGATAATTGATCGATGATAGATAGATAGATAGATAGATAGATAGATAGATAGATAGATAGATAGATAGATAGATAGATGATAGATAGATAGATAATTGATCGATAGATCGATAGATCAATAGATAGATAGATACTTGATAGATAGATAGATAGATGATGATAGATAGATAGATAGATACATAGATGATAGATAGATAGATAGATAGATAGATAGATAGATAGATAGATAATAGATAGATAGATAGATAGATAGATAGATGATAGATAGATAGATAGATAGATAGATAGATAGATAGATAGATAGATGATAGATAGATAGATACTTGATAGATAGATAGATAGATAGATAGATAGATAGATAGATAGATAGATAGATAGATGATAGATAGATAGATAGATAGATAGATGATAGATAGATAGATAGATAGATAGATAGATAGATAGATAGATAGATACATAGATAATAGATAGATAGATAGATAGATAGATAGATAGATAGATAGATAGATAGATGATAGATAGATAGATTGATAGATAGATAGATAGATAGATAGATAGATAGATACTTGATAGATGATAGATAGATAGATAGATAATAGATAGATGATAGATAGATAGATAGATAGATAGATAGATAGATAATAGATAGATAGATAGATAGATAGATAGATAATAGATAGATGATAGATAGATAGATTGATAGATAGATAGAGACAGATAGATAGATAGATAGATAGATAGATAGATAGATAGATAGATAGATAGATAGATAGATAATAGATAGATGATAGATAGATAGATTGATAGATAGATAGAGACAGATAGATAGATAGATAGATAGATAGATAGATAGATAGATAGATAGATAGATAGATAGATAGATAGATACTTGATAGATGATAGATAGATAGATAGATAGATAGATAGATAGATAGATAGATAGATAGATAATAGATAGATAGATAGATAATAGATAGATAGATAGATAGATAGATAGATAATAGATAGATGATAGATAGATAGATTGATAGATAGATAGAGACAGATAGATATATAGATAGATAGATAGATAGATAGATAGATAGATAGATAGATAGATAGATAGATAGATAGATAGATAGATAGATAATAGATAGATGATAGATAGATAGATAATAGATAGATAGATAGATAGATAGATAATAGATAGATAGATAGATAATAGATAGATGATAGATAGATAGATAGATAGATAGATAGATGATAGATAGATAGATAGATAGATAGATAGATAGATAGATGATAGATAGATAGATAGATAGATAGATGATAGATAGATAGATAGATAGATAGATAGATAGATAGATAGATAGATAGATACTTGATAGATAAATTGCAAAGGACCCAGTCATCATATTTACCATTACTATATGACTAATACATGCAAATTAGGAGCAAGTTTGGGATAAGTGCAATCAAATTAAAAAGTTATTAGTGAGACTTATGTAAGTGTGCAGAAGCCAAGCATTTATTTGTCACATCATTATCAAGTCATTATGTAAAGTGATTTTCCTCCGGGGCACACAATGCTCATATTAAAGTATATTGGCCTGTGGCTGATAGTTGAGATACCCATACTCTCCATGGAGCTTAGTGAGTACTAGTTCATCTATACACGAGCAGTGAGACACAGTCTGTATCCAGGGTCCAGTGACTCATTAAATCAATAGGGTGATATAGGGTGTAAGTTTTTGTTGTACCAAGTCTGGAAACCCAACTGGCCATTAGTGAGTGAATCTGACCTGTTTTGCAGAAAATTCCCAAAATTGGCAAAATATTCACAAACAACATTGAAATCTAGAATAATTTGCCTGACATGCAACAATTTTTTGACAAGCAACATTTTATTTCACCCTTTTTCAGTCTATGGGCGTCTTTTTCAGTCAAAATATTCACAAACAACATTGGAGTCTATGGGCAACAAAAAAGTTTTGACACCAAACAATTTGTTTGATAAGCAACATTTTATTTCACCCATTGGAGTCTATGGGCGACTTTTTTCATAGCGAACCCTGGTGAAAAATTTTGCTCATCACTATAAACGATTTGTTTCGTTTATGGAAACCGTTTTATGACGAGCTGGGTATCGAATGCAGCTGCTGATTATTTCAGTTTTTTTTTTTTTTTTTAATACACATTTGATCCTTGAGAGAGTTTTATTTTTTTAAAATGTTCATTTTTTCAAAAAAATTTACTCCCTTTCTACAACTGTTACAGATTGGTGAAAAGCAACTTCCACGTTTCGCCACCCGTAAATAAATTCGTAAAACTGCGGTGAAGATTTGCAAAAAAAATTTTGCGCATCAAAATTGTCCTGTGCATAAAAATTGTCACGTGTCAAAATTATTCGGGCGATCAATTGACTTTAATGCATTTGGACAAAATAGGGTGCATAAAAAATCAAAATTGTCGTGCGTTAAAATTATTTTGACACACATTGACTTCAATAAGTTTCGAGTTTTTCGATGTTTCGCAAATTTTTCAGTGAAGCTGGATAGATTCAACTATCACTACTTGCAAAATGTGTTTTACAATTATTTTGTGAAACAGGTTTTAATTCTACTATTATTTCCAAAATAGCTTGGATTTGCAACACATTTTCAGCCATCTGTTAGAAGGAATTTCAACACTTAGGGCAGATTTATCAAAGTTCGAGGTGATTTTTCAAATGAAAAGAATTAGAATTTCAAGCTATTTTTTGTGTACTTCGACTAGGGAATAGTCCAAATTTGATTTGAGTCTGAAAGAACTATCAAAAATTTCAATATCAAAATTTATCATGTACTTTACATGTACTGTACATGTACTTTTTTTGGGAAAAACTTTGATCGAATGCGATATTCCTTCAATTCGGCCAAATACGGACCTATTCTATCGAAAACGGACCTGTTCGACTAAAAAAAACTTCGACTTAATTTCAGTTGGTCTTTTTGAATTCAAATTTTGAAATCTTTTCAATTCGAAATTCAACCCTTGATAAATATGTCCCCAAGGGGCAGATTTATCAAAGTTCGAGGTGAATTTTCAAATGAAAAAAACTTGAATTTTGAGTTATTTTTGTGTAGTCCAAATTCAATTTGAATTTGAAAAAAAAATCAAAAATTCGAACATAAAAATTTATCATGTACTGTCTGACTTCGACCATTCGGCATCTAAAACCTGCCGAATTGCTATATTTGGAGTCAATTGGTGGACTTTGAAAAATCAAATTTTTTACTGGGAAAAACTTTGAATGGTATTCGATCGAATGCGCTATTACTTGGATTCAAATTCGGCTGAATGCGGACGATCAAAAACAGACTTACTCAACAAAAAAAAAACTTTGACTTAATTTTGTTTGGTGTTTTTGGATTCGAATTTTCAATTCTTCAGCTCTTGATAAATATGTCCCTTAGGAGCAGATTTCTAAGGTTTGAGTGGTAAATTCAAATTTTCACTTTTTTTTTAGCGTCAAACTCCAAATTGAAAAGTACCAACTTGAATGTAAATTTGAATGTGAGATTTATTACAACTCAACCATGGAAACAGTTCCAGTTCAAATATTCGCCACCTAAAACCTGCTGAGTTCTTTAACGAGTCAATGACAGAGGTCAGTTCCACCATTTTTAATATGTTAATTGCCTTCCAGAGATTTGAGTTTTTTTCGTGGGGAAAACTTGAATCAAATTTGATTCGAATTTTCGGGTCAGGACTATTGGATCAAATATTAAATGTTCAAGTTTTTTCATAAATAACGTCCCAATCGATTTGAGAGTACATGCAAATTTATTTAAAAAAATTCACAGTAATTCCAAATTCGACCTTCAATTTTTTTTACTCTAATAAATTAGAGTATGTGTGACCACATTTTTCTTGAAAATTTTCCTGAAATCATAAAAAAGTGGCCGATTTTTCCTGAAATCTTATTTAAAAAATGTGGCCACGTTTTAGGTTGCAAGGTTTTTATGTATTAATATCTTTTTTACGATTCTTAGAAGATGTGATTGTGATGGAAAAACAGGTTCTCATGTATATTGGGATCTATAGATCTAAAGTTCATTCTAATGTTTATTTTACTTATATTTGAAGTATTTATTTAGGTTTAGGTTTGAGAATACAACTACAGGATTTTTATTGTATCAATAATACTGTACCTTGAAAGCAGAATATTATTGAGGTTATCAGATCTTTCTTCCATAGAACATCAGATTTTGGTGTTTCATTTGTATGCACTCAACCAATTTAATTATTTAAAAATATTCTTCCATATCAAGCACTCTGCTGGGTAATATATATTATTCCTCATAAGGGAATCAAACATTCCATTAAAATATTGCATGGTATGGTTTATAATTAGTGATGGGCGAATTTATTCGCCAGGCGCGAATTCGCGGCGAATTTGCGCGATTCGCCGTCAGCGAATAAATTCGCAAAACGCCCGCGAAAATTCGCGGTAAAAAAAAAAAACGGGCGCCGGCACCGAAAAAACAGGCGCCGGCGTCAAAAACGAGACGCCGGAGCCGTTTCGCGAATTTTTCACCGTTTCGCGAATTTCACGCGAAATTCGTGAAATTTTTCGGCGAAGCGAAACTGCACAAATTCGCCCATCACTATTTATAATAAAGTACAGTATCCTTGTGCTATACAGAGAAGGATCTTTTTGAGTTGTTGCTGCCTTAGAGGGGACATTATTCAATGTCATCATTATTCTTCAAGGGGAAATTATTTTTTTATGCAGGCGCATTATTAAACACTTGTTCTTTAATGGTTTATAAGGTAAAATGTTTAATTTAACATACATTTAAAAAAAAAACCTGCATGTTGATATAAGGGCTTAACATAGACTAAATTTGAATCTTCACATCATAGGTTTAGCATTTGGATGTCCCCAAGGCCATAACTTGAATATTTGCCATATGCTCATTTTTAATCTTAAAGGAGAACTTAACCCTAAAAATGAATGCGGCTAAAAATGTCATATTTTATACAGTGAACTTATTGCACGAGGCTAAAGTTTCAGCTTGTCAATAGCAGCAATGATCCAGGACTTCAAACTTGTCACAGGGGGTCACCATCTTGGAAAGTGTCTGTGACACTCACATGCTCAGTGGGCTCTGATTGGCTGTTGAGAAGCTAAGCTTAGGGCTCGTCACTAATTATCCAGCAGAAAATGAGCTTCCCTGACTGTAATATAAGCTGATGCTACAGGTTTGCTGATTATTAAATTCTGATGCTAATTGCACTGGTTTCTGTGCTGCCATGTAGTAATTATGTGTATTAATTACTAATCAGCCTTATATTGTGACATTTCTATTCTATGTGTACTGTATATTGTGAGTGGCTCCCTAAGCTCAGTAAGTGACAGCAGCACAGAGCATGTGCAGTGAATCAGCAGAAAAGAAGATGGGGAGCTACTGGGGCATCTTTGGAGACACAGATCTTTACTGCTAAAGGGCTGTGGTTGCCTTGGGCTGGTACAGAAGCACAAAACATCATGTACAACACTTCTAGCTACTTATTTAGTTAAGCTTTAGTTCTCCTTTAAGAGGTGGATAGGCTTGGGCGAATTTGACCCGTTTCATTTCACCAAAAATTTGCCGCCGGCAAAATTTTTTTTGACGCGCGGCACCATACAAGTCTATGGGCGTCATTTCTGTGGCAAAACAAGCCGGAAAAATTTGCCCATCCCTAGAGGTGAATGTATTTCAATTCCCCTTTTCCTTTCATTTCGAACAATAATGTTGGTGCCTGTAAGGCAACCTTTACTCACACAAATTTAAATTGTGAGAGTTATTGAATTCCCAAAACTTTCATCTAATATTATATTATCATTTTGTGATGCCTTTTACTGTATTACTGTATTTTTACCCTTGAGCCTCATTCAAACGTAAAAGGAGGACCAACACAAATTTGAAAATATTCTGGGGGTGGTGGCAAGAGAGGGCTAAAAAGGGCTGTGATTGGCTATTTGGTAGCCCCTATGTTGACTGACAGCCTATAGGAGGTTCTGTTTGGCAGTACACCTGGTTTTTATGCAACCAAAACTTGCCTCCAAGTAAGGACCTGCTTTGAGGCCACTTGGAGCAACATCCAAGGGGTTGGAGAGAAACATATTGCTCATGAGTTTCTGGTTGGAGATCCCTGGTGTATTGTGCTACTGAGGGTCTGTCCCTGTTGGTGGTACTGTAGCATCCAGAGGGGAGGTTAATATATACTCAACTTGCTATAGTTTCCTCTGCCCTTGGTTAAACCTCAGAACCTCCCAGTTCCAGCCTAAAGGGACCCATCCCCAATTCAGTCGCAACCCCACAAAATGTTACAGACGGCAACATCCAAAAAAGAACCACCCTTGTTGCATTTTACGAATACTTTTTAAAAACTTATGTCGAGTCTCTCATTGCTTAATCGACATCAAGAGTAAAGAGAAAAAAAAAAAACAGGTAAACAAATCTAATAAACCTCCCTCCACCCACACCCATTAAAATAAGGTTTGTGCCTGGCGTATAATTGTTCTGTACATCACGGAAGACTCTGTGCTTTCTAAAAGCTGATTACATTTACTAGGGCCATAAAACTGTGTCTGGCAGTTTAAGAGCAGTGCAGACACCTTTAGATTGCAGCTTCTGTTAAACCCCCTCCCTAATCTTAATTTTCACACTCCTCCGGGGCAGAAAGAGCCCAGGCAAGTTAACTGTTTTATCATCAGGAAAAAGGATGTCAATAAAGAGGGAAACTGTGGTATTTATGGATATTGTTTATAGCATGTTACAGTTTTACGGGGGAACTCCTCGGCACACTGTGGACCCAGCACTCTATAATTTGCTAAGGAAGCCGTAAAATTGGACTTGTTGAAATAAACCTGTTTTCAAAGTAACACAAACATAATTGCAAAATTAGCCTCATGTGTACATGTAGAAATGCTAGATTGGTCAGTTTTTCCTTTATGCACAGGGCACAAGCTGAGATATTTTCTGAAGAATTGGATTTACCGTGCAGCAAAATCAAAGTCAGACTGGGAGGATTGAATGGCGCAACTCGGTTATGGAATCCATGCGGAAAATGTTCTAAGCGTATGATTCCTGTTACCGTCCTATACGCCAAGATATTGTGATTTTACCTTGAAGATTAGATTATATGATCTATGTAACAAATTAGCTCTTTCCTATTTGGCGCTCCATGTGTGATATCCACATTCACTTGTTCTGATTTAGGTGGACAGCCATGATATTTGAGGTGGGGCTTAACAAATTGAAAGGGCTTTGTTGCAGTTTCAGGTGCGTCTATTTGGCATAGTTAGGGGGCAGAAGAGGGGTATGGACTCAGTGTCGGACTGACCCACCGGGATACCAGGAAAACTCTCGGTGGGCCCAGGTGTCAGTGGAACCTCATGCTGCTAAACTGTTGGCCTATTTGATGGCCATTCCCTATTTCTATGAGAACAAAGTGGTTAAATAGATGAAATAATATATTATAGTATTTAAAGAAAAGAGAATAGAGGTTGAGTTAGGGTGGGTCCCTGGTCTAAAAACTTTTGGTGGGCCCCTGGTCTAAAGTTTTTTGGTGGGCCCCTGGTCTGAGGTTTTTTGGCCCCTGGTGTCCCAGTCTGACACCTTGTATGGACTGGTGATGTATGATCACAAAAACTATGACCCACATCAAATCCTACCCCCTAAGGAACCATGAAAGGAACCTGCAGCCATCGGAACCCATAAACCCTTACTTTAAACTGATCCCAAACCCACCGGTGACATATTGGATGGGGCAGGACATGCCACTGACATCACCAACAGGGAGGCACAAGGACTGGCAATTAGATACAGTCAGCACTCAGTATTCCCAAATTCAAAGAAACAGGTGCATAATGTTTACTGCCCACTCCAACTGACTGTAGCAAAGCAATGATAAGCATGGCACCATTCACAACTTCAGTTTTGATTTGAAAACCGTGCTTCAGATCTTTGATCTGAAGCCATGTGATGTGAAATCTGAAGCCATGTGATGTGAATAAAGACTTTTTCTTAATCAAAATTGAAATTGTACTAATTGTTGCAATACCAAAAGCTGGACCAGCCACCCATCCAAACCATTCTTTTTTCACCCACAATAAATCAAAAAAACAGACAGGGGTCTTTACAAAAATAAATACAAAATGCAGTTGCATTAAAGATTAAGAACTAAGCATAAAAGATACAATAGGAAGTGCAATTTTGTCCAAATGCATTAAAGTCAATGGGCATACGAATAATTTTGACGTGCGTCAATTTTTATGTGCGCGACAATTTTTTTTTTTTGCGGCAGATTTTTCTACGCAGTTTTGCGAAAACATTTGCAGACGGCAAAACGTGAAAATTCACCACAAATCCATGCCTGGAGAATTTATGCGCCTATCACTACTAACTAAATGCTGCTCATAGCACAACTTTAGTGGTTCCCAATGGAGCACTGGTGAGTCAAAGCTCCTCAGTGCTCGGATGCTTGAGAGGGTGCTCGAGCTTGTGCGGGGAGTTTCCGGGTAGGGATGCACCGAATTCGGCCAGGATTCGGCCTTTTTCTGCAAGATTCGGATTCGTCTGAATCCTTCTGCCCGACCGAACTGAATCCGAATCCTAATTTGCATATGCAAATTAGGGGCGGGGAGGGAAATTGAGTGACTTTTTGTCAGAAAACAAGGAAGTAAAAAATGTTTTCCGATTCCCACCTCTAATTTGCATATGCAAATTAGGGTTCGGATTCGGTTCGGTATTCCGCCGAATCCTTCGTGAAGGATTCGGGGGTTCGGCCGAATCCAAAAAAGTGGTTTCGGTGCATCCCTAGTTCCGGGTGGTACCAATGCTGAAACCATGTGGCAGGCACACAAGAAGCGTCCGGCACTGCGGCCTTGGGGTGCACCTCCTAAAATCCAGCCCTGCTAGTGAAGGACCTTATTCGTCCCCCAGACATGTCCCTGTCCCTTAATCCTTCTGCTACATTTCCTGGGACCCTAGAAATGTCTCCATAATGGAGTGCAAAAGTGCTCAGAAGAACACTCCTAAAAATCTACTACATTTTAGCTTTAGCTTTCCCTTTAAGAAACCCTTGTCTAGCAGGAGGTCTAGAGAAACAAAAAGCAAACAGGACTGATAGTTGCAGATGAGTGTTGCCATAGGAGGGAAATGGCTTCTTTGAGAAATGTAACATGAGACCTTGAGGAAATGCCTGAATTCAGGTATGTTTGGGCACTTTGTAAGTAGAAAATTCTTCAGCTATTCTTCAGGAGTGCAACTAGAGTTACAACCTTTGCTGGGGTATAAAACCCACACAAAGGGAAAGTGCGAGATGATGTCCAGAATGAGGAGCTAAGATGAGAGCCATCAACAGTTGTATATTGATTATGGTGAGTACAGTAGGTCGAACAAGTTTGAAAGACAATTGGCATAGAGCAGCATTTTCAACTGAATAAAATAAATGTGCCAAGCACGAATTTACGGGTCAAAATAGTCACGCACATAAAAGTGTCACGTGTCAAAATTATCCGGACGCCCAATGACTTTATTGCATTTTGACAAAAGTCGCGCGTATCAAAATTGTCGCTCGCGTCAAAATTGGCGTGTGTCAAAATTATTTTGACACTTATTGACTTCAATGCATTCCGCAAATTTTTCGCCGAACAATTTGCGAAACAGAGAAAAATTTCACAAATTCGCCCATCACTACTGAAAGTAAATATAGTAACAGGCAAGTGGAGCAGATGAAGAACAGCCAATGAGACATATACTATTCAGGTACTTCCACTTCATTACAATTATAAGGGCTTAACTTATTGTAGAAAAGGACATTCCTTCTGTGCATGTTTGTAAAACCGTATGAAAGCTATGTATGGTAACAAAATCAAAAGTAGTTTAACATTTAAAGGATACGAGTCTCTATCTAGGGGTGTTCCTGCCTGTTGGAGCAAATTTGTTGTTCTTATCTAATTTGTTCTTTATCATTCATCATCATCATCATCATTATCATCCTCATCTTTATTATTATTCAAGCCCATTTGTCACCTACCCAGCTAGTATATAATTGAGTTCCCCACTGGTCATGATTTACTATCTTATTGTACTGTACAATGTTTTGCCCTTAAGTCCATATTTTGCTAAGTTCATTAAACATTATTGACTGTACTTTTTTACATCTGTATCATATTTGAAATTACCTTCAATTTATTTGGCCATACTTCTTGCCCAAGACATTTATTGTGTTTATGTTTTCATTTTTCCATTTTATCATACATTTGTTGAAGGTTCATGTGATTTTTCATCTACCAATTTTGTCCTCTTTTCCCTTCAAGACGTTATAATGTATATTTCATAATTCTACATATAATTTATGAGTCTGGTGCGTCCTATTCTCTGCCATTAAATGTTTGTCTAGTATTCTCAGAAAAGGAGAGGTATCATAACAGATAAATCATTATTAATAGAAATATGAAATATAACATATTAAAATTGCACAGTTTATGGAAGAATGGGTTCTTCCATTGCTTGGGGGTATCATTTCAACAGCAACTTTTCTGGTAGTGATGTTGCCTTTTGAAAAATATCTACATCCCATCAAATTAGGAAAAAGCTGTTGTCACGGTTGGCACCCTAAATTCAGAACCAATGCTAAGCACCATGTTCTCGACTCTTTCTTCTGCCTTTAACAGCCACCTTTCACCTCTGGTGGAGCCCTCGGCTAATCCGATGCCGCCAGGTCCTATTGAGAGAGGTGCAAAGCGAGGGGTTCAGAACAAGCAAAGGGACACAACGCAAAGTCTTTTGGGCAGAAGGTCGCGGTACAAGGTGTAGACAAAAAGTGAAGTCAGATCAGGCTGGGTTGGGGCAGGCAGAGTACAAAACGGAGTCAGGCAGGCAAGGGTCAGACCAGGAGATCAATCAGAAGGGATACCAGGCAAGAATCGTCCAAAAACAGGCAGGGGTCACAACAGGAATCAGATCACAGAAGCTATACAGCACAGAGGCAACTGGTAACTCACAAGGAACAAATCGGCAAACGGGCAAGGATTAACACACAGGAATTCCCTTTTATACAGATTGAGTTTCATGCCAATGCGCGCAGCCGTCATCACGCCAATGCGCGCAGCCGTCATCACGCCAATGCGCGCTGCCGTCATCACGCCAATGCGTGCTGCCGTCATCACGCCAATGCGTGCTGCCGTCATCACGCCAATGCGTGCTGGCATCATCATGCCAGCGTGCCTGCGCCTTTAAATCTCGCAGAGGCACGCTGTGCGCACCCTAAGGAACTGGCGCCTGGGACAACTTTTAGATAAAGCACTTCCCAAAACTGGAGGCCAAGTTGAAGGATTCGATATCTAGTTTGGGTGGGAAGAATACCATTAATGGGATATACGGTATATGATGCTCCACCATACTTCACAGTTGGCATTGCAAATTTAGGCAGGTAGCATTTTTCCTGTCATCCACCAAACCCAGGGTAGCCTGTTAGACCTCCAGCACTTCATCATATCAGAGAACCCATTTCCACCTTTCCAATGACATACAGTAGATCTATACCACCACCAATACATAGCAGTGCGCATGCCAAAATCCGAAAAGTTCTCTGAAAACGATTCCGACCAAATCCGCACTGATAATTTCCCCTCTATTTATCAATTAATTTTTCTGAAAATGTCTTGAATAGGGATGGGCGAATTTTTTCACCTCGTTTCGCCGAAAAAATGACGCCCATAGACTTGTATGGCAGCGTGCGTCAAAAAAAAAAGACGCGCGTCAAAACAGTTTCGCCGTCCGACAAATTTTTTTTGACGCCCATAGACTTTAATGGGTGCCTGCGACATTTCGCCGGCGGCAAATTTTTGGCGAAACGAAACGGGTCAAATTCGCCCATCCCTGGTCTTGAATGGGAAAAAAAACTAGATAAAATAGTGAAAAATCTGAATCTTGGGTATTTTCCGGATTTGTCACCAAGAACTGCGGCTTTTTCGGATTTGATGCCCGAAAACCACAAACTCTTAGAGGCCCATTTACTAAAGGTCGAATATCGAGGGTTGATTAACCCTCGATATTTGACCATCGAAGTAAAATCCTTAGAATATCGAAGTCGAAGGATTTACCGCAAATACTTAGATCGAACGATCGAAGGAAAAAAACGTTAGATCGAACGATAAAATCCTTTGAATCGAACGATTCGAAGGATTTTAATCCATCGATCGAACGAATTTCCTTCAATCGAAAAAAAGCTTAGAAAGCTTATGGGGAAGGTCCCCATAGGCTAATATTGGTGCTCGATAGGTGAAAGTGGCGAAGTAGGTAGTTGAAGTTTTTTTTAAAGAGACAGTACTTCGACTATCGAATGGTCGAATAGTCAAACGATTTTTAGTTCGAATTGTTCGATTCAAAGTCGTAGTCAAAGGTCGAAGTGGCCTATTCAATGGTCGAAGTACCCAAAAAAAACCTTTGAAATTTGAAGTTTTTTTACTTCGAATCCTTCACTCGAGCTTTTAGAGTGCCTCTAAAATTATTGAACAAAACCCAGCACAGATCAGGATATCTGCCTTTGAGTACTTTTTTAATCAAACTTTTAACACCATCGAAGTTTAATAAATGTTTAAGAAAATGTTTTTCCGACTGAAAAAATTGTACATTAATAAATAAACCCCAAAGAGACGTCTAGTTTCATGGAACTGAATCTGGGTGATTTTTAGCCATGCCCATGGCACTCCCCAACCGCAACCCATTAGGCCAAGACCATGTACACCCTACCCGGTACACCCTACCCAAACCCTTTTGCTCTGCTCCCACCAAAAATAAATACAGGTGTATTTGTTGTATTCTCTGCTCTTTGGGTTCTTCTGCCTGTTGCACAGTATCCGTCAGATTTGTTTTTTTATATTGTGGAGATGCGTCAATGTTGAGACTTTTTTGATTCCTGCAGTCTTGATCTGACTCTTTGTCACACTCTGAACCCCACTTTTCTGGAGAACTACTACGGATCAGATAAGGAAGGTTGCGGATATGAAGCAATGGAACTATGCAAGATTGAAACCTCAAGCTGGTTCAGTAACACTTTTATAGATGTTATTGGATATAATTTACTTCTTATTAAATTAAATAAAAATTAAATGAAAGAAGGAGTAACTGGATGGCGGAGAAGCAACAACTGCAGAGACCAGCTGTTTGAAGATAAATGTTCTTGGTTATACCATTTTAACCTTTGTCTCTCTCTCTCCCCACCCTCATCTCCCACCCCTTTCCCTACCTTCAAATCCACACCCTTTAAAAAAACATTTTAAAAATGCCAATTTTTCATTCCTTTTTGATGAATATTAAAGACAGATTTGTGTAGTTGTATTTTGAAAACACAATTAGAAATAAATACAGACTAAAAAGAAGACATGACATAAAAAAAAAAACATTAATATTCAGTATTTTGGAATGAGATTGTGACTACTAAATACGAATATTATTTGTCCTGGATGTAAAATATTTTAAGAGAAAAAAAATTGTAATAAAAACCACCAACACATTTCGATTTTAGGAGGGTTCTAGGCGGCAGCAACTCCAGCTCTGGAAGTATCTTCCTTTAGTGCACAGTTTATAGATCAAGACAGTTGTATTCAAATGTGCTGTAAATTGTTATTCTGAGCATTTGAGCCCGGAGGAAAATTTCGAGCTTGGAACAGACTATTTCATCTTTAAGAATGCATGCTTCTAAATCTCTCAGTTTTATAGTTTTCTAAGAGCCTTAATGAAGGTTTTTTTGATGCAAGATTGTAGTTAATACAAAGGCAAGTCAATCTGAGGCTCAACGGTGCTCCATCAAGTCGCTTGGCTCCTCTTGTAGGAAAATGGGTTGCACATTGACTAACTGTGATTAAATGCCTTGTGTTAGTTTTGTTACCGTTCCTGTACTGGGGAAACTCGTCTCCAAAAAACCATAAAAGCTGCAACATCGCAACAGCTGCGCGCTTCATTTTGGATAAGAAGAAGGATATTGTTGGCTATAATTTCTGGGTATATACAAAGAGCATTCAGGAATTCAAAACATGTTTTATTTTACTTACCTTAATTGTTGTTTTTTTCTGCTTTAAGGGTATTTCTGAGGCACAATATTTTTTTATGAGACAGGGGAAGTAAGCACAGGATCACGAAAAAACTCCCTTTGGGGTAATTTGGTAGGAAATGAAAGTAGTTAAGTAGTTTACTCATTGTCAGAACCATAAGTGTAACCAATGACAAAAACATAGAGTTGTTATGAGAAGCTTATTTAATACTAATGTCTTCTCCTTAAAATATATTTGATCAAAAACTTGTTAAAAAATTCTGAAAATGTTGTGTACAAAAAATTGTTGTTTTCCTATATTTTCAAAAAGCTCTAAAAATGTAACATTTACCATTTATTAACATTTATTTAGTGAAAAACTAGAAAAAAAGTTAAAGTTGTCAATATCCTATAGAAGTCAACAGGAGCAGCACTGATCCTATTGGACCATTTTTAATTGAATGAGAATTTTAGAGATTTTCAGCTTTTTTTTCACTACAAATTGTCCAAAAAAGGTATTTTTTTTAGGTATTTGTATTTTTAGTGCATCGTTCAGTGCTTTTTTTCATTCACACTTTTTAGATTTTTTAATAAATACAATGACAATAGTGGTTTTAGAGTTTGTGAGGTTAGTCGTGGTTTCAAAGCCCTCTAAAAACCACTGAAATGTAATCTTTAATACCAATAAAATTTGACCCTTAATAAATAGGCCTTGTGGAGGCCTATTTGCAAAAGGTGGAATGTTAGTGGTTTTAGGGTTTTTTTGAAACCATGAGTAACAGTTATTAAAAGATCCTAATACAAAAAATACGATGGAAAATAGCGACCGAGAAAATCCAAAAACCTTCTTAGATTTTATGGTTTTAACTATACGAAAAAAAACGTGTTTGTGCTAAAATGTACGATTTGTAGAAACAAACGTTCTACAATCTTTCATAAGCCAGCCACCTAAGAGGCCCATTTGTCAATATTCTCACAAACTCTAAGGGGCACATTTACTAAGGATCGAATTTCGAATTTAAAAAAACTTCGAAATTCGACCATCAAATTTGATACTTCGATAGTTGAAGTATTTTTTCGATCGAACGATTCGAACAATATTACAAATAGGGATGCACCGAATCCCCTATTTTGGATTCGGCCAAACCCCCGAATCCTTTGTGAAAGATTCAGCAGAATAACAAATCAAATCCGAGTTTGTATATGCAAATTAGGGGTGGGAAGGGGGAAACATTTTTACCTTGTTTTGTGACAAAAAGCTACGTGATTTCCCTCCCTGTTCCTAACTTGCATATGCATATTAGGATTCAATTAGGCCGGGCACAAGGATTCGGTCGAATTCTGCTGAAAAAGGTCGAATCCCGGCCCGAATCCGAACCGAATCCTGGATTTGGTGCATCCCTAGTTATGAGATTTATTAAAAGATCCAATTAAAAAAAAGAGCAAAAGGAAAATTACACTGAACTCTGCCATAAAAAATATGAATATCTTGAAAACCTCTAAAAATTTTATTTTTTCACTCAACCGGAAAAAGATATGAAAACCTCTGAATTAATTTAGAGACAGGGTCGGACTGGGCTGGTGGGACACTGGGAACCCCCCCAGGTCCCAAACATTCTGGATAACAGATCCCATACCTGTACTGGAACATTTACTGATGACATTGAATTTGATTATTTTATTGACTTCATAGAATGTCTTCTCATCCATACAATATTGGATGTCTCAATTTGTGATTGGTCCAGGGAAAGTAGGATCAACTATCTTATTACTCATTACCTTCTGTTTAGCATACCCTGCTACGGATGGAAAATTTGACCTGTTTCGCTTTCCCAAAATTCATTGCAATGCATTTTTGACGCACAACATTTTTTTTCTCCCATTGGAGTCTATGGGCATCATTTCTGCAGTGAAACTCGTGAAAAAAATCGCTCATCCCTATCCCCTGCAGCAGGTTGGATATAAATTGCTACTAGTGCCACTTTGCTCTGCTTTATTCCATGGTGCCATAATCTTACCTTACTGTACCTGCTATACTAAATCCACAATGGAAATATCTTTGATGGGACTGAAGCTAGTTTAAGTAACTCCTTGCATAGTCTATTCCGATCAGTGTAGAAAGTATTGCATGACTGAGGAACACCATAGGAATTCTGTAGTCCATTCTATCTGCATTCATCTATATAACTAGATTTTCGGTGAGACGTGATCTAATACAGTAGCTGGATTTCCTTGGTTAATTTGGTTTACTTGTTATAATGTGAAAGCATTAAACTTTCTGTGTTTGTAACAGCTACCTTCAGAGAATAAAACTAAACTAACATTTTCACAGTTTGTAAAAGTTGTGTTAACATTTCTCAGAAATTGCTCGCATTTTCTCCTTTGTCTCAGGGTATTGTAAAATTCTTATGTATACGGAAATGCCTTGTATTTAAACAAGCAGGAGCTAACATTAACATATACAGGCATGCCAAAACATTTTTATAATTCATATAAAAGGCTCACACTCTGGATTCGGGCTGTTGCTGCTGTGATTAGGAGAAGATGTTACATTAACCCTTCTCTCCCTGCTTGTTTCGAAGTACGTGTTTATAGTAAGACTGCTGGAACATATAATGATAACTGTTTCAAAGCTAAGACTGCTGGAATGTATGACTGTAACTATTTCAAAGCTAAGACTGCTGGAACATACAGTATAACTTGTAACTGTTGCAAAGCTAAGACTGCTGGAATGTATAACTGTAACTGTACAAAGCTAAGACTGCTGGAACATATAACTGTAACTGTACAAAGCTAAGACTGATGGAACAGATAAATGTAACTGTTACAAAGCTAAGACTGCTGGAATGTATAACTATAACTGTTACAAAGCTAAGAACGCTGGAACATATAACTGTAACTGTTACAAATCTAAGACCGCTGGAATGTTTCAAAGCTGAGACTGCTAGAACGTACAGTATAACTTTAACTGTTTCAAAGCTATGACTGCTGGAACATATAACTCTAACTGTTACACAGCTAAGAACCCTGGAACGTATAACTGTAACTGTTACAAAGCCAAGGCTGCTGAACATATAACTGTAATTATTACAAAGATAAGACTACTGGAACAGATAACTGTAACTGTTACAAAGCTAAGACTGCTGGAACATACAGTATAACTGTAACTGTTTCAAAGCTGACTGCTGAAACATATAACTGTAACTGTACAAAGCTAAGACTGGTGGAACATATAACTCTAACTGTTACAAAGCTAAGACTGCTGGAATGTATATCTGTGACTGTTTCAAAGCTAAGACTGTTGGAATGTATATCTGTGACTGTTTCAAAGCTAAGACTGCTAGAATGTATAACTGTAACAAAGCTAAGACTGCTGAAATATAAAACTGCAACTCTTACAAAGCTAAGACTGCTAGAATGTATAACTGTAACTGTTACAAAGCTAAGACTACTCAAATATATAACTGCCATTTTTTCTTATGGCGACTTTTTGACTCTGCTAAAATTTTGTCTTGGCGACGTTTTTTGTCTTAGCAAAAGAAATTTGTGGCTGAATTTTGCAAAAAAATGTTCAGGGAATCCATGCCTGGCAAAAAATCACTACATATATCCACTGTTTTTTGATCCAGAGGCAAAAAGCCAGCCTATTCTCATATTGTCTATTATTAGATAATATGAGAAAATAAAGAAGAAAACTTGACATTTTGCAAAATATGCAAAAAGGGCAGGGTGGTTGAATGTTTCTACCTGTTCAGAAGATAAGGAGGTGAACTGCTTCTTTGCCTTAACTCATTGCTTCTCGTCCAATCACAGCTACATCTGATCCTGCCAATCTTTAAACATAGACCAGTGCAGTTTGGCTGCTGGCACTAGCGTAACTACCAGGGTTGCAGGGGTGCAACTGCACCAGGACCCATGGCCCCCGCACCCCCGATGGGGCCTGTGTCCAGGGAGAGAAAGTACACAGCCAAAAGTGTATTTTTTTGTCTTTTTTCCCTGTTCTTTACAGGCACTTAGAAACAGTGGAAGACTAAAAGGGGTGGGGATTTGAACATGCATGTGCGCGTGTGTGCAAGAGATGTCCTGTGTGACCTCAGCTACGTGGCGTCTAATGGTAGGCAGGGAAAAAGGCGCCAGTTTATGTTAATGCATCCAGGACAGACAGGATTTAAGGATGGTCCTTCTCTACTCTGCGTTGCAGATTCCCCACCTCTCATCCCCTCTACATCAGTGTAGAAAGAATGCATGGTAAGGATACAACTCACATTTATTGTACTGATTTCTGGAATTTAACCCTTTCCTTGATGTAATGTGCAAAGTTGTATTTGTGTCATTTCCCTATGGGTTTTGGGGTATTTATACATAGAATTGCCACTGCGACATCCTTCTATTAGTTTTGGGGTATTTAAACATGGAATTGCGACTGCCATCCTTCTATTAGTTTTGGGGCATTTATACATGGAATTGCGACTGAGCCATACTTCTATTCGTTTTGGGGTATTTATACATGGAAATGGTGACATAGTGGCTTGGTGGCACCCGCCATCATTCTATGAGTTTTGGAGTATTTATACATGGAATTGCGACTATGCCATCCTTCTATTAGTTTTGGGGTATTTATACATGGAATTGACACTGCGCCATCCTTCTGTTAGTTTTGGGGCATTTAAACATGGAATTGCGACTGTGCAATCCTTCTATTAGTTTTGGGGCATTTATACATGGAATTGCGACTGCCATCCTTCTATTAGTTTTGGGGCATTTATACATGGAATTGCGACTGTGCAATACTTCTATTCTTTTTGGGGTATATATACATGGAAATGGTGGCATGGTGGCATGCGCCATAATTCTATGCGTTTTGGGGTATTTATACATGGAATTGCAACTGTGCCATCCTTCTATTAGTTTTGGGGTATTTATACATGGAATTGACACTGCACCATCCTTCTATTAGTTTTGGGGTATTTATACATGGAAATGCCACTGCACCATCCTTCTATGAGATTTGGGGTATTTACACATGGAATTGCGACTGTGCCATCCTTCTATTAGTTTTGGCGTATTTATACATGGAAATGCCACCGCGCCATCTTTCTATGAGTTTTGGGGGGGGGGCAGTTGCAAATTTTCGCACCAATCTGAAATGCCACATCAGGTGGTAAAATCCCCATAAATCCCTCTGTGTGCTTGTGTCACATTCAGTGATGGGCGAATATATCCTGTTTCGATTGACCACGAAATTCGCAAAACGGGCAAAAAATTCACAAAACTGGATTTTTGACACCGGTGACAATTGACACACATTAAAGTCAATGGGCGTCCGTCAAAATGTTTTTGAATAAATTCGCCCATCACTAGTCACATTATCTTTATAGCCAAGAAAGTGATCTTTGGCTGCACACGGAGAGGTTTTCCCTCATAACTAGTGATAGGCAAATAAATTCGGCAGACAAGGATTCATGGTGAATTTTCGCATTTTGTCACCAGTGAATGTTTTGGCAAAACTGCATCGAAAATTCACCAGCGAAAAATCCGCTGGCAAAAAAAATTCTCGCACGTCAAAATTATTTGGAGGCCCATTTGGACAAAATAGTCGCTCATATAAAAATTGACACGCATCAAAATAAATCTGGCACCCATTGACTTGTATGTGGTCTCACATACACTGCAACATCACTCCTTGTTACACTGCTGCAAAGTAAAAACAAGAATTGGAACAGGCAATTATGACCTTATACCCTACCAATACCAGATGAACCAGTAGGAACTAACAGTGGAAGATTAGCCTTTACAGGAAAGTACAAATAACAGAATTACAACAGTTATAATTGACCCAAAAATATAGAGGAGGGGGCAAAAGGCAAATACATGTTTGTAACCCAGATCACTTTCCAAAAGGGTTCATGGGTAGGGTTGCCACCTTTCAGTTTGGCCAACTCCGTGCAGCGGGCGGATGAAGTTGGGGATGGGCCGGGTGACATAGGAGGTGGTACCATTGGCATATAGGTGGGGCTGATTACATCAGGGGTGGGACGTGTGACCTGGTGATAAGCGATTGGCTGATGAACATGCCATTTACTTCAATGTCCTGTCCGGATTTCCTAAATTGGAAATCTGGACAGGCAGTTTTCACCTTAATAGTCCTTCCAAAAAACGAGCTGTCCTGTTGAAAACCAAACAATTGGCAACCCTTTTTGGGGGCCCATAATATATTTCACAGTGCCCAGTAAGTTCTAGCTTTGAAAGTACAGATCCATTATCTGCATGCCCGTTATCCAGAAAACGTCTAATTACGGGAAGGCCATCTCCCATAGACTCCATTTCCCTTTTCTCCATAATAATAAAACAGTACCTAGTACTTGATCCAAACTGAGATTTTATTAATGCTTATTTGGAAGCAAAACCAGCCTATTCGGTTCATTTACTGTTTAAATTATTTTAGTAGAAGGTATGAATATCCAGAAAGACCCCATATCAGGAAAACCCTATTATGGCTTTTATGCCACACCACTGCAGCTCATGAAGGTACGTGGCAACCAGTGCTATTTCAGTTCTTTGAATGACAATATTAACTGTGCTTCTCCTAATTTCCAACATATAACACCTTATTGAATTAGAAGGGCAAACACACTGCAGTCAGCAGACATGTGGAAGCACAGCACATTGTTTTTTCCACTTGAGAGCTCCATAAATGCAATTGACCACCTTGTAACCTTCCACCCTCCTCCAGTCATTTCTCTTTAATGGGTTCCCTCAGCAGGTGCTTCCAGACATCTCCCTAAACGCATGGGGAGAATGATTATTAGGCTACATCTAGACAACACCCTACTGTTTCCTATTCCTGCCATGCACACTATGTGCCCTATTTAGGTGATCCTAATTTACCTTTTAAAGAAGTGATTCTGAAGGCAAAGAATAACAAGTTAAGCAGGTTAATGCAGAGAGGGATATTAGTGGCAGAAAAACAAGCAACTGGGAAGACTTGGCCTACACTTCTCTGAAATACAAAAAGAGGAGAAGATATTTCATGATAAAGATGCTTATTCGAAAGCTTGTGCAGAAAAACACCAAATCACATCCCATTCCATCCTTTCTTGGTTTCAATATAATATGTTGGACTCGTTTTCAAAACGGTGTTTAAAAATGCGATTAAACCTTTAGGAGGCCATACATGGGCTGATTTAATCTGATGGTTCAGGCACTAACTGGTCCCATCTGAGGATCTCTGATGAGCCCACCCAAGCAATATCTCTTTGATGGCTCGTATACCCACTGTTGTAATCCGGTTGTGTAGCCTTAATTGAATGAGTGGATTTTATAGTGTATGGCCACCTTTGCCCGCAATTCTTCCATCGACCAAGAAGCCATTAGAAACAAAGAACTGTAGTCTTTTTATTGCCAAGGGGTGGGGGGTTGAGTGGGTCTTGGGAGCTGTCAGTGAAGCCACGTTGGATCAGTTTTCAGGCCTGACTGGCCAAGTTACCTAATAATAAATGAGTCTGGTTGTCGATAGTAAGGGGACTGCAAACTGAGAGAACTTCTGCCCTCCAAGTATGTGAGTGTGAGCTCAGATTATGATTGTCATGCTACTGAGTGACACGTTAATTAAAGGTACAGTTAAAGCTGGGTTGAAATGAGCCAAAATAACTAACAATTATACACTTATTTACTGCACCTTTGATGTTGAGCATTGCAACAATTTAGGCAGCATGCAAAAATGTGGGAGCAAGTGATGAATTATGCATAATAATTGAAGTCAGATACAATTACTAAAGAATTTGAAAATCCAGTTTTATTCCTCTTGAACCTGTATTTGAGAAGAACCCTTCATTGGCTCCCCCTGTTAGTTATTAGACATATTAGATTTGATTTTGTTTCCTAATTGGAGTAACTGTGGGTGCATTGCAGGCTGAAGAAACTACCCACCTTGGTGGCTCTTCATGCCCAGTTGGACAGACAGTGAGACCAGTCTTGTATTTTTATTTAAATTTTTCCCCACTCATCTGTCAGTGGATACCCAGGGTAACCAAAACTGTCAGTAATGGTGTTATGTAAGTAGGGGGGTTTCGAGATGCAGAGGCATAAGGGGAAGAAGCCATGATGTGGATGAGGAGGTTTGCAGCATGGGTGTTCAGCTGGTTGAGTATTGAAGGGGACTACAGTAACATCATAAAGGTTTGTATAAGTGGGTTATACTTATGTCACATTTGCAAGGGATGCTTGCCTTTGGCTAATATCCGATGATGTAGTGGTTATATCACAACACAAATGTGGATGGGGACGGTTTCTGTACGCATGCAAGCATACCAGGGGGTAGCAAATTGTTGGATTTAAAGAAGCTGTAGTCTCTCAATTCCATACTGGAATAGTCATTTGTTGGGGGTATTAACGGGTGAGCTAGGTGTGCAGTAGTGACCAGCTCCATGTTGTAGCTCCCACTCTTCCCAGCTACAGTCAGGTAATCTCAGCCAATAAAAGGGCAACAATTTGGGACTTTACACCTTTAAAGGGTTAGCTGTAGGTAAAGCTGCAGGTCCCTGTGAAAAATGTGTTACGAAGTAATAGAATTCTTAATGAATCAGATGAAAGTTGAGTGTACGACTGGCCAGACCAGGGATGACTTTGATGTAGTTGGCCAGCGTAAATATATTGCAAAATATGGACAAACAATCCCTGTTTTGTTTAAAGGGGAGGGCATTTTTAGTAGCTTAAGGCAGCAATGAACTGGGGGGCCTGGGCCTACTGGGGCTGCTGCTTCAGGCCCACCACACCCCCCAGGCCCCTTGCCCCATGAGCCACAACCCCTTCCAACACTCCAGCTCCACCTTCTCCTTCTTGCACTTAGAGCCAGGGAGGGAGGTTGGAAACCATACTAGCGGCTTCGCGCAGGGAACAGGTCTGGGTCGGCGGGGCCCACCAAGGACTTAAGGCACCAAATGTCTCAGTGTCCTTAATATATTGATAATGGGTGAGTGCAGAGGACCTCTCTTATTTGTCTGTACATATATATGAATATATATGATGTAGAGTTGGCTTTGTGACAATGCTTGACAAAATCTAAAGTGAAACCTTCCCCTTCCCTGTAGACCCCAGTGATGAATAATAATAGCATAGGAAGGCATGAATGCAGACTGCACAAGTTGAAAGCAAATAGAAGCCGTTGCACATTAGGTAAATACTGTGACTCCGCTCAGCGGAGGAGGAGGGAATGCGAGGCATTTGGTGTCATTTTGATGCAATGAAATAACCCAGACTGACAGCTCTATGAGTATGAGCAGAACATTTTGAAACTATTAAATGCTCACAATCCATAAGGAATCATTAGTCAAGCTCTCCGTGCTGCATTTAAGGGCCGGCATCCAATATATTTCCCATCAATCCTGTGTGGCATTTGAAAAGTAATAAGATATTTCTGCAAAAAGTTTTGAGAATTTCATCTAAGTGCAAGTGAAAGTCTAATCAGAATGATGGAAACTCGCTTGGCGGTGGCTGATTCTATGATTTCCATAAGTTATTTCTACATCATCAGCAATGGAGAGAGTCTTATAATGTAACTCTGATTCAGTGTCGAGTCACAGCTGTAGAATAAACGAATCAGTGATGTCCTTACCAGAATTCCATGTGTGGTTCTGTTTAACCCTTCCTTACCCTTATTTGTATAAGGAGATTAGGGTTTGGATTCGGTTCTGGATTTGGCCAAATCCCAAGATTGCGGATTGTGTGCATCTCTATTACCTTTGGACCAGGGCTGGAATTAGGGGTGGGAAGAAGAGGCACATGCCTAGTTGGGCGAATCTGTCGAATTTACTGCAAAATTTGCGAAACAGCGAAAAATTTCTGAAACTAATTGAAGTTAATGGGCGTCAAAATTATTTTTTATTTATAGGTTTCGACTATTTGGTCCAAATGCAAAAACACGGAAATTCACCTAACCTCTTCTGCCTCCTTCCCCTAGTTTAGGCCCTTCTGTTCCCCTCCTCTGCAGCTCTTACATCCATCGCAATGGTCTGTACACAAATTCGCTCTTCCACGTATGCGCTCACACATTCATGTGTAAGAACTAGTGGGGGAAGGGAAGGAACATAGGTTGACTAGGGTGCCCGGCCGACTTGGCCCAGCACTGCTTTGGGCTGGTATAGAACTCCAATATAATATACAGCCAGTGCTGTTTTTAGATCCTGTACCATACTAGGAACACGACCCTTAAAAGCTGCCTCCATAGGTACAGGCCCTCAGGTGCCCATATATAAATATGGTCCTGAGTACAGTCTTTGGAGCCTACATTTTAGCTAAACCTTACTTGTTCCTTAAAGATGACCCATGCAGAGTCATCCCCTGCATTTATTAAGTATTATATAACTTTTAGGGGACTTTCCACTTGTCAGGTTTATAGAGCATGTCTTACGTAAGTTGGAATAGCTGAATATTTTGCACAGAACACTTCATTTGGTGCAATGATAATTTGGAGCCTCATCGGTTTCGTGATATCCCCACTTACCACCTTAATGCGGTTTTTAAGTCTCTGTTTTTTAAGGCTAAAGTCCTGCACTGAAATGACAGTAAGTTTTTAAAATTTTTGGTTTGGTTAACTGTGTGGGCATTGCCCAATGAACTATTAGTTTTAAAAAGTTACTAGTAAAGGTTAAGTTTTAAGATTTAGTTTATTACAGATTTGCTTAGCACCTGAACTGGTTTGCATGGGTGTGGGGGAGGGGGCCACGCATTGTTTAAGCCAACCTACCCTCATTTCCTCAATGTTTTGAAGTTTGCTCTATAGCTCAAACCTGCGGGTTTAAATTTCTTTCATACTTAGTTTCTGCGAGCTCAACCCTATAATTGATATGCTCAAAGCACTTATAGGAAAATATAGAGCACTGCGGGGAATATGGTACATCCCTCCCATCCACCCAAAAATCATTATTTAGCTCATCCCAGAGAACAACATTTCTATTTATGTCACCTGCCTATTTATTTATCAGTCGTTGACGCAGTTCTGTATTTTACCTACAATGCACCTTTGCTCTCCACTTATTTCTAACCTGGCAGTGTAGCGCAGGTGGAGTCGGCTCTTAACGACATTTTCTAATAGTGCCATAAATCTGTTGCCTTATAATCCAATCTCTGTGGCCTTTTAGAGAAATCATCATTAAACGTGGGGGCTCCCGTTAACGACGACATCCAAGTGAAATTGTTTAATCTGCCGGGGCGGGTGAAAGGTCACCAAATGAATTTTTAATAATACATCAACTTGACACCCAATAGGGAAAACTGGAATAGACAAATGCTAAGGGAAAGGGCACCGTCATCTCCTGGTAGGTCAATAGCAGCCAAGAGATTCACTCATCCACGTCCCCCTCTGCCGGCGTGCCACTTTCCCATTTTATATCGACACCCAATTAATACCTAGCTGCCTGGGATAGCTCATTTCTGCTGAATTATGGCCATTCCTCCCCTTATGCTGTAACTAGAGTGATCACCATATATCAATGGGAAGCAAGAATCACTGTTAATTGATTAGAGTAACCTAGCAATGATTACACACTTATACAACGTGCACCTTATTGGGGCGAGATTAGATTCTTGTGTCTGTTTCCCTGGTTACGCCAGTTGGCCAACAAATTGTTACGGTTGCGAGGTCCTACAACCAAACCCCAATGGCGTCGTCAGGAGACTTTCTTGATGTCTAAATATCATTACACGCTGCAACAATATTAAAGGAAAAGGATTAACACCTTATTGCGAGTCACTCAGATTTGTCATTCAACGTCGTTATCCAATTTTCAGGTGCTAATAGGACTACAGCCCGGGGGCAAGCGTGTGGCCTATAGACAGACCAAAGATAACAAAGGGAACATTACTTGGCCTAAATAGCAACAGACAATTGACTAAGAGAATAAAACAGGTAACCTGGGCTGGGAGCTTGATGTTCACAAATTGTAGGTGAAAAACTGTGGGTGCCATGGGAGAGACAATATTGCTGAGAGGAGAAGGAACAGATAATTCGATAGATGCAGGGAAAAGGCCTATAGGTCATGTCCTCCCCTATACAAGGTAAATGTATTTCGAAGTAGAGCATACCGCACTCCCATAGGCAATTCTTATTGTGTGTCTAGACAACGTTCAATCGCTATACATTTACAGCTATAGATATTGGTGAAAGCTGCCATATTGTTTCTACTTATTGGCATAAGTAAGAGCTTAATGAATGTTCAAAACACTTCTACAACACATACTTTCATTTATACAAAGGTGTCTATATCAGGATCCCCATCAAAGTGAGTCAGGGACCTGGTGGAAGTAAAATGTCCCAGATGCCCCAATGGATTCTTCATAAGATGTTGTTCTTAATCCTCCTGGACATAGAATTCAACTACCAAAAACGAGCAAAATACTTAACTAAAGCAGGTTACCGAAGAACAGGGATTTGGGTTTCCATAAAGATGCAGTCATATGTGACAGGACTGCATATTTCCAATATTATGACATCCAGATTGGTCTATTGGGTATTTTTTGCTTTTTCATTGTGGTGGTTGACATTATTTTCCAGGTTACGTTTCATCCTGACTCTTAGTCATTCATCTAAAGCAGCAGGGCAGTAAAGGTTCATCTTCGCTTGATTATTGTTGAAAGCTTTTAGGGGGTTATTTATTAATGTCTTTCTACTATAAAATCCAAATTTTTCGTGGGGGAAAAAAACAGAATTTCACGAGATTTATTATACCGCAGAGATGAAAAAAGTCAGAATCCAAACATCCGGCATCTCAGACCTGTGAGGTTGCATATAATGGGAGGTCCCATCCTATTTCAAAGTTTCCGTGGTCTGCGCTGAAATTATTTCTGAGTTTTCTGGCAGAAATCAAAAAAAATCTGGCTTTTTTTGGGAAAAAGCCCCAAAAAAATCAAGTGACTCGGGGGAAAAAAAGTATGATTCAGGTTTTCGCATGATTTTATCAAGTGTGTTCCCGATCCGATTAAATAATGCTTTTTTTAATAATAACTAAGATCCAATTATGGATTTTAGTTTGGTCAGACTTTTTTATCTAAATAAATTTTTTGAAATAATTTTTGACGGAACTTCCTTTTAAAGTTTGAAGGATTTAAATGATATTCTTGTCCGCCCCCTATTCACTGGTAAGATATAATAGAAGATTGATTGGTCTTCTGAGCAACAACGTTGGTCTACAGAAATGTTTCCACTGACAAAAGAATAGATCAAGTCAATGACTACTACAGTGTGGTCAAATGTGTCCCAGTGTTAAAACTGCATTGACTTTCTCTCCTGTAGATACCTAAAAAGAAAGAAACATAAAAATAAAATCAGATGCTTAATTGATAAATGAAGACTATGGATGATAAGGAAAAACCCTAGAGATCTATAATAAGGGATTGAGGGATGTGAAAATAAATTGCAAGGATCTTGTTCAGAGGCCCTTAGAGGCTGATTTGATAACTTGAATTAAAAAGTTCACAAACTTGCATTGGAAAAACCCAATGCTTTCAGTTATGGTAATTGACTGCCTTATACCCACAGTATTTCATTAATTTTTAATTATCCTGTCAAATTTGAGATTTTTTTTAAGACTTGAAAAACAATAGATTGAATTTTGAAAATACCCCTCCGTTTACTTCTCTAGCACCTGCCCTGTTTAAGGTTTTTTTTCACGTTTTTTAATTCAAAAATCTCATAAAATTCAAATTAAAAACTTTTAGAAATCACTTTTTTTGCCCTATTTTTCTTAAATCAGCCCTATTGATACAAGTTAATATTAGAATAAAAAGAGGCACCAATGGGTTTAAGCTAAGAGAAGAGTTGCCTAAGAAGTGGAGAAAGACAAGAAAATGGTGTACAATGAAGTTGAGTTGAGTTCCTTATTTTTTGAGAGAGTAAAACTTTTATACACTAAATGGCAGTGTGTTGGAAGTTTCCTTAAATGAGAAGGATCTTGGGGTCTTTGTAGATAACAAGTTGTCTAATTCTGGGCAGTGTCATTCTGAGGCTACTAAAGCAAATAAAGTTCTGTCTTGCATAAAAAATGGCATTAACTCAAGGGATGAAACATAATTCTGCCTCTTTATAGGTCCCTGGTGAGGCCTCATCTGGAGTATGGGGGCAGTTTTGGACTCCAGTCCTTAAGAGGGATATAAATGAGCTGGAGAGAGTGCAGAGACTAAGTGCAACTAAACTGGTTAGAGGGAGGGAAGAGTTAAATTATGAGGGTAGACTGACAAGGTTGGGGTTGTTTTCTCTGGAAAAAAAGACGCTTGCGAGGGGACATGATAACACTTTACAAGGATATTATTAGGGATGCACCGAATCCAGGATTCGGTTCAGATTTCGGCCAGGATTCAGCCTTTCTCAGCAGGATTCTGATTCGGCCGTATCCTTTTGCCAGGCCGAACCAAATCCGAATCCTAATTTGCATATGCAAATTAGGCTAGGGAAATCGCATGACTTTTTGTCACAAAACAAGGAAGTAAAAAGAATTTTCATATTCCCACCCATAATTTGCATATGCAAATTAGGATTTGAATTCAGTTCGGTATTCAGCCGAATCTTTCGCAAAGGATTCAAGGGTTCGGACAAATCCAAAATAGTGGATTCGGTGCATCCCTAGACATTATAGCCAAATAGCAGGGGACCTTTTTACCCATAAAGAGAATCACCGTACCAGAGGCCTCCCCTTCAGACTAGAGGAAAAGAACTTTCATTTAAAGGAACAGAGTAGGTGTTTGTCACGGCCGGCACCCAATACCAGAACAGGTGCCAAGTACCCTGGTCTCGGCTCGGCTTCACCAGTAGTGTGACCACCGTTGGGCTTCGGGAGGAGCCCTCAGCTTACTTGGGTGCCACCTGGACTTAACGAGGGGTACAAGGCAAGATGTCCTGGCTAGCAGAGGGGCACGGCAGGTAGATAGTCTTTTAGGCCGAAGGGCGCGGTACAAATGGAGCAGGCAAGAGAATCGTCAGACAGGCAGGGTCGAGGCAGGCAGATATCAAGAATCGTCAGGCAGGCAAGGGTCAAACCGGGTAATCAAACAGATGGGGTCAGGCAGAAAGAGTAGTCGAGATGCAGGCAAAGGTCAGGATTCGGATATCAGAATAGTCAGGAACAGGCAGGGATCAAAACCGGAATAGCAGATACAAAATACACAGGAACAGACAGCAAAAGGCTTCAGGAACCACCAGAATCAAGATTCTATCATGGGCACTGGCTGGGGGTCAGAATGGGCTTTATATACATTCAAAATTGGAGCCAAAACAAGCGTCAATACGCGCTGGCGTAATCACGCCAGCGTGCCTGTACCTTTAAGAGGCGCGCGCCCTAGAAGAATCAAGATGGCGCCGGACCAGGAGCGCAGCGGCGTGGCGGCCGTCCACGCCGCCGCACACCAGGTAATTTTATTACATGGTTCTTCACAGTCAGGACAGTGAGGTTGTGGAATGCACTGCCGAGTGATGTTGTGATGCTGATTCAGTTAATGACTATAAGAGGGACTTGGATGATTTCTTGGACAGACATAATATCAAAGGCTATTGTGATACTAAGCTCTATAGTTACTATAGATATGGGTATATATCATTTATGTGAGAGTTGGGAGGGGTGTGTATGGGGCTGGGTTTTTCTTTGGAGGGGTTGAACTTGATGAACTTTGTCTTTTTTCAACCCAATTTAACTATGTAACTATGTAACTATCTCAAAAATCCAATAATTTAAAAATATTTAAATTCAAAATTTTTACAGAATCAGTGAAATTTGAATTTTAATAAATCTGCCCCATGTGTTTAAATACAATGTGCTGTAGTCTTTATTGGTGAGTAGGATATTGAGCCATGATCATGGAACATGTTAATCCAGACAACAATATGGTGGCTCTAACGAGTCAAGAAGCTCTCCCTTTTAAAAATATAGCCATGTATTTTTGTAACCTTCTGGATCATAATTTCAAAGAAAGAAACAGAAATAATGAAAGAAATATATACATGGGAGAAGATATTCACTTAAAATATCTCTGCACCACCTTGACCATAAAGGCCCCTCATTTCTGATGCCAATTCCGGGTTTAAATAACAGAATTGCAGTGGACATTACCAACCAACAGCTTCAAGAGAAAATCTTTTATTTTGTGTTGAAAATGGCACTTTTTTCACCTGGCCTAGATTCTTTATGCAATATAATAAAGTTGCATAGTTGCACCAATATAATTTTACTTTTTCTCAAAGGCCCCTCTTTGATTTTCTGGACTGCCTGGACAGGCCACGTGTAGAAAGTCATCTTTGTTTATCATTTGCAGTATATTGAGGTGATACTTAAAATCCAAAGAGTTAATCGAGTCTCTCAGTGAAAGCTTTTAATGGGAGAACAAAGCCTTGGGGTAGAAGAGCAGACAGAGAGACGAATGATGAAGAACATCAGAGGGAGGTGCAGAAGGAAAATAGGATCCAAGCTTGTAACACAATCTACACTTAGATGTCAAAATCACTATGTCTTTATGCTTTATTTTATTCTACTGTATTCTGAACACTGCTCTTAATATGGCAGATATATTAGACACACATGCTACTTGCAAAGAACCCATAAATATACATGAGGGCAGGATTGTTTCATGAGTCAAATTTGTTTGTGGTTAATGTGATGTGAATCTTTTGCTCAAGTAAAAAGCCTGTTAAAGACTGCAAGAATGGTTGCTTCATTCTTAACCCACTGGGTAGCGGATCCAGGCTGAAAGCACAGCAGCTCATTCAAAGAGAACATGGAAACCCCATGAACTCCATTAAGGTGCAAATCTACATGCATAACAGGGGTTATCTGACAAAGGCTCAATGGACTGGCAGACATATGTCTATATAGTAAATGTTTGGCAACAATGGCCCTTTTAGTTTTTCAGTCAATACAATCAATGAAGTCTCATCTTCCCAATTGATACAGTTTCCATTCGGAAGTCCTCTAGGAAACGTAATAAAGGGCCGTACTACCAATCACAAAATGGTTCATGAGGATAGGTTAAATAAAGGAGATAAAATAAAGGATTAGATGTAGAGAAGGAGGGGACGTCTTACAAAGGGTTCTTCCTACTCTGCATTCATTTTCCCTGCAGAAATATTTTTTCAAAAGGGCACCCTTATTGCTTATTTAAAGACTAAATCTATCCAGGGTTGGGCTGGACTATGCGCCTCACAAAAATCCATCATGGGGTGCAGAGTGCAGCTTCAGTTCAGTGGGTTCAGTTCAGCAGCCCTGTCCTTACTTAGCAATCCTTCTATATGAAGGGCAGGGTACAAAGTACAAAAAACATGGATTGCATTATTTTTTTGCCCTTTTCCCTCTGTCTTGCAGATAATGCATGACCCCTTCTGGGTTTCACAAAAAAATATGTCTATCCTATATTATAGGATCTTAGAAAACTTGATGGAGATGGAGATGAGATGATGGAGAATTTAAATTGCCAACATAAAATGCCAGCAACTCTAGCACCCTAAGGGCCATGGCACACAAGTTAATATGGGGTGCTTTGCTGGTTTATAAGTTGCAACTTAACATTTACTTTAAAGTTGCGCTTTCAGACATAACATAACAGGTTGTGGGGTTGATTTCATGCAATTTGCCAGTTTAACCTAAGTGGCTAATATGTTAGGGGGTCCAAGCACTCAGTATCAGTGTGCTATTGCTCACAGAGCACCCGGAGAAACAATTTCTAATTCTTGTTGTGGGTGGGCCCAGTAACATTACTATCCTTTTCCGGGCTGGGCGCTACATGTGAACCCTGGCCCCACCCCTCCAGATGAGAATTTTCTCTATTGAATTCTCTGTAGTTGGATCTCCTGCGGGTCCCAAGGGCGAGTGGGCCTGGGTGCAATCCAGTTGCTCCCCTGGTAGTTACACCACTGGGTGTGCCAGTATTATACTGGTCTTGGAGAAGTTTCATACCACTGCCTTGCATTATGCTTGGAACCTAGGGTTTACAGATAAAGCGTTTTATTTCATAATTTGGATCTCCTTTCCTAATGTCTATTAAAAAATCATTTAAGCATTAATTAATCCCAATAGGCTGGTTTTACTTCCAGTAAGGATTAGTGATATGTTAGTTGGGATCAAATAGAAGGCCCTGTTTTATTATTGCAGAGAGAAGCAAATCATTTTGAAAATATTAATTATTTAATTAAAATGGAGTCTATAATGTATCCAGACAACAGATAAATACCAAGTAAATAACAGATTTGTATCGATTTCTTTAGCTTGGGCAAATAAATAAAGCTGGTAAAGCAAACAAAACCGCTGAAGTTGAAAACATAGAGTTTAATGTCATAGTGGGGTCAATGTCAAGTGCCAAGAACCATAACCCATTTTTTAATACCTTTCTTCTTGAGGATGAGTATGTAGTCTTGAGTGTTTTTACTATTGAGTGTTGTTCTTAGATCTACCAGGCAGCTGTTATCTTGTGTTAGGGAGCTGTTATCTGGTTACCTTCCCATTATTCTTTTGTTTGGCTGCTGGGGGGGGGGGAAAGGGAGGGGATGATATCACTCCAACTTGCAGTACAGCAGTAAAGAGTGATTGAAGTTTATCAGAGCACAAGTCACATGACTTGGGGCAGCTGGGAAATTGACAATATGTCTAGCCCCATGTCAGATTTCAAAATTGAATATAAAAAAAATCTGTTTGCTGAGAAATGGATTTCAGTGCAGAATTCTTCTGGAGCAGCACTATTAACTGATTCATTTTGAAAAAAATTTTTTCCCCATGACAGTATCCCTTTAAGGATTACTGTTGGGGCCATTGAGGATAGAGTGCATGTGGATATTAGTTCAGTAAGAGACTACTGTAGAGACATGTGCTGAGATGAATATATGTTTGTTCTATCTCTAAAATAACTGCCACGACATGAAGATGATAAATCCAACCATTATTCACCGAAAGAGTTAAGATGTTGTTAGCAACAACGAAAAGACGTGTTTCTGCCTATCACCATTTTCCTCGGCCTGTGATTTTGATCACTTTTAAATGAAACCCACACCAGCCTCAGTAATCATAATGTCATTTACAATTTCCCACAAAACACATTTATTCAGTTAGTAGCACATTGAGGAAAAAAAGAACTTCATATGAACTCTCAGCTAAGGGCTTAATCTGATTATTTCCTCATGAAACTCTACGTAGGGGTGCTTGTAAGAGAACCGAAAGACAAAGGGGGGAAAAAGCTGAGGCCAGATCACAGCTGACTCTCATAATCGATGTGAATAGATAGCATGACTCAGAACATTATGGCTGCAGTGAATCTGCCTCGGGGCTTTCCTTTAAGAAACCGTCCAGGCTGGAAAGGACCTAATGAATTCGGAGTGACCGCTGAATAGTGAGCAGACATGTGTTATATTCTGTGAGGATTAACAAAAACAATGGCAGGTTCTGTTTTAAATTAGGATAGAGTCTTCTTCTCCTCCTATTGTATATGGTTGAAATGGGCAGAAAGGCATTGTTTATTGCACCTTTGTAGAATAAAAATGTTTGGTGCGTATCTTGGCTTCAGAGTTGGAGAATGTTCTCAACATCCTTGTGATTACTGCATTTTCTCCTATATGTTACTGGTTTTGCAAGGCCCTCAAGGCAATTAACATTTATAAACAAAGTCCCATTATGGATCTACCGGCCACGTTGTTGCTGCATGGCAGTTTCCAAAAACATTTTTATAATACTGATTTATTGGACTGGTATATGGTCAATGGTCAACCTAATAAACAATCCATGGGTTATACCAAGGCAGAAGGAAATATAGGTTGATTTACTAGTTTTTGAATTTGTGATTTTTTTTATCCTGAAACTTTATTGTAGAAAATATGTATTTTTTTACTGCCTTAAAAAGATTAAAACGTATCTGATTTAAAAAAAAAATTAATTATAAAATGAATTATAAAAATTTTTTTTAAAAAAAAAACACCACCCGTCGACTTGTATAGCAGCTCTTTCGGTTGTAGATTTTTCACTTGCAGATTCAAGATTTGTTTATTGATTGCTAAATCTTGAAAAATTGAGTTTTGGATAAAAAAAAAATTAAAATTTACGAATTTTTTTGCTGAGCTTATTAAAAACATGAATTCACATTTTTTTTTTCAATTTGTCTTTTTATGGAGAAATTTTTCAGCATATAAAACAACAGCACAGTAGTACACAATGACACAATAAAAAATAAAAGCATAATAGTCTATAGTCAATAGTAGGAATAGGGGGGTGCTGATGGAACCCTTAGTGGTACACATGGTAAGGAATGTTAGGTTCCTGAAGTAACGGTTTCAAGGGGCAGCTATGAATCCAGGATGTATAGGTAAATCATAATTCCACCATCTTCAAAAGAAAAAAAAAAGAAAACAACCTGGTGTCTACTATGTATGAAACCTGGTTAGAGCCAGGAAAGAAAAAGGAGGGAGAAGAAAGAGAGAGAAGGAATAGGGGGTTATGAATTCACATTTTAAATGATCTGCCTATGAGAGTACAATTCAAATAGTAACATATCCAATTCCTTCTTTCAAACAAAAGGGACCTGAACACATTCTATGTGAAAAATATCTATCACTAGTGATGCGTGAATTTTTTTGCGAACCTGCTGCAAAAAAGTCGCCAAGACTTTGGCCTCATAGGGCTACTCACATGATACATATACATATGATTCACAACATTCATATAAATATCTTTACAATAAGTGGTAAAGCAATGCTCTAAGTACTTCTGCAATATTTTCTTAGGGAAGGAACTCATTTGTGTTAATTGGATACTCTTCCCTGAATTTCCCCAGAATAACAAAACCTATTTAACATTTAGTGGTATGGTTCGGCCCCCTATACAATCTGAGAAAATCTCTCATCGCCATAGTGATGGACATTTTTATTTAAAACCTCAAACGTGACTTTTAGTACTCTTACTGACAAGGCTTTGGAACTGGTTTTCATTTACATGTGCTTCAGTGCAAATGGGAACATTGTGAATGTAAATCTTGTTGGGTTAGATTAATCAAGGACTGAACAAAACCCTTTATACAAAATCATGCCATTTAATGGGTTGTTTTCTAGAATATGAAATCAGCTGGGTAAATAGTGTTATTTTTTTACCTACCAGACTTGCTCCCTGGAAGTTGGGAAGCCTTACAGCTCTGAGCAATATGTTGGCACCCTATAAATATATGTTAATAATACAAGGCTTACTGGCCCAAGTTTTATGTGATACATTCTAATGTATAATATGGTAGGGGGGTCCCAGAAACTTTCTTGGGTGGGGGAGGGGGTTAGGGAGCGGTATGGTTTGGTGACAAACCAAGTGAACATTTATGGACTTGGACTTGCATGGTTTGCTATGGGAGGGGTGTATTGGAGGCCATTATGGACAGAGGAATGGAGCAATGGCTCTCCTCTGGGAGGATGTGGGTGGGTTTGGTGAAGGTTGCCTCACAAACTCATGGATCTGGGCAATAAGTCTCAATAATTAGTCTGTTATTGTCTGTTCATTTTGTTTTGTTAGATATCTATGATTCTGTTTGTTATTTTCATGTTACGTTTTATTTCTTAATAAAGAATAATTCCTAATAAATAATATGGAGGATTTACCAGTAGTGATGGGCGAATTCGCGGCAAATTTGCGCGATTCGCCGCCAGCGAATAAATTCGTGAAGCTCCCACGAAAATTCGCGTCAAAAATTCGCCGGCGTAAAAAATTTTTTTAGAAAAAATGGACGCCGGCGTCAAAAACGGGCGCCGGCGAATTTTTCGCCGTTTCGCGAATTTTGCAAATTTTTCGGCGAAGCAAAACGGCGCAAATTCGCCCATCACTATTTACCAGGGTTAGACCTCTTTAGCCTTAACTCCTTGGAAAAGGGTGACTAGTAGAAGATCCTGTAATTGAGAAGAATATGAGGTAATAGGGCACCTCAGTTTGAAAAAGAGCAACACTGCGACTATAAACTTCATGTGTCGTCTCTTAGAAGACTATATTCCATCCAAATATAGTTGAATCTTGTATAAGTGAATCTTGATAAAGGTTATTGTACCCGAAACATGTCGTGTTTGCCAGAACTCAGAATAAAAGTTTCTTTGCAGTAATCTCGGCTGGAATTCCTTTTCCTTCAACTATATTTGGATCGCATGTAGCAGTTGCAGCACAGAGCAACCATTTAGGAATCGAAGATAAGTTGTGTGAATAATATGTAATGACCATCGTTCCCCTTCTCTACTTAGGTTAGAAGACTATAGTACACTAAGTGAAGGGCCTGTATAAAGGATCCAATCAGCAGCAACGTTCATGGTTATTGGGAGGAATTGTGAAGTGTACGTGAAACGGCATTGTAACCCTCTCCTTCAAACACTTCATGAAGGTGCAGCTGAAAGAGCTGCATGTGCTTTGTTCTGGAGGAACTAAGGACATGTCAACTTTTTACTTTTGCCCCAGGGATATATTGGAAATAATACATTCTCTTCATCCGCTGTAAGAATTAAAAATTGTTTATAAGTCGGGCCCAAGACAACCAAATCCCTTTAGCATGGACGATCTGAAGATGCCTCCTGCAGCTTCCCATCAACTTTCTGCTAATTCCCTGCAAATGTACTGCTATCACTTACTGAGCTTAGTGGCCGTCTCATATTACACTGTATATATACAATATAATATTCACAATGCAAGGCTGATCAATAATGAATTCAGATTGACATTACATGGCAACATAGGCACCAGTGCATTCAGCATCAGTGTCAGGGCCGGAAGGCTCAGTATCAAAGTTTTGGACCAAGGAGGAAGCTTGCAGCTTCAAAACACAGTTTGTGGTACAAAAGGGAGTCAAGAAGAAGAGTAGTCAATCCAGGCAAAAGGTCAATACAGGCAGCAAAGTTTCTTAGTCAGGATACAGGTCAAAGTCAAGATCAGGAGCTAAATAACAATAAATCACAATCTGGAACACAACAAAGTTGAACCTATAATCGGGCAATGACTGCAGGCTTCTGGCGTCCCTTTATAGTTGAACTTTCTCGCCAAAACGTGTGTGATGACATCATGCAGCACCAGCATGTTTTGACGCTGGCGTCGTAATGCAGCGTGCGAATTGATGTGCTGGCGTCAGACGTCCATGTGGTTCCCCCTGGGTACCGCCATCTTGGAAAGAACGCTGCTGTAAAAGGACGCACCGGGCATCACTCCTTACAATCAGCCCTGTAGCACCAGCTTCTGTGACAGATGAGACCTCATTTTCTGCTAATGATTTCCTACAGCCCCTAAGCTTTTCAACAGTTCCCTAGAGCACACTGAGCATGTGCAGTGACACTGACACTCCCCAAAAATCCAAGAGTGTGACCCGATGTGCCTGACATTTAAGACCCAAATCATTACTGGTTTAGAGATTGTGAAACTTTAAGCTGGTGCATTGAGCTCAGTATATCAAATATGGATTTTGTACTCTAAAATAGTTTTTTTGGGTTTCGTTCTTCTTTAAATAATAGGTTTGTTTATCTGTGTTTTGCTTACAATATAGAAAACACAATGAAAGGAAATGGTATATATTTCACATTAAATTGCCATGACAAACCATTTTGTTACATGAACATACAGATCTCATGGAGTATAGTCTCAGTGACACACAGGGAATAAAAGAAAATAAAGACTACAGTGCACATATACTGTATGTGATATTACATCTTTTTTTTACAGAATATATTGCTAAAACTCCATCTCTGCCTATTCATCTGATGCGATTTCAATAACTCCATTATTTGGCTCAGAATATGGGGGCAAAGGCATAAAGTTGAGCTTGCACTGACACTATTCACAAAGGTGTATCTCAACATATTTGTCACAACCTGGGGTGAACGTCAATGTGCCCTTTTTGCTCTGATGAATTGTGGTCAATGGAATTAACATTGGCCTAGGCTTGATTGTAATTCTATGGCCTTCTTGGCTGGTAACACCAGGGGGTACCCAGGGCACAAAGAAGCGCTCACCCCAAACCTATCCCTAACTGGCCCTCAGGTTGGGCCCCTTAGCTCATAACAAGGTTACAGATATATAGAAACATTGGGGTAACAGTCACCCTGCTATAATTACAGGGGTACCCAGGGTACAAATAAACACTTACCCCAAATCTCCCCCTAACTGACCTTCAGACTGGTCCCCTTAGCTCATAACAAGGTTACAGATATATAGAAACATTGGGGTAACAGTCACCCTGCTATAGTTCCAGGGGTACCCAGGGTACAAATAAACACTCACCCCAAATCTCCCCCTAACTGACCTTCAGACTGGGCCCCCTTAGCTCATAACAAGGTTACAGATATATAGAAACATTGGTCTAACAGTCATCCTGTTATAGTTCCAGGGGTACCCAAGGCACAAATAAGCACTCACCCCAAATCTCCCCCTAATTGGCCTTTAGACTGTGCCCCCTTAGCTCATAACAACATAATTTTTTGCTTTTACCCTTTTACCCCATTAGTAAATCAGGCTATATTTTCTTTCTGGACTTTCCCAAATTCTTTGTTCATGCTTATCTTGACTCGATAGATACATTCGAGATACAGTATATACACTTCCCTGTTGTTTACCACTAAACCACAATGTGACAATGTTAAGACAAAGCTGTTGAGTCTGGACTGAATCTGTCAGTTGGGATCCACCAGACACAAACTGGCTCTCGCCATAAAGTGGTGAAACTATCACTTCGTTGCCATCTGTTTCCAGCTGTTTGGACACCAGAACAAGAAACGGTGGTGGCACCGTTGCACAGCTCTGAGCCGTGGAAATAATGAGATTTGAAAGGGAAGTTCTGTATGGTATAAATCTGTGCCATATGTAACCATTTCCTATGTCAGTTCCTTTCTCATAACCAGTGGAGGTTGTGTCTCCCTCTCTCTTTCTCCTTCTCTCTCCCTCTATCTCTCTGCTTTTTCCCCTTTCATGACCCCACACCATGACTCCAAAATCTTTCATGGCTGCTCTTAGGCCTGGGGCCTTTCCACAGCAGTTGCATAAATAAACGACTTTGACAGCAAACATCATAACAGTTAGCAGTAATGTGTGTTCACCACAAGTGCTTCTACAGCACACTGGAGAGATGGAACAGGAACACGATTATTTTGTTACCACTAAAGAAAAAGAATGCTGCTTGACAAGTAGTGAAAGAATTAAGTCAAATAAATATGAAATACAATTCTGCTGAAACTGCCACATTTTCGCTGCCAACTAAAGGTTTTCCAGGTTCTTTAGAAAAAGTACAAAATATTATAATGTAAAATGAATAAGTAAGCCTGGTCTTCATTCTGGACTCTGCTTGGGATTCAATTTGCAGTATCATCAGTAGTAGATAAGAAAGAATTGAAAGAAACAGATTTTTAGTCATTGCTTATAGCATATGTTAATTCACAGCCATCGCATATATAATATAATACTTCTTTTTGATACATGTAACAATTACAGTGGTCGCAGAAAAGATTGTTCATTACAATCATTAAGAGCTAATTAGTCAGATAAATAGGTAGAAGCAATGGAATTCTACCTCTATCTGATGATTCAGCAGTGAACCTTCAAAGGCGTCCAATTAAAATCTTCTATATTGGCCGATCGACAAGCTGCCTGATATCCGAGTCTTTGTCCAATATCAGTCTTCCGCTATACACGCACTGAATATTGTGTTTCGAACTATAATATCTGTGCATGTATGGCCACCTTTATGAAATTCATTTAAAAATTGCTACATCAAGGGGCAGAGTTTGTTAGGATAACAGTAATCATTGACTGGTCACTCAGAAGGATAAAGACATTTAATCACCAACCTGCAACAGAGCTGTAGGGCAAGGAGCATTGACTGGGTTAGAAAGGCATGCAAATTTGAGGGGCTCTGGTGGTAGGACTGTATGCAGATCCAGGGTGAGATCTAGGTAATAGAGGCAGGATTGAGGTGCAAAGAGTCAGATAAAAATTAGGAGGAGGTTGGGTTGATCCAAGCCAAAGGGAGCTGTGAGCAGAAGATCAGCTTGCAGTTGGAAACATCCCATTCTCCTACCTTAAGTTCTTCCACTGTTGTTGTCACAGCTTTGCAGTAGGAATGCTTGCCAAAGGTTGAAGATATACCCCCTAAGAACATAGCTGATCATGAAGGTTAGTGGTCACCTTGAGTCCTAGAATATGGGTGTTCTATTCCATTGCCTTGCCCACCTCAATAAACTGCAGAAGGTGACTGGCATGGCAGGAAGCCCATCAATTTAGTATAGCAAACATTTGAAAAGGGATGCCTAAAATGCAATCTTTAACCTATCGTTAAAATAATCTTTGTACTGTTTTTCATAATAAAGCTCTAGACCCTGGATCTCCTAATTCTTGTCTTTGGAATGATACAGCTCAAGGGTCAGGTAAATAGGTTTTTGCAGAGTCAGAGGAATGATAATTCACTGGGCACAGTGTAGACTTGCTCCTTTTCACTGCCGTAGTCTAGTTTATTACAGGTGAGACTTCGGGATCTTTAATCTTTGAACTTTATGATAAATTTCTCAGTAGAGTTGAATAACCCTATTATTCTACATAATATAAGGCACACCTGCTGCCTTCATGTATCTTCTAGAAATCACCTTGCACTGAAAGTACAGCTCACTTTTAAAAGGAAAATAGCACATTACAGAGTTTTCAAGGCAAGAACTTCTTGAACATGTACTAGCAGTGTCAAGCTGGTCCCATTTAAGGAATAGGGGTATCCAGCCAAGTTTTAGGCATGTCTCCAATACAGTGGCAGAGAAAACATTAGATGGGGGCTATACAATTATAGATTATAGGGGCAAAAATGGATGGTAAGACATGGTGTGTCATTATACAGCCCCACTTTTGAAAGGGGTTACTTTAATCCATGTCTCTCCATACAATCAATGTGAACTGGCGACATGACAGTATCGAAGAGACCTTGAATCAATGGCATTAATGCAAGTGCGTCTCACTGGGGAAGCTGGGATATCATTTTAATTGGCCAAAATATAATACTGATGACTATTGTAGGGTACATTTTTAAGGTATATTACTACTACCTATATGACTACCTACAACTTTATACCATTTTGTTTATTGCATTCTATTTTGCTATAGATTTTCTCATAGTCACAAGATGTAACTGTTTAGAGTGCACAATTTGCTACTCGGTGGACTGGCTTCTATTCTTTTGCTGCTAACCTAGTGGGCTCAGTCTAGATCTAAGAACTTTGGTAACATGAGAACATTTTACACCAAGTTCTTTGAACAGGGAGAGCTATTTATCACACAGGGTGACTTGTACGAGTTCTGTACTCCTAACCGATGGTTCCCTGGAGTTGCATGGAATAAATCATACATGGAGACCCACACCTCTTCATAAACCTGAAATAATCCGGATCATAATCAGGGTAAAACTGCACCAAACAGCTAATTCTGGATAATAGTCCAAGGGAATCTACACAGATAGCATTGGAATACCAATTTATTTAGATATTCCTGAGGACACAATGTTTTTTCAACAGGTGTTTACTGATAAGGATCCACTGGGCTCATCTCTGAATTCTACATTCTAGGGCAGGGTTGTCCAACTAGAGGTCTACAGAATGGTTGTGTCCCGTCAAGAGATTTTTAAGGCCTTCAGCCATGGCCATGATCTTCAAAGACCTCTTTGTATGACATAAGTGTTGTTTTAAAATAACCTGTCCCCACAAATGTGTGAAATAGCAAAAAAAAGACCCACAGCATGGAAAATTTTGGGCTGCACTTGTCTCGGTTATTGTCACTATAAAATAATTACACAAGAGAGAATACATGTGGAATAGTGTTAAATATTCTCATTATATGGCAGCAATTCTTTCACTGTAGTTTATCACCTATTCATTGCTAATATCCCAGGTACCTTTGTATATGCAGATCCTATACAGTCCAACCGACACACCACAGGAACTGCATGGTAGAACACAATGGTCTAATTTCCTAGTTTGCTTCTAATATTACGTTGTATGTCCCAGTGAAGAGACTCGTGACAACTGATCACATGATTGCATGTATTTTCTAATTTGTAGTTGAATTGTTAAATAATGAATACCGTATATACTCGAGTATAAGCCGAGTTTTTCAGCCCCCAAAATATGCTGAAAAACTCTACCTCGGCTTATACTCGGGTCAAGCGCAAAAACGGTCGCCGAGAATAGTCTCCAAGAATATTCGCCGGCGTCCAAGAATGGTCGCCGGCATCCAAAAACGAGACGCTGGCACCTCCAATGGGAGCAGAAACCCTCAAATCTTACCCTCAAATCTTACCAGAAGCTGCTGCATTTCTCACCCTAGGCTTATACTCGAGTCAATAAGCTTTCCCAGTTTTTGGAGGTAAAATTCGGTACCTCGGCTTATACTCGGGACGGCTTATACTCGAGTATATACGGTAATAGATGATTTATAAACAATGTACTCTATTTGCTTAATTAATATATTCAGTGGAGTAACTTGATTTTACTGGGCCACACAGCAAATTAAGTTTAGTACCCCCAACATAACCACAGATTGTCCTTTTTACCAATATATATTGAAATTGCTCATGATCTAGGGCCTAATGGAGCCCCTAAACCTACTGGGCTCCCCTGCCGCAACAGGATCTGCTTCCTCTGTAATTATGCCCCTGAATATATTATTTCCAAAATATATAAAAATATACATTTTCCTTTATTTTTCAGTGCAGGTTAGTAACTCTGGCTTACTGTAGCGCACCATCCTTTTACAAGAAGTCATCAGAGGGTGTGGCCTAATTCTAAGGGTGTGGTTTATGGACATGATGGTTCCTAATATGCATATGGGAACTATGAGCCAGGCCTGATCCCCAACACAAGTGCCCAACCTCACAAATGAATGAATAGAAACAAATCCCACTAACAATGTTCTAGCATCTAGTGGGAACCTTCCAGGAAGATTAGGGGCAAAGGGAGGCAGACAAATCCCAATTGGTTTAGCGATGCAGGTGTCCAGATAATTTTGAACATATGGTGTTTTGGGGGATAGAGAATCAGATTTAATGCTCAAGTAGCATTGTCCACACAACAGAGTTACTGTATATTCTTTAAACCACATGCTACTCTACAGAATGGGATAAGTCTCTTATTTACCTAAACATTATCTATAATGATCAATTTAAAGGATTTCTCAAGTACATTCAATTTGTTTCTGTGGCTTCATCTCTCTAAACCAGTGATCCCCAACCAGTAGCTAGTGAGTAACATGTTGCTCTCAAACCCCTTAGATGTTTCTCTCGGTGGCCTCAAAGCAGGAGATTATTTTTGAATTCCTGGCTTCTAGGAAAGTTTTAATTGCATAAAAACAAAGTATGGCGCCAAGCAGAGCCTCCTGTAGGCTGACAGCCCACATAAGGGCTAGAAAATAGCCAATCAGAGCCTTTATTTGGCACCCACAGGGACTTTTACAAGCTTGTGTTGCTCCCCAACTCTTTCTACATTTGAATGTGGCTCACAGGTAAAAAGGGTTGGGGACCCCTGCTCTAAACTATAATTACTTCCCTATTGCAGGCTTTGCCTCCTAAAAACTGAAACAATTTGGAGAATCATCCAAAGACGATCCAAAGAATGTCGCCACTTACATCTTCAAGGGGAAAAAAGTTCAAACATATATTTCACTGGTTCATCACAAAAATATGAAAAACAAAAACAGGGTGTGGATAGAAAACAGGATCAAAGCAAAAGACAATTGAAGCTTCTGAACGGAAATGAAACTTAAAACCTACATGAGGATCTAAAATGATCCTGGAAACAAATACAGGAATAAAGTTTCGAATTTTTGTGTTCCATCGGGTCTGGCATTTCCAGATGTAAGGATATTTAAAGCAGATTATCTGCTCAGTATGATTCTTTGTACTGAAAAGCAATATTGGGAATATTGGAATCAGAGGTTATTATTCTGTTACTACAAGTATGCCTGTTATCCAGAATGCTCAGGACATGGAGTTTTCCGTACAAGGTGCCTATGAATAATTTGGATCTTCATACCTTAAGTCTACTAGAAAATCATTTAAACATTAAATAAACCCAATTGGCTGGTTTTGCTTTCAATAAGGATTAATTATAGTAATTAGTTTGGATCAAAGTACAAGGTACTGTTTTATTAATACAGAGAATAAAAGAAAATCCTTTTTTTTTTTAAAAAAAAAATTGTATTATTTGGATAAAATGGAGTCTATGGGAGACGACCATCCCAAAATTCAGATTCGGTTCGTCTGGGCCGAAGGATTCGGCCGAATCCAAATCCTGCTGAAAAAGCCTGAATCCCGAACTGAATCCTGGATTCGGTGTATCGCTAATTCCATACCTGTGTTGTGTTAAGTTCATAGGGCTCAGTTCCTTTAATGTTCCAATGCTTGGTTGCCAAGAAAACAATCCACTTGTGACATCATTGCTGGGGTCATGGGATGGGGGAACTCTGGGAACTCTAATGTCCATCAGGGCAAACCAAAAGCACCGAAAGGAAGATCCTGGGAGAGGAGAGTAGCGATCCTATTGCGTCTATTGGGCAGCCATTCCACTCGGGTCACGTGGTACTCCAAAAGACAAACGAAAAGGCACATAGACTGCTGTAGACATGGGATCCATAGGCCAAAGTAGTTAAAAATTCCAATTTTATTCAAAAATGTTGCAATAAAAAAATAGTGCAAACACGAATATGTTGCAGGCATGGTGAGAGCATGGCTTAAGCCTATGGATCCCATGTCTACGGCAGTCTATGTGCCTTTTCGTTTGTCCAATGTCCATCAGGGGTCTCCTCAAATTTTCTTAGATAAGTCTTTAATGCTACTAATAATAGGCACCAGAGATTCTGCGTCCAAGAGTCACTTGAATCAATCTGCATCAATTTGCCACCTCCACACACAATATCTACGACTCGAACCTTCATCTTCCCATGAAACTCTACCCTAACAGAAAAGCCGTCTCCCATAGACTTAATTATAATCAAATAGTATAAATTATTACTATGATTTTCTTTTTCTGTGTAATAATAAAACAGTCGCTTGTACTTGATCCCAACTAAGATATAATTAATCCTTATTGGAAGCAAAACCAGCTTATTGGGTTTATTTAATGTTTACATGATGTTCTAGTAAATTAAGGTATAAATGGAAGGATCCATTATCTGGAAAACTCCAGGTCCCGAGTATTCTGGATAACAGGTTCAATACCTGTAGTGAGCACAAAGGGAGCTACTCTATGTGGAATTCAAGGTATAAAAAATCCTGTTCAATACTTTCCCTTTAATGAGACACAAAAGCAGCTTTTTAGAAGGGCAATATTTTCTTTTAATGAAACTGTGTTTTCTTTTAAGAGCATCCGTATTCCCAGCGCATTACACAGGCTTAGGCAAGTTAATGGAAATCACATGCGCTTGTATCTCAACGTCCTGATTTGTTTTGGGGTTAAGGAGATTACAGCCAACACTGATAATCACATCATTGATATTTTATATTAGGATTTATTAGCGCAGCAGGACAAAAGAGATGTTTAATCCTATAAAATAACTTTTGCTTTTTCACATCCCTTGAAGTATCACTTTGGGTTATTTCTGCTCTGTTTGTTCAGTCTGATTTGCTCTTCTCGGTGCATTTAGGTTTTATTTATTAAACTTTCTATGACACGCCATGTTGTCTGCACTTCCCTGTTCCCAAAGCCAATGTTTTTCTTCTCTTGCTCAATTGAGCTTAGTTTAAGCATTTTAAAGGATAGAAATAGACCAAAGCAAACCAATAATCTCCATAATAAGCAGAAGGAGACAGACAAGATGGGGTGCACCCTACGTTAAGGACACAACGAGAAGCCATTTCATGTTTAATGTCTGATGTCCAGTGTAGGGCTAGACTGCCAGAAGATACTTACAAACCCAGATAATATTATTATCATTAATTTCTATAGTTGACATATTCCTAAGCATTTTACAAAGATTTTACATCATTTCCATCATTCCCTGCACTGGTGGAGCTCAGGGCTGGAACAAGGGGTAGGCAGAATACCCATGTGCCTATGGTGCAGTGGCAGGGGGCACCAGGCATGTACCTCTTTTGCTGTCTACCCTCACTCCGGCCATTATCCCCTCACTGCTTGGCAGTTATCCCCTGCACCACTAGGTCATCTGTATGCACTTGTGCTTGCATGATGCATGGTTGGGCAGTGCGGGCATGGACAATCATTTACACGTATGCACACAAGATGAAGGGACAGAGAGCTGGCCAGCCTGGTTGCCTAGGGTGCTCAGCGACTTGGCCTGCCTCTGGTGGAGCTTGCAATCCAAGGTCCCTATAACATTCACGCATACACTAGGGACAATTTAATATGGAGCCAATTAACCTGCCAGCATGTTTTTGGAGTGTAGGTGGAAACCAGAGTGCCCAAGGGAAACCCATTCATAGGAGAAGATACAAGGAGTCATTTATTGCAAGTGCAAGAGCATTAAAGGGCATCAATCATGACCAAAATCATTTCCTAAGTAAATACACTATGTGAAAGTTCAAGAAATCTGATTTTTAAAACAGTTAGAATTGTTTGTATAATGTAAATGATCAGCTCACTATTCCTTCTGCAAGATCTCCCCTATCTCCCCTGCAGTTCTAGCTGAGGCAGCCATCTTGGATTTCACTGGCTCCTCCTACCTATATCTTCCCAGCCAACTGTAGCCCTGAAATCTCGCACATGCTCAGTTGAAATTCCTTGTTGCTTATCAACCCTTCTAAGCCATTTTCAAATCAGCCAAACCTGTGTGTTAGCTGCTGTTCAGTAGTGCTGCCCCCTGCTGGAAGTTAGTGTGTGCCCTTCATTTGCATAATAACATCACCAGCAGGGGACAAGATAGGGAAATCTCCTGATTCTTCTAGTGGAGGAGTTTACTTAAACAAGGCATTCTGGGTAGAATACTCAAAACAGTGTTACAATCTGAGCATGCTCCTGAAATTTGCATATTAGAGTCTCTGTTATAGTCACAGTATGGCCTCCTTCAGTGAAAGAACCAATTTGACAAAGTAAGGGATTTTTTTAAAACCTGCAGTTTTTTTCAAAAAACTATATATGTAGTCTGATTCAACGTGTTTAACTTGTACTGGTCAGATTGTTAATATGTGTTTGATTTTGGCTGTGATAGGTGCCCTTTAAGGGATGCAAAATATACCCCGTAGTGATCATTTTGAAACACTAGTGTCTGGATTCCAAATGCGCTACGATTGCGCCAATTCACTAATATGCAGCGTTTCATCCTGGCTGCCAGACCATGGCGACTTTCACTAGTGTTACTTTGAGCATTTCTTAGCGAAGATTCGCTAGCGTTCATTTGTGCCTAGCGAAAATTCACTAGTGATCTTGCGCTTAGGTCAATTTGCATACAGCGGGTAATTTAAAGTTGTATGGACGTCTTTATTATAAATGTTGGTGCAAATGCTTAGAGTTACCACTTTTTATTACACAAGTCCAAAGAACCTTAATAAAGACAAGAGAGTTAATATAATGCCCTACACATGAGCCCACTGTAAAATGAATGTTCCATATGTTAGGAATTGTCTGGAGAAAACTTTGCAGCCAATCCCGCTTCAAAAAAGGAAAAGTCGCCAGCGTTTTTGGAACTTTATTGCATTTTCGGCACACAGGATATGATGTAAGTGACAGGAGATTGAGGAAGATCTAACTTCTTTTTAGGAACAAAAAAAGGCGGAGCACCGTGAGAATTCAGTAAAATGTTAAAAGATGAAGTTTTATTCAGTAGACATATAAGAACAAGTTACAGCAGCAGTGAACCCATGGCTGCCCGCTTAACGCGTTTCGTGGCGTCCTGCCACTTCATCAGAAGCCAAAATTCGCCTGGCGAAAATTCGCCTGGCGTAAGGGTGCGAAGTAACACTAGCGAAATTACGCCAGCGTTCGTTAGTGAATTTGCGCACTAACGAAAAAATGCCAAACGCTAGCGAATTAACGCTAGCGTTCAGCGCTTCGGCGCTTAGTGAATTTGCGCCATAGTGATGAACTTTAGGGTAAGGGCACACTGGGTGATTCGCAGAGATTTAGTTGCCTGGCGACTAATCGCCGAGACTTTGCGGTGACCAATCTCCCCGAACGCCTTCCCTCACTCTGCGCTGGCTAAAATGAAAATCGGCGGCGTTAATCACACGCGGCGATTCATTTTCCTAAGTCGCCCGAAGTTGCCTCTTGAGTCATGGGCAAAGCATGAGACAGTTGTGTTGTTAAAGTAAGAGCCAAACTTATCACCATGACAAATTCGCAGTGTTTTTGCTTTTCTTGTGGTCACTGTTAGATCACATGGTGTAACCTTTCACAGGGGCCACACATATGACTCTCCTGTCAGTCACGGGTTCCTTGGGGGCCTGTTTGTGAGCAATGGTCGGTACAAGCTCCTATAATGCAAGCATTGTGCTGGGATGTACCATCATGTCGCTGGTGAGTGTTTAGGGTGAGACCACACATCATTCAAATGAGAAAATATGAACAAGCATTTGCCAAGTAAATCGCTTTTCATTGGATCAAAGTAATATTTATGAACAGGGGCAAGGCGTGAAACTGGCACTAATGCTATGTTTTATTTTAAGGCACATCATTAAAACATGAATAGGGTTTTTCATTGTCATAAATTTATGATTTTAATAAGACAAAGTTGGATTTTTGACTTTATAGTACAGGTATTTAATCCGGAAACCCGTTATTCAGAAAGCTCTGAATTACAGAAAGGCTGTCTCCCATAGTCTCCGATTTATCCAAATAATCCACATTTTCTGTGTAATAATAAAACAGTCGCTTGTACTTGATCCCAACTAAGATATAATTAATCCTTATTGGAAGCAAAACCAGCCTATTGGGTTTATTTAATGATTACATGATTTTCTAGTAGACCCAGGGGCAGATTTATCAAGGGTCGAAGTGAATTCGAGGGAATTTTCGAAGTAAAAAAATTAGAAATTCAAAGTAATTTTTTGGATACTTTGACCATCGAAAAGGATACTTCGACTTCGATATTCAAATTCAAATATTTTAATTCGATGGTCGGTTTTGGAAGTATTTTACACTTCGAAATTCGACCCTTGATAAATCTGTCCCTTAAGGTATGAAGATCCAAATTACAGCAAGATCCATTATCCAGAAAACCTCAGCTCCTGATAATTGTGGATAATGGATCCGATACAAGAGTCAAGCGAGTCAAGAGTGAGTTTATTGTCATTTCATCCATATTCGTTTGTACAGTACACAGTGAAACGAAACAACGTTCCTCTAGGACCCTGGTGCTACACAACACAACATAGATGTACCAGACAACAGAAAAAAAGTGCAAGTGCAAAAATATGCAACTCCTGCAAGACAGGACAGCTCAGTGCAGGGACAGGACAGTGCACACTCAGCAGATGTAATATGTTAAGTAAATAATGCTAAACGTCAGACATGATGGGTGTATCATTGTTATATGATAGTAGTAAGAACATGATAAAGAACATGAGAAAGTGCAGATTTGCTCATAGAGAACAATTGTATCCAATGGCTATTTATTTATACAATGGTGTACAGTGGTGTGTAACGTTGTGGTATATAGTAAAGTCAGATGGAGTGTTTGTATATAATACACAAAGGCCATGACTATTTTGTCAATTACATCCTTATAAACGGTGAGTAGTGATGTCATCAGTTATAAATGGTGAGTAGTGATGTCATCAGTTATAAATGGTGAGTAGTGATGTCATCAGTTATAAATGGTGAGTAGTGATGTCATCAGTTATAAACAGTGAGTACTGATGTCATCAGTTATAAATGGTGAGTAGTCATTTCTGTCACATGACTCACTGAAACATGTGTATTGTAATAAATAAAGTAGAAGTCACCTCGGAGTTCCATGACCTGTATGAAAACACTCGGCCTTCGGCCTCGTACTTATATGGTCATGAAACTCCTCGTTAAATTATAATATCCTTATATTTTACAAGAGGAGGTGCTTTATTCACTATATACTGTATATATATAGATAGACAAATACAAGAGGTCCTCTGCACTCAACCTATTATCAATATACAGCATTAAGGACATTGAAACATTTTGAGCCTTAAGCTACTAAAAGATGCCTTACCCTTTAAACAAAACAGGGATTGTTTGTCCATATATTACACTATATTTAAGCTGAACAACTACATCAAAGTCATCCCCGGTTTGGCCAGTTCCTACACTCAACTTTTATCTAATTCATTAAGAATTCTATTTCTTCATTATATTCTTTACAAATGTTATAGTTATACAGGAGCAGTGACCAGCTCCATGTTGTAGCTCCCACCCTCTCCAACTATAGTCAGGTGATCCCACTGGTGTCTAATAAAAGGGCAGCCAAGTTTGGGAGTTTTACTTTGAAAGCAGCAAGTAAGTTGCAGGTAAAACTTAGGGGCAAATTCACTAAGCGCCGAAGTGCCGAACGCTAGCGTTAATTCGCTAGCGTGTGGCATTTATCGTTACTGCGCAAATTCACTAACGAACGCTGGCGGAGTTTTGCTAGTGTTACTACGCACCCTTACACCTGGCGAAGTTTCGCTAGCGACGTAACTACGCAAATTCACTAACTTGCGCAGTGTACTGAACGCTACCTTTTACGCTACACTTCCTTCGCCACCTCAGACCAGGCGAAGCGCAATAGAGTAGATAGGGATTGTTTCAAAAAAAGTCAAAAAATTTTCTAAGTCCCAAAAAACGCTGGCGTGTTTTCTACATGATGGGTGATAGGCTGAAAAAGATCAAAAATATTTTTGGGGCTCCCCTCCTTCCCCCCTACATTTCCTGACTCATGGCAACTTACCTAGACAGTGGGCACATTTGTAGGGCAAAATAAAATTTTTATTTGCTGATTTGAAGGTTTTCTAGCCATTTGTAGTGCTGATACGTATTCCTCCATTGAAATTTGAATTTGGCGCCGTATGCAAATTAGCCTGCGCTAGCGTAACTTCGCTTCACTTAGCGAATTAACGCTAGCGCAACTTCGCAATCTTACGCTACCCCTGTGCGCTACTTCGGATTTTAGTGAATTTGCGGAGCGCTGGCGAAACTACGCCTGGCGAAGTGCGGCGATGTGAGGCAAAGTTGCGCCTGGCGAAACTACGAATGTTAGTGAATTTGCCCCTTAGTCCCTTTGTAAAATATATAATGAAGCAATAGAATTCTTAATGAATCAGAGTGTAGGACTGGTCATTAATGATGGGTGAATACATTCACCTGGCACAAATTCACTGTGAATCTCCGCATTTTGCAGCCAGCGAATAAATTTGTGAAATTACAGCGAAAATTCGCCGGGATCAAAGTTTTTTTGGAATTGTTGGCGGCGATGATTTTGCCGCACGCGAATTGCCACTGTCGCGGGAAATTCGAGAATTTTTCAGCGAATCGCAAACTGGACAAATTTGCCCACCGCTACTGGTCATACAAGGGATGACTGACATTGGCCAGCTTAAATATATTGCACTATATGGACAAACAATCCCTGTTTTGTTTAAAGGGTAAGGCACTTTTAGTAGCTGTATGCACAAAATATAATATATTGATAATGGGTTGAGTGCAGAGGACTCTTGTATTTTTCTATGTGAATTTTGTGGTCACAGCCTCATTGCACCCCCGCTTAATGTTTTTAAAAATTAGTGGTGAGCACAACTATATATATATATCTATGTATATCTCATATATCTATGTATATCTCATATATTTCTCTAAAATCTCTGAATATGTATGCCTTTGCAGAGAAGACTGATGAAACGTGGTGGCAGGGAATGTGCATTGACCTCTGCTTTTTGCATTTATGAGCAGGATGAGAACTGGTTAGTAATGGGGATTAAAAATAAATTTTATCTCGGTTGGCCAATCTGACCAGATGCCACTTCACTTCTGGTTTCAAATGATCTAATGTCACTTCCAAGTGACTGGTGGTTGGGTTGGATAGTTTTTTATCTGGATTCGTGCCAGTTTGGCTAGCCTGCCAATGTGCAGGTCGTGGGGTTTAACTTTGATCAATGCTTAGCGAGTCTGAGTCAAGAGCAGGTATGTTGAACAAGACCCATGCAGAACTCTGGTGATGGAATAGTAATGGAACACTAATAGCTTTTGCATAGACAACCGTGCATATTCTATCTGTGTGGCTGTATCCCTTTAAATGAAAATAGCCTAGCAAAATAGTCAAATGGTTGCAAAGACCCAGATACGGAATATGATTATAGTTTCTTACATTTAGCTCAAGTGTTACTAGTCAATAGGTTCTCGTATGCACCCAACCAACGTCTTCACCCTGTTCCAAGAAAGAACACTATTTCCCAGATTTTGTGCCTCTCTGTTCATGTATGTGAAAGCCATTGTGTTACTGGCCAGACAAGAGCCTTTTGACGGGAATTATTCACAGAGCTCTCACGCTGGTGGCCGGACTAAAATACTTAAACAGACAGGCTCATTGTGATCAGTGCTGGTAACAGAAGCTTCAGTATATGTAGAATGCTTTGCCTTCAGCCCATGAAAGGTCACTGTTATTCTAGCATGAACCTTGTATTTATTTACTCACGGGCTAAAGTTGTGTCCCCTGTGTTTGTTTAGAAGTTCTATATAAAGATGGAACTTCCTCTGCACAAGGATGAAGTATGTGCAGTTTATCAGGTGGTCATTGTTTTTGTCTCAAACATACCCCACTAGTGGTTACAAACCTGTATTTATAACTGATGGGTCTGCATAGATATACATTTTAACATTGGGCTCATTTCACATAGGGTGACTTCAATGCAACTCAAGAGTAACCAGTAGAGATGAGCAAATGTCTTGTTTCACTTCACCAAAAACTTCTGGACTACAGGGAGAGTCACAAAACACAAAAGAGTAGTAAATAGTAAAATAAATTAGAGTCTATGGGTGTTTTTTGTGGCAACTTATTTTCCACAATAAAAAATGGTTTCTCCTTTTCTAGTCTTGTTGACTGTGTTGAGCAAATCTACATTTTGCTTGGTGTCACAACTCCCAAAGGGCATTAAAATTTGCCGACTTGCATTGTAGTCAATGGAAAGGCAAAATCACATGCATTATTTGCCTTACATAATTAGAGGACCTCCTATCTGCTATGCTACAGATGCATTTTCAATAGAAAAAAAAGGCTCCCATGTTTCTGTGATTTTTTTGTTTACCTCTAGTGAACTGGTAATAGTATCTACTACTACAGGGATCATTTAAAGGAACAGTAACACCAAAAAAATTAAAGAATTTAAAATTGATGACAATACAATGTAGCCATAGACTGCCCTAATGGCTACACAGCAGCTTGATAAACATGACAAAGTGTGTATCATGTTTGATTTACAGAATCATATTTTTTAGCGCTAACAATCATGGATTTTACCAATTACACTAAACCTGCAAAAATTTGTAATTTATTGAGTGTAAACACAGCAGAAAAAAACACTAATACAAAAGGTTGCCATGTAAAAACTGCCAGGGTCACATAGAAGTAAAAAAGGAAGCTGTCCCTTTTTTTTAGTTGTAACATCTTTCTTTGCTGTGTTGTTTGCTTATCTAGGCACCTATGGGTGATTAAAACCATTCACATGGAATATCTAGGAGAAGTAAATCTAGAGCAACTGGACTTGCTGAGTAATCATTGAATATGTTTCATTACTCGATTGAGCAGTGAGTCTCACCCTGTAGAGTTTGACTTTTAGAGTTTGGCTTTGTTGAGCCATCTGCTTGGGAGCAGTTGTTTTGTCTCCCCAATGTATAGAGACTAAACCTCTGCTCCCTAAGCGAATGGCTCAGCATGGGAGGACAAACTCTACAGGGCGAGACTCAGCTGTCTTTCTACACCTTAAAAACAAGGGACACTCCTTTGAAGATAGCAATGTTCACATTATGGACAGAGAAGACCGCTGCTTTGAACAAGGAGTAAAAGTGGCCATTTGGCCATTGGAGAAACCGTCCCTAGAGAGGAGGGGGCCTACGATACCACCTGTCTGCTACATACATTGCTGTTCTAACCAGGGATGTAGCGAACTGTTCGCCGGCGAACTAGTTCGCGCGAACTTCGACTGTTCGCGTCCGCCGCAAGTTCGCGAACGTCGCGCGACGTTCGCCAATAGGCGTTCGCGTCAAAATCGTTCGATCGTTCGACCATTCGACCGCTAAAATCGAAGGATTTTCGTTCGAATCGAACGATCGAAGCATTCGATCGAATGAAATCATTCCATCGAATGGCTTCGATCGAATGAAATCATTCGATCGAATGGCTTCGATCGTTCGATTCGAACGAAAATCCTTCGATCGAACGATTTCAATCCTTCGATCGTTCGAATCGAACGATTTTCGGATGTTCGAAGTTCGCGAACAGTTCGCGAACTGTTCGCAAATTTTGCCGGTGTTCGCGAACGGCGTTCGCGAACACATCGGCGGCGGTTCGCTACATCCCTAGTTCTAACATCTGTACCCCAGTGGTTTTCACAAAACTTCACACTTCTATTCATAAAACTCTCACGAGTAACACCTGACTCTTTGAGTTGCATGAAACAATGGTAATTCTAAAACACAAACCGCACCACAGATCCCTTTGTTTACTGTAAACGTTTTTATCCTTATGATTCCAGCAGAGGTCTGACTTCTGTCAGTTTTAGGTAAAAGAGGATAAAAAAGTACCCCCACTTGATCAATTTAACTAAAACAGTCACAATATAGGCCATCTTCTAGCCTTCTTCACTTGCCTATTGAATAACGAATTAAGTTATATACACTCAAGTAAAAGACCCACTGATTCTACACTAGGTTAAATAATCACTAGATAATTAAATAAGTTATAAGGTGCTGTTCATTAAATTACAATTATCCAACTGTGTCAGATGTATACATTAACACCATTAGTTGTGTTAATTGATAATAAAGTGCTGTGCAATATATTGTAGTTAATTGAATTAGGAAACTTTAGGTAATTCTATCACAGTAACTATACAGTATTCACCCCTCTGAGAGTTTCACTTGTCACCTCTCTGGATAGTTACATTGCACCTTTGTGATTGGATTATTGAAAGAATTTATATGCTGAGGATACCCATACCAGCCAGTTGAACTGAAGAAGCTGTTCGGATGAGTAGTGAAATGTCTTACAAATCTAAGGGCATAAGACCCATTTCATTTTACCAAAAATTTGCCGCCATTAAAATCGATGGCGTCTTTTTTTTTGAAGCACAACGCCATACAAGTCTATGGGTGTCATTTTAGTGGCGAAACAAGGCGAAAAAAGTTACTCATCCCTACTGGATAATTGAAAACCTTCATAGACATTCTCATGGAAGACATTAAGTAAAGGCAATCGTTGTTGTGCGTGCTGCTGCCTTTGCATGGAATTCATTCAAATCCACTGCCTGAAGATGTATATATGAAGGGAAAATATACTGAATGTACTAGATTACAACAGTGAAGTTCCTCGCACATGTTCAGGATCATAGATAACAGCAATGCATTTTCTTTACAGTTATACAGGTGATAGGCAACACCTAATAAGGAAAAAACACATTTTGAATCACATCCAACCACAATTAGTTTCACTGTGTAATAACTTACCCTGGTGGTCTAGTGGGAGGAGGTCAGCAGGGACGCCTGCCACTCTGTGTTAATTCCTCAATGAGCGTCGCCTAGGGCGCGCGCGGCGCGCATCTCCTCTATTTAAAGGCGCATGCGCGCTGGTGTCATGAAGTCATCGCACAATGGCGCGAAATTCAAACATTTAAAAGGGATTTCAAAAGGGATTTCAAAGTGTAATTCTTTGCCCGTGTTCTATTTTAGTGAGTTCATGGGTGCTATTTCTGCCTGATCTGTGTTATCTGATACCTGTTGTGACCCCAGCCTGTTTCTGACTATCCTGATTTCTGTAATCCTGACCCTGCCTGGTATTCGACTATTCTATTCGCATCCCTCCTGATTGATCTCCTGTTTTGACCTTTGCCTGTCTGACTTTGCTTGTATTCTGCCTGCCCAGTTCCGGCCTGATTTGACTTCGCTTTCTGCCTACGCCTTGTACTGTGACCTTCTGCCCAAAAGACTTTTGCTTTACCGACGTGCCCCTTTGCTCGTCCTGAACCCTTCGCTTGGCACCTCTCTTAACAAGACCTAGCGGCATCCAATTAGCCGAGGGCTCCTCCCGAGGTGAAAGGCGGCTGTTAAAGGCAGAGGCAAGAGCAGAGAACAGGGTGCTTAGCATTGGTTCTGGATTTAGGGTGCCGACCGTGACACAGACTGAGTATATACTGGCAAAGTCGGTGGTTATATGGAGTCCTAATTGTCCCAGTTGATTTATATAGCTCTCAGAAGAACCCAATGACAGTAGAAGATTATGTCAAACCAACTAACTAAGCTTCACATAAAGCATCTTTTATGTCTGTTAACATGAATGAAGAAGAGTGCAATCTGATGACTGGGCTTCTAAGCGTTAACAAACAACCCTTTGCCTGAAGGTCCATCCATTAAAATTAGAAAGAAAAAAACAAAGTCTTAATTAACATGACTTTGGCAAGAGCTGAATGTGACCTTCCCTATATGTCACATGTTACTGAGATTTCAAGCTCAGTATGAAACTGCTTTACCACCTACTCCCCATTTATTTTATGGCTGAAATGCCGACGGGCTTGTTTTGCTTTGTCTGTTTACAAAGATGGATGACTTTTCTATTCAAAGATCATACAAACAACCCAAAGGCAATACAGAATAAAGCTCAGTTTATCAGTTAAGAGCTATCACAATGTCCTTCTCCAAATTACCACTTGTCTTCAACACCAAGATATAAAGAAATGTCATATCCATGTCTTTAACTTTGGGAGGATGTGCCATTGTTAATCGATTTGTTTTAATCCATTTAGGTTAAACAAGTGCAATAAATGTACTTTCTAGCCCTGTAGAAGTTTCTATATGGAACCACAGCACCCTATTATATTTAACTGTATGTGGGAAACTGCTTTAGCTCATTAAGAATTTTCCAGATGGAAGTTCATTATCATCACTTAAGCCAAAGGGTCTGAAAATGGAAATGAAAGTGAAATCAACCTGGGCCATTAAGCCTTAAGGTGGCCATACACGGGCCGATAAAATCTGCCGACAGACCGTGTCGGCAGCTTATTGGCCCGTGTATGGGGGCCCCCGACGGGCTTCCCCGATCGAGATCTGGCTGAAAGTCGGCCAGATCTCGATCGGATGGGTTTAAAAATCCCGTCGGATCGCGGGCGCATCTGTTCGTTGATGCGGTCCCACGATCCGACCGCCCGTTTGCCCTAGGGCCCACGATCGGATCTGCCCGATATTGCCCACCTCAAGGTGGGCATATCGGAGGGAGATCCGCTCGTTTGGTGACATTGCCAAACGAGCGGATCTATCCATGTATGGCCACCTTTAGACAATGTATATATATAACAATAAATAATAAGGTATGCTATTATCTTAAATGTTTAGTAAAGAAAATAACTGGGATATTGTTAAGATTTTTAAAAAATCCACTTATAAATTAATTCTGGCCATTTTTTTAAAGATTTGGATTATTTGTTTGTAATGGCGTCTATGGGAGACAGCCTTTCCGTTATTCGGATCTTTCTGGATAACAGGTTTCCCGATAACAGATCCCATACCTGTGGAGCTGAAGAGTTTATAAAATAATCAGACTAAAAAATGTCACTAATAAGAGCTGTATTCATTTTAACTGATACTAACAATCATAAAAAAAAAATAATGTTCCAAATAATTTCTTATATGTGTATTTTTTTAATTTTTGACATTACACCAATTCATTCTTGGAAGAAATCACTGTTAAAATTTGGGCTGAGTTCTCTTTATAGTAACCGATTATTTTAAGTGGTTAAACCATTTATATCACAATGGTGGGATCGGCGCCATATATTCTCATTCATTTACAGATTTCCTCCAAAATTACATTTAAAAAGAATTAAGCAGAGTGCAGTGAAAAAGGGGGAATATCGGAGACTTTATGACAAATCCAGTTTCAGAGAAGTTATCTTGAAACCATTTGACACTTTTGACAAAATTGTATTTGTCATATTGACTGACAGACCTTGGAAAACGCTTAAAGGGCATCTCAGAAACTTCTAAAGTGAAACGTTATTTTTATACTTTTAGTGAGTGAAATCCAAACATCTTTTCAACAAGACTCACATGTACTCATTAAGACCTCCCTAAATAATTGGGTTTGAATCCGTCTTGAAAATAATGACAGCAAGCCTAAATAACCATCTGAAGGAAACAAAAATATCATTACTTTTATCTTAAAAATAAAATTTGTGTACAGATGGATTGTATGGGGAAAAAGGATTCTAAATATTCTTTATTTAAATATATTTTTTATTGTAAGTCGGGTTTTTTTTTACAAATGCTACCTCTGAATTAAAGCAAAATACAGTTTTTTTTAATGTTTTTCTTTCTAAAGGGTTTATATATATATATATATATATACGTATATATATATATATATATATATATCAGATTTTAAAAAAATATCTTCAACAAAAATTGGAAAATACAATTTTTTAGTTTAAAATCAAATATAAAATGTAAATAGACTTAAATTCTATTAAAATTCTATTAAAAATCATTTCTTGTGATCCGCCTAAGGCTAAAGTCCCATGTAACATTGCTCGTCACAAGCAGCTTCCCATTGACTGTTGTGCTTTATGGGGGTTATTGCGGGATTTTGAAGGACACAGCAGTTCCGACTCATGCGAGTGGATAGAAATTTAATGGATGTTTTTTCTGCTACTATTTAAAATGTGGACCAAAATTATTATGGATCCCCAGGACATGGACCACCATGTGTCACATACTATAAAAGGCCAAAAGAAGCAGGTAGTCTTGGACTTTTAAAGGGATACTGTCATGGGGAAAAAAAATATTTTCAAAATGAATCAGTTAATAGTGCTGCTCCAGCAGAATTCTGCGCTGAAATCCATTTCTCAAAAGAGCACACAGATTTTTTTATATTCAATTTTGAAATCTGATTTTACCTTGCTATCTTATAATTCTTAGATAGCAAGGTAAAATCGAGACTACAGTCCCCAGTGACCTACTTTCTCCTCCGTGTGGGGTCCCAGACTTAGAAAAATACAGGCAGCTAGAACTTGGGACTTCTCCACCTCTAACAATTTTCCTATTCCTCCTTTCTCTTTCAATGCTGGTCTCCTTTGAATAATTTTATGCAAACGTTTTTTAACACCCTATAACTTTAACGGGGGTGTATGGATTAATTATTACTCACCAATTTTTATGCAGTCCTCAAAGATTACCTTAATTGATTTGCAGCAATTTTAATGAATTTAGTAAAGTTTACTTTTTAACAGTTAATCAGTTATTTACAATCTTCTATAATGAATGGATTTTAATGTGTGATATATAATAATGAATTAACTTTAATCTCACCTGGGTCAATTTAATCCTGGTTATTTAAGTTAATTTCTTAATTTTATTTGAAGCACTAGCACTTTATAGCACAATATTAATTAATCCTGTTACATGATTTTTAATTGCTGATGAATTATTAGCACCTAGCACATAGCACTTTATTGGGTAACCCAGCAATGGCTGCCCAATAATTGAAGCAACACTGGGTTAGTAACCTTTAACGAAACTGTTAATAAACTCTGACACTGCTGCACTAATACTTGAATTTTCTTTAATTGGTGGTCAATTGAATAGAGAGGGGTTTTACTTCTTTTCATTTCTATAACACTGTACTTTGGGACATCACCTTCAATGCAACAGACCATTATTTTGCCTCCTGGGCATATGACCAACAGCAGCTGCATCTTGTGAATTTATAAGGGGAGTGACACTAAACTATTTCTCATGTGTGCCATAGGTTTGAAATTTCTCCATAATATTCCATCAAACTATGATAGCATCACAATGTAATTCTAGGCCTCAGAAATAATCTAGGACTGTCCATACATCAGACCACGAGTGAGGATAAAATAATTACCCCCACAACTGATCTGTATTAAAGCCCGGTCAAAGAGCAATAAAGCTGGTTCTATAGTGCAAACTGAAAGGGATATTGTAGTGGGAAAAATGTTTTTTTTTTTTTTGAAAATGCATCAGTTAGTAGTGCTGAAATCCATTTTTTAAAGAGTAACCGATTTTTTAATATTTCATTTTGAAATCTGACATGAGACGAGGCATATTGTCAGTTTCCCAGGTGCCCTCAGACTTGTGCTCTGATAAACTTCAGCCACTCTTTGCTGCTACACTGCAATTAGTGGTAAATCACCCCCTCCCTCCCCCCCCCAGCAGCCCATCAATACCCATCAACAGAGCAATGGGCAGCTAACCAGATAGCAGCTACCTGACATCTCTGTTGAAGGATTTTTTTGCATTGCTAAAGGTGCTCCCTAAAAAACCCTGCTTCTTCCTGCTTGGGTGCTATTCTCATGTCATGTCTACCACTAGATGGGACTAGGGAGCATGACTTGGGTCATGGTGAAATACAATTGGAAGGGGAGAAAAAATAGCTGTCTCAAAGCAATTCCATCCTGAAGTGCTGGCTCCTTCTCAAAGCTCAGATTCATACAAAAAGCACTGAGATGTCACCTCCACACCAATATTAGGACTGGGGACATTAGAGAAGAGCTACTGCAGTAACTTTGGTTAAACAGTGAAGTGCACACTAATCTACTGCAAAACACACACAATGCCACTGGGTGAATATTTTATATAAAGTCCCTTTGCATTAAATGGTTCTTATCCTTCGAAGTACATACGGAAGGTCTCAAAGTCATTCATTGTTTTAACATGAAATAGCTTGGGGTATCATGAGATACTATTTTCCCCAATACAGCCTCCAGATTTCAGAAGCAATGGCTTTCCCATTGAGATTTACTGCTCACATGTGATATAATGGTGGGCCTCTCTAGAGAATACCACACATTGCTCACAACTAATTAGAATGTAGAATAGCCATGAACCCATCTGTAAATATGGTATACATTGCATATAGCTGAGTGAAGACCAAGACACATCAGGGACTACTTGCCACCCCAGGGCTGATAACCCACTGAAAGATAAAGTTATTGCAGAAATCCAATTGTCTCTTTTCTCCTGATGCTTAAACCTTAGAGAACAATGATATAACACTCATAGATATTCTAAGCAAATAATACTGGGTGGGAAGATTTGCATAAAAATAAATCACCAGTTGATGCCACATTTTCACTGCTCTCTAAAGAGCCAGCAATATAGTAGAGATATAACTCTAACTCACCGACAGGGGTGCCTTTTCTATTCAATAAAGCTTCAGTTTAGCAAAAATACCTTTCCTTAACGGAGGACTCAACTGAAAGAGGGTAACTATGTAAGTGTAGGGATGTAGCGAACTGTTCGCCGGCGAACTAGTTCGCGCGAACTTCGACTGTTCGCGTCCGCCGCAAGTTCGCGAACGTCGCGCAACGTTCGCCAATAGGCGTTCGCGTCAAAATCGTTCGACCATTCGACCATTCGATCGCTAAAATCGAACGATTTTCGTTCGAATCGAACGATCGAAGCCATTGGATTGAATGAAATCATTCGATCCAATGGCTTCGATCGTTCGAATCGAACGATTTTCGGATGTTCGAAGTTCGCGAACTGTTCGCATTTTTTGTCGGTGTTCGCGAACGGCGTTCGCGAACACATACACGGCGGTTCGCTACATCCCTATGTAAGTGCGGTGGTTTTTAAGTGAAATCATTAAAGGGATTCGGTCGTGATTTTTTTGGTGTCGTTTTTATTTCTAAATGACACTGTTCACACTGCAAATAATTCACTGTACAATATAAAATTTCATTCCGGAACCAACAAGTGTATTTAGTTGTAATATTGGTGTGTAGGTGCATCTCAGCTCATTTTGCCTGGTCATGTGATTTCAGAAAGAGCCAGCACTTTAGGATGGAACTGCTTTCTGGCAGGCTGTTGTTTATCTTACTCAATGTAACTGAATGTGTCTCAGTGGAACCTGGATTTTACTCCATGGCTACACAGCAGCTTGTTTATATAAACTATAGTAGTACTTATCTGTTATCTACTGTGTATCCTGTGCTTGAATGGCTGCCCCCATGGCTACACAGCAGCTTGTTTATATAAACTATAGTAGTACTTATCTGTTATCTACTGTGTATCCTGTGCTTGAATGGCTGCCCCCATGGCTACACAGCAGCTTGTTTATATAAACTATAGTAGTGTTTCTGAAGCAAACACACAAGTTTTACCAGTGCAGGGCAACACTACATTCGTTACTTTGTGACACTTTCATTTTTGGTGTTACTGTCCCTTTAAGCATTCAGCATGTTAAGTAACATTTATTTAAACAAACAAGATCATACCAAGTATTGAATATTTGTAATGTCTGGCCACAGACAAGGCTAGCATTGCTCTGCTGTGATTTAATAAATATCACAAATATTTTGCTAAGCCTCGATTTTTGTATAAGTTCTTTACCCCAAGTGGTAGTCTATTGGTTTCCTTTAACCCCAACCCATTGACCCGATAACGAGCTTTCATTTGGAGATGAAAGACTTTATGGTAGCAAGAGCTCAGACGGTCATAATATAAATGCAAATTTCTGTGTTGTATGACTAAATTGCTTTTGCTGGTGACCCTGCTTTGAAAAATATGTATTTCAACTGCTTGCAATTAAAGAACTTTATCGAAAGCATTCATGAATGAAATCCTGTTCCTCTCGTGAATCTGGCTCCTTCAATTTCCTGTTTGAAAAACAGTTGTCTGTATCTGAAAGATCAGTAGACGTCGTGTCCTCTACATCTGCCTCCTCTGGAAAGTCCATCTTATTAGAGAGAGGGGCCTTCGCTTAAAAATACACGGATTTCCAAAAAATCGGAATCCAAACAGAAAGAAAGAAACACAAACCAATAAAGAGTCTATCCTATCATAACACTGGAGTTTCTGCTATTTGCTGGCCTTGGATAGGACTCAAAATAAATAAAGTAAATGTGTTTTTCATTAAATGCTAATATTTAAAAGACACAAGAAGATAAAATGCTTCCAAAGTCTTATGCAAAGGGACCTCAAGTCATTTTCAAAGTTTCTCTTTTGTCTAATTTTGGTAACTTTGAAGTGTTTGCCTGTGTGGGAAAAAATGCTAAAAACTCAACTTGAAGATTCCATTGCCAGGTCAGTTTGTAGAGCAAGACGGGAAACTTCTTCCAGTTGTCCCAAAATGCTGACAAACCTAATGAATTTTGGACAAAAGAAGTAAATATACAAAATGCTCAAATGGGATTCAGATGAAGCCAATTAAACGTTTTAGATCATTTATTGCTTAATATCAGGTTTAATTAAAGTCTAATTCACTATAAGAGTCATTTATGGTCCTGTTGGATGGACCACTTCCACAGCGATGTAAAATTTTCCGTCTGGACTGAAGCACTTTGTAAGGGAACCTTACCCTGGTCATCTAGTGGGCAGCAGGGTAAATTGCCGCTCCTTCAGCGTTGACGCCCACTGCGCAGCTCCCTTCTCTCCAGTGCCGGCTTCCTCTAAGGCGCACGCGGCGCACGCTTCCGTTTTCTTAAACGTGCAGTGACGCTGACGCACACAATGGCGCCAAATTCAAACCATATATAAGGGAAAGTCTGGTTTGATATGATTGCCCGTTGTTAGGTTCAATTAGCTTGTTCCTGTGTGTTATATTCCTTGTGAATCCTATTGATTTTAGTGTATTGACCCTTGTCTTCCTGATTAACTACTCTGACCTCTCCAATCCTGATCCTACCTGTCTGTGACTATTCTGACCTCTCCAATCCTGATCCTTTGCCTGTCCACTGACTATTTTATGCTCTCCAATCCTGATTCCGGCCTGTCTCACTATTCTCTGCTTGCACTGGCCCGGCCTGCCTGTTCCTGGTGGTTTTCTTCCTTCCAGTGTCCTGGTGAGACAATCGTGCCCCTCTGCTCATCCAGAACCATTAGCTTTGCTCCTCTCTCAAATAAGACCTGGCGGCATCCGATTAACCGAGGGCTCCTCCTGAGGTGAAAGGCAACAGTTAAAGGCAGAAGTGAGAGCCGAGACCAGGGAGCTTAGCTTGGGTTCTGGATAACCCAAGCTGCCGAACGTGACACACTTGTACATAAAAACACGCTTGCGTGTACCCAAAAAAGTCCAAAATCCCATTATCATTAAGGCTGATCAATTAAAGTCAATTTACTAATGAATGAGTGGTGTTGGCTAGTGATGAGCGATTCTAACCTGTTTCGCTTCTCTGAAAATTTGCAAAACGGTGAAAAATTTGCCAAATGCATTGACGTCCGTGACACACAACAAATTTCTTTTCACCAATTGAAGTCTGTGGGTGTCTGATGCTCATCACTAGTGTTGGCCTCTGTATGACATTGGAAGATGGCCAGGGATGCCAACAGCAAACTCCACGCATGTCTTCATTAGGATTGTTACTAACTCTATATCTTCATCATTATGACTTTTTGATGTGTATCTCTTAGATACCATCAAGCTAAAGTACCAGCCGTATCGCTCTGTAGTTTGGTTTTATAATGTTTCCAACAAAGAAACAAATAGAATTTTTTTGTGAACTACAATAGATTTAGTTAGTTCTTATTCAATGTCGTTTTTCCAATGTTACTTAAGGACCATTTGGTTTTTTAGATTAGAGCAACAAAATTCCTTTGCTTTTCTTATTCCTATATTATGGCTCCTGCTATATTTCCATTCTAAACCTCCTTCCCCTGGCCATGTTTGCTGGTTTGTTTTAAGATTTGACTATGCAGCATTTTATTACTTCATATACTCCTTTTGATACTGCATTCCCTCTTAGCTTTAAATGTCATCAGTAATGAAGAAACATAGCACACCGGTGATCTTCAAGGCAATAGAAACTTTTATTTCATGGAGTATGTGTGGGCACAATGATGCCTGTAACTTACTGCCACTAGCAAATTCCATAACAGTACATTCTGTAAGTTTTAATTACCATTTACTTCAACGTTATGACCACAGTTGAAGCCATTGTTGTGTTTCCTTTGTAAATATTCTTTTTTTGACTCATGTCTAATTGTTCATTAAGCCCCTGCAAACATGCAGCATCTATAAAATGAGTCTGTTGTTCAACTGAGGGTTAAAGTAATCAAAAGCATAGACTTTATTACAACTTTAAAAAAAATAGAGAGACGGTTTAAATGAATGATACTCCCTGCACAGTAACATTGGAACCCATAAAGTTTTTGGCTTGAGGGTACCTGTTTTTTAATGTATTTTCTAAGAGACATGGTGACCCAAATAATTTTATTGCACATGGGCCACCCATGGTTTTGGTCCCCACTATGGCAGATGCTATTCATGGCACCTAAAGCTTTACATTTAAACACACTTTATGTTCTTTAGAATAATTCTGGGGACTAGGTCATGCAGAGTGGACTTGGTCCTACAGAAAGATCTTGGGTTGAAAAACAGACTTAAAAGAAGCAGTTTGGCCATTATGTAGCACATTCTTCAAGTTAATCCTTAAAGTTGCCAATTTGCCAAGCAGATATTAGTTGCAGACTCAGGTTCTTTTGACCATGCTAATCCATGCTAGTAGGGTATTGGGCAATACATGGGCAAAAATTGATCCCCATTTTCGTTATGTGATGGAGGCACTATACATCCAAATAATGATAGAACATGACTGAATTTATCATTGGATTATGTTGATGGCCCACAGCCAGTGTCAGACAGGGAGAATGTCTGCGCCTGCCAGTCTGACCGTGCCCACAGTTTTCCATAGGCCCAAATATTTTCTTATTTGCTGGCCATCTTGAGACTGATGATAATTGAAAGAGGAATGCACCAAATCCTTAATGCCTAGATTTGCCTGAAAACCAACTCCATCACAAATATCTGTCCAAATACCAATCCTGAATCTTAATTTTTTCTATATGGCTTTGTTATCTGTAACATAACAAAAACAGATCACATAGACATGTACTAAATGTAGGTTTTTTAAAATTTGAAGCTTTGAACGGAGCTGTGTCATATATTGGAGTTTGGTAAATCCGGTTGGAGAGTAGACCACTGGACACATACACCGCCTTGTAAAAAGAGGTGAAAAGTGGTGAGTGCTGACTAAAAAATGACTGTTGTCCTAATTTTTCTATAAAAGCTTTTACAATGAAACTTTGTAACTATTGACAAAAAAGTAGATTTTAGTTTTCCAAATTGACTTCCAAAAAAGTCCAAATTGACATTGAAGTCACATTGACCTGGGCCACTTTCACAAATCACAAATGCTACTTCAAGTGAGTCTGTGTTCTTAGACCTCTGCCCGACTAGGTGCCTGCCAACTATATTTGTTCAAAAAGTGCACCTAAAAAAATCATGTCTATTCACACCTAAACCCAAGGTCCAGCCCACCTAAACCACACAAATTCTAGCTAAGCCTATACCATTAAGTAACCACCATTCTTGCCCGTCACATTTTAATGGGGCTTCTTTATGGACTGCCCCCAGCCACCCCTCGCTAGTAGTGATGGGCGAATTTGTGCAGTTTCGCTTCGCCGAAAAATTTGCGAATTTCGTGCGAAATTCGCGAAATGGCGAAAATTCGCGAAACAGCTCCGGCGTTTCTTCTTTGACGCCGGTGCCCGTTTTTGACGCTGGCGCCCGTTTTTGGCGCCAGCGTCCGTTTTTTCAAAAAAAAATTTTTGACGCCGGCGAATTTTTTCCGCGAATTTTCGCGGCCGTTTCGCGAATTTATTCGCACCTGGCGAATAAATTCGCCCATCACTACTCGCTAGCAACTCTGCACTTGACTAGAAGATTTCAGGTTTGGTTTGAACTCTAAGGAACCAGTGTGGAAGCAAAATAGTGCTGTGATTCAGACAAAAGGAGACCTAAGCCAGGATACAGTGTATCCCTAAATTGTAAGCTAAATGTGCAAATATATTTGTAAGTAATTAACTGTATGAAAATCAGATCATCAGGGATGGGCGAATTTGACCCGTTTCGTTTCACCAAAAATTCACCACCGGCGAAATGTCGCAGACGCCCATTAAAGTCTATGGGCGTCAAAAAAAATTTGTCGCGCGGCGAAATTATTTTGTCGCGAGTCTTTTTTTTTTGACGCACGTCTCCATACAAGTCTATGGGCATCATTTTTTCAGCGAAACAAGGCGAAAAAATTCACCCATCCCTACAGATCATGTTAAACTGAGTGCTATTAAAGCCAAGCTAATAGCATACTTTGTAAAATAACGTATTTTCTTTAAGAAGAACAGCCAGTGGGTGGCATGAAATACAGAATGGGAGCTTCCCAAAAATGCAGCGCAGAAGTAATGATGATGGTTTAATGGTGTATAAAAGGAAACTTCGCAAACGACAATGATGAACAATTGTCTGATTCATGTTTCATTACACAGGTCATTATTGCATTACGAAGTAAATCGACCAAGTCCTGTAAATAACCATTTGCAGCCCTAAAGACAATTTTATAGTTGACTGATATTATCTACTCCACACAGAAATGACAAAAGAAATTGTGAGCAACACAGTTTTGTTATCTTATGTTAATATCTTCCCTAAAAACTCAAATATAGAAACAAAAGGAAGTCAACTAATGTTTGGTAAACACAATGCTCAGTCAGGGGCAACTTGGAGCAGTTGCTGGGGGTCAGAGACCAGTTAATTAAGAGTTATGAAAATTACCCTTTTGCTCTCCCAGAGTAGAGTCCTGTGTGGGTCCAGTTTCAAAAGCCCAGACCTGACCAGGAACTGCAACCTCCATTTTTACCTGCTTGGACATGCTACATGATCTGCTCTCTACCCAATGGCCACCATGAAACGGAAAGGGTTATCTTCACAAATCATAGGTGACATCAAAGGAGTAAAGATGTGTTTATATTAAAGGGATACTGTCATGGGGAAAAAAAAAATTCCAAATGAATGAGTTAATAGTGCTGCTCCAGCAGAATTCTGCACTGAAATCCATTTCTCAAAAGAGCAAACAGATTTTTTTTATATTCAATTTTTAAATCTGACATGGGGCTAGACCAGTGATCCCCAACCAGTAGCTCGTGAGCCACATGTTGCTCTCCAACCCCTTGGATGTTGCTCCCAGTGACCTCAAAGCAAATGTTTATTTTTGAATTCCAGGCTTGGAGGCAAGTTTTGGTTGTATAAAAACCAGGTGCACTGCCAAACAGAGCCTCAATGTAGGCTGACAATCCACATGGGGGCTACTAAATAGCCAATCACAGCACTTGTTTGGCACACCAAGAACATTTTTCATGCTAGTGTTGCTCCCCAACTTCTTTTACTCCTGAATGTTGCTCACAGGTTCAAAAGGTTGGGGATCCCTGGGCTAGACATATTGTCAATTTACCAGCTGCCCCAAGTCATGTGACTTGTGCTCTGATAAACTTCAGTCACTCTTTACTGCTGTACTGCAAGTTGGAGTGATATCACCCCCCTCCCCCCCCAGCAGCCAAACAACAGAACAATGGGAGGGTAACCAGATAACAGCTCCCTAACAACAAGATAACAGCTGCCTGGTAGATCTAAGAACAACACTCAATAGTAAAAACTCATTGAGACACATTCAGTTACATTGAGAAGGAAAAACAGCAGCCTGCCAGAAAGCATTTCTCTCCTAAAGCAGGCACAAGTCACATGACCAGGGGCAGCTGGGAAATTGACAAAATGTCTAGCCCTATGTCAGATTTCAAAATTGAATATAAAAAAATCTGTTTGCTCTTTTGAGAAATGGATTTCAGTGCAGAATTCTGCTGGAGCAGCACTATGAACTGGTTCATTTTGAAAAAAACGTTTTTTTTTTCCCATGACAGTATCCCTTTGAGACTTATGACCAAACCTGCAGACCTGCTGATGCACAGAATTCTCACTCTTACCTGCATCTGTAACCCAAAAATACATGGCTACCCAATGGAACCTGACCTGATGTAGAGCTCTTTCCCAGACACACCTGAAACCCTTACTTTAATGTTAGTTAGGGTGAGATTTGGAGTTAATATGTATTTGCTGTTGTAACGTGGAGTGCTGTTTGATTGTAACAATTACCTGCAAATTTATATTTGACTCTTGAATATTGGGCAGGGCCCTGGTGTAATGTTGGGGGAAGGGTATCCCAACTATAATTCTCAAGAGTTGATAAAGTGTCAGACACCATTGGTTCTTAAAACAAACAAAGAGGTTTAATTGACAGGAATGAAGAACATCATCTAAACCATTGTCTAAATCATAGAGTATGGTTGTTCAGATGGAACCTACAGAAGTCCAAATAAAAAGCCAGTAATCAATATTTAGATCAAATTCAAAATGTCCAGCCATGAGCATCAGATCTTCCAAGTGGAACTTAGACAGGAATGCATCTACACGTATACTTGAATTCCTGTCTTGAAGGTGGAACACCCAGGACTTCTGCTTTCCTCATAGAAGCTTCAGACTACTCACTAACAACCCTGTGCTCCACAGTCACAAATAAAACTTGGAATAATTATATGATACCCCTTTTTCAAATATGTCTTGATAGAAAATTAAACATTTTGGGCCTCTTGTGCAACATACAGGACCCAAATCCTTCTGCTTTCCTCATAGGAGCATGAGACTGCTCACCAACTACTTCTTGCGGAACGACCGATTTTAGGGAAGTCCGACCAATCCTTCTAAATTATCGTGCGGTTAGTGGGATTTGATTGTACATCTTACGATTTTTCGGCCATCTGTCAAGAAATTGATCAGACAGGTCAAAAAATCTTTGTCGGTCCCAGTGCAATCTATCTATGTCTGCAGGGCCAAGCAGGCAGCTCCCCTTTATTTTCCTGGCAAATTGGTCTTTTTAGTTGATGGTAAATTCGTACGATCGTTCTGAGAAGATCATGGTCTCACGATCAGGATCTAATCTTTTAAAAATCTCAACATCTATGGCCAGCTTTACTCTTAGAGTGAGCTATTTTAGAGATATCCGTACACTGGTTTCACCTACTGGGCCTACCTCCGCCAGCTCAAACCGTTATCCACAAGGCCAACTGCAGTAAATTATCAGTCCCTTCCACTGTCCTAGTTATGTTTTTAAAACTGTGGCTGAATTACTAATATTTTATGAGATGTTTAACCTTGATATGAGATCACTTTCACTCTGACCAAAGGCTGGACCATCGAGGGGAGCCTAAGCCAAAGGTTGAACCTTAAAGTAAGATTTCAATTGAAAAACGTTTCACAACCTTTGCACTAAAGGCAGAGAGAAGGTCTACCCTGGGCCCCACAGTCAGAGAGGACCACTGGGCCACAAATTAAACTTGATAATAATTATACGGTATGCTATAACTTTTTTGAATATGTCCCAATAGAAAAGTAAACATTTTGGGCCTCTTGTGCAACACCCAGGACTCAAATTCTTCTGCTTTCCATATAGGAGCATCAGACTGCTCACTAACTACCCTAATCATAGCTCTTACACCTAGAGAGAGCTATTTTACAGATATCCTTACACTAATTTCAACTACTGGGCCTACCTTCCTAAGATGTTTAACCTTGTTATGAGATCAATTACGCCCTGAGCAAAGGCTGAACCATTAAGGGGAACCTGAGCCAAAGGCTGAACCTTAAAGATATTTAAGATTTGTGTAAAAGACAAATCCCAAACTTCCATGTAGCTGCACCCCAGGCCATTATCTCTACATAATGGCAGTATATTATATCGAAATCTAACTTCAGCTGTAGTGCTTAGCATGTAAAAAAATTGCATGTAATAAGCATTTTCCTCCCCTTACTATGCAGAAATGCCATAAAATGGCCATAATTAACCCGAGTTTGAGATGACGTATAAAAAGATTCTTGCCGTTAGCCACCACCTTTTAGATCTTTTATTTTATATCTCGCTCTCTGATTCTCTGCAACATTTTGTGTTTTAATATTCTGTCATCTGGATTCTTTCCGGCCTAACTCCAGCACATAAATATCAATAAAGATTAAAGAGCCAAAATACCTAACTTCAGCCTTTGAGGCCTATAATTGCTTAGGAAAAAGAAAGAGACTCCCCCTCTAGCAAGAATAGAATGGCTTTCTCCAGCTCAGATCCAGACAGACAAAGTCCCTGTCAGGCTTCCAGATGAATTTCTAACTCCGTCTTGCTCTGCTCTGTGAAGGGAGAGCACAAGAATGGAAGATTACAAGAATGCCGTTTGAAGTCCTTGAAGCAATGGACACGGAATGTATTGTTTTTCATTTCTCAGTCATGAAGGCAATGAATATCCAATTTAAAATATATGTTTCCTCCACTGTATATCAGAGGACTTTACATGGCAGAAAAATTAGCCCACTGTCTGCAGAAAATGGCAACATGGAGGAAGGGGATAGGAAGGGCTTACAGGGGCTGGGGTGGTGGGCCCTTGAACTCCCCTCAGTCTGACACTATAAATTAAACCTGAACTATAAATTATAAATTTGTCCTTTGATGTATCTAGTACAAATCTTGGAGTCCATCTTTTTCTTGCACAAGAGAGCCCTATATAGATGCAATATTATACCCTTAATGGGACTGCACTAGGCAAATCCATAATGGAGACGGAGCTTGGAGTCCTTGTAGATGATAAACTTGGCTGTAGAAAGCAATGCCAGTCAGCAGCATCAAGGGCAAATAAGGTCTTGAGTTGTATTAAATGGGGCATAGAGTCACGGGAGGAGGGGTCATTCTTCCACTGTATAGAGCACTGGTAAGGCCCCATCTAGAATATGCCGTACAGTTTTGGTCCCCAGTGCTCAAACAGGACATACATTAGGCTGATATTAGATGGCTTTAAGGATGGTGTTTAGCAAGTGAGGGAATACAGGGATATGGGAGATAGCTCATAGTTCAAGTTGATCCAGGGACTGGTCCCATTGCCATTTTGGAGTCAGGAAGGGTTTTTTACCCCTCTGAGGCAAATTGTAGAGGCTTCAAACTAGGATTTTCACCTTCCTCTGGATCAACTGGCAGTTAGGCAGGTTATATATAGAGTTAAAAGTTTGAACTTGATGGGTGTGTGTCTTTTTTCAACCTAACTTACTATGTTACTATGTATAACACTTGCCAAAGGTCAGGAGAGTGAACACATGGCTCTACTTTACTTTTGAAGTTCAAACAGTCCAAACAAACCTAAGAACAGAACTGTGGCCACATGTACAATATCAGTTGGCTCAGTCCTTGGACCAATTGAGCAGTTTTACCCAATGTATGGCCAACTTAATACATGCCCATACACACTTACCTATACGCAGGAAATACATACTAGAAACAGAAATGATATTTCCCTAAATAAAATTGAAGCATGTTAAGGGAGTTAGTCCACACCAGCCTTATACACAGCCTGTTCTACAGTATGCTTGGGACCTACGGTATTCCAGATGTAGCACACCCGTAGGTGTGGCTTTTGCTGTGTATTAAGGCTGTGTGTGACCAGGCTAAAACTGCTTGTAGTGTGCCCAGACCCCCAGTGTACCCGTGCAACTCCCTGCAACTCCCGGTACCTGGTGTAGATAAATGCAGCAGGAGATTCAGCCAGACAGTTTCTTTGCAGTAAACTATAACTGGTTTATTTACAGAGAACAGTAGCACGGTAGTAGTTCACAATCACTTTGATGTTCACAGTTATCATAGAATAGCTTCACACAGCAATAACCCCTCCAGAGAGTACAGGGTGCAGCAAACGGGCTAGTATTCAGTATGTATCAAAGTTACAGCAACAATAGACTTGGGGAATAATTACCACTCTCACTAGGCACTATCCCTCTGGTGAAGCACTAAGGCAAGGGTTTCTCAGCCTGAGGTCTTGTATCTTGGCACCAGACTTGATCCTCACCTCACCCACTGTATTCAGCCTGGGGTCTTGGGTCTTGGTATCCTATCTGGTCCTCAACTCACCCACTGTAGTCCCTGCACTAGTGGTTCAAATACCACGGGGTCCTAACCCCACTACACCTCCTCGTTGGAGCCACATCTGCTCACTAGCTACCCTGAGCTGACTTTCACTCCTAGAGCGACTATTACAGTGCTACTATCACTATCTTACACTTCACTATTTTTCCCCGGCAGACCTGGACCTGTAGTACCTCTCTGTGAGGCAAAGTCCCAGGACAGACCCAGACCGCATGGTGCTAAACCCTTTTATATTATCAAACAGTGCCATCTAGTGGACAAACTCCAGGTACTAGTGTGGACCCGGCTAGGGACATAGCTGCCTGAATTAACTAAAGGGCCCTTAGGTGTCCTTTTACACCAGGAAAATGCCTGAGATAAATACACCCAAATCTCAGGGTCTCTACATTCTCCCCCCACTTAGAAACGTCAACGTCCCCGTTGACAACTAAACAGTTACTCTCAAGTGCACAATAAATCACATTTTAAATAACATTTACTATTTGTACATCACGCTTCAACAGCCTCTCCAGAGGACTGCCCATGGTACAATGGATCCTGTAAACAAAAATATGGCAAACATACATTTTCCTGAGAACTTTATTAATACTTAAAATGCAACCTCATACTGGGTCCACAGCCGTGGCCCTAAATCCTATTACCTCGGGATTAACCCTACTATTACCAACACTCTCTCCTTTTCCTTTGTTCGCAAGGGAAAGAAAAAAAACAAGTAAAGAAAAATGGTGGTGACAGTCCTCGTCAATTTAAATCCACCTGAGTCCCAACAAGCAGCAACAAAAACTCCACACTGGCTGACTTTCTGGGGTCAGCTTTAACTTTTGCTGGGGGTGTTTACTTTCCTCTCCCCCCACAACAGAAACAGCACCCTCCTGGGTGTGGCAGGACCAAAGGTCACAGAACTTTCTCACTGTCCCTGATCACCCTTAGGACTTACACCAGGTACGTGAAACGCCTTTTAACATCCTCATAAGACGTGTAATATCTGGGGTGAGGCTTCTCCACCTTCTGGCCTTGATCCCCAGTGACTTCCACACTGAACAGCCTCGGGATAGGATTGTATCGGCCGCTGCTGTGGACTGCGTGCTTCAGCACGGTGCGGCCCCACCACCATTCCTGCTCCAACATGCGGACATATTCCCAAGCCTGCATTCTCTTGGGCCTTTCCGAGTGTATGAGAATATTAGGGGGCATTTTCTCCTTCATGGTGATTTCTTCCACCACCCAATCATCCAGCTCGTTTTCCACCCTCTCATACACCCAAAGTGGAGCATAGGGCATGTAATACCCCCAGAGTCGGTTCACCCTGAAATTTATGACCCTCTGGATGCGGGACACTGATTTGAATACAGTGGGATCAGCCCTTCCAGGCAACACCCAAAAGTTCTTTTCTTCCTCAGGACTAACTTTTGGCGGGGCCCAGAAACTTGGGGGAAGTTTAAACATAGGCTCAGCTGCCGCTCCTCCTTGTTCCTCTGGTTCCGCCTCATATTCCTCCCAGCCAGGGGCCGGTTCACCTGTGGATACACTACCCCCCTCAGCCGAAGGGGGCACGCCACCCGTGGGCACTTTTCCTTCCTTCAACCCCTTCAGGTAGGATATCGGGGCCAGCACCTCTTCCTGCCCGGATTCCACATATGCCAGGGTAGATTTAGGTATCCCCCCCTCTGAGCTTGTCCCTCCGCTGGACACCCCCCGTGACGCAGATCGGCCACGTGGTCCTCGGGCCCTAGGGGACCTACCCCGAACTTGAACCGGGACTCTCCGGCTAACAGGAGCATTAGAGTCTCCTTCTGCTGGCTTCCGCACTTCAGCAGAGGCGGAGGTAGGAGCGGGCAAAGCCTTTGGGGTTTGGCTCACAAGAGCGGTGGGTGAGATAGGAAGCGCGGGTGGCGCGGGTAGGGCAATGGCACTATCCTCCCCTTTGCTAGTGGCTATGGTTTCACTAGGGGTGCCCTGGACTTCCGCTAACCCGGGCTCGGGTGCGGACAATTTCCCGCTCACCTTCCCATCTCCTCCTGCGGCTGGGGACGGCACCGGATCAGTCGGTACCGGAGTGCTAGGCCTGGACACAACTGGGTCTTCGGCGTCGCTTTCCTTCTCCGGCCCAGCATCACGATCTTTCACTCTGGTCGCCAGGAGGGCCATCACTGCTCCGGGAGTACTTGACTTGGACTCGTCCAGCAACGGGCCGATCCAGCAAGGTCGTTGACACTTTGGGCATACGGAGGCAATCTGTTTCAACTCCGCATAAACCACGGCGCTGCAGCCGCCACAAATAGGAACCAAGGTAGGGTCTCCCTCATCCGTCATATCGGCCGCGAACAGTCCTGCCCAGAAATAGCGATAGCCGGCATCCAGCAGCATGGCTCCAGTGGGTCTCTCCGGCAATGACCGGAAACTGGCTTTGTCACTATCCGACATCTTGGCGTCCGACTTGCCTCTATGCCACCGTAGACAGAGCTCTAATACTGCGTCTGCTCCGCTCACTTGCTGGTCTCACACTGTCCTTCCAAGATGGCCGCCCTGACGTCAGTATAACAGGGGCTCCTCCTTGCTCCCTTTTGGCGCCGAATTCTGCACGTCAGATTGGCTAATACCCCACCTCCTGGTATCAGAGGAGGTTGGGCTAAACAGGGTGGTACTGCAGACAATTGGGGCCACGTCACTCACCCTTGTTTCGCGCCTTTCTCTGGCGCCAATTTACACGATCCTGATTGGTTTTCCCCACCAATCTGGAAAGGTGGGCACACAATTTTCCAGTCAGCCCTTTCCTTCAGGCAACAGTAACTTTAGGGCGGTCGGAACTCAGGCTGCAAATTGTGCTAGGCCAAGATGCCTTTTTCCTCTCTGGTCCGGCACTGCAGCGCCTGTCACACTTTTCTCTCACAGCAATGTGTTCAATAACGAGATCCCGGACGAGCCCCCAAATGTAGCACACCCGTAGGTGTGGCTTTTGCTGTGTATTAAGGCTGTGTGTGACCAGGCTAAAACTGCTTGTAGTGTGCCCAGACCCCCAGTGTACCCGTGCAACTCCCTGCAACTCCCGGTACCTGGTGTAGATAAATGCAGCAGGAGATTCAGCCAGACAGTTTCTTTGCAGTAAACTATAACTGGTTTATTTACAGAGAACAGTAGCACGGTAGTAGTTCACAATCACTTTGATGTTCACAGTTATCATAGAATAGCTTCACACAGCAATAACCCCTCCAGAGAGTACAGGGTGCAGCAAACGGGCTAGTATTCAGTATGTATCAAAGTTACAGCAACAATAGACGTGGGGAATAGTTACCACTCTCACTAGGCACTATCCCTCTGGTGAAGCACTAAGGCAAGGGTTTCTCAGCCTGAGGTCTTGTATCTTGGCACCAGACTTGATCCTCACCTCACCCACTGTATTCAGCCTGGGGTCTTGGGTCTTGGTATCCTATCTGGTCCTCAACTCACCCACTGTAGTCCCTGCACTAGTGGTTCAAATACCACGGGGTCCTAACCCCACTACACCTCCTCGTTGGAGCCACATCTGCTCACTAGCTACCCTGAGCTGACTTTCACTCCTAGAGCGACTATTACAGTGCTACTATCACTATCTTACACTTCACTATTTTTCCCCGGCAGACCTGGACCTGTAGTACCTCTCTGTGAGGCAAAGTCCCAGGACAGACCCAGACCGCATGGTGCTAAACCCTTTTATATTATCAAACAGTGCCATCTAGTGGACAAACTCCAGGTACTAGTGTGGACCCGGCTGGGACATAGCTGCCTGAATTAACTAAAGGGCCCTTAGGTGTCCTTTTACACCAGGAAAATGCCTGAGATAAATACACCCAAATCTCAGGGTCTCTACACAGAAAAGGGGTCTTTCTGTAATTTGGATTAATATACATTCTAAAAAATCATTAAAACATTATTTAATCCAAGTAGGATTGTTTTGACTCCAATAAGGATAAATTAATTATATCTTAGTTTAATACCGAGAACAAGAAAATATCTTTGAAATTTTGAATTATTTTATTAAAATGGAGTCTATGGGAGATGAACTTCCCTTAATTCAGAGCTTTCTGCATAACGGATTCTAAACCTCTATAACATGTTTAGGCAAGATATTCCTTATCTGCTAACCCCAAACTGAATGGCGTGTTGGTTGGTATGCTTCATTCATAAAACATTAGAGCAGTGGTTGCCAGACATATTTTGTTCAAGCCTCCCTTTGAAGGCCAACATTTTATCAGCACCTCCCCATAGTTCAGAAGAAGGTTACAGATATATACAAAGATTGCCTTAAAGCCCATTTAGATTACCTTTGAGATGAGCTTCCAGAACTATCTAGATCATAAAATAAATGTCCGCGTCCAATATGTCTCTAACTGGCCTCAAGGTTGGTCTCCTCCAGCCAAGACTCTGAGCTGGAGTTTAAGAACAACTGCTTTATAGACCGAGGCTCAAGAAATGGATGATATATTATATTACAATGCCAACAATACTATTATGGAACTTTATTTTAATCAGCAGGTTGTGCTCTATATTGTGCTCTAAGCTGAAACTGGAAGGAACAGGAATGACTTTAACTCAAGCAGCAAAAAGCATTTCTATGACTGGAGGTATGAAAGTGGAATTCTATGATACGTTACAAAGACTGAGGCCCCACCTTGCAAAGAAACACTATTTAGCTTCAGGAAGGCTTTAAAAGTGAAATTATTGAAAAGCAAGATATTTCATCAAAATGGCTAAAAGTAAGCTTCTCCGATACATTATTATAAAGAACGAGAAGGGAATATAAAATGGGGATTAGTTTCAACTTAATGGATATTTGCCATTTGATTTCTGTGAAATTAAGGAATATATGTATTCAGTATAAAGGGCACCAGCCTGGGAAAGTTTCAGAGAATCTAGAAAGAAAATGTAACTCTATTCTTTACTGCAAAGTCTCTAGGAATGAGGTTTAGGCACCTACCTGTGTTGAGGCAGGAGTGGAACATATCAGCATCTTCATAAGGAAATACAGTGACTGGAGGAATGAGGCCCAGAGAGACGCTCTCCAAATCCTTATACAGGAGACTCTGGGTGCCATGGCATTTACCAGGGGAAGGACAGTTGTTGCCACTGTTAGCAATGCAACAAGGATGGTAGAATGTGACTAAGAAACTGAAAAAAAATACTCTGTATTGGCATAATTATACTATATACCAATGGCTGCAAAGTGTGCTTTCAATGAGTGATACTCAGAGTTCCCTGTATAACTCAGCCTGCAGCCTTGTGCCTTTATATGGTCACAGAACAACCTCTCAGTGACTTCTAATATCCTTATCATTTCCAGTAGGGGGTACATTATCCCTTATAATACATGAGTGATACTCAGAGTTCCCTGTATAACTCAGACTGCAGCCTTGTGCCTTTATATGGTCACAGAACAACCCCTCAGTGACTTCTAATATCCTTATCATTTCCAGTAGGGGGTACATTATCCCTTATAATACATGAGTGATACTCAGAGTTCCCTGTATAACTCAGCCTGCAGCCTTGTGCCTTTATATGGTCACAGAACCCACTCAGTGACTTCTAATATACTTATCATTTCCAGTAGGGGGTACATTATCTCTTATAATACATGGGTGATACTCAGAGTTTCCTGTATAACAGCCTGCAGCCTTGTGCCTTTATATGGTCACAGAACCCCTCAGTGACTACTAATATCCTTATCATTTACAGTAGGGGGTACATTATCCCTTATAATACATGAGTGATACTCAGAGTTCCCTGTATAACTCAGCCTGCAGCCTTGTGCCTTTATATGGACACAGAACCCCTCAGTGACTTCTAATATCCTTATCATTTACAGCAGGGGGTACATTATTCCTTATAATACATGAGTGATACTCAGAGTTCCCAGTATAACTCAGCCTACAGCCCTGTGCCTTTATATGGTCACAGAACAACCCCTCTGTGACTTGTAATATCCTTATTGGATATGTCTGGGGCATGGCACGAGTGCTAACATTTCTTAAGTGCTAAAATTTCACAAGTGCTTAGAAATGACAGTTAAACAAGACAGTTCCATGGAACTAACTCCTATCTCTTCTCATTCCTACAGGTAATTCTGCTATATCCATACACTGCCATATCCATATACTGCAACTGTTTATCCTGGTAATTCTGCTATATCCACATACTGCCATATCCATATACTGCAACTGTTTATCCTGGTAATTCTGCTATATCCACATACTGCCATATCCATATACTGCAACTGTTTATCCTGGTAATTCTGCTATATCCACATACTGCCATATCCATATACTGCAACTGTTTATCCTGGTAATTCTGCTATATCCACATACTGCCATATCCATATACTGCAACTGTTTATCCTGGTAATTCTGCTATATCCACATACTGCCATATCCATATACTGCAACTGTTTATCCTGGTAATTCTGCTATATCCACATACTGCCATATCCATATACTGCAACTGTTTATCCTGGTAATTCTGCTATATCCACATACTGCCATATCCATATACTGCAACTGTTTATCCTGGTAATTCTGCTATATCCCTACTTGTATTTGTTAACCCCAATAACTTTTGTCTGTCAGGCCTATTCTACTTAAGTTCTTTGATAATATCTCAAGCACATCTGTGTCCACTCCCCCGTGAACAAGAGATATTTTTATAGCCCCATTCCTGGTTCTGGTGTCTGTAAAACTCTGCCCTTTGCTAGCTGTTTAATTGATTAATTGATTAATTAGGCTCTGGTTTTCCCAATCAGCTACATATAAATTCAGACCCAGTATTGGGGATGGCACTCGTGTCTGGGGCATGGCACAAGTGCTAAAATTTCACAAGTGCTTAGAAATGACAGTTAAACAAGACAGTTGGACAAGGCATTGACAAGGCAAAAGGAACCGGATTCCCCTGCAATCAACTGTGAACCATCTGGGAGAAGAAGAAAACAGATTTGTTTGTACCTGCTAGTTTGTTACTTCTTACTCCAAACATGCTTTATCCTGCATTTCTCCTTCTTTCATTCTCATGCTTCATAAAGCATTTTTCACTACCTCCTCCGACTAATCCCACTTCTATACAAATCTCAGCCTCTCTTCTCTCCTCTCCTTCCCTCTCCACACATGAAGTATATAAAGTACTCTGTTTAGCTATTCCACAAAGCTCCTCTTTTTCATACAAACCAAGGACTTATAAATCCCACTCTCACTTAGTCTTTCTTTCCTTTCTATTGCTGGCAGCTGGGGACATTTCCCCAAACCCTGGCCCTTACCCCATCCCAGTTATAACACGGCCAAGAGCTCCTTCTCTCCAGAGCAAATTCAAACAGTATAGAACACTTACTCCTATACCCAAAAACCCAGTTAATCTTTCATGTGCTCTCTGGAATGCCAGATCTGTTTGCAACAAGCTCACCGCTATACACGACCATTTCATTGCAAATTCCTTTAACCTACTCGCACTTACTGAAACCTGGCTTTCTCCTACTGACACTGCCTCACCTGCTGCCCTGTCCTATGGGGGCCTACACCTTACTCATACTCCCAGACCTGGTAACAGACCTGGAGGTGGGGTAGGTTTGCTTCTCTCTCCCCGCTGTACTTTTAAAGTTCTTCCACCTGTTCCCTCTCTATCATTCTCCTCATTTGAGGCTCACTGCATTAGGCTCTTTTCTCCTGTTTCACTCTGCATTGCTGTTATATATCGACCACCAGGACCAACTGCACAATTTCTGGACAACTTTGCTGCCTGGCTTCCTTACTTTCTTTCATCTAACATCCCATCCATCATATTAGGTGACTTTAATATACCTGTTAACAACATTAACAACTCTTCTGTCTCTAAACTTCTTTCACTAACCTCCTCCCTAGGCTTATCTTTGTGCTCAGACTCCCCCTCTCACTCCAGTGGTAACACTCTGGATCTCATATTTACCAGACTCTGTTCAACCACCAATTTTACTAACTCACCATTTCCCCTCTCTGATCACAATATGCTCACATTTCAACTCTCACTAACTCCCTCCTCACCCCCTGCTATTCCCCAAACACGTACTTACCGTGACCTGCAAGCTGTAGACGTGTCACATCTCTCTTCTTCCTTTGACTCTCTTCACTCTAATATCTCAGCCATCTCTTGTCCTAATGTGGCTACCTCTGTCTACTATAGTACTCTCACCACTGCCCTAAATGAGCTTGCTCCTATAAAAACGAAACGTTCTAGACCCAAACCACTTCAACCTTGGCATACTGCTCATACAAAAGCGCTCCAAAGACACTCGCGTGCACTTGAGCGTCGCTGGCGCAAATCTCGTTCAGAATCAGACTTCTGGAGCTACAAATCTGCCCTGCGCTCCTTTAACACCAGCCTCTTCCAAGCCAAACAAACATACTTTACTTCACTCATTAACTCCCTTTCTAAAAAACCAGCACAACTTTTCTCCACCTTTAACACTCTCCTTTCCCCTTCTCCACCCCCTCCATGCACATCTGTCTCTGCTCAAGATATTGCTGAGCACTTCAAAAACAAAATTGACACTATTAGAAGGGACATTACACTACTCAACCCCCCTAGACTTCCACCACCCTCCCTTCACACTCCCCAGTCTCTCCTGTGCTCCTTCACCCCTGTCACTGATGAGGAAGTCTCAAAGCTTCTGGCCTCTTCTCACCTTACCACCTGCCCGCTTGATCCAATTCCCTCAAAACTTCTCCGCAATACCAATCCTTGTCTAATCAAAGCCTTAACTCACCTATTTAATCTTTCGCTCTCAACTGGACTGTTTCCTTCTCAACTAAAACATGCTCTTGTCACCCCCATTCTGAAAAAACCCTCTCTTGATCCCTCCAATCTTGACAACCTCCGACCTATCTCTCTGCTACCTTTCATCTCTAAACTACTTGAGCGCCTAGTCTACAACCGACTTACCTCATTCCTCTCTGACAATAACCTGCTAGACCCCCTACAATCTGGTTTTAAGCCACAACACTCCACGGAAACTGCCCTGACTCGACTAACTAATGACCTTTTAACCGCAAAAGCCAACAATCATTTCTCACTACTAATACTGCTTGATCTCTCAGCCGCATTTGACACTGTAGATCACCCTCTCCTCCTCCAGTCCCTCCAGTCGCTTGGCCTTCGTGACACAGCCCTGTCCTGGTTCTCTTCTTACATCACCAATCGTTCCTTCAGTGTCTCCTACAATGGAGCATCATCTTCTCCCCTACCTCTTTCTGTTGGAGTTCCACAAGGCTCTGTCCTAGGACCATTACTATTCTCCCTCTACACTTCCTCCCTTGGCAAATTAATAACTTCGTACGGTTTCCACTACCACCTCTATGCTGACGATACTCAGATCTATCTCTCATCTCCTGATCTCAACCCAGAACTCCTAACTCGCGTCTCCTCCTGCCTGTCCGCTATCTCTACCTGGATGTCGCAACGCTACCTTAAATTAAACCTCTCCAAAACTGAAATGGTTCTCTTTCCTCCAAATAACACCAGTAGCATCCCCGAAGTATCCATCATAGTTAACAATTCCACTATCACCCCCTCTCCCCAGGCCCGGTGCCTTGGGGTTATCCTAGATTCTGCCCTGTCATTCACTCCTCATATCCAGTCACTTATCAAATCATGTCACTTCCACCTAAAGAACATATCCAAAATACGATCATTTATCACCCAAGACGCTGCCAAAATTCTTATTCACTCTCTCATCATATCGCGTCTAGACTACTGTAACTCGCTTTTAATTGGCCTCCCCCTCCAGAGACTGTCACCTCTCCAGTCCATAATGAACACTGCTGCGAGGCTCATACACCTCAGCAACCGCTCCTCCTCTGCCTCGCCATTCTGTCAATCCCTGCACTGGCTTCCGTTACCTTTCAGAATCAAATTCAAATTAATGACACTGACTTTCAAAGCACTTCACAACTCTGCTCCACCCTACATCTCTGAACTCATCTCTATATACTCACCCACTCGCTTACTACGCTCCTCTACTGACCTCCTACTCAACTCTTCTCTCATTACCTCCTCACATGCTCGCATTCAAGACTTTGCAAGGGCTGCACCCCTCCTCTGGAACGCTCTCCCACGGTCTGTCCGACTTTCTCCCACCCTTTCTACTTTCAAAAAATCTCTGAAAACGCACTTCTTTCGAGAAGCCTACCCTCACTCCGCTTAACTACCAAACGCAACACCACATACAATACCACATTTCTCACCCACTTACTTCGATCTTGCCCACTCCCACACCTTGTGTATAACTCCCTCCCCTTTAGACTGTATGCATATGCATAGGGCCTTCCTCACCTTTTTGTACCTGTATCGATTGTGACGTTTGTTACTCCATATATTCTATATATGTAATTTGTGTGATGTAGTTGTATAATCACATTTACTTTACAGTGCTGCGCAATATGTTGGCGCTATATAAATACATGTTAATAATAATAATAATAATAATAATAGTGAACTGCTTCTTCCCCTAATATCACGTCCCTTTCTTGGGCCGGGCGTTCTCCTGCTTTCCTTCTCACCTTAACACAGCTACATGTAATTCTGCACATCTGTGATGTAGACCAGTATAATTTGGCTGATGGTCATATGGATCCCTTGTCATACAACCCAAGCGCTTATAGCTCCAGGACTTTCCTTTCCAGTAGTAGTGAATTCCATGAAAATGGGCAACATTTCTGGCCCATGATTTTTCCTCTGGGTAACATCTTTGTCCTCTTACATGAAAACTGATACGTCAGAACCGACATAAAGACCCCGTGGACCATATCCATATTTATTCCTGACACCTATTCAGACTCATTTTTGGGCTGCTTTATTAAGACGAGGAGGTTGTCTTTGAGCGTAATGTAATTCCATTTCCAACACTGCTATAGATGGCATTAGCATGAAGCAGAATATTCATGTCCCTGTGGCTTTTATTGCACCCCCACAACTGTGATGGATGCTTGATGATATTACAGAAGAACCGAGGGTTGTGTTTAAAAAGTTGACTGCCGAAAATAGAGATTGGCCAAAGCAGGCAATTTCCACATTGGAAAGCTGTAGGAGGCCTGCGTAGATACAAAATGATGTGAGACTTTTCATGGATTTGTACGTAGAAACACAGCAGGAGATATTTTAATTTGCAAAATATTAATTTTAATAAGAAATCAATATAAGGGGAGACGCTGAAGACCAGAGTTGATGTTAAGTTTTATTTAGAATTCTTTCACTTTTATTTGTAACCTCAAAATGTGGTGTAACATTTTTTGATGAATTGAAAAAGAAAATGTTGCAGGACTCTTCTAGCTGATTAAAAGTAAAGGACCCGCTCCTCCTTTCAAAAATTATTTTATTTCAGAGGGTATCTTCGGTGGTTCTATTCTATTGCTCCCTACAGAGAAGGAAATGAATGGCAAGGCAAGTTAGATGTGGTAGTGACAATGCCAATATTAAGGTAATACGAACATTTTCAAGTTTTAGGGGGTTATTAGAAGTTAAGTTCAAATTCCAAAAACTCCAAAAATTTGAGCTTTTTTTACTATAAAATCTAATTTTTTATCAACATTTTTTTTTGAGATTTATTATTATTCCCTGTATAACTCAGCCTGCAGCCTTGTGCCTTTATATGGTCACATAAAAAGTCAGAATCTGAAAATCCGGCATCTCAGACCTGCTGAGCTTGTATATAAGTCAATGGGAGTGGTCCCGATTTGGAAGTTTCTGTGGTCTGAGCTGGAATTAGCCCGAAAAACCGACTATTTCTGACTTTTTGGGCAAAAATCTAAAAAAAATGGCTTTTCGGGAAAAAGTCCGAAGTCAAGAAAAAAATTAAAAACTTACAATTCAGATTTTTTTTTGGTGTTTGTCCCCGATCCAATCAAATCATGTTTTTTTTTTTTTTATAATAAATAAGGTCCAATCGTGGATTCTAGTTTGGTAAGAAAAATCAGAAAAATTAAGATTTTGATAAATAAGGCCCCCAAATCGTGAATTCTATTTTTTTTATTTAATTTTCCAATCTTGAGTTTTTTGAGATTTAGCCATTGAAGAAAAGAAATAATAAACTAAACAATTTAGCAGCTAAAAGCTGACTAGATAAAAAAATGAATAGTATAATACAGTAAATGTTTGTGACATTTTTGTACACTGATTTTATGTCATTCAAGCAAAAATCTATTTTGTAGACTTTTTTTTTAATTCTTGGGCATTTAGACATCCATTTTTGCATGATTTAAAGTTTTCCATTTTTTTTCATTCTGCCTCCTCATTTCAGCTTCAGTAGCCTTTACACAAACCTCAAAATAGTCAAATCAAATTCACTTGTTTGTTATCTGTTCGTAAGAGGTGACATATTCCCATTCAGAAACTACAGATGGTTGACATTTCCAGGACCGGATTTGTGGAAAGGTAACCAAGGCCCAGGCCTAAGGTGGCAGGATTTAGGGGCGGAATGCTGCCCAGACACACTCACATTGGTTTAGAAACACTGGGGATGCACAGGAGATACAATAGTTTTTTTATTTCCCATGTACAAATCTCCATTGCTCCAGTCCTGATTATGAAAATTTGAGCGAATAAAGGGGAGGGGACAGGGACGATGAACAGCAGCGGGCCTAGGGACACCCGCTATGTAAATAATTTGGCCCTGGACATTTCTACACCATAATAACTCTTTGCCTAGCTCAGCAAAGGCCAGAATTTGCCCTAAATAGGTCTTGTCTGCTATTAGCAAAAGACCCTTCCTGGTTCATATTTGCAAGGGACAATGGGAAAAGTTAAAATCTTTTTTTTTTGTATAACTGTTTCAGATGGAGCTATCATTGAATACGACTGCCATATTATAAACAATGACTTTAACAACTTATACCTGAGTATTTGTCCCTAGTGTTGATTTTAAAGTGTCCAAACATTATTCCCCCAGAGCACTCAAGGTCAGTCTTTATCTGTATTTTGCAGGACAACAGGCCAACTTCTGCCTCCAGTATAATATTCCAGGTATTTATGTTTTGGACTGTACCTACAAAGATATACCGTATGTTTATTGTTATTGAAACCAGCACTTAAAGGGGTTTAGAGGCAGTGTGTAGACTAGTCCACAAAACTAGAAGAACTAGAAGTTTATTCTATTGAAAAACACATATTATAAAAACCCTCGTGGGCAAAATATGTTAAGATATACAAGCTACAGGAACTATTATCCGGAATCATCGGGACCTGGGGCTTTCCGGATAATGGGTCTTTCCGTAATTTGGATGTTCATACCTTAAGTCTACTAGAAAATCATATAAACATGAAATAAACCCAATAGGCTGGTTTTACTTCCAATAAGGATTAATTATATCTTGGTTGGGATCAACTACAAGCAATTGTTTTCTTACTACAGAGAAAAAGGAAATCATTTTTAAAATTTTGGATTATTTGATTATAATGGAGTCTATGGGAGACGGCCTTTCCGTAAATTCGGAACTTTCTGGATAACGGGTTTCCGGATAAAGGAACCCATACCTGTACAACAATGGGAGGAAAAAAGTCTCTTAAAATACCAAGGAGCTGATGATATTGACAAAGGACTATAAAGATATAATTTATAAAGATGTGAGAGGTAGAGTTGGGCAAATGAATTCTTCCTCCACAGTGACATCATAGAATTAAAAAACAAAACTATAAACATTGCACATTGTCATCACAAGTACTAGTTACTAATTTTATACTGAAGCAATTCCCCTCAATGGTTTATTACACGTTTACCAGTATGTGTATAACATAGTCTTTCCCAGATCCGAAGCCCATTGCAGCCCACATCCGACTCAATTCTTAGATGTTGTTGCCAACTCAGTGCATACATAATCCCTTGATTAAGGGGCCGATTCACTAAATTCGAGTGAAGGGCTCGAATTAAAAAAACTTAAAATTTCGAAGTTTTTTTGGGCTACTTCGACCATCGAATGGGCTACTTCGACCTTCGACTACGAAAATCGAACGATTCGAACTAAAAATCGTTCGACTATTTGACCATTCGATAGTCGAAGTACTGTCTCTTTAAGAAAAACTTCGACCCCCTACTTCGGCAGCTAAAAGCTACCGAAGTCAATGTTAGCCTATGGGGAAGGTCCCCATAGGCTTGCCTGGGATTTTTTGATCGAAGGATTTTCCTTCGATCGTTGGATTAAAATCCTTCGAATCGTTCGATTCGAAGGATTTGCGCAAAATCGTTCGACTTCGATATTCGAAGTCGAACGATTTTAGTTCCTAGTCAATTATCGAGGGTTAATTAACCCTCGATATTCGACCCTTCGTGAATCGGCCCCTAGATGTTCAATAATGCTGGGAGTTGCAGTCCAGCAACTAATGGTGACCCAAGGTTAAGAAACTGGCCTGTATGGTATGCAAGAGGAAACATACACATTTTTTTTCATGGTCAAAACTCTCAAATTCGTATTGGGAATTATCCAAACTCGATTTGAGTTTGAATTAAAATCTGAATTTCAAGACTTATCAAACGCTGGCCCTTTAAAATTGGTATTTGACTATTCGTCAGATAAAACCTGCCGAGTTCACGTATAAGTCAGGGGAGAGGTCCAGGCATCAGTTTGGGCATGTTACTAGCCTTCCTGACATTCAAGTTTAGTTGAATTTGATTCGAATTTGAGTGTTCGAGTCGCTAAAATTTGTGCGAGTTTTCGATATATACAACGTTTTTATGAAATAACCGCCCAATCGAATTTCGAGTAGATTCGAATTTAATAAAGTTAAAAAAAAACTCACATGAATTCGAAATTTGACCTTTAATAAATGTGCCTCCCCATATGAGTATTTATTAGCCCCTAAAAACATCTTTAAGGTTAAGGTTAGGCATCCCAAGCTCTTCTAATAGGGGCAGATTTACTATGGGTCGAATATCGAGGGTTAATTAACCCTCGATATTCGACTAGGAATTGAAATCCTTCGAATATCGAATTCGAAGGATTTAGCGCTGGAAATTCGATCGATCGATCAAAGGATTATTCATTCGATCGAACGATTAAATCCTTCGAATCGAACGATTCGAAGGATTTTAATCCAACGATCGAAGGAATATCCTTCGATCAAAAAAACTTAGGCAAGCCTATGGGGACCTTCCCCATAGGCTAACATTGAGTTAGGTAGCTTTTAGCTGCCGAACTAGGGGGTCGAATTTTTTTTTAAAGAGACAGTACTTCGACTATCGAATGGTCGAATAGTCGAACGATTTTTAGTTCGAATCGTTCGATAGTCGTAGTCGAAGGTCGAAGTAGCCCATTCGATGGTCGAAGTAGCCCAAAAAAAACTTCGAAATTTCGAAGTTTTTTTAATTCGAATCCTTCACTCGAATTTAGTAAATCTGCCCCTAATTGTTGCTGAGGTCCCTAGGGATGTCAAGGGGTCCTTGGGCTCCAGAAGGGCCCCTGGTTTCTAGTTAGTTTACTTGACTTCCCAATATATTGTATTAGTGCATTTATTTATTATACCATTCCATTAACCCTTTGAAGGCTGCATGTCTGTGATCCCCGCTGTATCCGGATGGATTAAAGGAAAGAAACAGTATTTACAGAGGAAAAGTGAAATGTTAATCAGCAAAGGGACATGAAGCCCATTTGAATAATATGATGGTCTCAAAAATTTCACAGACTTATGCATAGCCCTTTAAGCAAACACATGCCCGGGATATTATGCGCTTATTTGCATATCTGCTGCGTTGGGAACCATGCGCCGGGGTGAAGTGGAACAGTCGAAAATAGAGTAAACGCTTTAGGGCTATTTTCAGCCAATCTCCCATTTGCGTCCTAATGCAATAATTATGCAAATCGAGTCAAGCAAACCACAAGATACAATAAAAAAAAAAATTAAATAAAACATGAGCCCAGGTTTTCGAAATATTCTTAATTTCTTTCAGAAAAAAGTAAAAAAAAAACCCACAACAGTAAATTCATGCACTTTATATAATGCTGGGGGGGCACCTGGCTCGCAGTACTGCGGCCATGTTGGTTTTGTTAGTAGGACTGGGGGTCATTGTGTTTAGTTACTGATCACTCCAGTGGGGTCGCTGAGCTGCCCCAGGTGCTCTTTCTCAGAGGTACGGAGAAGTATCTGCAGTCGCTGCCCCGGCTCTTTAGGCTGCTCTACAGATCCTATAAAATAAAAAGGGAAAAGTATATATATATATATAAAATCAAAGTTTGGAATAAAACATTCCTGGGCCAGCACTTCCCTTAGTGAAACAGTTGTCTTTTTATTTTACACACATCACAGTGCTCCTATATATATATATAAAGGTATGGGTCCTGTAATCCAGAATGCTCGGGAGCTTTATGGATAACAGATCTTTCCATAATTTGGATCTTCATACCTTAAGTCTACTAGAAAGTCATGTAAACATGAAATAAACCCAATAGGCTGTCTTTGCCTCCAATAAGGATTAATTATATCTTAGTTAGGATCAATTTCAATCATTTTTAAAAATTTGAATTATTTGGATAAAACAAAGTCTATGGGGCAAATTTACTAAATTGCGAAAGCTACTAACGCTAGTGGAAATTCGCCAGCGCAACGTCATTTTGTTACTTCGCCCACTTACTAACGGGCGCTGGCGTAAATTCGCTAGTGAAGTGGACCTTCTCTGGTGCTACTTCTCACCCTTACGCCAGGCAAAGTTGCGCTATGTTGAAGGGACGTAACTACGCTAATTCACTAACTTGCGAATTTTACTTGCGCCAGACTTACCTTTGCCACCTCAGACCAGACGAAGTGCAATAGAGTAGACAGGGATTGCTTCAAAAAAAGCTGAAATTTTTTCGAAGTCCCAAAAAACGCTGGCGTCTTTTACTTTTTAAAGGGTGATAGACTGAAAAAGATCATACATATTTTTGGGGGACCCTCCTTCCCCCCTACATTTCCTAACATATGGCACCTAAACTATACAGTGGGAACATGTATAGGGCAAAATAACAACTCTATTTTATTTTATGAATCTTTCCCAGGCTTGTGTAGTGTAATGTATTTGCTGCTACATATACGTCCATTGTACTTTAACTTGGCGCCGTATACAAATTAGGCATCGCTAGCGTAACTTTGCTTTGATTGACGAATCAACACTAGCCCAACTTGGCTACCTTTCGCCTCCCTGAGCGCAACATCGGATTTTAGTGAATTAGCGGCGCCCTGGCGAAACTTCGCATGGTGAAGTGCCGGGAAGGCGTCGCTAGCGTATTTTCGGCGCTTAGTGAATTTGCCCTATGGAAGATGGGGCTTCAGAGCTTTCTGGATAACGAGTTTCTGGATAACGGATCCCATACCGGTACCTTCTGTCTTACACAGGGAACCTAACTACTGGTCACTTAAATTGAAGCTACCCTGTCCAGTGCCCACTGATCATGTTTTGATATAATGGTATTTTAGGGTTTTTGCAACCCCAACAGCAAGCATGCCAATGTACTGACATGTGTACAATCAGAATCATGGTAGGAATTCAACGGAGCACGAAAACACATCATTTATTGATTGATCTTTAAAAGCTATTTTTTTTTAATTATAAATAATGTAATTGCCTGAATCAACTAGTTTATTTAAACCCTGAAGATGGAAAAAGTCAGAATCCGAAAATTTAGCATTTCAGACCTGCCGAGGTTGTAAATAAGTCAATGGGAATTAGCTCTGGGTACTTTTTCCACTAAAAATTTGGATTTTATTGTAAAAAAAAACCTCAATTTTTTTTTACATTTTTAATAAAAAAAGAACAATTTAATTGGATCAGGGACAACTTCAATAAAATCATACAAAAATCCGAATCTGAATTGTACGATTTTCTCTGACTTTTTCCTGAAATGCCAAAATTCTTTGGATTTTAGCCTGAAAAGTCATAAATAGAAATAGATTTTCAGGCTTATTTCATCGCAGACCACAGAAACTTCCAAGTAGGATAGGGATCTCTCCCATTGACTTTCTTTTTTATCCCACTAAGAATTCAGATTTTATATTAAAAAAAACTTGAATTTTTCAAGTTTTCGGCATTCGAATTTTAATAAATAGCCCCTTAAGAGTCTCAAAAATTAAGGGGCAGATGTACAAAATTCGAATGAAGAATTCGAATGAAAAAAAATTCGAATTTCGAAGTATTTTTTGGGTACTTCGACCATCAAATTGGTTAAATTAGATCGAATCCGATCGAATTCGAACGATTCGAACGATTAGAATAAAAAATCGTTCGACTATTCGACCATTCGATAGTCGAAGTACTGTCTCTTTAAAAAAAAATTCGATCCCCTAGTTCGGCAGCTAAAAGCTACCAAACTCAATGTTAGCCTATGGGGAAGGTCCCCATAGGCTTGCTAAAGTTTTTTTCATCGAAGGATATTCATTCGATCGTTTAATTAAAATCCTTCGAATCGTTCGATTCGAAGGATTTAATCGTTCGATTGAATGAAAAATCCTTTGATCGATCGATCGAATTTTTAGCGCTAAATCCTTCTAATTAGATATTCGAATTCGAAGGATTTAAATTCCTAGTCGAATATCGAGGGTTAATTAACCCTCGATATTCGACCCTTTGTGAATCAGCCCCTGAGTATAAAGGATATTTCTTTTTTAATGAATTTATTTAATTTTTTTTTATTCATTTTTGTTTTTTGAATTTATTGCAAATTTTTTAAATGTATTGATGGATTGATTTCGTTATCCTTTACTCTCCAAATTGTTTCCAGTACACAAGAATAAAACATTTCTTTGGGTTCAATACTTAAGTCTGTCTTCAAAAAAAACGCTCTGAAAATGAAAAACGCTGTTAAAAATCTATGATAGGACAATCGTTTTCATTCCCCACCATTTTCTCCGACACTGTAAAATAAACATTTAACTAGGCCTAGTTGGTGTTTATGAATCCCTTGGGTATGAAAACAATATCAATGTTAATAGTGATGAAAAGCTTCCAATTCAAAGCCAATCTTCTCCGTGTATTATTTTATGTCCAAGAAAATAAATGGCAGCGGGGAAAAAATGGAAAGGCTATAAAAATCTGTATCTTTAAATAAATTAATGGACATTGTGTCTGTAACATTCCCACTATGTCATATTTCTATTGGCACAGAAGTTCTTTGTCTCCATGTTGAAGCAAGAACAATAATGTCATTAAATAAAAAGGACTAATTATGGCTTCACGTGATTGTATCCAGTATCGGCTATGTTTTCTAATTCATTCAGCTAATTACTCTGGGGTTAGTTTAGCCTTGACAGTAAAATTATTATGAGTTCCTTGTGCTCAGACATGTTCGTTTACAGTCTTTATTAACATGACCATGTTCCAAACAGATCCAGCGGCAGGAAGAAGTAGGACACTGTTTGCCCTTGGGGAATGTATTTAAAGTCCAACATCAGACTTCAGCATTCCTTCGGTTAGGGATTAAATCAATTATGTAACAGATGTGGGAAAATATTATAATAAAAAAAAGTTGAAAACTTGGGAAAAAATTGTCTTAACTTTAAAGAAATCAGTTAATATATTTAATATCAGCCAAGGTTAAAAAATAGATTGAAAAATGTTTTATTGCGTATTCAGATAGATAGAGAGAGAAACAGAGAAAGAGTGAGAGATGATAGACAGACAGACAGACAGACAGACAGACAGACAGACAGACAGACAGACAGACAGACAGACAGACAGACAGACAGATAGATAGATAGATAGATAGATAGATAGATAGATAGAGCAAACAAATGCATATTTTATTTCATATATAAAATTCATTAATTACTAATTAATTTGTACAAATTCTGAATCCTTAAAGGGGTGGTTTCCCTTTAAGTCAACTTTTAGAAGTTTTAGAAGTTCTAAGAAACTTTTCAATTGCCCATTATTTCTTTTTTTTTAATTGAATTATTTGCCTTCTTCTTCTTCTGACTCTTTCCAGCTTTCAAATGGGAGGGTCACTGACCCCATATAAAAAAACAAATGCTTTGCTACTTTGTATTACTCATCTTTATATTCAGGCCTCTCCTATTCATATTCCAGTCCCTTATTCAAATCAAAGCGTGGTTGCTAGGGTCATTAAAAGTTAATGTAAAGATGAACAACCCCCCTTTTTTCTCACACTGCAGCATTTGATTTGCATTATTATGTCCAAGTATTGGGTTGCCTTAGCCGCAATTGAGCATGTTGAGCTAAAATGAATGCTTGCACATTTCCATGAATCAGGAGCAAGTTGCGGCAAGTATCTTTATTGTGGTCATCGGGCTCCTTCCATCACACGCAACAACAGCATTAGTGTCCAGTTCACTAGACCCAATTCTGAAGTGCCTACAGACACAACTCAATGTGGGAAGCCTTGAATGACTGCCATGTCCAGGGTGGTAGTAGCTCAATCGTTCCCTAATGTCAAAAAGATGCCTTTCTGCACAATTCATCAGAGGAGACATGACATCAGTTCAATGCAACTATGGACTTTGGACACAATAGTATCAACATTTGCACAACTTTGTATCTATTGTAGCACACCTTCAGCTGTTGGGTTCATAGAGTAAACAAATTGGCCCTTGCCCACACCCTCCAAGAGGCCAAGTAAAAAGTAGGGCTTAGTTATGTTATTTCTTTCATCTTCTCAAGTTTAATCCATATGGTCCCCCTACCTGTCCAATTGAGGGTCAGAATTATAAGGCTACACCTTGTGACTAAATCCGATGGCACAGCGGACTGAAGGAATTCTTCCAAATTTTTTTCAAAGCGGAGTGCAAATGCAACGTTTCGGGGAATAAAACCCCTTTGTCATGCTTGACAAAGGGGGTTTATTCCCCGAAACGTTGCATTTGCACTCCGCTTTGAAATAAAATTTGGAAGAATTCCTTCAGTCCTGTGTGCCATTGGATTTGGTCGTGTTGTACCTTATCGTGAGGTGGCCAAGCCTCTACCCTTGTGCACCAGGCGTCTCTTTCGTTCTGCAGGGTGTGCGAGGTCCTACACTGTTTTACACCTTGTGACTGACAGCTTTTCTTATGTTAGTATGAACACTCAAGGGACAACTACAATCCAGTAGAAAAAATAAAAAGTCTACAGCGTTCATCCCTATCATAGGTGCACTAGACACCATGATTGTGGTACAACCACACAACATCACATTACTCACGTACTCCTGGGAAATTGTAATGGATCCAAACCTCATCTTGTGAAGCTGAACTAAGGTTCCCGATTCAATGAGTGATTGCAATAGGTGCTGACACATGAGGAGGAATGTGCTTAGAGATGGATTTCATTAAGCATGGTCATTTGTTGCAATATGCCATCACAAGTTATTTTTTGCTGAGAAAAGCACTTTAGGCACAGTTCACTGTTTTATTGAGTTGAAAATTACCGGTAGTAGACATTTTTTTGATGTGTGTATTTTCCAGACTAATTTTAATGATTAGGCCAATGAGTTAAGCATGTGCAGTGTCTCGTTTCCAACCATTGAGAACCCTACACATCTATGCTTAAAGTCTAAGCTTACAATAAGACTATGCAGAAAGAAATATTTTTAAAAAAAAAAACAGATTAAGGGACTCGTTCAGAAAGTTTGGATCGTTGAAATTTCAAAATGATTTTAAATTATTTTGTGTCAACTTTCAGAATGGGGGGGCATCAAGGGGCCATAGGTCAAGTAGACATATTGCCATATGACTTGTAGGCAATTATTATATAAAGGGTAAGGCACAGAAGATCCAATAAAGATTACACCAGAGATTTTCAATCGCCATACACCTATTTTCCAGGACCTCTATATCTCATAATAAGATTAAAGGGGTCCCAAGGACTTCATGTTGATGAAGTATCCTGGTTCTGTTACTTATCATTGGTTAAGGGTTTCCCTTATTGGCCTAGGGATCATTTGGCCATTTCCTGCCTGGGGTTTAAATAGGGAGGAGGTACATGGCTCTTCCTCTTTGGACTCTACCTGTGACCAGAAATAAAAGTGTTGGGGAACCTGAATTAAGTATCTTGTTACGCCCTAAGGTAATCCAAGCCTTAGTAAAGTCAGTCTGGGCCCCATGGACTCAGGGTCCGTGAACAAGGACCAGTTAGTGACAGACAACCTCTTGTCATAAAACATCCCATAGGTGTAGGATAGTCAGGTTTAGGGAAAAGGTTCTGTACTGAGCTAGTGGGGTCAGTGTTCCCCATGTGAAGACTTCACTGTGATAGGGAACAGGGAGGAGTATATTCCTTTGGAGCACCAATTGATGATCCATTAGACTGGGGCTGATACCTATGCTTGTACCAGTTGATCTGTTGCCTTATCTAATACTGTAGCAAGGAATGCCTGATTTGTGTTTAATAAACATCAAGTTCATTGCTAAGAACCACTGGGGCACAGCTTTTGGGTTTTAGTTCAACTTGGTTTAATACCTACCCTTGAAATGTAATGACCAGTATGGTCAGCAGCTCTGGTTTGTTGGGATTGCTTTTAAAACATCCTTCTGCCTGTTATCATTACATAAAAATGTGTTACAGTTGCTCACCTATAGCATTACACAAGATAATATCATACGCTTGAACCCAATCCACACTTTGGGAGTCTCTGGATTGACACGTTATTCTGTCATGCTGGTCACACTGATGTAATTGACCTCCCTACAAGAACAATTTCATCCTGGAAGGCTAACAACTGAAGCTAAAACAGGAGATGTGACATTACTTAATACTTCTCTAAAAACAGAAGGAAAGTTGTGATTTTTGCTGCTTTTGTCCACAAAAACTGTATTAGCACTGTCCATCTTTGGCCTGTTCTGCTATTGCAGGTTGTGCAGGAGAGCTGGGAACTTTGGGCTGTGGGATATGTGCCAATCAGCAAGTAGGTTGACCTGACAGGGAACTGCACACTATATTTGCTTGAGTGAATGCAGAGATGTGATTAGCTACCCTCCTGATATTTTTCTCCTGGCAAGGACCATTAGGACAGACCCACTACTTATTTGAACTACAAGCAGAAAAAAAGAGGGTCTATGGGAAGCTCCAATAAAAGGACCATTTTAAAGTTAAAGATCATTGTTAGCCCAAAATGAAATCAGACACATATATCATTCATTATTGTCTACAGCTTTATGGAAATATATGTCGCCTTTAAAGGTATACTGTTATCACATAATTAGCAAATTTTACTAAAAGTTCATGACCGTAAATGTCTAAAGTTAAATTTTCTACTGGAATTAATGTAAAGTGCAGGTAATAAAACATACCACGCGTATATGCATTACGTAGATGTCCATAGTTGCTGCGCAAGGCAATTCTGGATGAATACATGTCGCATATATCTAGTACAGGTATGGGACCTGTTATCCAGAATGCTCGGGACCTGGGGTTTTCCAGATAATGGATCTTTCCGTAATTTGGGTCTTCATGCCTTATGTCTGCTAGAAAATCATGTAAACATTAAATAAACCCAATAGGCTGGTTTTGCTTCCAATAAGGATTAATTATATCTTAGTTGGGATCAAGTACAAGGTACTGATTTATTATTACAGAGAAAAAGAAAATCATTTTTAAAAATTTGGATTATTTGGATAAAATGGAGTCTATGGGAGACAGCCATTCCTTAATTCGGAAGTTTCTGGATATCGGGTTTCCGGATAAGGGATCCTATACCTGTATAGGTAAATCTAAAAACAACTGGACTTGCTGAGTAATCAATGTAGACGTTTCACTACACATCCGAGCAGCTTCTTCAGTTCAACTGACTGGTGTGGGAAGTTCTCGGCATATAAACTCTTCCACTAATCCAATCACAACGGCCCATTGTAACTCTTCAAAGAGTTGTTTTTAGATTGACCTATACTAGATATACCATGACCTGGATGAATGAAAATCTTCATAGTCACATGTTGCATATGTATTACTCTGGAAAGTTTCGTTTCATTTATAAGAATTAAAAATAAAAATCCTTCTTTTTCAGCTGCCTCTCTTTACTTCCTTCGCTCGTTGATCCTAATGGTTTAGATTTTTCTAAAGGGTCATTTCATCCTGTTTTTTGTGAGACAGTGTTTCGGACCCTAACACTAATGTCACGCTTGTGGCGTTTGCCCCACCCCCCACAACTGCCTCTTACATATTCAACTGTCTATTGCCATTGCCATTTTTGGGTGAAAAAAAATGCTCAAATCTGCACTTAGGGATGATTCCCATTGAAGCCACCACTTAATGGTATCCATTAAAGCCAATTATATGGGTGTCATTGCCCGAAAGCTAGGCAAATACAGGCTGATATAAATTGCAGAGTCTTTCTCAGAACCAGCATGTAACGCAGGGTATCCCCCACTAGACCACCAGGTAACTTTCTCACACAGCAGACTAAATCTTGTTTATTGACTCAGTTTTGAGGCTTGACCCTCCTAACTTCATCACCTTGTTGATGTGGCCCTGATTTAACAAGTCTGCATAGACCCATGTTATGATCCAGTTGGTGACTTGGAGGCCAAACGATCTGGTCAGTTTGTCCCAGCAAGTCAATGTCAAATCATGCAACGATGGCACCCAGGCCAACAGTTAGAACATTAGATTATTAACTGCCCAGTTTTGGAACCTAAATGCATAAAGCTAAATCTTTGTGCATGTATTTCCATGAAACTATTGCCTGACAAGTGATGGCAATTTTATTGTCTATAGTGGGTTGATTCCGGTACTTAAGGGCTGTGTTCTTGGGCTGCTTACAGACATGGCCATTGCCCTAAGAGTATATCTACAACCCCTGCCATAAAGCAATGTTGCATGGACAAAGAGTCACAAGATGGATTGGTCTCTACAGGATTGCACACTGCTTTCAGGGAAACAAGCTTTTTCCTTTTGGTGATCTATTCTTACAGTTAAATCTTTAAATATATTTTTCTCTTTGTAACCAAACAGCCTACATTTTTATTGATTTTCTTGGGCATATGAAGTTTAAGTATTTCATTCTTATTGGATATTATTATTATTATTAACATTTATTTATATAGCGCCAGCATATTTCGCAGCGCTGTAAAGTAATGGGTTTATACAACTAAATCACATTAATTACATACATAGAACATATGGAGTTACATCACAACCAATACCGGTATAAAAGGTGAGGAAGGCCCTGTGCAAAGGATCTTACAATCTAAAGGGAAGGGAATAAGACACAAGGTATGGGAATGGGCAAGATCAGAATTGAGTGGGTGAGAAATGTGGTACTGTATGTGGTATTGCATTTGGTAGTTAAGCAGAGTGAGGGTAGGCTTCTCTAAAGAAGTGCGTTAAAAGATCTTTTGAAAGCAGAAAGGTTGGGAGAAAGTCGGACAGACCATGGGAGAGAATTTCAGAGGAGGGTGCAGTCGTTGCAAAGTCTTGAATGCGAGTGTGTGAGGAGGTAATGAGAGAAGAGTTGAGTAGCAGGTCAGTAGAGGAGCGTAGCAAGCGGTTGAGTGAGTATATAGAGATGAGTTCAGAGATGAGATAAGAGATCAGGATAGTCTCTGAGTTATCAATATAAATGCAGCAACTGTGCCCAGTTAGGGAAATTAGCAGTTAAAGTTGTTGCCTTGTCCCTACAAGGACAATTGCCCATACCCAACCACACTGCTTGTCAGGAATCCAGATAAAATGATGAGATGGAAGCAAGTGTGACAGACCGTGGGAGAGAGTTCCAGAGGAGGGGTGCAGTCGTTGCAAAGTCTTGAATGCGAGTGTGGGAGGAGGTAATGAGAGAAGAGTTGAGTAGCAGGTCAATAGAGGAGCGTAGCAAGCGGTTGAGTGAGTTTATAGAGATGAGATCAGAGATGAGATCAGAGATAAGAGATCAGGATAGTCTCTGAGTTATCGATATAAATGCAGCAACTGTGCTCAATTAGGGAAATTAGCAGTTAAAGTTGTTGCCTTGTCCCTACAAGGACAATTGCCCATACCCAACCACACTGCTTGTCAGGAATCCAGATAAAATGATGAGATGGAAGCAAGTGTGACAGACTTGATGCTGAATGAAGACTCATGTTCCTGCCGCCTTTGATTGGTACGTTCAGTAATGGAGAGGCAAATCAAGAAAGAAAGCTTCAAGGCCTCTGCTTGGATTGACCAATATACATGTCAATTTCTATTAAGATTGTTTATTAAAACATCTCATTATCTGTGCTGTGTTGGAATGTATGGCAGAGTTTGGGCAGATGGGAAAAAATAATATCCCTTAAGGGGTCTTGAACACATTGTAAAGGACAGATGGGGACCTAGTGCCAAGTTGAGACCTAAGGCACACGGCTGACAAAGGAATAAAGGGTTATAAAGTTGGATTAGTATATGAAATACACATTATAGTAACTGTACTTGAACCTTCCACCTGGGCTCCTCATGTTATCATGATGGACATCTTCCCATGTGTCTTGTGCTTCTATTAATTTCCAGTTGACTTTGTTAATTATACTTTTATCTTTGAAGGGGCAGATAAGATTTGATCCCATTAGAATGCTTTGGATAATTTGTACATGTTAGTTTGAGCAGCCAATGACACATTGTTCTAAGGCTGAAGCAACACTGAGCTGTCTTAATATCAGCTGTTTTTCATAGCCCACCTTGTTATCGTCAGGTTTTCTGATGTCTGTTAATGATATGGACCTGTTCACTGTAATACTAGTAGTTTAAAGTAAGATGAATACAAATGATAACATCAATATTGATTAAAGCGATACTGTCATGGGAAAAAAATTTTTTTTCAAAATAAATCAGTTAATAGTGCATCAGTAGAATTCTGCACTGAAATCCATTTGTCAAAAGAGCAAACAGATTTTTTTATATTCAATTTTGAAATCTGACATGGGGCTAGACATTTTGTCAATTTCCCAGCTGCCCCAAGTCATGTGACTTGTGCTCTGATAAACGTCAGTCACTCTTTACTGCTGTACTGCAAGTGAAATATTTTTCTTGCCTTTATTGCAGACCGTAAGACAGTTAAAAACAAGTTTGTTATATAATGTTCAGATTGTATATTTTGCAAGGAAGGAAGATGACCCAAAGCTTTCATCCGACACCCTGTTTTCTTTCATATAAAATTCATCAAAGCACGTTCTATTAATGGCCCCCTTCACAAACCTCCCAATGGATGCATTGTCCAAGCTTAATATGCGGGCCACACTTGACTGAAGAGTGCTTATATATTTTTTCATGACCCTGCAGAATAGGGGCCTGATATTTTATTACCATCTGTTCCTCTACAAAGGCCACCTTAGGCCTCACTACAAATTCCATGGACACACGTGCTGGAGCTCTAAGTGGTGCAAAACTGTGCCCCCTAATAACCCATCCACAGAGTACCGAGACAGTGGGATATTAGTGAAGGTTGCGCTTTGCATTTTGTCCCAAATCCAAAACAAGCTGAATACAGGGGGGTGCTGTTTACAGGAGGAACTACAGGTGCCTTTTGTTCAGTAACATTGTTAAAAAGCCCCTTACAGTATATGTGGGTTGTGTTTAGAAATATGGGTGTGTATGTACTGTGTCCGATAGACAATATTTGTAAGAACCTACCCTGGTGGTCTAGTGGGCAGCGGGGTCCACGCCACGTCCTTGGCGTGGACGCCCGCTGCACCGCTCCTGTCCTCGTCTGGCGCCATTGTGAGCTACCTAGGGCGCGCGCTGCATGATTGCGCCAGCGTGCAATGGTGCGAATTTGTCGCAAATTGGGACCCTATTTAAGGCCCATTCAGATCTGTAGCCAGTGTCTGTTATAGGATCATATCCTGAGGTTTCCTGAGCCTTGTGCTACCTGTTTCTGAATTACTATCTTGATTGTTCTTTCCGTGTTTGACCCAGCCTGTTCATGACTATTCTGACCTCTGTATCCTGATCCAGCCTGTTTATTGACTACCGAGCCTGCCTGATCCAGTTTGTCTGATTACCCGGCTTTGACCCTTTGCCTGCCCAACAACAACTCCTTCTGCCTGATCCAGTCTGTCTGATTACCTGGTTTTGACCCCTTGCCTGCCTGACGATTCTGTTATCTGCCTGTCCTGATCTGGTCTGTCCTGTTTCCGTTTCTACCAGATGCCTTGTTCCTTGACCTTCTGCCCAAAGACTCTTGCTATCCGGTCGTGCCCCTTTGGCAGCCAGAACATCTCTCCTTGTACCCCTCGTTAAGTCCAGGAGGCACCCAAGTAAGCTGAGAGCTCCTCCCGAAGCCCAAAGGTGGTCACACTACTGGTGAAGCCGAGCCGAGACCAGGGTACTTGGCACTTGTTCTGGTATTGGGTGCCGGACGTGACAATATTATTATATACGTATATAACTGTTATAAGACCATATGCTACTTACCTGCTCTTATTTCCCATAGTGATACAGGTTACATTTAGGTCATTGCTGGATGTGGAAGAAAACACCAATGTTCCAAATACATAAAGACCTCCAAGTGGAGGAAGCTGAACATCCAATTCAATGGTCCGGTCTGACATAATATATATAATCAAACTATTCTGCAGTAGACGCAGGTTTAGTAGCTTTAGTCCACTTTGCTTAAATGTAATGCTGTTACAGGTATTCACATGTGGTTAGGGCTATAGCAGTTCTTACATAGAAACTTGACAGCTAAACTCCTCCATAGTGATCAGTCTGAGGGTAGGGAAAAAATAAAAAGATTCTGAACCTATTGTTGTTCTCTAACCTTCTGAAAATAACTTGTACTTCTACACTTTCTAAATCTCCCAGGGCTGTTGCCCTTAGGCTGCTGGAGCTGTAATACAGTATGTGGACAAAGGGATTTCAGACCACTGACTCGTCTTCAGGTTAAAGTAAGTCAGGGTCACATGACTGAACCCATGTATAAAGTCCTACGTGAACTGGTAAATGTCCATGGCTTTCTCAGAATTAAACCTTCCAACCCTTTTAGGCTGGAAATGTGTCGGTTAAGCTGGCCATAGATGCAAAGATCCAATCGTATGAATCATGGTACGATCGGACTTTCCCATCTCCCGACCCGCCACTAACCATTCAGATCAAAGTCTTACCAGTCAGATTAGTTAAAGAACAGATCAGCAATGTTCTGCCCCTGACAGCAATCGTACGATATCTATGTCCAACCAAAGCTAGTGACAGTCTCCCACTGAAAATCCTACGATCGGCAATACACGCAGATATTATCGGCAGCCGACAGAAATTTTCTAACCTGTCCGATGGACCAAACGACCGATCTCCGCCGGACGAAAAAAGTCGAGACTCTCCACACATGTTCCGAAAATCGTACGAATCCTCGATTCGTACGATCAGATCTTTGCGTCTATGGCCAGCTTTATAGAAAACAACCTAGAAATAACCTAGAAAAAGTACAGGTATAGGATTCATTATCCAGAAAGCTCCGAATTACGGCAAGGCCGTAATCCATAGACTCAATTATATCCCAATAATCCAAATTTTTAAAAATGATTTCCTTTTTCTCTGTAATAATAAAACAGTACCTTGTACTTGATCCCAATTAAGATAATAATAATCATTAATAATAATCCTTGTTGGGTTAATTTCATGTTTATATGATTTTCTAGTAGACTTAAAGAAAGATTCATTACCTGGAAAACCCCAGGTCACAAGAAGTGATGGACGAATTTGCGCCGTTTCGCTTCGCCGAAAAATGTGTGAAATTCGTGAAATGGCGAAAAATAAGCGAAACGGTGCCGGCGTCTAGTTTCTGGCAAAAAACGGACACTGGTGTCCGTTTTGTTTTGGGCAAAAAACGGATGCCGGTGTCCATTTTTTTTTGCCAAAAAACGGACGCCTGTGTCTATTTTTTTTGACTCAGGCGAATTTTTGCGGCCATTTCGCAAATTTATTCGCCGGCGGCGAATCACGCAAATTCGCAGTGAATTTGCGCCTGCCAAATAAATTCACCCATCACTATTCACAAGCATTCTGGATAACAGGTCCCATCCCTGCTATTCATTTTGTTTGTAAAAATAGATATTAAAAATATATACATATAAATAAAATATATTTTAAATCAGTTTTACATGGATAAAAATAAATAATGCACTGAACACAAAGGTTATAGGAGTATAGGAAAAGGAAGTTATTAATTTACTTTGAGGGAAAATAACTAGAAAATGACTTACGTTTTAGAAGCAAATATAGAAATTATAGGAAGTGCCCTAAAGAAACCCCATAAAATGCTATTTTAATATTATAATTTGCAGGTACATGATGAATGCTAAGCGAACAACTTGGAGAAGTCGCTAATGACTCCAACAGTGACATCCAGAGCCTTTGATCTAGCCAATTTCTATATAAAACATCATATCATACAATTGAATGGAAATCAGGTCTAACAGAAGATCTATTATGTAAGATCCAGTACTTTGGCATTCATCTCTTCAAACAGAGAAAGTTCAAAGAAATAGAGAAAATGAATAACAGAGTGGATTCCACTACTAAAAAAAGGCCGGGGGCTACATGATATCATATCTGTACCCTTCAAAACAACATTCCCTCGCTTGGAATTATAACATATTTTCATTTCAGCCAATATGTCTTGTGTCAGAAATGTGTCATATTGAAAATCTGGAAAAACATCTCTTCAATTTGGGCGTTCATAAGTCGTAATATTTTTCATTATCTGAGTTTGGACGACAGTATATGGGAACGGGAAGAGATTTTTTAGCTGCACCTACATAGGATTGTGATAACAAGAAAAGTTTTTACTGAATTGAAGTGAATTTATGTATCATCGGAATCAGAAATACACCAAACTGTTGCCAGAGGGAAAAAAAATAAAAAACTGATTCAACAAACAATTTCTGTTTATTAAAACTGAGATTTCAGCTCCATATTGGACTTCAAGATTAAGATAATGTAGAAAGCCAAGGCAGCTATTTTCTAATGGGTTTAAAGCTTGAAAATGAATGCCAAAAATACAATAAAAGCTTGATTTTGAATCTGGATGAATCTGAATTTGACATCATGGGATTTTAGACTAGGGATGCAACAAAACCTCTATTTTGGATTTGGCCGAACCCATGAATCCTTCGTGAAAGATTCAGCTGAATACTGAACCGAATCCGTTGGGAAGGGGAAAACGTTTTTTACTTCCTTGTCTTGTGACAAAAAGTCATGCGATTTCCCTCTCCGCCCCTAATTTGGATATGCAAATTAGGATTCGGATTTAGTTCAGCCGGACCGAAGGGTTCGGCCGAATCCTGCAGAAAAAGGCCGAATCCTGGCCAAACCGAATCCTGGATTTGGTGCATCAGTATTTTAGACCAGTGGACAACTGCAGGCAACAATTCCTATGCTGATTTTTTCAGGGGATATTATTTTGTTATTTGCATATGCCACTTGGATTTAGATTTGGTTTGAAATTTTGCTAATTTTTTTTGTGGCAGATTTGGTATTTCCCCAAATTCTAAACTGATGATTTAGTTTATTCTTACTAAAGTGCACTCATTTCTCTAATTTAGAATTTTATAAATTACAAATATTCACCTATTATCAAGTCTAGCCCCAAAATTATTATTCAGTACCATAAACTTCCATGTGAGTGAGATTTGGTGGGTTTTTTATTAAAATCCGATATGTTCTCACTATTTTCTGAAAACTGCTCCGACCAAATCGGCAAGGAGTCCCCCCCCCCATTTATAATTCCATTTTCATGAATATTTCTTATGTGGGAAAAGACTCAACAAAATTGTGAAAAAATGCAGATCTTATGATTTTTTTCGGATTTGTCGCCGAAAACTGGGAGTTTTTCGGATTTGATGCCCAAAACTACAAAGCCTTCAAATTATTTAATGAAACCCAGCACAGATCAGGATATATTTAAAATATCAACAGGACATCTGCCATTGACTTCTACATGAACTTTGTGGGTCTGAGTTGGAGTACTTTTTTATTTGTACCTTGAACACAATCGGGGTTTAGTAAATCTAGAAAAATGTTAAAGGTTTTTTGAGATTTATTAAAATTTTGTTTTTTCCCTTCAAAAGTCTGACCAGAAAACATTTAATAAATAACCACCTTGACGTCAGTTTTTAACTATGCATTGATAATTCTAAGCAGGGGACTATTTATTATTTAATAAATTATTATTGTTATTATTATTTCTAGATTTTACTTTTAAATTAATTAATTTACCACAATAAATTTGATAATACATCGATCCATTGGTCATAATTACTTTACTAATTACTTAATTAATACAATGCATTGGTAATTAATAATTTGTGAAAAATTAAAGAAAATATTCATTAGAAGTGATAGGCGAATTTGGGCCGTTTGCGGAATTTGCGAAATGGCGCAGGCATCTAGTTTTTGACGCCGGCGTCCGTTATTGACGGAGGCGTCCATTTTTTGGAGGCGAAAATGTGCCACCGTACAATTTTTTTGATGCGGGCAATTATTTTTGCAGCGGTCTCACAAATTTATTCGCCGCAAATTCGCTCCTGGCGAATAAATTCGCCCATCACTATTCATTAGTGTTTTCTTTTTTAAAAAATTATGTTTATATCAATTTGCCAAGTTACCCCCAGAAAAACAATAAGATATACATCATATAATGAAGCTGACCTAAACTGGGCCACAAAAATTGTGATTCACTTTAATAAATACTGGGAATCACTTGTAAAACTAATCCAGCTATTGACAAAAGAACTAGGCAAATATAGAGGCAAAAATATGGCAATGTTAATGGTTGATAATTAAAAAATAACAATAATAGCTGTATTGAAAAACCAAATTTAAGGAGTTTGGGAGAGTGTGTTGGGTTGTTAACTAGAAAAGATACAAATGGAAACTGATCATTTATCAATACGCTTTAATCCGGTGTATAGCTCTCATCGAAGTAATAAGTGTCCTTTCAAGGTCTGGATTTCGATTATTTACAATCTCGGATCTGATATTCAGAATGCTCAGGACCTTGGGTTTTCTGGATAAAGGATAGTTATGTAATGTGAATATACCATTAGTGATGGACGAATTTATTTGCCAGGCACTAATTCATGCTGATTTTCCGTGTTTCGCCGCTGGCGAATACATTTGTGAAATTGACGAAAAAATTTACCCCAAAGTTTTTTTGACGCTGGCGACAATTCCAATGCCGCAACAATTTCGCCACTGGCGACAATTAAAAGGACGGCCATTGACTTTAAAGTGCGTAAAATTACGTCGGCATCGAAATTGTGGCTGACGTCATTTTTGTCAAACGTGAATTGATGATGCCATCAAAATTCGAGCTTCGGGAATTTTTTTTGCAGCAAAGCGAAACGGGACAAATTCGCCCATCGCTAATCTCTGTATTCTAACTTTACTTAAAATAAATAAAATATTAAATAAACCCAATAGAATTGTTTTGCCTCCAATAAGGATGAATTTAATTGTAATTGGGATCAAGTACAAGCTACTGTTTTATTACAGAGAAAAAGGAAATCATCTTTAAAATAAAAATGTATTTGCACTCAATGGAGTCTATGAGAGATGGTCTTCATGTAATTCAGATCTTCTGGACAATGGCTTCCAGATAACAGATCCTATACATGTATAACAATGGAAGACCCACAGGAACCAAACTGCATCAGCAATGTCAATTCCATGTGCAGTACATATCAACAGTTACTGATGACCATTCCAACTTAGAAATCCATTCTTTGATTGGTTGCTGTGGACTGCAGCTTATGGTAGTGAATGAGGGTCTTCAAGGTGTCTTGAAGTCTTGAAGTGTGTAATCAGTTTGTCTAGTTTAATTGTGAAGTCAAATTTGTATAACCACAGGATGATGTAGTTTTTCAAGAAGAAACCATATTAGTTAAAAAGATTTTCTTTTTCTCGTCAAGGTGACACGTCATAAACATTTTCCCTTTAAAAGGATACTGCTATGGAAAAACATGTTTGTTCCAAAAACGCATCAGTTAATAGTGCTGCTCCAGCAGAATTCTGCCCTCAAATCCATTTCTGAAAAGAGCAAACAGATTTTTTTAGATTTAATTTTGAAATCTGACATGGGGCTAGACATCTTATCAGTTTCCCAGGTGCCCCCAGTCATGTGACTTGTGCTCTGATAAACTTCAGTCACTCTTTACTGCTGCACTGCAAGTTGGAGTGATATCACCCCCCAGCAGAACAATGGGAAGATAACCAGATAACAGCTGCCTGATACTGTAGATCTAAGAACAGCACTCAATAGTAAAATCCAGGTCCCACTGAGACACATTCAGTTACATTGAGTAGGAGAAACAACAGCCTGCCAGAAAGCAGTTCCATCCTAAAGTGCCGGCTCTTTCTGAAATCACATGACCAGGCAAAATGACCTGACTTGCACCTACACACCAATATTACAACTAAATACACTTGCTGGTTCAGGAATGAAATTTTATATTGTAGAGTGAATTATTTGCAGTGTAAACAGTGTAGATTAGAAATAAAAACTGCATCATAAAAATCATGCCAGAATCCCTTTAACTATCGAGTGTCAGAGGTTAAATAAGTCATTTGCCAACTAATTCATATACTAAATGATTAATATCTAACACATTTATGACTCATTTTCCATCTAGAATGGATCCTACATCTGTTGGAGATAACCTAGAATGGAAAGAGAACATTTCAACATGAAAATAACTAGCAGCACATAAAACCAGAGATGAATGCCCATAGCTAAACACTGTAGTCAAAATACAACAGCTCCACATCTTTCTCCAGTTGGAGACCTCCATTAGAGACACAACATGGGTGTTTTAGACTTTATTGGTAAGATAATGACATCATTTCCAGCTTGTGGTATTGTGGAGCCAAATCCAACCCATCCTTGCTCAACTCCCTCCCAGGACTTCAGAAGTGACCATTTGGAAACAGAACGAGGAAGGGAACTTGGCACTAGAAAATAGGAATTTATAATTGGCTAATTTGAGAAGTTATTAGTCAATTTAATCCAAATGAATTCTACAAACCACAGTCTTTTGTTTCCATTATGTCTTTGTTGTGTATACGAAGTAACTCGTACCTGACCAACACAGCTTTAAATACTTATAGTATAGCTTTTATACAGCTTTCTTTTAGAGGGGTCAAACCTGATGTTATAATACAATACATACCATAAAGTTTCTTAAAAAGTTACACCTGCTAGTATGCTACTGTGGTATAGTCATGGGCAGACAAATAATGCCATAAATGGAGTACTCCATAATAGACACAACATCTTAGGGCAGTGATCCCCAACCAGTGGCTCATAAGTAACATGTTGCTCACTCACCCCTTGGCTGTTGCTCCCAGTGGCCTCAAAGCAGGTGTTTATTTTTGAATTCAGACTTGGAGGCAAGTTTTGGTTGTATAAAGACCAGCTGTACTGTCACACAGAGCCTCCGCCAGTGCACATGGGGGCTACCAAATAGCTAATGATAGACCTTATTTGGCACCCCAAATCATGTCATGTTCATGATGGTGTTGCTCTACCACCTTTTCTTACAATTGAATGAGACGTAGTGATGGTCGAATTTATTCACAAGGCATGGTTTTGCAGCGAATTTCCGCATTTTGATGGCCACAAATGTTTTCTGCAAAAATTGGTTGTGGAGAAATTTGCTGCGACACAAAAAATTGTCACGTGTCAAAATTGTCTCCCGTATAAAAAATTTTGTGCATCAAAATTATTTAGACACCGATTGACTTTAATGCTATTGGACAAAACAGTCACGTGTATAAAAATTGTCGCGTTTCGCTAATTTTTTCTCAGTTTTGCTAATTTTTCGCCAAAGCGAAATGGGACAGATTCTCCCATCACTAAATGTGACTCATGGGTAAAAAAAGGTCAGGGACCCTTGCCTTTGGACAATGGCACAAGGAGGTGCTTCTGAGCATTTTCTTACCTAGTGATAAGTAGTTCAATAGACAGAGGACATAACACACAAAATCATGCCCCAACCCAACTGTGCTTGCTTTTCAAGTGACTGTTGCTAGTAATGGTTTATTTGAATCAATCAAAAATATGGAAGTAAGTATAAGCATTCTTCATTATTCTATGTTATTTAGCATGAGTAACCAAGCCAAAAATAGGAAATGTGGCTGCTAAAAGTGGGGTTATTGTGGATGTTCTCAATTAAGGAAAATTTATGGGAAAATTAGTGCACAGTAACCAATGGAAGCATCTTTGGATGTACTTCATGCATGATGTTATAGAATATTAACGGTGCTAATTCTAAGCTTCCAGTTTTTTGTATCTTGTTTTGGAAAGGAGCGGACATGTTTGACCTTCTGGCTGCACTGGGGCATCACAGATGTCTGTATTGTTAATGGATTTTGACCTTTGAAGTGCTCTTTTCTAAACCTTAAATTTGAATGTACAACTTTAAAAAAAAAAATGAAATGTAAATTATATAAATTAGAAACTCTGCAAATAAATATCTTAGTGACTTAGGGGCTGATTCACTATGGGTCGAATATCGATGGTTAAGTAACCCTCGATATTCGACTAGGAATTGAAATCCTTCGACTTCGAATATCGAAGTCGAAGGATTTAGAGCAAAAAAATCGATCGAACGATCGATGGATAATTCCTTCGATGGAACGATAAAATCCTTCGAATCGAACGATTCAAAGGATTTTAATCCAACAATCGAAGGAATATCCTTTGATCAAAAAAACTTAGGCAAGCCTATGGGGACCTTCCCCGTAGGCTAACTTTGACTTCGGTAGCTTTTATCTGCCGAACTAGGGGGTCGAAGTTTTTTTTAAAGAGACAGTACTTCAACTATCGAATGGTCGAATAGTCGAACGATTTTTACTACGAATCCTTCGATTCGTAGTCGTAGTCGAAGGTCGAAGTAGCCCATTCGATGGTCGAAGTAGCCCAAAAAATCCTTCAAAATTCGAAGTTTTTTTACTTCAAATCCTTCACTCGAATTTAGTGAATTGGCCCCTTAAAGTAGTGGCCAGAGGCTACATTTTTGGAACATTATAAAGGCTAGAAAATTGCTTATATAAAATTACAATATATGGACCAACAATCTCTGTTTTTATTAAAGAGGAAAACCTCTTGTCTTTGTCTGTATTTTTGGCAACTGCCGGAGTTACACTAGATGCCCTATACCAACACTATGGCCTCCCAGATAAGAAGTGTGCTTACTTGCATCTTAAACAAACATCTTGAACAAACAGCTGAATTTAATTTAAATCCCAGACAAATAAATGGGCAATCCAGTATCATATATTAGTATAAGACAGTGATCCCCAACCAGTAGCTCTCGAGCAACATGTTCCTCACCAACCCCTTGGATGTTACTCCCAGTGACCTCAAAGCAGGTGCTTATTTTTGAATTTCTGGCTTGGAGGCAAGTTCTGGTTGCTTAAAAACCAGTCGTACTGCCAAACAGAGTCTCCTGTGGGCTGACAGTCCACATACGGGCCACAAAATAGCCAATTACAGCCCTTATTTAGCACCCCAGGAAGTTTTTGCATGCCTGTGTTGCTCCCCAACTCAAATATTTTTGAATGTGGCTCACAAGTAAAAAAGGTTGGGGACCCCTGGTATAAGATAATAATAATACTCACTAATGGTTAGTGGGTGTCTTGGCCCTCAAGGTTTGCCTGCAGTTGTATAATAGCGATAAACTTCTACCCTTGGCAGAGATTCCCTACTTTGGGAAGCTCCTCTGATGTCTACATAGGTGATGTCCACTTGTCCCCTACCCATCCCCTAATTTGTGTTTCATTCAGATGCACGTTAGGTAGCAGTATGGTGTGAAGCCCAGAAAAGGTCCCTGTGCTTAATGCCTGCTCTATGGCATGTAGTCTGCTCAGAGGAGCACTCTAAAGGTGGCCTTACATGGAGAGATCCGCTCGTTTGGCGATGTCGCCAAACGACCGTCTCTGTCCCTGATATGCCCACCTTGAGGTGGGCAATATCGGGCTGATCCGATCGTGGGCCCTAGAGCCCATCGATCGGATCCTAATGAATAGAAATGGGCAGTTGGATCGCGGGACCGCATCAACGAATGGATGCCGCCGCGATCCAACGGGATTTTTCGTCTCAGACTTTGGGCCAGATCTCGATCGGGGAAGCCCGTCGGGGGGCCCCATACATGGGCCAATAAGCAGCTATAATGAGTGGAGTGAAGTGGTGACATTAGTACAGGTATGGGATCCATTATCTGGAAATCTATCAGAATTACGGAAAGGCCGTCTCCCATAGACTCCATTTTATCCAAATAATCCAAATTTTTAAAAATGATTTCCTTTTTTCTCTCTGTAATAATAAAACAGTCGCTTGTACTTGATCCAAACTAAGATTTAATTAATCCTTATTGGAGGCAAAACCAGCCTATTATGTTTATTACGTGTTACGCATTTTTTAAGTAGACTTAAGGTATGAAGATCCAAATTATGGAGAGATCCATTGTCCAGAAAAACCCCAGGTCCCAAGAAGTTTGGATAACAAGTCCCATACCTGTACCAAAAATGCACTATAATTATGCTATGAAGGTTCAAAGTCTTGAGAAAATATACATGTTTCAAAATAGTTGTTATTATGTTCAAAATGAAATTATTTTTAAATGTTTTTCTTTTTTTTGAAAAAATACAATATCAATACAGGTATTGCATTCATTATCCGGAAACCCGTTATCCAGAAAGCTCCAAATTACAGAAAGGCCATCTCCCATAGACTCCATTATAATCAAATAATACAAATTTTTAAAACTGATTTTATCTGTAATAATAAAACGGTAGCTTGTACTTGATCCCAACTAAGATATAATTAAACCTTATTGGAAGCAAAATCAGCCTTTTGGGTTTATTTAATGTTTACATGATTTTCTAGTAGACTTAAGGTTTGAAGATCTAAATTACAGAAAGATCCCTTATCCGAAAAACAAGTCCCGAGCATTCTGGATAACAGGTCCCATACCTGTATAAGAAAGCTGTCAATATAACTTAAGTTCTAGATTTTTTTGTTCAGATTACTATTTATATATTTGTTTTTAATTTATTTTTTAAAAAAAAAAAAAATTTGTATGGGAAATGAGGGTTACGTCGCGGTTATGAATTCGCTTAACTGAACACCATTTATCGCTATTTATCCCATGGAAATTGATTACATTTACCCACCTGGTGTGGGAAGCGCAGACCCCTTTTCTGTTTTGAAAGTCACTCCTAAATGTAGAAACAAATACTGATTAAATCAAGAAGCCGTTAGGAAGAAAAGCCAAGAAAAATCATTATCTGATCATCTCAGTGTCTGTTAATAAAACTGCGTTTGTAATGTGCTTCTCGAGCGTTCCGGCCATCTGCAGATAATTCCTCCAACCTGTTTTCACTATGGCTGTCCTAATATATTTATAAAAAAGAGCTGATCTACCTAGAAATGAGGATCAACATCAAAGGCCCAAATCGACAAGGAAATAATTGGCAGATCCCGGTGCACTTAAATGTCAAATGTTATTATTTCAGATATTCGGAGTAGACGTGGGATAAGCAACCTGTGGTTCTCCAGCCCAGGTTCAACTGCAACTCACAGAATACTTGTAGGAGGGGCTTACAGATTTTAAAGGGGTAGTAAACCCAACTGTTACTCACCACACGGAACTTGATGTAAAAGTTGAACAGAAGATTTTTATTTACAGGCATACCAGTGGCTTTTCTTCAGTCAGGCACACTTTACACACTCTAGTAAATACTCAGACACATTCAGTTGCATATATTCCAACAAATCAGTTTCTTGATAGGCACACCATCCTTAGGATCTTGGATTCCACCTAACCACCTAGTGATCCGGTATATACTCCACCCGTATCGCCCCACTCTCCAATAGTGGCCCGATACTGGGTGATACACCTCCACTCTTCCAGGTTAGGACCCCTTTTCCATCCAAGTCCTGGCCTACAGCATTGGTGTCCTTCCTACCTGGTCCTAGACTACCACTGATTCCCTTACTTACGGAGTGCCTGTAGGAGACTTACTCCACTTTCCTCCTTGATGGGGCCATAACTGCCCTTCCTAAATATCTCGTGCACCTAGTGCTCGCTCACTTTTATCTTTTCTACTCTAACTTCCGCTATCTACCATTGAAGGTCTTCACTCACCAGCCAGATGATATTGCTTTGGCCACGCCTCCCATCAAGACAGCTCACCTTGGGCGGGGCACCTCCTTTTATAGCCCTTCTGTGTCCTACAGTGGCCTCTTGTGGCCGGGGTAGAAATTACACTTAAACTAAACTAAAACTCTACTCTGCATCTAGTGGCGATTTACACAAATTACACTCATCAATTTTAAACACATACATTTTTACATACATGTACATTTTTGTCGCTCAAAAAGATAAAATTCCACTCACATAACACTCTCATAGCTTTATACCCATTACATACTTATATCAGATCATGGCTACCTTACATTGCTTCTTTTGTGTGTCTTTCATCCAATATACTCATTGGATTATCAGAGCAGGACTAAAGCCTGTAAGAAATAATTGCACAGCCATAAAACAGCAGCAGCCTACTTCTCTTTCCGTGTGTTTCTTAAGAGAAGGATGTAACCAGCTTGAGAGCAGAGACAAAAGGTTCTCTCAAACTGTTATTGTTAGGTCTGATCCAAAGCGATCTATCCAAATTGTTTTGAAGGGATGCGTATACCAATGTGCCATAGCAATGATGTCATCAGTTGGTTTATTGCATCATCAAAGCAAAAAGAATTTCAAATTCTCCGAAACAATGCAAACGTACTGCCCAGACTAAATTTCTATTTGACTCAGATTTTTCATTTTTTTATTTCCAATAATTTTGGAAAAATTCTTCAGAAACAGGTTAAAATAATCCAGAATAATCCAGAAGATCAGGAATAAATCCAGAATGAGTTTGCTGGGTTTCATTTGGAGGGGTTGAACTTGATGGACTTTGATTTATTTTTCAACCCAACTTAAAATTGTAACTATGAGACTGTTTTCAGTAAAGTAGGATTTTTTATAAACAATTGAAAAGCAAAAATTTGCCAAAACTATTCTTCCTGAGACCCTGCCCCATGGTGCTTATAAGTACAAATGATTGGTCGGGAAACTGCAAGTTGCTTTATTTAAAATAATAATAGCCGGTCAACTTCACAAATATTTTTTTCTATGGGAGTCAATAACTTATTGACATATTTAAGGAATGGCTTTAGGTCATCAGAGGGCATTATTTTTCTGTATGCACCATAAATCCGGTATGAAAAGCTGACAGTAAATGGCATGAGATGGTTGGATAATTCATAAACTTCTGCATTGTATATTTCATTGGCTGTGACTTTGCAGCTTGTTTATATAAACTATAGTAGTACTTCTCTGTTATCTACTGTGTATCCTGTGCTTGAATGGCTGCCCCCATGGCTACACAGCAGCTTGTTTATATAAAGTGTAGTAGTACTTATCTGTTATCTACTGTGTATCCTGGCTTGAATGGCTGCCCCCATGGCTACACAACAGCTTGTTTATATAAACTATAGTAGTACGTATCTGTTATCTACTGTGTATCCTGTGTTTGAATGGCTGCCCCCATGGCTACACAGCAGCTTGTTTATATAAACTATAGTAGTACTTATCTGTTATCTACTGTGTATCCTGTGCTTGAATGGTTGCCCCTATGGCTATACAGCAGCTTGTTTATATAAATTATAGTAGTATAGTAGTACTACAGGAGGACACTCAAGAGGACGTTCCATTTCAGAAAAATCGGACCAAGAGAGAGACATAGGTGCCACCACTAAATCAGGCGAAATAATGGGCACAGGTGGGATTGGATTCACTTCATTCTGCACAAAACACCTGGACAAAGCATTTGCCTTCGCGTTCTTCGAACCAGGGCGATAGGAAATGAAGAAATTGAACCTGGAGAAGAAAAAGACCCAACAAGCTTGACGAGGATTGAGCCTTCTAGCCGAAGAAATATAGTCCAGATTCTAGTGATCTGTTAAGATGGTAATCGGCTGTTCCGTTCCCTCAAGCAGATGACACCATTCCTCCAGTGCAAGCTTAACAGCCAGAAGTTTGCAATTGCCAATGTCATAGTTCCTCTCAGCTGGAGACAGTTTGTGAGAGAAATAAGCAGACGGCTGAAGGGTCCCTTTTAACTCTGCCCACTAAAACAAGACAGCCCCAACTCCAACCTCTGAAGCATCCACTTCAAGAATAAAGGGCCACGCAGGATCAGGATGAAGGAGGATCGGAGCAGTACTAAATGATCTCTTGAGGAACAAAAAGGCCTCCTGTGCCTGAGGAGTCCAGGAAATCTTGCAAAGTTTCTTAGTAAGAGCCATAATAGGTGCTACAGTCTGGGAAAATTTCTTGATGAACTTGCGATAAAAATTAGCAAAGCCCAAAAACCATTGAATGGCTTTCAAACTTTAGCAGGATCCATCTCAAACCCTGAGGAAGAAATCACGTATCCCAAAAAGGAAATTGAAGACTTGTGGAATTCACACTTTTCAAGTTTTGCATAAAGGCAATTCTCTCTTAACTTGCGAAGAACTTGCTTGACTTGGAACAGGTGATCAGAAATAGAAGATTACGCCAAAATATCGTCCAAATAAACAATAACACAAGTCTGCAAAAAATCACGAAGAACATCATTAATGAAGTCTTGAAAGACAGCGGGGGCGTTGCACAGGCCGAACAGAGTGACCAAATACTTATAGTGGCCATCCCGGGTGTTGAAAACCGTCTTCCATTCATCGCCTTGACGAATACGAATAAGGTTGTGAGCACCCGTAGGTCTAGCTTGGGGAAGACATTAGATCCCTTAAGCCTGTTTAAGCAAGCCATCCTTCTTCTGGACAAAAAAAGAAACCAGTCCCAGCCGGAGACGTAGACTTCCTGATGAACCCTTTGGAAAAAATTTCTTGACTATATTATTTCAGAACTTGAGTCTCAGGCACAGAAAGTGGATAAGTTCTTCCTCTAGGGAACCAGATCAACAGGACAATCATAAGGATGATGAGGAGGTAAAACTTCAGCATTTCTCTTCTCAAAGACGTCTGCCAAATCCTTGTAAGCATCAGGCAGCAATGAAGTGGACTCAAGCAAAGAGGAAGCTGCTAGAGGAATAACAGAAAAAGAAATGCAATTGGAGCAATAATATAGACTCCAAGCCGTAAGTTCTCCAGTCAATGGACGGATTATAGAGTCTAAGCCAAGGAAACCCCAATATGATAGGAGTCTCAGGACAATCAATGAGCAGAAAGGACACCTCCTCAACATGAAGACTGCCCACTCGGACAAGGACTGGATCAGTAGCGGCAGAAAGAACTCCAGGAGAGATCGGTCTGCCATCCACAGCCCGGGTGGAAAGAGGAATCTTGAGGTTGAGTATGGTTCTCAAACCACAGTACTTGGCAAAGCAGTTATCGATGAAATCTCCTGCCGATCCGGAGTCCAGGAATGCTTGGCAGGAAAACATATCAGACAAGGTGGACAGGGTACGATTTTTGCAGGGAACTGGGAGTGCAGAAATCTTGCTTAGGGGAGACTCCCCCCTCACACCTAGACTGGAGTGTTTCCCTGATTCTGAAGTCTGGCAGGACAGGATCTTAACAGATGTCCAGCGAGGCCACAATATTTACAGATACCAGCATTTCTCCTACAGATCCTCTCCTCGGGTGTTAAGCGTGTAGCCCCAATCTGCATGGGTTCATCACGGACCAGTGGTGCGGAAACCAGAGAAGGAGGAGGAAAGTCTGACCTGACATATGGCGAAAACGAAGGTTTGTGGCCACGAAATTTGAATGAAGGCTTCTCTCTCATCCTGGAATCAATCTTGACTATGAAAACCACAAAGTCATCGAAAGAAGTAGGCAGATCTTGAGTGACCAACTCGTCCTTTAGACCCTCGTGAAGCCCCCTCCAGAAAGCCTCAATAAGGCTCCTGAATACTCAGGGACCAGACAGATCTCTCTCACACACACACTCCATCTGACCTTACTATATACCACAACGTTACACAGCCGCTGTACACCATTGTATGGATGAATAGCCATTGGATACAGTTGTTCCCTATGAGCACATCTGCACTTTGTCATGTTCTTTATCATGTTCTTGCTACTGTCATGTCACAATGATACACCCATCATGTCTGACGTTTAACATTATTTACTTAACATATTACATCTGCTGAGTGTGCACTGTCTTGTCCTGTCCCTGCACTGTGCTGACCTGTCTTGCAGGAGTTGCATATTTTTTCACTTGCGCTTTTTTTCTGTTGTCCGGTACATCTATGTTGTGTTGTGTAGCACCATGGTCCTAGAGGAATGTTGTTTTGTTTCACTGTGTACTGTACAAACGTATATGGATGAAATGACAATAAACTCACTCTTGACTCTTGACTTGACTTTACAGGTGCAGGTGGTGAAAAATGCACAGTAGTCCCAGAAATTTGAAGTGTCTCCAAACGAGAAGTAATATGCTGGAAAGCTTGAGCAAGATGCGCCTGTTGAGACTTTTGGCTGTCCAGACATTTCTGAACAGAATAACTGGAACCAGCTTGGGCAAGTTTCAAAAATGGAAACTGGCCTTTTATGGCTTCTTTGGCGCCAAAAGTTCAAATTGGCAAATTGACGCTCGGCATCACTCAACGAGAGGCTGGAAGTGCGCGCCTGCGCACCATCGCACGGGAAGATACGCGCTGGGAGGTAAGAGATTGCCGCAATCTCCCGGCGCATCTTACAAAATGTCTATGAGTCTGATGGTGTTTTTTTCAACTTCAGCCAACAAAAAACAATTTGTTAAACACATTTCTGTCATATTTTACATGTATATTAAAAAGATCTTTGTGTTTGTATACGTAGAAAAAAGAATTATTATTAATCTAGCTTCATACAATTATAAATGGAGAAGAATAAATCTATGCTACTGTATAGTCATTTCAAGGAACAGATTTAGGCAAGTTACGACGTCTCTGTATCCATCACTGCCACAGCCGATAACTTGGGGAAAATTTTCCTGAGCATATTGTGCATTATTTAACACCCATCTACAGAATTGGCCATCAGTCTTTTCTGTGAACTGCTTCATTTTTCCTCCGTTCCCAAGCACATTTATAAAGACTTAGGATCCATTAATTGTAGGAATTCAATAAATGAGCAGAAATAATCAAGACTTCAATTGTTCAGATAATTACATTTGGCCATCAAAGAAAATAGCTGCTGTAGTCAGAGGTGGCTGCTTTAAAGTACCAGCGGTGCCACCAACCATGGAACCAAAGCATCTCTGGGATATCTAATTGGGATCTGCAAATATGAAACTCAGGGGTAGATTTACCAGATCTACCGGATTGGGAGATCCAAAGGGATTTCCAGCAGTTTGATCAACACTTTCCCAACAGTCAGCAGATTCAACGCATTGACACACAGATCAGTGCATCTATTTGTCAAAATGTATTCAGTTCTGTGCTATGAAGAGTAGAGAGGCAGAGATATAAATGTGCCTTCAACATTAAGGTGGTTATTTATCAAAATCCACATTTTTCTGAACTAGAATACATGATTTACCCTTATTTATCATTAAAAAAAAAAAAAAACACAACTTTTTCGTATAGTTGAGAGAAAAATTAAAATTTTTCAGACAATCGAAAAGCACAAAATGTTCAGATTGTACAAAAACTAGCGCAGACCAAAATATCTTCAAATTGCAAATGTGACCTCTGCCATTGGCTTCTACAGGACTCCGACAGGTTGAAGATGAAGTATTTTCGCATTCTCACTTTTTGAGTAAAATAAATCTTGAAAGATTGAAGCTTTTTTTTTTCACTAAAAATTTTCTAGCAAAAAAACTCACATTTTTCGAGTTATTAGCATTCGGACTTTGATAACCCCCTTTATTGTGTGCTTCACAAAATGTTGTAGACAAAACTTTTGGGCAAGCAAAATCTCACAATTTAGAGGGAACACTGCTCAGAGCTATGAGATGGATCTAGTACTATTTGGAAGTTCTGGGTCAGTAGGTGATCTTGTACTTGATCTTGTGCTTATGGGGTCTTTAGTTGACTTAGCTTCCAATTTTGGCCTACTAACAAAAGCTCCAGAACTTGATTGGCCAAACATTATCAGTGGAAATGACTGACTTGAAGTAATCAGTTTTAGGTTGGCCCTTAACACTTAAAGGACAAGGAAAGTCTAAAATAGAATAAGGCTAGAAATGCTGTATTTTTTATACTAAACATAAGCATGAACTTACTGCACCACAAGCCTAATCAAACAAATGATTTATGCTTTCAAAGTTGGCCACCGGGGGCTGTCATCTTGTAACTTTGTTATACATCTTGGCCTGACCCTGACCCTGCACATGCTCAGTGTGGTCTGGGCTGCTTAGGGATCATCATAAACAAAGCTGCTTGAATTCTGCATGGCTGGTAAGTAAGGTGGGGGCTCCCCCTGCTGTTTATAAGTATGATTGTTTTCCTGCAGAGCAGTTAGGGACCATCTGACAATTCCTATCCACAGCAGTAAATGAAGGGAGAATTTCACTGCATACAGTCAGGTTTCTTATAAAAACTGTACAAATTTTTTAATTAAAGTATATTGGAGAAAGGTTTATTTTTCATTAAAGAATGTAAAAATGGGATTTTATTTTTTTGCCTTTCCTTGTCCTTTAAGAAACAAACGGTGAATAAAATCTCCAGCATTTGAACATTGCTTGGTCCTACTCCCTTCACTGCAAGACCCAACCCAAGACTGCTGTTTGGATAGACATCTATAAGAGATCCAGTACTAGGATAGCCAACAAAGCTTGAAGGAGGAGGTACGACTATTATCTTTTATATTGCCACGGCTCATTTAGGACCACCATGAGGTGCTACAGAGAAGTTGCATCTTCCTTTAGGTTGGATTGTATCACACTACATCATATCCGATTAAGACACAATTCAGCAGTAGAGGCAGGACAGATGCAATGGTGGTCAGAGCAACTATACGGAAGTTCTGACCAAAACTGCATCAATAAGTGCTCCCATTTTTGCCACTCAAGTACGACTGCACCAGCATTAAGGCCATGAAGGATCTCTATATTGTTCACAAGCCTAGGCAGCTAGGAATATAATATAATATAATATTTTGATATTATTATCAGAGGCAATAAAAATGAACAAATGTAAGGACCAATAAAAGATTAAGACATTTTAAGATCAATTTGGCTTTCAGATTCCTCATTTTATGGGAGTGACCTGATGCATAGTGATGAGAATCCTTTCCATTCCACTTAGCTGTAAAATTCTCAAAATTGCTTAAAAATAGTGATAGGTGAAAAATTTGTAAAATGCATTGAAGTCAATGGACGTCAAAATAATTTTGACGCAAAACAATTTTGATGCGAGTGTCAATTTTTATAAACACGACTATTTTGTCCAAAGGCATTAAAGTCAATGGGTGTCCAAATAATTTTGATGCGCAATCATTTTTATTTTTATTTGTCAGGGTGAATTTTCACCACAGTTTCACAAATTTATTCAAGGGTGGTGAAAAGCAGCAATTCGCCGCAAATCCATACTTGCCGAATTTATTCCCCCATCACTATTTAAAAATGCATGAAATATCAATTTTTAAGCGCATCAATTTTTTCATGTGAACGACTTGTTTTCTCTCTCCAAATGCAATAACGTTAAGGGAGTCGGGTCGGGTTTTCTTGCAACTTTTTTTGTCTGTACAACTTTTTTGTCTTGGCGACTTATTTGTCCAAATGCATTAAAATCAATCTGCATTTTTTCCTGTGGCAACATTCTCGCAGATGGAGAAATATGGAATTTTGCTGCGAATCCATGCGTTCTGAAAAAGAAATCCATCACTACTGATGCAGCAATGTTGAGTGGCGCCAGTAGGGGAAAGACCTAGGTGCATAGTGATGTCAGCGACTCAGTTTTGCACCCATTACTGGGTGTCTATATTTAATATATGAAATGACTTTGTTATATCTTGATTAAGAGAATGAGATGAATAGACCTGTGAGGAATGTGGTTGGGTGGCTACAGAATCAGTAGGCAGGTAAGAGCCATGGAGAATGTCCCTTTAGGTCTGGTTCAGAAGAGTTGCCCGTGGCTATGTCTCAGGATAACTATTGTTTCACATTGAACCCCAGGCCTGAATCAGAGTTGTTTATCATTGGTTGCCATGAAATCCCATGATTCTGTAGCACCAATTGAGGTGGTGTTTACATACTGTGCTATTGCCTGTGGTTAGACATAAAAACCCACTGGGTAATGGGAGGTAATGTGTTCAGTGTATGGGCTTTCAGATGGGAGGTGGAATAAGATTCCTGTTTAACATCTTTAAGAGATTTAAGTGATTCCCACACTGGGGCCTCCTACTTCTCCCCCCCGGGGGGTCACAAAGTGGAAAGTGTAGTTAAAAAAGTCTGAATTGTCTTATAGAACAGGACTGTCCAACTGTAGGCAGATGTGACCCTCTAAGGGATTTTTAATGCCCCCACTCTACGCAAGGTTCTGCAGACTTGTTTGTCTGACATCATCATCTTTATAGAATGCGACCGTTGAACATGCGGCATGAGAAACACGGGGCCCGGAACATGTCCAAGGCATGTAACGTGTATTTACACAGCTTCCTTTCCATAGCCCAGTGTTTATTTGATCTTTCTGGGATACTTTTCAGCAGCTTTGGTTTATTTGTTTGGTCATATATTTGAGGAAATGCTTATTTCTGGTTTATGTTCTGCGCGTTTACTTTCTATGGGAGGAGGGGGGCAACTGTAACCACAGAATGGCACAAGGGACACATGCAGACCCACCTACAGGCTCAGCAGAGACCGATTCAATTCATTTGTGCTTCAAGAGTAGAGAACGGCTCTTTGTAGCCCCAGGTGCACGCGGTACCCTCTGCCAGGGCAAATAGATGCTGATCAACAAAAGCTACAGCACTCCGGTAATTTGTAAAAAGTGAATCTTTACTTAGGCAACGGGCTTAGGAGCCCAAAACATTGCCATAGAAGCCCGAAACGTTGCCTTGGCACTTTAAGTAAAGATTCACTTTATTCAAATTTCCGGAATGCTGCTGCTTTTGTTGATCAGCAAACAGAGACCGGGAACCCTCAGGCTTGTCATTAAGTCCTGCAGCTCCAGGTCTCTGGCAGTGATTGATTTATTTAATAAATATTAAATAATGTGAAGTAGGAAACTACCTCTACCTCTCTACTGACATTTCCTCATTGGACCATGTGCTTAGCAGTCAATTAACCACTCTGCCATGGGTTGAAATCATAAATAGCATCCATAAGTAGTGATGGGCAAAACGGCGCCGGCGTCTCATTTTTGACGTCCAAAAGACAGAATTCGCGCCTGCTGAATAAATTCGCCCATCACTATCCATAAAAACGCAGCACACTGGCAACACGATTCCATTTTGCTTTGTGTATTTATTGGCTCATTTTAAGTAGACAAATAGAAGGCAACTTTTTTGGCAACTCAGGACCCTGGAACTATAGCAGGGTGACACCCCAATGTTTCTATATATCTGTAACCTTGTTATGAGCTAAGGGGGCCCAGTCTGAAGGTCAGTTAGGGGGAGATTTGGGGTGAGTGTTTATTTGTGCCCTGGGTACCCCTGGAACTATAGCAGGGTGACACCCCAATGTTTCTATATATCTGTAACCTTGTTATGAGCTAAGGGGGCCCAGTCTGAAGGTCAGTTAGGGGGAGATTTGGGTGAGTGTTTATTTGTGCCCTTGGTACCCCTGGAACTATAGCAGGGTGACTGTTACCCCAATGTTTCTATATATCTGTAACCTTGTTATGAGCTAAGGGGGCCCAGTCTGAAGGCCAGTTAGGGGGATATTTGGGGTGAGTGTTTATTTGTGCCCTGGGTACCCCTGGAACTATAGCAGGGTGACACCCCAATGTTTCTATATATCTGTAACCTTGTTATGAGCTAAGGGGGCCCAGTCTGAAGGTCAGTTAGGGGGATATTTGGGGTGAGTGCTTATTTGTGCCCTGGGTACCCCTGGAACTATAGCAGGGTGACTGTTACCCCAATGTTTCTATTTATCTGTAACCTTGTTATGAGCTAAGGGGGCCCAGTCTGAAGGCCTAGAAGAGAGTGAACACTCTGGGATAGATTTAATTGTTATGGCATTTATTATCAAAGATATCATTCCAAAACAAATCAGGCCACTTAATCCTGAATCAGTAACATTTTAAGAATCCTCTGAAAAGCACATTCGCATTTCGAATAACATACATTTAATTGAGATTAAAATGACAAAAAAATAAATATACAAATGCTCATAGACCTATAATATTAGACATCCCAGTGCAATTTGCCTTTAAAGTGGTGAAAGATTAGGAGCAATCATTAATATCAATTTCAAGCAATATATGTTTGTGAGAGCTGGGGGTGGGGGGGTCCCCACTGAGCTGTTGAAAATTGTTATTTATAGCGGCACCTCCTTAATGTCATTTATAATTACAGAACCACCAGTGATGGGCGACAATTTGACATGCATTAAAGTCACTGGGCGAACATTAATTGCAAAACGTGGAAATTCGCTGCAAATTCACGACTGCCGAATAAAGTCTCCCATCACTAAGAGCCATCAGTGATGGGCGAATATATTCGCCAGGCGTGAACTCCTCTCAAATTTTTCCATTTTGCCGCTGGTGAATAAATCGGTGAATTTGCCGCGAAACTTCGCCAGCGTTGAAAAATTTTCGATCCTGGTGCCAAGTTTGTTTGCCGTCGGCGACAGTTCCGACGCCAGTGCCCATTTAGAGGCAGGTGACAATAAATGGATGCCCATTGACTTCACTGGGCCCGGCATCAACTTTGACGCCTGCACCCATTTTGACGCTGGCGATTGTCGCCAGCGTCAAAATCGACGGTTTCGCGCATCTTTCGCCAGTTTCGAGCATTTCTCTGGAAATTCGTGAAATTTGTGGCGAATCGAAACAGGAGAAATACGTCAGTCACTAAGAGCCACCAGTGTTACCTTCATCCTCTCAGAACCCCCCCAAGGACACCCAACTCTGAAGTGGAAATATTGGGGCACTGGGAGAACGCTTGAACTTTAGAAATGGGCAGATGAAAGAAATAAATAATGATAATGTGATTATGTCCCGTGACATCAGATTTGTCTTTGTCTCCCATGGTTGATGGGCTAATGATATGATTTGTGCTATCAGGCCGGGCCTTTGAAGATTAAGCACTTCGATCCAGCGTGTAATTCTATTGGCCGTGTAATAACGTCATGCATCATACAATCTGCACACATGATAAGCATATAATAATATGGTTGTCTCTGGCTGAATTGACTGACTATAGTTTATTGTGAAGTCCAACAAGGAAATCTATTTGATGGAGAGATATCACACTCAATCAGGTTTAATCATCTGGACCACAAAAACCTCCCGTCACAATTCCCAAATCCATGCAGGCCGACCCAACACATGGGCCCAGTCATTGGATCAACATCATATGGGCAACCCCATGAGTTGAAAGATCACAAGCCCATGTGTAGCCATCTCTAATAAGGCATTCCAATCCTGTGTGCTAATGGCTTATCAAATACATACTTTGATCCCGTAGCAAATACCAATATCCTAATTAAATAAACCATCTGTGGAATGCAAGGAGAGCTGGGCTGCCTAGAACAAGTATAGTCTCCGCTGAATCTGCCAGTTGGATTTACTTTGTTTCTCGGGAATAAAGAGGGAAATTGGTTCACTTGGTCTCGTTTTGTTTTTGCCTAAGGCGACATGTGCCTGGAGCTACAATTGCTTCAGGCTTCAAGCTGGGCATATACTGTGCAATAGCCAAACTCTATCGCCCTCTTGTGGTAGAACATCAAAAATATTCTCCCATGTCCGAAAACTCATATAGACTGTGAGTTCTGAAACCTACTGTATTCCATACAATGAGGATATTGAGTGATGCAGCTGAGATCACAGTAGGGATGTAGCGAACTGCCGATTTGATGTTCGCGACCGCGGTTCGCGAACACCGGCAAAAAATGCGAACGTTCGCGGACAGTTCGCGAACTTCGAACACCCGCTAAAATCGTTCGATTCGAACGATCGAAGGATTTTAATCATTCGATCGAAGGATTTTAGTTCGATCGAAGGATTTTCATTCGAATCGAACGATCAAAAACCATTCGATCGAATGCTTTTCATTCGATCGAATGCTTTTCATTCGATCGAATGCTTACAATCGTTCGAACGAATGGAAATCGTTCGATTTTTAGCGGTCGAAGGATTCGAATGGTCGAATGGTCGAACGAATCGAACGCGAACCCAAATTGGCGAACGTCGCGCGACGTTCGCGAACATTCGGCGGACGCGAACGGTCGAAGTTCGCGCGAACAAGTTCGCTGGCGAACAGTTCGCTACATCCCTAGATCACAGTACAGATATGGGATCTTTTATTTCAAAACCTGTTAACCAGAAAGCTCCAAATTACAGAACGGCTGTATCCCATAAACTCCATTTTATCCCTATAATCCAAATTTTAAAAAAAAGATTTCCTTTTTCTGTGTAATATTAAAACAGTAGCTTGTACTTGATCCCAACTAAGATATAATTAATCCTTATTGGAAGCAAAACCAGCCTATTGGGTTTATTTAATGTTTACATGATTTTCTAGTAGACTTAGGGTATGAAGATCCGAATTATGGAAAGATCCGTTATTCGGAAAACCCCAGGTCCTGAGCATTTTGGATAACAGATCCCATTCCTGTACAGGTAAGAACTTTATCTAGAATGCTTTGGACCTGGAGATTTCTGGATAATTGGGTCTTATTCGGTACTTAAATGGTCATGGAAGTTCATTGTATCTATTTGCCCCATTAAACAGATATGTTTTCATTATTTGTCCAGTTCAGCAGTTACCATCCATATTCATTGTTCAATAGGTAAAAGATATAATAGGCTAATTAGATGTATCAGATGTTGACTGCCATGAGGTCAGAACCTGGGGTTGAGAATAACTAGGCAAACATATTAGCCAAAAAGTAGACTAAACAACATGAGGAATAAAGGGAACGCGATGAATTGTAAAGAATAGGGTGGTTGAATGGGTCAGTGCACATGTTTCAAGTTAGGGTGTGTTGCACATTGCACTTTGAGAATAAAATTTTATGTTATACTACTGACAAATAGTGATGAGTCAATCTGTCTCTTTTTAGCTTCGCCTCGCCGAAAAATTTCGAAAAATTTCGAAAAATTTGCGAAACAGCAAAAAATTTGCATTGAAGGGGAGTCAAAAAAAAATTGACGCGCGACAATTTTTATATGCACGACTCTTTTGTCCAAATGCATTAAAGTGTATGGGGGTCCGAATGATTTTGACAATTTTTATGCCCGCAACAATTCTGAAGCGTCACAATTTTTTTTTTCGTCTCAGTGGATTTTTCCACGCTGAATTTTCAGAGCCGTTTCATGGAAACATTAGTGGGCGGCAAAGTAAAACAGGTCAGATTCGCCCATCACTAGTTTTTCATCAGTTCAAGTCAAAATTAGAGGAAGCACAGAATGCGATCATATATCTTGAAAGTCACGCTTTTTTAAAAAATTAGTAAGAAAAAAATTAAAATAGATATTTTCAAATTCAAGATAACTGTTTTTCCGCAATACAAGAGAATAACAGCAAAAAAAACCCCAACAATCTTGTGGGGGGGGGTTATTGCATTTTTTTTCTGAACTAAAATTTTGAAGATTTATCAATTTAGAAAAAAAATTAAATTGAAAAAAAAAAATATGTAGCAAAACCCGGCAAGTTCTGTTTTGTTTTGCAAAAATTTGAGATCACAAAAAACTTGACTGTGTTTAAAAAAAAACTTGAATTCGAAAAATTCAGGTGTTCTGTCATGATTTTTATGGTGTCGTTTTTATTTCTAAATGACACTGTTTACTCTGCAAATAATTCACTCTACAATATAAAATTTCATTCCTGAACCAGCGCGTGTATTTTAGTTGTAATATTGGTGTGTAGGTGCATCTCAGGTCATTTTGCCTGGTCATGTGATTTCAGAAAGAGCCAGCACTTTAGGATGGAACTGCTTTCTGGCAGGCTGTTGTTTCTCCTACTCAATGAAACTGAATGTGTCTCAGTGGGACCTGGATTTTACTATTGAGTGTTGTTCTTAGATCTACCAGGCAGCTGTTATCTTGTGTTAGGGAGCTGCTATCTGGTTACCTTCCCATTGTTCTTTTGTTTGGCTGCTGGGGGGAAAAGGGAGGGGGTGATATCACTCCAACTTGCAGTACAGCAGTAAAGAGTGATTGAAGTTTATCAGAGCACAAGTCACATGACTGAGGGCAGCTAGGAAACTGACAATATGTCTAGCCCCATGTCAGATTTCAAAATTAAATATAAAAAAATCTGTTTGCTCGTTTGAGAAATGAATTTCAGTGCAGAATTCTGCTGGAGCAGCACTATTAACTATTAACTGATGCGTTTTGAAAAAAACAAACATTTTTTTTCCCTTTAAGCTAAGAAATATTTTAAAGAACATTGAGTCACTACCACTAAGGGCCAGATTTCTTGCATTGGACATGGACATCTTCAAGGTCACTAGAAGGTGAGAAGAGTCCACAATGTCTACACCCGACAGTTGCCTTTCGTATAGTTTCCTATAATTCCATGCGTTCGGTTCATGGAGCATTAACTCATGATATACTGACTCCTCTTTTGTCAATAGGACGTTGGGAATTCCTGGATTATACTTTATAATTTGATGGTTGCAGTTATGACTGAAAATCTATACGCTTAGCTCCTTCCCTCAGGCTGTGAACGTATTGGTGCCCATGTCCAAATGAACAAATATTGGAGCACATAAGAGAACGTAACAATATACTGACAATGTGCCCCCCATCCATTTACAAACACAGCCCTCTGTGTGACATCCATTCAGCTGACTGTTTACAGACAGAGCTGGTTTTCAGGTATAATGACCGTTACTGATTTGGGGTTTGAACAGATCTGATCTTAAGAACAACTACTTCCCTGCTGCTCTTGGAAACTTCTAAATGTTGGAAACAGTGATGGGCAAATAAATTCGCCAGGCGCGAATTTCTGTGTTTGGCCGCTGGCGAATACATCTGCCAAACTGCAGTGAAAATTCGTCAACATCCAAAAATTTTGGGCACGCGTCGGAAAAAAACGCCCGCATTAAAACCGACGCAAGTCAACATTATTCGGATGCTCATTGACTTTAACGCCAGCGACAAAATTGATGCGTGCATCAGAATTGACACAGACGTCAAAATTCGCAGTTCACAAATTTTTCGCTAATTTTTTGCTGTTTAGTGAAATTCACTAATTTTCCAGCAAAGCGAAATGGAACACTAGTTGGAACAGCCCCAAATGAAACATACAAAAAAAATGATTCAAGGCCGTTGGGGCCCCAGAGTGGGAAAAAGTTGTGCTCATTAATCATTTACAGGTATGGGATCCGTTATCCGGAAACCCTTTATCCAGAAACTCAGAATAACGGAGTGGCTGTCTCCTGTAGACTCCATATTATCCAAATAATCCAAATTTTAAAACAGTATTTCCTTTTTCTGTGAAATAATAAAACAGTAACTTGTACTTGATCCCAACTAAGATATAATTAATCCTTATTGGAGGCAAAACCAGCCTATTGGGTTTATTTAATGTTTAAAGGATTTTCTGGTAGACTTAAGGTATTAAGGATATAGATATATTCTGAGAGTTGTAGATCAACGAAATATGATGGGCCACAGAAATTATTTAGCGAATTTCTCCCGTTTAGCTTCGCTGAAAAATTTGCAAATTTCCCGCAGAATGACGAAAAATTAGCAAAACTCAAAAATGTACACGCGCGTCAATTTTGATGCCAGAGTTAAAGTTAATGGTTGTCCGAATAGTGTCGATTATGAATTCCTTTTTATAGTTTTTTTATTAATTACATTAAAAAAATAAAGTATTAATAAGAACTATTATAGCTACTTTCATGATGGATAAACAAAATAAATAATCAGGAAACATTAGATATTTTAAGTACTACATTCTTTTATAAACAAAATAAAACCCAGCAGCCAATACTGTACAGTTTAGGTACTTAAAGTTATGTATTTATTTTTTTATTTTAGAAAACTAACTAAATAAAAAGCAGGGCTATGATTGGACCTCTATCAGGCCAGAGTTGGTGGCAAAAAGCATTTGTTTGCAGACTTTCCAAATGGCTGAATTCTGCTACGAAAATTATGACTCCAATTTGTTGCACCGCCTCACGCGTCAAAAAAAGTTGTCGCCCATATACTTCAATGCATTTTGCCAAATTTTAACCATTTCTCAAATTTTCAGCGAAGTGAAACGGGTCAGATTCGCCAATCATTAGGGTGGCATCCCCTTCTGTAATGGCCTTGGGCAACACCTACACCCGCTGCTTAATATAACTATTTTTGGTAAAAATTCCAGGCAGATGGCAACCTGATTTAGAACCCTGATACAGATATGGGATCTATTATTTGAAATGCTTTGAAAATTTTCACTTTGACCTTTGATATATCTGCCCTTGTTGGAGTACTTTTTTATTCTGACTTTTAACACCATTTGGGGAAAATACGTTTTTATTCCTAGGAAAAAAATGGTGTTTTTCCCGGCAAGAAAAAATCGGACTCTAATAAATAACCACATGATGTAAACATTTCAGTTCAAAACCCCCACTAGGGTTGTCTCCCCATAATGGTGCAGCTTTGTTACCATCAAGTACAAGGAGCTGTTTTATTATTACAGAGAAAAGGGAAACTAGAATTATTTTGAGTCTCTGGATAATCGATCTCAATCTGTACCTGGTTCATTTTTATGTTTGTGCGATTAAAAGTGCACACTTTGTGTTCTCATGGGCTGTTACCGCCCGTCTGGCCCTTGGATGGAGCTGGTTCTGGAGCATCAGACACCCAACATAAAGTTTCATTGATGTTCTCCTGCTCAGCTGCCGGCCTTCTCTCACCCCCACCGCCACCTCCGTACAAAGGCTATGTGAATTCAGCAGCAGACTTGTCAATGAAAGAGCATCTGATATGAATTTATAACCATTCGTTAGCGCTTTAATATGCCCCTGCTACTATTTAACAGTTTTCCCCTTGAAAAGTCTTTCAAGAGCACAAAAGGCCGAGGTCAAAAGTAAGTTAACCCCTGGCAGAATGTGCAATGATTGGAAGGAGCCTCCACACGAGCAGATGCTGGCTCCCTACCGGCGCGGCCTCACGCTTCTGAAACATTCCCAATATAAATAATAAACTCCGATTTCCCCTTCACTCATGAGGTCTCTTGCTTTCAAATGAAGAATTATAGGCCTCCTAGCAGCTGCAATAATTGTGTTCCTATTGTCATGCAGACCTCCTCCTGGCCGCCCCCTACAAGTGTCCTTTGTTAAGATGGAGTCAAGTGATTATACACTTTGACTGATGTGCTTTTAGGGCCCAGCTGCCTAACTGCTGACGCACGGAGCAGAAGAGAGAACTTGCGTCTGCGAGGCGGAACTCTGACATACCAGACCCAAACTGGAAACAAATGATCCTTTATCCGCCTGCTGACAAGGCACCATCTTTCTTTTTGAAGTCATGAAGGCTTGTAGGCCCTTACAGCACTTTCTCTTCATCCCGAGCAAACATCCTTCTTTTGATATGTGCCATGCTCATTATCCCTGGCCCATTTCATGATTTTTTGATGGAAGGGTGGCAGATCAATTGCCAAGAGGCTTGTAAAAAAAGAATAAGGGCTCAACATTGTCAGGGGTTGGGATGGGGGTGGAAGACGTTCCTTGTGCCGTATCCTAAATGTTGAATTCCTCTAACAGTCACTTCTTGTTCTTGAAGGCAGATAAGGGCCAAGCGTGAAATTCTTAATTAAGCAGTAAATAGAGTGCGGGGTGTCAGCAGATGTAGCCGGTAGCCATGGAAACTGAGTCACATGGACAACAAAACTCAAAAGTGGGGCCTGGGGCTTGAGGCATGAGTGGCAGCTCCTACGTTCTACAGGGCTTGTAAACTGGATTACTTGGCCGACTAATTATATCAAGGCCTTAATGTAACTAAAAATAAGGAGGGAGAATTGAAAAAGAAAATGGGGGGGGCAGATGGGAAGGAATTAAAATATGGTCATTAATTTTTTTTTGTATCACTTGTATTAGGGAAAGAAAAAAAGATTATTTTTGGATAGAGATATTTGATTATTATTTTTTTTATTTTTAATTGTGTTTCTTCATTTTGCACGCAACAACTCTGAGGTTTAATTTAAAAATGTAATTATATAGTCATGTTTGAACACATAGCTAAAAAATGTGCATGTAGATTTCTATACAGTATATAGATGCGGATGCAGGGATGGGGTCTTTTATCCGGAAACCCACTAAATGTCAGAAATTACAAAGGGATTTGCTCAATAACAATAATAATAATACTAAAAGCTTAATTGTGCAAACTCTCTGGGCCCATTTCATTGATGTCTTTGGAAGCAAGCAATATGGAAGCTCTCTCATCTTTTTAAATGTAAATATGTTTGAAAGGAAAGGTCTACGAACATATTGACATAGACTATTATTCAAAGGAAGCCTTAGGGTAGACCTGGTCTCTGAGTTTCCTTAGGCAGGTACCCCATGCATCTGTGTGGGACTCTCCATGTTCTTTTTAAGCCAGAAAGGGCAGGCTGGGCATTCCAGGTAACCTCTAAAGGAAAAAAGCCTATGAGGATACTTTTTCTTGATTCCAATAAGTAATAGGAGAGAGTTTAAGAAGAGACCAAGATGGAGTGACACTCTGTGAGCACCACCTGGCCCTAGAGACAACCAGCATCTCTTGAAGGGAGTGCCCAACCTTAGGAGCCCTTGGGTCCAGTTGGAGGAAGAGTAAAGGCATTTGTAACCCAATGGAAGGCCTTTATGGGTCAAAAAATGCTATTACAACAGGGCCACTAGTTCAGGGCCATTATTAGAAATGTTGGAGCCCCGTACAACGAAATGGTCAAGGTCCCCCAGTAATTCAATCATAAGCATTGTGCTGGGGTTACTGCCTTGCCTGTTCAGAAGTGGGTTGGTCCAAGAAGTGTCTGAAAAAGAAAAAAAAATGGCGTTGTTCGTGCCTGTCCAAAAAATCATGGGGCCCCATATAGGAGTCTAAGCCGTCCTCCCCAGATGGTCTACATACCCCCCACCCAATGAACCTGTATGTACTTCCATTTTCCACAGCACTTTATAGACATTCCTTAATCCATAATATTGGCCCTGCCACAATCGAATTTTGAGTAATATCACAGGGGGGATTTGATTGGTAGACCTTTTATAAGCCATCAAAATGCCCACTGCCTCCTTTCTTGGTTATATGGCTCCTATGTGACCCCCTGAAAACAGTCTACAGATTTATGGAGTCATAGTACAGAATTGTAAAAAGTTGCCCTAAAACTCTATGTTATGCTTAACTATCACTTAACTATAACCATATACCAATAGGTACCAATAGGTACACTACACACCCGGAATCTACTTACTCTGCAGTAGTAGTGCTGGTTCTCCGTTGACCCGGCACAGTACCTTAGCTACAGCAACTTTTTGTTCACGGATCCTAACACACCCAAATTTCTACAGTGGGGAAAGGATCGTGATGAAGGGAGGTTGTACCCCCCACCCGGAAACATTGATGTTGGTGATATAAATTAATAAAGAAGGGGAACTTTCCCAATTGCAAACATCCGGACAAAAAGTTGCTCAACTAAAACCATGGAATTCATTTTTTGGGGGGTATTTTAAATAAATATGTGATTGGCAAACCTTTCAAAATTCCCTAAAAAACATTCTAATTGACAATTTGTAAACTCTAAATATAGAATTCCTCTGTTTCCCGTGCGTCACGTTGCAGCCGTTCCCATGACTTAAACTTCATTTGTAATGATTTCAGTGTGGAGTGTAAGCTTGCCGTAACATATGTTATCTGAAAGGCTCCCTAATGAAACAGGCTCTTCCCTCTTACGCTTGGCGACTCAGTAAGTGGGGACGTGTCACCATGAGGCGAGGGCCGTTGAATAAAACTAACACGCCGAGAAGTGGGGAATTATCCCATTAAGGGCACATAATGGCTGTTTATAGAGAACATAAGGATGGCTTTGCGAATGTGTTTAATTCCGCCTTCTGTGTCCCTGACCACCATCTCTTCCCTTTTGTCGTTTACCTTTCATGGTCCCAGGGGGAGTGCTTGAGTTTAACAATGAGATAAATGTCAGCAAAGGGACAGCTTAATGGGATAGAAGGGAAGTACAACTGAACAAACCTCCTTAACAATTCAGCAAGATTGGCTATTAAGCACCCGTAGTAGCCCTGTGCCCAGAGTGAGCCCCCCCATCCACTTACATATAGAGCCCCCTGCATAGATTCTTGAGTTTTGAAATTGAAGATGGATATAAGCTCTAAAAGCTAGAAAAATCAGTGTTTCATAAATATAATTTTAGGAAAAATGTGCAAAATTTAGATTTCGCATACAAACTCAACAGTGATAAGATATATACTATTTAACTTGCAGATTTTTACAGCAGGTGTCTCAAACGGCAAATATTTAACAGAGGCAAAGTCAAATGTCCAAATTGTTGGTTTTGCAAAAGCTTTAATATCCTACTGCTGATTTCACATTTTGTCACACTCCCTAAGGGGAGCTTAAAGGTCAGTTAGAGTGAGATTTGGGGTGAGTGTTTGTTTGTGTCCTGGGTACCCCTGGAACTATAGCAGGGTGACTGTTACCCCAATCTTTCTATAAATCTGTAACCTTGCTATGAGCTAAGGGGGCCCAGCCTGAAGGTCAGTTAGGGGGAGATTTGGGTGAGTGTTTGTTTGTGTCCTGGGTACCACTGGAACTACAGCAGGGTGACTGTTACCCCAATGTTTCTATATATCTGTAACCTTGTTATGAGCTAAGGGGGTCCAGTTAGGTGGAGATTTTAGGTGTTATCTGTGCCCTGGGTGTCACAAGCACCCGTCGGGCACGGGCGTCCTCTTCAGTGCCGAAGTCAAGACCATAGCTACCACATAGGCAGTGGTGGCTCTGGCGTTGCAACGCCGGCGTCAGGACGTCAAATTCACCCCTATTTGTACCACGAACTTGGACTTTGACCCCTGGGCTTTCTCCTTGGTCCTGACTACTCCTGCTGGGAGCTGATAGGCCCCGTGACTCTGGGTACCCCTGGGGTTGGAACTTTATTTTACCAGATAAAACTACACCTTCTGTCATGGACCCAAAATAAAGCCATGGGGTTATTAAAGCACTGGGCGGAGCATATTTGGTATAATACCTCTTCCAGTCAGAAGATGGTAGTGTTCAGCTATTTCATCCAACACACCAGTGTAGGTGGGACTGTTGCCTGTGCTTATGTAGATGTACAAGTGTAGGATCAGAGAGAGAGAGAGAGAGGTGAATAGTTGATTAAACAGTTAATTGCACTGTAGAAAGTACTTTCAGGGGGACTGGGGTTCCTGAGGCCTGGTTGAATATTTCTGTGCTCACAGTGTGAAAAGAGTGAGACTGAGCAAGAGTATATGTAGTAAATAAGTAAGATGTAATTTGGGGACAACCCCAATATTGTTTTCCCAGGGCCCCCACCTCCAGATAACCCATTATTTTGTGCGTGTAATGGATCACCCATCAGGTGCTCCCTCCAGAGGAAGTAGACCTGTGCCCCCCGGGCCCCCCGTGCCCCCCGTGCCTGTGTAGTCAGCTTTCTCTGTAATTACACCAATGGGAAATACTGATAAAGAAAACACAAAAAGATGTGCTACCTGGCTCCGTGCCACACCATACACCGATCAGTGCACACATGGGGCGAATTTTGTCAAAAAAAAATGCACTCCCTCATATTGTTTGCTTTATTGCAATTATACTGTGGCTCAAATGTCCTCTTGGTCCCCATAGATGGCTGTACAGTTTTAATGCTAAATCCAAAAGAACTAAATATATATACAGAAAACCTGACATTGACTTACCCAGGTAGTTAATTAACGAACCAGTCACATCCATTGTTTCTCTTAGGAGAAGGTAGACTTGGCCAGGCTTGGAGCCACATACAACGGAAATGTTCTTCTGCTCCACCATGATATAATTCCCAGGTCCAACATTGAAAAATGTAGCTGAATACTATATCAAAAAAATATAAAAGCATACACAAGAAACCTATAAGTAGTGAGGGTGAGTTTCTCCCGTTTTGCTTCGCCAAAAAATTTGCAAAAAATAGTGAGATCAGAAAGTTCACGAAAAAATCTAAAATTTAAAAGTTTTCACAAAAAATATTGTGAAATTCAAACGTTTTCATGAAAAAATCATGAAACTCGAACGTTTTCAATAAAAAATGGAGCAATTTGACTGTTTTCACTAAAAATTCTAGCAATTCGAACGTTTTCCCTAAAATAGAGCAATTTGTAAATTTTCACAAAAAAATCGAGCAATTGAACGTTTTCACAAAAAAAAAACAATCAATTTGAATGTTTTCACGAAAAAATCTAGCAATTAGAATTTTTTCACGGAAAATCAAGCAATTCGAAAGTTTTCACGGAAAAGTCGTGAAAATTGGAAATTGATACTGGAAAATTCTCACCGGCAATTTTTCGCGGGAGATTCATGTATTTATTCGCCGGCGGCGAAACTCGTAAATTCGCGGGTCGTGTCAGGTAGTGGGAACATGCAGGTTAAATTACGGGTTGGGGGGTACGATTCGGGTAGGGGTTAAAAAAATGGACCTGCGCAGGACTCTAATGTGAGAGCAGCTTGAATTTGATATTCAAGGTATGGGACCTGTTATCCAGAATCCTCGGGATCTTGGGTTTTCCAGATAACAGATCTTTCCAAAATTTGGATCTTCATACCTTAATTCTACTAGAAAATCATGTAAACATTAAATAAACCCAATAGGCTGGTTTTGCTTCCAAAAAGGATTAATTATATCTTAGTTGGGATCAAGTACAAACTACTGCTTTATTATTACAGAGAAAAAGGAAATCACTGTAAAAAACAAATCAGGTAAAATCGAATCCACGGTAGACTTTGGAGCTTTCAGGATAGAGGGTTTTCAGATAACGGTTTCCATACATGTATACCCTGAACATTAATTATAGAGATCTGGAAATAGGTTTTGCTTTATTCCTATTGTGTAAAACTCAATTACGCCCCAACAGGAGCCAATGATATTTCTTTTGTTCCTCTATGTTCTTCCTAAACGCTTGTTGAGCTTAAAGTCATTTCATATAACTGTACCTTCAAACTTCTCATAACTTCCAACTCAAAAACTTTCCAATCTCTTGGTTCCCCCCGTTATTGCTCATGTTCTTCTCATGGCTTTTCTGTATAACAATATCAGTGTTTTCTATCTAAAAAAAACCCATTTTGTGGCCTTTTGGGAATTTCAATACAAAAGTTCAGTTATGAACTTTGGGCAACTAATAAAGTCAGGGCCATAGGGGTGTATTGCTCTCAATTCTAAAGTACTGAGCACAAGGTCCTCTCATTTTCTTCGTTTGGAATGTTCAAAATATTTTATCTCTTTTTGCTGCACTCGGATCTACGTTGTCAATTTATGAAGCAACTTTCAACTTCAACTTGGAAGATTAAAATGAAAAGAAAGAGATTTATGGGATCAGGGTTTCATACGACACATACGTTTCATAAGTTTGTTTTTTGACTTAATGCTGGGCAGCAGCTGTTAATTTGCTTTCATAGAGGAGACTGGACCTCAGATGTTGCCATTTCATTGAATATCTTTTGTCTGTACTTTCCAGATACATCTCAAGTTAGAAGTCATCGAACTAAATTTGCTGCAAGACTTTGTCCTCTTTAACTATGTCAACCTCAACCTCACTGCTGACATGTTGTATTAATTTAATGGGAAATCTCGTGTCTGAACAACGAGCGTCCTTGACAGCTGTCATAGATGACATTGATGTGATGTTTGAACTCTATGGATGGCACAGTTCAATGTGTCTTTTTAGAAAAATATTAACACACATATTGATCCAACTTGTCAGCTACTGTACATTGATTATATGTGCGTCTCCTGTGTCTATATGTATGGGGCCTTGAAAATAACCTGCAATAGGGTATGTTTGTCGTCTTGTTTTAGCAGTTCAGGGAGAGATGGTGCTTATAGTAACAGAAGGATAATAGTCTCTGGGAAGGGAGTGTGACTGTGGGATAGCAGGTATAGTAGGAAGAGATGGTGTCTATAGTAACAGTGGATAATAGTCTCTGGGAAGGGAGTGTGACTGTGGGATAGCAGGTATAGTAGGAAGAGATGGTGTCTATAGTAACAGTGGATAATAGTCTCTGGGAAGGGAGTGTGACTGTGGGATAGCAGGTATAGTAGGGAGAGATGGTGCCTATAGTAACAGTGGGATAATAGTCTCTTGGAAGGGAGTGTGACTGTGGGATAGCAGGTATAGTAGGGAGAGATGGTGCCTATAGTAACAGTGGGATAATAGTCTCTGGGAAGGGAGTGTGACTGTGGGATAGCAGGTATAGTAGGGAGAGATGGTGCCTATAGTAACAGTGGATAATAGTCTCTGGGAAGGGAGCGTGACTGTGGGATAGCAGGTATAGTAGGGAGAGATGGTGCCTATAGTAACAGTGGATAATAGTCTCTGGGAAGGGAGTTTGACTGTGGGATAGCAGGTATAGTAGGGAGAGATGGTGCCTATAGTAACAGTGGGATAATAGTCTCTGGGAAGGGAGTGTGACTGTGGGATAGCAGGTATAGTACGGAGAGATGGTGCCTATAGTAACAGTGGGATAATAGTCTCTGGGAAGGGAGTGTGACTGTGGGATAGCAGGTATAGTAGGGACTCAATGTCCTAAAAAAGCACTAATATCAAGAATACTTTTAGGCCACCATGACTACATGATGTACAGACACCGCATTTTAGAATTAGAGGCATCACAACAAGTTCCGACACGCTTGGATGAATCCATAATGAGCATCTTGCAGGATCCTCCACCCCAGTACAACTACTAGAATGACTTAGTCCCAGGGTCCCTTGTTATTGCACTTAGCGAATGCAAAAATTCATTTAGACATTAGCCTGATCATCTTCGACAGAGAGAGAAAGCGCCAGTGCAATTTGTACAGCAGTTCCAATTTAATTAACCAAGCCTGGAAATTTAACCAAGAATTTATCATTCACACGGAGCGGTGGGAAAGTCTCAGTACTGTAAACATCTCTCTTTAGAGCCACACGCATTATGTTGCTGGAGACATAGAACTTGTATAAACTAGGCGTGTAAGCTTTATAGTCATTTAATTTACTCTTCGAGACATTCTGCATTTCCCGACTATCATAGTTAAGTGCCACTGAGTCGTAAACAGTTATATCATTATCTCATTACCAACAGGAAGAAAATATGGCTGGAAAATAATATTTTTAGTACAGAATATATTGTAATTACCCCAGTTGGTGGCTGCATTTATTATTCATTGTCATGTACGGAAGTGTTAAAGGCAAATAACTGTGTGGGTAATTCTCTGTCATATGTTAGAGGGAAATGACATCTAATTGGTAAACTGTTCCTAAAGAGATGCCATTGAGCAGCAGTCATACAATTAGACTTTGGCTAGCCCACTCATGCTTATCATAAGTCATAAACATCACGATTCATAATAGCATTGGCATTAAATTGATACTGACACGGGCCTAGAATAGATAGGAGAGTGGCGCTATTACTACAAATGCAGAACCGCACAATTGGCTATTTACAACTTCCCCTAAGCCATCCCCAGGCCATTCTCCCATACGCAGAAGTTCCTACCACTGAGCAGCACCGATTGAGTGGTAGTTCCTGAGGAATTCTGTCACTCAAGCTTGGCTGGGGGCAACATGATCAGTGGCATGACTAGATGTTACTGGGCCCTACAACCAATTTAATTTAGGGCCCAAAAACATTTACACGTTGACCTATTTTACCAAGATTTATTGAAACTGCTCATTATATATGGCCTTAAGGTGGCCATACACGGGCCGATAAAAGCTGCCGACAGACTGTGTCGGCAGCTTATTGGCCCGTGTATGGGGGCCCCCGGCCAAAGTCGGCCAGATCTCGATCGGATGGGTTTAAAAACCCTGTCGGATCGCGGCCGCATCTGTTCGTTAATGCGGGCCAGCGATCCGACCGCCCATTTGCGAATGCTAGGATCCGATCGTTGGGCCCTAGGGCCCACGATCGGATTTGCCCGATATTGCCCACTTCAAGGTGGGCATATCGGAGGGAGATCCGCTCGTTAGGCGACATCGCCAAACGAGCGGATCTATCAATGTATGGCCACCTTAACTCGGACCTCTGTACCCCAGGGTCTACTTCCTCTGTAGTTCCTCTGTACTTCCACTGCTGAACATGAGCCTTTAATAAGCTGGAGTACTATATACATGTACCTACAGAAAAAATATTCCTTGCCCAACCCTTCCCCTTGTGACTCCAGCTGAAACACTCCTGCATATGGGATGCCACACAATGGCAACAGCAAAGAGGATGGGAGGATTCCCCACTGTCCCTCTACCAACAGCTAAATACACCATCTCCTTTTACTGCAGGTGGCTATGTGGGTCATTTCTGTTCCACGCTCAGAACCTCAATTGGATATCTAGACTGTAGCAAAGTAAAAGGAATAATTTCAGCAGCGTTCACCTATAGTCATAAGTCGTCTCAGAGGCAGCGGCACTGGTGAGAGTACTATGAGTCCACAACTCTCCTCTATGAAGCAAACACTTCAACTCTCAACTTTGCGGAGTTTCTTGGGTAAGCGCAATATCGGAGAGTTACCCGCATACTTCTTTGAGCACCCAGAGTGGACATTTGGACCATCCCTTGTCCCACTTGCTGCAGCTATAACTGATGTACAACCAGGCCAAGTCCAGAAGCTAGAGTAGATATATGGGCCTCCATCATTCAGAAGAGTAATGAAATGAACTGCCTTTAAACCTTTAATCCAGTTGACCCTTTACACAAATTCAAAAATACTTATAAAGTTGATTCAACGTAATACCGCAGATACTTCAGGGTATGTTATCCAGCTGCCCTCAAGGGTTGTTCACTGTTGTATTGGATTCCTCTCTCAACACATTGGGGCAAATTTACTAAAGGGTGAAGTGACTAACGCTGGTGAAAATTCGCCAGTGTGACGTCATTTCGGAACTTCGCCAATTTACTAACAGGCGCTGGTGTAACATCACTAGTGAAGCCAGGAGATAGACTCTAGCGGTACTTTGCTCCCTATCGACAGGCGAATTTGTGCTCTGGCGAATGGACATAACTACGCAAATTCACTAAGATGCAGATTTTACTGTACGTTAGCTCTTGCACCAGACTTGCCTTCACCACCTCAGACCAGGCGAAGTGCAATAGAGTAGATAGGACTTCCTCAAAAACAGTTGAACATTTTTCAAAGTCCCAAAAAACGCTGGTGTCTTTTTTTTTTTTCAGGGTGATAGTGTTTTTTTGGGGTAACTGGCTTCCCCCTACATATGGCGCATAAACTAAATACTAGGCTCATGTGTAGGGCATTATAACAACTTTATTTTATTTTATTAAGGTTTCCCGGGCTTGTGTAGTGTAATGTATTTGCTGCAACATATACGTCCATTGTATTTTACTTTAACTTCCCGCCATATGCAAATTAGCCAACACTAGCGCAACTTCGCTTTGCTTGGCACAGTAACGCTAGTGCAACTTCACCAGCGTTCGTTGCCCTGGACGCAATTTCGGATTTTAGTGAATTAGCATTGTCCTGGCGAAGTGTTGTGCTATGAGCAAAGCCGTCGCTGGTTAATTAAGTAAATTTGCCCCATTCACTTTCACAAAGACACTTGGGCACCAATAGTTCTTAGAACATTAGATTTATTAAATAAAAAGCTACTTCCTTTGTACACCAAATCACAATGGGAATTACTCACACCTCAGGAGTCTGCCCCCGCATACATAAATCGCCCTGCATCGTACCTACAGTCTGGTGAGTAGCGCCCGGAAAACCATCCTACACTGAATTTTTCGTGTGCCAATTGTTTTTGTGGCAAAACAAAATGCATTATAATATTCTAGTGCAGATTTGCACTATAAGTGTCGGTGGGAATTTCACTCTATTTCTGTATCAGAAAAAAAATGTGCTCATCCCTAATTCGTACCCTTTTATTTCACCAATACTTTTTAAAAAACAAAATGTTCTTTTAGTGTAAAAGCGGCTTGAACTCCTGACCTTTGCCCCCCTGGGGTGGAATTGTCAACCCCCCCCCCCCCCAGAAAGAACAGGAGCATAATAATAAAAGTTGCTCTTTAATACACACACATACATATTGGCTTGTTTAGCCTTTAATATTCACCTACTTTAACTTGTTTAACACTCATCCTATTCCCCATTCTGCAATGATAATGAAGGGAAGGGACAAAACCTACTCGTAATCTGAAGGCACAGTGGGAGCCGCAATGGATCATTAGCCACAGAATTTCATTAGCACCGAGCTCAGCTGTTTGTTGTTGCTGTTGTTGTTTTTTTTTAACTTTTACTTACTTTACTGCAACAAATCCCTACACATTTCTACTGAGACCATTATCAATCATTTCTAAAGGATCGTAGAGTTGAAGAAAGGAGACATGACTATTTCTTCCAAAATGGACATATTCTCTGCATAACAAAGGGACAATGAGCACAGCTTTGTCCCTAAATGGACAACTAAAATGTCCTCAGTTAGAACACGCACTACTGAGGTCCAAATTGTCTCTGGAAGCAGAAGATCTATTCATAGGGTGAATCAGGTTTTCTTTATGGCTGATCAAACCTGACATCACCATGTGCCAAGCTAAGCATTGACTGGAGTGGTTTAAAGGTCCCCACCTATGAACTCTGAGGCAGTGGAAATGTGTCCCCTGGAGTAATAACTGACATTTCTCCAGCTGGCAGAATGATGAATGTCTCGGTTTGGCAGATGCCAAGAGAACATTGCCCGTCTGAAGGCATATTAGAGCAGAAAAGTTTGATGGAGGAGTAATATTGCTCTGAGGATGTGTTCCATGGTTTGGGCTAGAACTTTTCTTTGTAGCCTTAAGGGTTCTTCTCCAATTTTACAGTGTACAATCACATTCACAACAATTCCATGCTTCCTACCTTGTGGAGCAGTTTGAGGAAAGATATTTCCTGTTCCGGCACAATAATGTGTTTGCTGAGATTGAAGCAGAGGAACTTGAACAGCCTGCACATAGCATTGACGTTAACCCAACCAAACTCTTGTGGGATGAATTAGAACCCAACTGTGAATTTAGCCTGATCCCCAACAATGCCCAACCTCACTAACTGTCTTGAAAGCAAATCCTATCAACAATGTTCCAAAAGCTAATGGAATCCTTCCCAGAAGCAAAGGGAGGACCAAAATATTAGATTTTTTTCTATTGTAAACTGCCCATGGTTAGAATAATAAAAAATAACCCTGGATGGGATGCTAGGGGTTATTATTCTGATGGAAAATTGCATCTACTTTGTGAATTTCCCTTTTTTTGTGCACCATACATCATAGAAACTGCAGCACTGACATCGATGTACCAGCCCGATCCTAACCGGGTAGAACTGGAAGCTTGCATGAAAGGATTAAGATAAGCAGTACTACTTACATTTGCTATCTTATGCAGCTAAAAGAGCAGAGATGGACATATCGTATATAATCGATTATAAGCCGTCCAGAGTATAAGCCGAGGTACCTAATTTTACCTCCAAAAACTGGGAAATTATTGACTCGAGTATAAGCCTAGGGTGAGAAATGCAGCAGCTTCTGGTAAGTTTCAATCAAAAAATTGAGGGTTTCTGCTCCATTGGAGGTGCCGGCGTCTCGTTTTTAGATGTCAGCGACCATTCTTGGACGCCGGCGAATATTCTTGGAGACTGGTCTTGGACGCCGGTGACCGTTTTTGGGCTTGACCCGAGTGTAAGCCGAGGTAGAATTTTTCAGCATATTTTGGGGGCTGAAAAACTAGGCTTATACTCGAGTATATACGTTAAGCATAAAGTGTGTAAGAACACTATGCCAATAAAACTAGCAGGTATTACCATACTGACTAGTGATGGACGAATTTATTCGCCAGGCGCGAATACCCACAATTCGCCGTAGGCGAATAAATTTGCGAAACCGCAGCGAAAATTCACCAGCTAATTTGCAGCGGCATCCAAAAATGTGTCCATTTTTTTGGACAGACGCCGGCGTCAAAACCAAGACGCTGACACAGTTTTGTGAGTTTTTCGCCATTTTGTGGGAAATTCGCAAATTTTTCGGCCAAGCAAAACGCCCCAAATTCGCCCATCACTAATACTGACAGTTGCATTACGGCAGCTGGAGGGTTACCATTTATTTGCCACTGATGTATCTACTTAAATAATTGTTACACAAAATGGGGGGCTCGGAGCTCACACTCTTTCTCCCCTCACCTTGAAACCAGTCCTGGTAATGAAAGGTGTGAGAAATAGTACAGTAACTATTATTTTACTATAAATTATCATTGCTTTGTTTTGGCAGAGACTTATAAAAGCATTTGTTTAAGCTAAATGGATTATTTTAACAACACTGGGAGGACTCTGCAAGATTTTATTGCTTTTTTTTGCCAACAGAGCTTTATAGGCTGACTAGGTGGGTTTTACAAGGTGACTTTTGCAAGGTGGCTGATCTGGAAGCTGGGCCTCCCAGTTCACAGGTTTCCTGTTTTATGGGTTATAAATATGGAGACTTTGAAGTATTGGCAAGTCTTTGTAGCTCACACCAGTAATGTTCATTCAGTACTTACAGGCCAATGGACATGCGCTGAAACACCACCTCGCTCCCACAAACACTGGTGGAAACATCACCCCCGATGGAGCTGGTTTGGTTGCACAATTCGGGAAGAATTCTAGAGGTGACCAACAGATGACTCTTTTCCAGGCCAATGAGTGAGCCATTATTAACGATAGCAGAAGGGGAAAGTGGGTTCAGTTAGTGAGTTAACAAACTTCAGCCGATGGGTTTTGATGGTAAAGCTACCTAAATAAAATGACATTAAAGGAAAACTATACCCCCAAAATGAATACTTAAGCAACAGATAGTTTATATCAAATCGAATGACATATTAAAGAATCGTACCAAACTGGAATATATATTTACATAAATATTGCCCTTTTACATCTCTTGCCTTGAACCACCATTTCGTGACTCTATCTGTGCTGCCTCAGAGATCACCTGACCAGAAATACTACAACACTAACTGTAACAGGAAGAAGTGAGGAAGCAAAAGGCAGAACTCTGTCTGTTAATTGGCTCATGTGACCTAACATGTGGTTTGTATGTGTGCACAGTGAATCTTACGATCTCAGGGGGCGGCCCTTATTTTTTAAAATGGCAATTTTCTATTTATGATTACCCAATGGCACATACTACTAAAAAAGTATATTATTATGTTAATGGTCCATTTACATGAAGCAGGGTTTTACACATGAGCTGTTTTACTCCGTATCTTTTAATAGAGACCTACATTGTTTGGGGGGTATAGTTTTCCTTTAAGAATCAAACATTTACAACCATCAGGGACATGTGTTCAGAACAAGTGCATTTCTACAAGGACCTCCGAGATTCACAAACTGTGGTGCTGTCTACCATATGGCGAAGTGGGGTACTTAACACCAACTAGTAAGGTGGATTGGCACTTTACTGACGGACATCCCTAGTAGGGATGTAGCGAACGTCGGAAAAAAAGTTCGCGAACATATTCGCGAACTTGCGCAAAAATGCGAGCGGTTCGCGAACGGCTCGCGAACCCCATAGACTTCAATGGGAAGGCGAACTTTAACATCTAAAAAAGACATTTCTGGCCAGAAAAATGATTTTAAAGTTGTTTAAAGGGTGCAACGACCTGGACAGTGGCATGCCAGAGGGGGATCAAGGGCAAAAATGTATCTGAAAAATCTGCCTGTGTGTGCTTGGAAGAGATAGTGTAGGGGGAGAGCTGTTAGTGATTTCAGGGACAGATGATAGTAAGTTTGCTGGCTAGTAATCTGCTTGATACTGCTCTGTATTGGAACAAAAAAATAAATAAAAGCAGTCCTTACAAGGACTACTGTTATTGCAGCAGTCAGCAGATGAGATCAGAAGCAGGACAGCTGCCCACTGCAGCTACATACAGAGCACTGCAGTAGAAGGTAGATTACTAGCCAGCAAAGCTACCTAAGCTTAAATGTCCCTCAAACCCCTGCAGACTTCTGTCCCTCCAATAACAGAGCAGTATCAAAACGATTACTAGCCAGCAAACTTTCAACTGTCCCTGAAATCACTAACAGGCAGCAGCTCTCTCCCTACACTATCTCTTCAGCACACACAGGCAGAGTGAAAAAAAGCTGCAGGGCTTCGGTTTTTATAGGGAAGGGGAGTGGTCCAGGGGAGAGCTTCCTGATTGGCTGCCATGTACCTGCTGGTCTGGGGTGAGAGGGCAAAAAAAAGCGCCAACAATGGCGAACCCAAAATGGCGAACGTCGCGCGACGTTCGCGAACTTCCGGCGAGCGCGAACACCCGATGTTCGCGCGAAAAAGTTCGCCGGCGAACAGTTCGCGCCATCTCTAATCCCTAGAAATGTAGCAAGGTGACACATAGATGATTGCCACATATAAATTAGGTTATTAAAGGAGAAGTAAAGCTTAACTAAAGAAGTCGCTAGAAATATTGCACATGATGTTTTGTGCTTCTGTACCAGCCCAAGGCAACCACAGCCCTTTAGCAGTAAAGATCTGTGTCTCCAAAGATGCCCCAGTAGCTCCCCATCTTCTTTTCTGCTGATTCACTGCACATGCTCTGTGCTGCTGTCACTTACTGAGCTTAGGGAGCCACTCACAATATACAGTACACATAGAATAGAAATGTCACAATATAAGGCTGATTAGTAATTAATACACATAATTACTACATGGCAGCACAAAAACCAGTGCAATTAGCATCAGAATTGAATAATCAGCAAACCTGTAGCATCAGCTTATATTACAGCCAGGGAAGCTCATTTTCTGCTGGATAATTAGTGACGAGCCCTAAGCTTAGCTTCTCAACAGCCAATCAGAGCCCACTGAGCATGTGAGTGTCACAGACACTTTCCAAGATGGTGACCCCCTGTGACAAGTTTGAAGTCCTGGATCATTGCTGATATTATCAAGCTGAAATGTTAGCCTCCTGCAATAAGTGCAGTATATAAAATATGGCATTATTAGCCACATTCATATTTAGGGTTTAGTTTTCCTTTAACACATGACAAACAGCTATTGTTTGATATTCTTAGTATTCATGTGGTACCAGCTGTTGAAGTACAACACCCTTCCATAGAACGACAGACACATTAAATGAGTTAATGTCAACTGAGCATTATAGGAGTTTTAGCTCTACCGACCTTTAAAACATCCCGAGCAGGTCCGAATAGGGCAGCACTTTGGTAGATCAAAGTTCACGAAGGTTGTGTTTGAAATAGAAACCTGAAACCGTCTTGTATTTTTATTCCTGCTCCATGCAATGCTTGTCCTGCTTGCAGAACACAAAATATTGTTCCTATTTGCACATATTCATCTCTGGAAGTTGGTTACCTTGTACATAGGTTGTGCTATAAGAACTGCAAGCTCTTGTCCAGATTATAAATATAATGTACTGTATCATGTTTCCATGTCTCTGCCTACAGTCCCTTGATTGAAGGTTAAAAACTATCATTTGTGGTCTGAAGGCAGTGCTATGTGTGTAGCACGAGGCATGTCTTGCATTTGAGAAAGGCTCTTTGGCTCCTTTATCTCTTTTCATCTTAACCATATTTCTGGATATTAATGGCAAAGAGGACATTAAGGAATCATTTCTCTGCTCATAATTATTTTATTGAAAATCAATAAATGTTTAGTTTTAAGGCAGTGATATGTGTAGCATGAGGCATGTGAATACCTTATCACGTCATGTCTTTCATTTAAAGGGCACCTATCACAGCCAAAATCAAACACATATTAACAATCTGACCAGTACAAGTTAAACACGTTTAATCAGACTACAAATATAGTTTTTTGAAAAAACTGCAGGTTTTAAAAAAATCCCTTACTTTGTCAAATGGGTTCTTTCACTGAGGGAGGCCATACTGTGACTATAACAGAGACTCTAATATGCAAATTTCAGGAGCATGCTCAGATTGTAACACTGCTTTGAGTATTCTACCCAGAATGCCTTGTTTAAGTAAACTCCTCCACTAGAAGTATCAGGAGATTTCTCTATCTTGTCCCCTGCTGGTGATGTCATTATGCAAATGAAGGGCACACACTAACTTCCAGCAGGGGGCAGCACTACTGTACAGCAGCTAACACACAGGTTTGGCTGATTTGAAAATGGCTTAGAAGGGTTGATAAGCAACAAGGAATTTCAACTGAGCATGTGCGAGATTTCAGGGCTACAGTTGGCTGGGAAGATATAGGTAGGAGGAGCCAGTGAAATCCAAGATGGCTGCCTCAGCTAGAACTGCAGGGGAGATGGGGGAGATCTTGCAGAAGGAATAGTGAGCTGATCATTTACATTATACAAACAATTGTAACAGTTTTAAAAATTGGATTTCTTGAACATTCACATAGTGTATTTACTTAGGAAATGATTTTGGTCATGATTGGTGCCCTTTAAGATCTTTGTGGCTCCTTTTAGCTTTTCTCATGCTCATCGTGATTGTTTCTCTGTTTAGGTACTGTATTTAGAATGGTTTGTTTGACCTCCTGTGAATAGACAAGGTACTTTATCCAAAATTGGAATAGATACATGGCGCTCTTGTATAGGGAAAACAGTTACCACCACCCCACCACCCCTGCTTCCATAAAGTCTTCTTCATCTCTAGATTGAAGTAAAGCTCTTTGCATTGAGGTTACCCTGTTTCCCAGCTGAATGGAAAACAATTTGACCTACAATTAAATGAAAATATAAGATTAAAGTGCATTGACTTCAGTGTATATTGATGCCATTTGTTAAAGATACTTGTATGTAAACTTGGTCATCCAAATAGTTGCACCCAGTCTCCTCGAATGCATCATGTGCATATGTAGGGACTGTGGAGCTACTGGGGAACCATGGAGCTACCAACATGGAGTGTGGTGGTAATTCTAGTGTTCCCATGGCTGGCAGCGTCAATACCGCAACATTATAGACAAATAGCAGGGGACCTTTTTACCCATAAAGTGGATCACCGTACCAGAGGCCTCCCCTTTAGACTAGAGGAAAAGAACTTTCATTTGAAGCAACGTAGGGGGTTCTTCACAGTCAGGACAGTGAGGTTGGGGAATGCACTGCCGGGTGATCTTGTGATACTGATTCAGTTAATGACTATAAGAGGGACTTGGAGGATTTCTTGGACAGACATAATACAAAGGCTATTGTGATACTAAACTCTATAGTTAGTATAGATATGGGTATATAGAATTTATGTGACAGTAGGGAGGGGTGTGTGTATGGGGCTGGGTTTTCATTTGGAGGGGTTGAACTTGGTTGACTTTGTCTTTTTTCAACCCAATTTAACTATGTAACTATGTAACTATCAGTTAACACTAATAGACGCTTACTAGAGGCTCCCATTCTACCAGCCTGAGGCATCCAAGGGAGTGGGGAGCAAAGATACCAAGTACCACCAAAAAGTGACCCACCACCAAGGCTTAAGAATGGAATTGGAAGTGCAGCCTCAGATGATGATGATGTCAATGGATCACTTGCATTCATTGTGCCATTTATTAAGCAATAATAAACAAGGGAAATATGTGCTCACCAATAATTTTTAAACCATCAAGCCAGGGTACAATGAGGCTGTGGCCACAATATTCAGTTGCACAAGTAGGTTTGCCATTGACCCGGTATAAATCGCAGGACTCCCATTGCACATTTTGCCTCTGTCAACTAGTTTTTTGTGCCAATAAATCACACATATTGAAAGTATATGCCCATGGCGTGCCCTCATGGTGCTTATTTTCCCCTGGGTGTGATCCATATGCAATTGCACCCATGAGTTTTGCAGGCAAATTATTGGTTGTTGGTTTTTATCAGGTACAGTCATGCTGTACTTATGGGCCTAAAAGTGAACTCCTTAGTTATATCCTGACGAAGCCTTATTTAGGGCAGTTAAAAATTGAATGACAAAAGTTAGTATTCTTGTATGCTAGTATCTCTTGATTGAGTAGCAGCTGTCACGGGCTGAAAAGCCTATTAATATCTGATGTCTATCGTGCAAAGGAGCCGAGGCACCTCAGTGAGAGAGAGAAAATCATAGATGTGAATGTCACTGCAATCTAATTGATGCAAAGTAGACATCCTTATTAATGGCAACATTACATAAATTAAGATGCAAATGATGGCACGGGGGATGCTATTATGAGATAACAAAGATAATAACAATTATAATTGTACCCCTGGCAAAACTTGCAGCAACATCCGTCATTTCCCTAAGGTTCCTGACATGCACAATCCGTGTGATTCAGCTCCCGTGAAACAATATTATCCCGCCTAGTAGGGTCCTCCGGTGAGAACCAGCTCGGAATCCTGATCAGCTCTGAGACCACATTATTCTACAAACTTCAAAGGGAAATGTGCAGGGAGCACACGCTGACCTTGGGTTGGTATGACGGATATTCCAGAAATCATATCAGTAGTTATTCATTGGAAAAATATATCTAAAAGGCTTTGTTTGTGGTTGTAATTAAAAGTAAATGCTCATCCTTTGAAGGTAACGTGACCCTTGGTTCATGTTCTTAAATGATGGTGTTATTTTAAGGTGAATGTGTGTTAAGTTATGTTAAGATTACTTGGAGAGCCTTGCAGTTTTCCCCTGAGCGAGTTACCCAAGAAATTCATAGGGTCCACAGGGACCTCATAAAGAAGTTGAAGGTTCTGTTTCCTGACAACCTTTTCTATGTTCTTAGAAACACTGTGCTATGTCTTGTTAAACATCTATGTTATCATTCAGATGAGTACTGACTACATGTGTGTGCAACATCTCTCCAGCACAGCCCCTGAGTAGCGATGGGTGAATCTGTCCTGATTCGCTTTCACGAATAATTTTTTTATGGGCATTAAAGTCAATGGGTGTCGAAATTATTTTGGCGCGCATACATTTTTACACGAGCAACTTTTTTGTAGCAGCATTTTTTTTTTTTGCCGGCGAATTGTTTGCAGAAGTTTTGCAAACCTAAAAATTGCAGGTGGCGAAATGCAGACGTTTGCCGCAAATCCATGGCAGGCAAATACAATTGCACATCACTACACATGAGCACTAGTGGGGTTACAGAACTAACACTGACACTAAAACTAAAGTCTCAATACCAAAAATTTAAAAATTTTAGGTTTTTTTTACTATAAAATCTGAATTTTTAATGGTAAAAAATTAGATTTTTTTTGTGATTTATTGTACCCAGAGGCTGCTAGAAGCTGTCGGGTCCTGTAGAAGTCAATGGCAAAGATCCCATTTCAAATTTGAAGATATCTTGGTCTGCACTGAGTTTTGACCAAAATTCCAAAAAAATTTGGGGTTTCGAACAATTTCACGAAAAATTCGAGCGTTTCAGGCATAAAACCTGAAAGATTCTTCCCGAACTGAGTTTTTTTTAATGAAAAATAAGGTCAAATTATCGATTCTAGTTTGGTTTGACTTTTTTTACTGAAAAAAAAACAGAAAAAATGGATTTTGATAAATAACTCCCTAAGTCTCATAAACGATCTTGAGAGCAAGAGCTAAAATGGATGCAAAATTGAGCACACATTGACCCCTTTCAAAAAAGTTATTAGCTCCAACACATACTCCTTACACTTGTGAGCCCCAAAGCATCTGTTCAGCCTGCTCTGCCTCTGATACAGTGTGCAGGCCCAGACTACACAAACAAACTTGATAGTTGGGATAACCTCAACGGACGAAATCGGGGAATCCAAACTTGAATAAACCAGATTAACTTTATTGATCCATGTTAAAAATACAAAAGTGTAAGCGGGCTGGGGAACTAGCTCTACGCGTTTAGTGACTGGAGTCACTTCATCAGAAGCTTGGGCCCACCTACGGGTTTACAGCTTAAATAACCACACCAATAAAAAATGTATATTTCAATCAATTAAAAAGTCACTGAAGACACATAAATATATTGATTCAGAATATAAGACCAAATGGTATCAAGAGCTGTAATCAGATCAGTCTAGTATAACAGAGAATGATGACATAAGATGATGAACTAAAAAGTATATATCTATTTAAACAATGATCAAGGTGATAAACACGCCATTATGTTCTATGTGTTTAAGTTAATAAATTAAATTCACATGTCTGCATTAGTTAAGGAATAAAGACGCTATTCATAAATAGACACATTATTGAATAAATACAAGAATAATAATACAAAAGCTAATAATCCCTAAAATCATAAGTAACATGAACATTGTATCAGATGGCCCTCATCCTGGTATAGGTTCGAGATAAACAGTTTCATAGAGAAAATAACAAATTAATATACAACCATGTTCAAAATATTAGAATGTAAGTGTAGGGGCCCATAGGGGTTAATCTGCTCCTATGGCTTTAAGGCCCTACCCTTTTCCTTAGTTACTGGGCAAAAGCATAGATATGTATCCATTTAAGTTTAAGCTCAATGTTATTGGCCAAGAGGTGAAATGACAACTTCCTGCCACACTGCACTATAGTGAGTGTAAGGAGTGGCCTCTTCCTCTTTGGCTGCTGGATGCTGATCCAGCTGGGTGTGCTCAGGGGAGCCTGGGTACAGCAAGGCCCAGAGAAGCAAGTGTTCTGGAGAGAAGTCGGGGACCAGGAAACCCCATGAATGAGGGTTAGCGAGAACATGGTAGACCTGTAATAGTCTCTCTAGGAGAGAAAGGTAGATAGGGTAAAGAGAAAGAGCAGTTGAAGCTCCAACAAGGATTTGCAGCAGGTAGTAGCTTCCCAGAGGCTCCGTGAGATGCCTACAGTGCAGGGACCTCAGTGAAGAGGGTGTTAGGTTAGCTGTCAGCTTCCTGATCATTGCACTGGATGGGAATGGCGTACTGAAACTGTAAATGCCTAATGGAGTCCTTCCTCAGCTGAAATACCTATTACCTGATGTGACTGTGTGTCATGTGCTAATACCTCATCTGTGTACGTGAGTAAACCTGGGGATATTGTCTTCGGATTAATAAACAGTTCTTTGTTTGCATCATAAGAGGGAATGCTTCTACTTAGCGAAGGCCCTGATCCTGAAGTGTGAGTCCAAATGTAACCATGCTCTGCTCACTAGCTGGAAATCTGTGGCGTGGATAGCCCCGATTGGCGCTACATAAGTATTGTCCTATGTGTAAAAGAGCCATCCAAACATATATTGAAATGAAAAATGAATATAGGCCCAGACTAGCATCTGTCTATTCTGACAGAGGGGCTGCTGTAAGATGCCATAGTCTTGGATCTTCTGTGCACTTGAAATGCCTATGAAGGGCCTATTTTGAATCTCAATCCAGAGCTGAGAGTGTGCAAGGGGATCCTGGAATTGTTGCCATCTTGGACATGGTGGTAGATCAAGGGTTCCACTGTGGGTTGTATCAAGTAAACCAGACATTGATGCCATTATCAACACCAAGAACATTGGTGTGCCAGAAATTACACCATCGCCACTCTGACCCAAGTTATGCATAAATTGTGAAATTAGCCTATTGACAAACACAACTGAGACAGATGCTGGAATTCTGTGAAAAACACTGGATGGTGGGTAAAAAAAATACCAATTGAACTATAAATGTTGCAAAGTACTACGAGCCATTTGTAAATTAAGCTCATTAACTTGCACTGGTGGGATCACCTAAACAAACTAATAAGATCCTTGTTTTTCTAACTTGTTGTCAGGCCCAATCTGTAGATTCCCGCATATGCCAGAGGAGCTTCAAGATGCCATAGGCAGTCATTATATAATGGGCTTTTGGGGGGGGGCTCCTGTTTGGGCCTTTGGGCCGATTTTAAATCTCGCTCCATACCTGCTTGCAGTAGAAATTGGTTGCCATAAGTAATTGTTCTGTATTTAGCATCTACGGTAAATACCTAAAGACAAATTGTCCTCTAAGTCAAGACAGTACCCAAGGTTTCTGCAGGGCTCTCTCATCAAAAGCAATATAATATCCTGTAAGCCCCACTTATTTACTGCTAATCTCTAGACAGCAGAGGTCCCAAACCCTATTTTACCTGTTAAGGGTTGCGGTTGGCTATTTGGTAGCTCCTGTGTGGAATGGCAGCCTACGGGAGGCTCTATTTGTAAATACGCCTGTTTTTTATGCAACTAAAACTTGCCTCCAGGACTAAAATTCAAAAATAAGCACCTGCTTTAAGTCACTTAAAGCAACATGAGTGATGGGCGAATTTATTCAGCAGGCGCGAATTTGCACCGAATATGCACGTTTCAATGCTGGCAATTAAATTTGCTGCGAGAGTTCGCTGGCATCAATGTGTTTCTTTTATGCCAGCGATGAAATTGGCGCCGGCTACAATCAGAATCGCCACCAAAATTGGAGTTTCGCTAATTTTTTGCTAGTCTCGCGACTTTCGTGGTAAATTCACAAAATTTGGACAAATTCGCCCATCACTAAGCAACATCCAAGGGATGTAGCACTTGAGCCACTGGTTGGGGATCACTGCACTACAGCATGCACTAGTTGTTCCCTGTGTTGGTGCTGTGAGAATCTGGATTATACATTTAAAAATATATGAGGTGATATTATAAAATGTGCAAAGGTTGCCCAGGTCTAGTCATCTGCAGCAACAAACAGGAGACTAGTATGTGTTGACATCTTTATTCAATGGCTAAATCCCTATACAAAATCTGCCGGTTCATCAATAAAGAGATTTCAGAATAAAAGATGCTATTTTATTGCAGCACCAGAACCCCCAGATTTAGTATATTTGAGCAAACCTCTCGAGAACTGAAAATAATGAAATATAGTTCTCGCCATCACCCAGCTGCTTCAGGACACAAAACACAGTGTTATTATTAGTGGAGACAATAAAATACTTTTGCAGTTATTAAACATGCTGAGAAATTGAGACGTGAGTAAGATGGATTCTGGGATGTCGTGTTTCCCCCTTTCCAGAGCTTAGAGCGACGACGGGCATCTGTTTCATATGACTGATCTAATAGGCATTATAGGAGGTGTCAGAGGTGACGTGTGCCTTCCAACTCATTATGAAAACATTAAACCTTCCCACTGAGGTGGCCAAGCAGGAGAAAACCTCTGTGTTCCCCAAGCTTTCAGAGATACTTACTTATTCCAAACTCTTCACAGGAAAAACTTCTAAAGTCTCTAAAAGACACATTTCCACATCTTTTATCTAGATAAAAACAAGGATTAAGGTTTTATACTGAGATGGGCAGCAAAAACATTACTTAAGAGGTCCCTTTGGCCAGAAAACATATATTACACTATGCAATAGCAGATCAAATTGTTGTTGTTTTTTTATAATGAGATAAACACAACATCCAACTACAAATCTTAACACATCTGCTTTCTCTCCACCTCTCCTCATTAGTGATGGGCGAATCTGGGCTGTTTCACTGAATCAATCACAAATCGGTAAAAAATTTCAGAAACTGCGAAAAATTAGCAAATCGCATTGAAGTCAAAGGGCGTCAAAGTTATTTTGACGCGCGACAATTTTTATGGGCACAACAATTCTGATGCGCTACAATTTTTTTTGCCGCGAGTCAATGCCTGCCGAATTTATTTGCCCATCACCGTTCCTCATACCAAAGGATTTTGGAATTTTTGGGTTCAATTCTCCCTTGTGGTTCATTATTCCATTTACTATGCCGCAAGGTCGCACATTGTTATATCAGTCACTGCAGTTCCACTGATATCTAACTAATCTTTCAACCCAACTACCTCCATCAATGGCCTACATACGGATCTCATGCAATATATCAATTGGCACAGGAGCCATCATCAAGCACTTGAGCAGCAGAAAATAATTCTCAATAATTCTTTGACTAAGAGGCACAATGTTGAGGTTATGAGGACATCCAACCTCCAGGTCTGGTAGAACTGGATTCTTCAGCTCAGAAGACCACAGGGTTGGACATTCATGATTTAAAATAATCTTTGAACTAAGGGTTTGAGAACCAGTACCTCATCAATTGTTCAGAGGCATCTTAGCCCAATTTTGACTAAAAAATGCAGATCATGATTGGACCATGATCAATCTTTGTCATATTTTTACAACTAAACATCTCAACATCTCATGGACCTTAGAGGAGAGGAGAAGCTATCTATCCAAAGGACACAACATGCGTTTGTTTTGTTTAGTCATTTCTCCAGATTTTTTGAGCTGGGTTAGTAAATAGAAGCCTATGAGAACCTTGCAAAGCCTGATGTGAGACATAGTAAATGTGTAAGGGCAGAAAAGGTACACATTTCTCATAGCTCAGTAGATGGTTTACAGTTACAGTTGTACAAGTAATGAAAAAAATGTAAATGATAATTTTTAAAATTCATTAACTTGTTAGAAATATAAAAAAAGGCAACTGAAACATTTAAAAAAATGCTTAGTTTGATTTATTTTCGAACTTGAGTAAGTGTAGACTGAGACTATCTTCTCATCTTCTCTATTCCTGGCTCCACAAACAGTTAACAATCTCAGATAGTGTCTCTGTAGTTGCTACTAATCTTTCCTAATGCCGTTTTGAACTGTGGCCAATCATTCTTTTGTTTAAACTGCAAGCGTAGCCAGAAATGAGAATTAGAATAATTTAACCAGATTGTTTGCAACTCTAAAGCATCTTAATCTTCCCCATTTAGGAGAGATGCCATTTTCCTAATTTCTTTGTGTGATATCCGCAAACAGCTCTTATTCCTTTCTGGTTTTATCTGTCAATTTGCTGGAGACATTTAGAGATTTGCAGTAAAACATTAGCGCTTTGCTAAGCCAATGCCAAGCTGTCACAATAAAAGATGCACTAATTGAGCGGTGCCATTAAAGGAGAGCACTGATCTCACAATACCTGGGCTCCACCTCGGCTCCTCCAGGTGTGGGACTCCTGAAACACTGCAGGATCTGTACTTGAAGGCTTGTATTCTGGGTGCAACCATAGGCCAGATCTATAGAGAGATAAATACATATCACATTGGAGCAGATTTCCAAATGGTACTGATTGTTACAGATGGAAAATAAAGAATTATATTTTCAGATTGAAGAATCATTATTAGTGTTTCTTGATTCCATGACGTCAAGATGGACTTCATCAGTTCAAAAGTGAGTCATTAAAACCAAATTTTGTCTTAATTTGTGCTACATCTTCCATCAACAACACAAATCTGAGTGTTCCTAACCCCTCCTCTTGTCTGGTGCCTAAATGCCCAATAACCCTAGGGTGGGGGATAATTAAATCAGTTTCCAGCTCTGGGCTGCTGCTTCTGTGATCAGGTTGTTGACAGGCAGGGACCTTAAAACCTCCACATTTTTTCCTCCGATGGAAATTGTGGGTGACCCACATCACAGAAAAATGTATCTGATTCAATCCTGTCATTGAATCTAAATCTTTGTGTGCAGGAGATTCAAAATGTCAAAATCTCCTGCACACCCAGACCTCAGTTTGTCAGTAGGGCCAGTAGGCTGTTCAAAACCCAGGCCTTTGTGGCCTTCACACTAATGTGAGGCTGGTTGTGTCCAACCTTGAGAAATGTACAGCAAGCTATCTATGTTTAATGGTTAGAAAGGACTATACAGTACCATAACAAGGCTTGCTCAAAATCACATTTTGGAAGAATCCATTGGCTTACCTTAGACACTACACAGCTGTGTTTTTCATGAAGGACTGAAGCCATGCTTTGGATGGTCCATCACGGAAAAGGTAATAGAAGAAGCCATATCCTGTTGCCCTTTAGAGAAGCAAGGAAAATATTTCATAATTATTGATGTGCGAACTTATTCGCCAGGCACGAATTCGCTGTGAATAAATTAGCAAAATTCTCGAGAAAATTCACCGGCGACAAAATTCTTTTGACACCGGCGTCAATTAAATGGACGCCCATTGACTTTATTGAACGTCAAATGTTGCCTGTGTCAGAATTGTCACCGGGCGTCAAAATTCGTGAATGATTCACCTGTTTCACGAATTTCACTGGATATTTGCAATTTCGTGGCAAAGCTGAGCTGGGGAACAGATTTTTTAACTTTTGTTCAGCCCCCCCCCCATATCTGTTAACTAAGCTATAGATCAAGAAACCATCCAAATCCAAAATTCATGGAGACTAGACACTGGACAGAACTCCTTTTGATACAAGTACCTCAAATGAATGAGAACTGTAGTCAATTTAGCAAGTAAACCCTTTTAAGTTGGTTTTAGACTCAAAAAAGTATTAATATGAATTACCATGTGCTATTGTAAGAATAAATTCTCCTGTATTAAAGGAGATCTTGATCTGAGTTGATCATAAACAATATGGAGACCCATAAGTATCCCAGTTTTAGGAGATACCAGTACAAAAGTTTTCATGTAAAGATGCTTTATCTACCAATGTAAATGCAATTTTACCAACAGCCTCTAGTAAATATATGTACCTAATAGTACATTTTAATTACATATAGTTATACCTGGCTACAATATTTGGATAATGAGTGGATCTTATTTAAAGCAGTCCTTGGTAAGTACCAACACCAGCGTAGACAATGTACTTAGTATGCCATTTTAGCAGGCAATATTTGATTATGAATAATAATTTTCAGTATGTTTTAGTTCACTTTAGTTAAAGAATGACATGACAGTTGGCCGGGCTGGAGTTTATCCAGGTGATTGACAACATGCCCCTTGGATAACAGATAAGAGCACGTCCCCAAAAATGCTGTGTAAAATGAATATATAACCGTCAAACTTTGAGATTTCCACGGTGTATTTCCCTATCAGTTCTCATGCTTTAGGGCAGCAGCGCATCCCAGAATTACCTACTGCCATTTTCCAAATTGCACTTCTGCTGGAGCAATGGACTTTTGTGACATCATTATATCTGCACATTGATGGAAGCTCACACCTTCATATTGATAGAAGTTTAGGCGAGCAGAGAATTTGTGTAGAAATCAATTTGCTTCCGAAGTCATTGCATAATAGGAGCTTTATGAAAGTTACATTTTAGGTGGAAATGACCAATCTCTAAATGCCTGGGGATACCTCAGTGCGAGTATCAGACCTCACCTAGAAAAACTCTAGTAACTGACAAGAAATATGAACTATCCTGGCTGCATTTCTACAAGGAAAAGATTAATTGACAGAATTGTAGTCGTTTCAGTGGAATCTGCATATTTTCAGTATATGTCAATTTGAAGTGATGGTAGGCATCAGCTTTCTTTTTAAAAAAAAATCAAATATTTTTCCTAATGATTAGAAAGCAACACAAAGTCCAAGAAACATCTGCAGAACAGGGTGGAAGAGAAGAAAGCAGGCAAGTCAACATGGGTCAACACAGGAACCAACATCTCTGGTAGGGATGTAGCGAACGTCTGAACTTTAACATCTAAAAAAGACATTTCTGGCCAGAAAAATGATTTTAAAGTTGTTTAAAGGGTGCAACGACCTGGACAGTGGCATGCCAGAGGGGGATCAAGGGCAAAAATGTATCTGAAAAATCTGCCTGTGTGTGCTTGGAAGAGATAGTGTAGGGGGAAAGCTGTTAGTGATTTCAGGGACAGATGATAGTAAGTTTGCTGGCTAGTAATCTGCTTGATACTGCTCTGTATTGGAGGGACAGAAGTCTGCAGGGATTTGAGGGACATTTTAGCTTAGGTAGCTGTTCTCTTTAAACAACTGCCATACGTTGACCTTGTAGGCATTGTTTGCCCAGTTTTTTTGGACGCAGCCACTGAAGCACAGTTGCCAGAAAAAATATGCCATATAAATGCTGAAAATAGTCATTTTTCGCCATACGTTGACCTTGTAGACATTGTTTGCCCAGTTTTTTTGGACGCAGCCACTGAAGCACAGTTGCCAGAAAAAATATGGCATATAAATGCTGAAAATAGTCATTTCTGGCACAGTTGCCAGAAAAAATATGCCATATAAATGCTGAAAATAGTCATTTTTTGCCATATACGTTGAGTCAACGTATGGCAAAAAATGACTATTTTCAGCATTTATATGGCATATTTTTTCTGGCCTCTGTGCTTCAGTGGCTGCGGCCAAAAAAACTGGGCAAACAATGCCTACAAGGTCAACGTCGTTGACCTTGTAGGCATTGTTTGCCCAGTTTTTTTGGCCGCAGCCACTGAAGCACAGAGGCCAGAAAAAATATGCCATATAAATGCTGAAAATAGTCATTTTTTTGGTCGCAGCCACTGAAGCACAGTTGCCAGAAAAATTATGCCATATAAATGCTGAAAATATAAATTTTTTTGGTTGCAGCCACTGAAGCACAGAGGCCAGAAAAATTATGCCATATAAATGGAGAAAATATGCATTTTTTTGGTTGCAGCCACTGAAGCACAGAGGCCAGAAAAATTATGCCATATAAATGGAGAAAATATGCATTTTTTTGGTTGCAGCCACTGAAGCACAGAGGCCAGAAAAATTATGCCATATAAATGGAGAAAATATGCATTTTTTTGGTTGCAGCCACTGAAGCACAGAGGCCAGAAAAATTATGCCATATAAATGGAGAAAATATGCATTTTTTTTGGTTGCAGCCACTGAAGCACAGAGGCCAGAAAAATTATGCCATATAAATGGAGAAAATATGCATTTTTTTGGTTGCAGCCACTGAAGCACAGAGGCCAGAAAAATTATGCCATATAAATGCAGAAAATATGCATTTTTTGGTTGCAGCCACTGAAGCACAGAGGCCAGAAAAATTATGCCATATAAATGCAGAAAATATGCATTTTTTTGGACGCAGCCACTGAAGCACAGTTGCCAGAAAAAATATGCCATATAAATGCTGAAAATAGTCATTTTTCGCCATACGTTGACCTTGTAGACATTGTTTGCCCCGTTTTTTTGGTTGCAGCCACTGAAGCACAGAGGCCAGAAAAAATTAAACCAGTAGGGTTTGCACCCTAGTTTGTAACGGTGGCGGAGGGAGGAGGACGCTAAAGGACAGCTGTGTGTGGAGTCATGAGGCTTGAAGAGAAGGACAGCTGCATAGAAGTCAGAACAAGTCTTCCGGCGTGCAGTAACCCTCCGAGATCCACCCCTCATTCATTTTAATAAAGGTCAGGTAATCGACACTTTTGTGACCTAGGCGAGTTCTCTTCTCAGTTACAATCCCTCCTGCTGCACTGAAGGTCCTTTCTGAGAGCACACTTGAGGCTGGGCAAGACAAGAGGTTCATGGCAAATTGTGACAGCTCTGGCCACAGATCAAGCCTGCGCACCCAGTAGTCCAGGGGTTCATCGCTCCTCAGAGTGTCGATATCTGCAGTTAATGCCAGGTAGTCCGCTACCTGCCGGTCGAGGCGTTCTTTGAGGGTGGATCCAGAAGGGTTGTGGCGCTGCCTTGGACAGAAAAACATTTGCATGTCTGATGTTACAGACCGGCCAAAGGGCTTTGTCCTTGCAGGTGTGCTCGTGGCAGGATTACTGGCACCTCTGCCCCTGGAATGTTGATGAGTTCCTGAAGTGACATCACCCTTAAAAGCATTGTACAACATGTTTTGCAGGCTGGTTTGTAAATGCCGCATCTTTTCGGACTTGTGGTATGTTGGTAACATTTCTGACACTTTATGCTTGTACCGAGGGTCTAGTAGCGTTGCGACCCAGTACAGGTCCTTCTCCTTAAGCCTCTTGATACGGGGGTCCTTCAACAGGCATGACAGCATGAAAGACCCCATTCTCACAAGGTTGGATGCAGAGCTATCCATCTCCGCTTCCTCATTATCAAGGACTGCATCATCCACGGTCTCCTCCCCCCAGCCACGTACAAGACCAGGGGTCCCCAAAAGGTCACCACTAGCCCCCTGGGAAGCCTGCTCCTGTTGGTCCTCCTCCTCCTCCTCCACAAAGCCACCTTCCTCCTCTGACTCCACTTCTGGCACCTCTCCCTGCGTTGCAGCAGGTGCCTGGGTTCGTTCTGGTGATTCCGACCATAAATCGTGCGCTTCCAGCTCCTCGTCACGCTGGTCTACAGCCTCATCTGTCACTCGTCGCACGGCACGCTCCAGGAAGAAAGCGAAGGGTATTAGGTCGCTGATGGTGCCTTCGGTGCGACTGACCATATTTGTCACCTCTTCAAAAGGTCGCATGAGCCTGCAGGCATCGCACATAAGCACCCAGTAACGGGGGAAAAAAATCCCCAGCTCTGCAGATCCAGTCCTACCACCCAGTTCAAAAAGGTACTCGTTGATGGCCCTTTGTTGTTGCAGCAGACGTTCCAACATAAGGAGCGTTGAATTCCAGCGAGTCTGGCTGTCAGAAATCAAATGCCTGACTGGCATGTTGTAGCGCTGCTGAATGTCAGCAAGGCGTGCCATGGCTGTGTAGGAACGTCTGAAATGGGCCGACACCTTTCTGGACTGGGTGAGAACGTCCTGGAATCCTGGGTACTTGGAGACAAAACGTTGGACTATTAAATTTAACACATGTGCCATGCAGGGCACATGTGTTAAATTTCCCAGTCTCAACGCTGCCAACAGATTGCTTCCATTGTCACACACCACTTTTCCGATCTGCAGTTGGTGTGGGGTCAGCCACCGATCGGCCTGTGACTGCAGAGATGACAGGAGTACAGATCCGGTATGGTTTTTGCTTTCCAGGCACGTCATCCCCAAGACAGCGTGACAACGGCGTACCTGGCACGTCGAATAGCCTAGGGGGAGCTGGGGGTGCACAGGTGTGGAGGAGGAGAAGGAGGACCCAGCAGCAGAGTAAGAAGAAGAAGAGGAAGAAGACGAGGTAGAGAGCGATGGAGGAGTAGAGGTGGTGGCAGAACCGCGTGCAATCCGTGGCGGTGACACCAACTCCACTGTTGTTGTTGTTGAGCTACCCATTCCCTGCTTCCCATTCCCAGCCATTACAGCAAGTTCACCCAGTGGGCAGTGTAGGTGACATACCTGCCCTGACCATGCTTGGAGGACCATGCGTCAGTAGTCATATGGACCTTTGGCCCAACACTAAGTGACAGAGATGCGGTAACTTGGCTCTGCACATGTTGGTACAGGTGTGGTATTCCCTTTTTAGAAAAAAAATTGCGGCTGGGTACCTTCCACTGCGGTGTCCCAATTGCTACAAATTTGCGGAAGGCCTCAGAGTCCACCAGCTGGTATGGTAAAAGCTGGCGGGCTAAGAGTGCAGACAAGCCAGCTGTCAGACGCCGGGCAAGGGGGTGACAGTCAGACATTGGCTTCTTACGCTCAAACATGGCCTTCACAGAAACTTGGCTGGTGGCAGATGACTGGGAATGGGAACAGGTGGTCAAGGTGGAAGGCGGAGTGGAGGGTGGTTCAGATGGGTCAAGGAGAGCAGAGGTAGAGCAGTAAGATGCTGGACCAGAAGGAGTGTGGCTTTTAGTTTGCCTGTTGCCTTTGAGGTGTTGCTCCCAAAGTGCTTTGTGCTTGCCGCTCATGTGCCTTCGCATAGAAGTTGTACCTATGTGGCTGTTGGGCTTACCAAGGCTCAGTTTCTGACTGCACTCATTGCAAATTACAATGCTTTTGTCAGAGGCACACACATTAAAAAAATCCCACACTGCTGACTTTTTGGAAGTCTGCGATCTGGCGGTAACAGTAGAAGTTGGCGGCATTGGCGGCAATGGCGGGTGCGTTGGCCGGCTGAACACAGGTGCCGATACATGTTGTTGCCCTACTGATCCCTGCGGGCTGTCCTCCCTGCTTCTTCTAAGTCTTATTCTCCTACTGCCTCTCTGACTCTCCGTCTCTCCATCTGAACTACCCTCCTCTTGCTCTCTTCTACTAGGCACCCACAAAACATCAATCTCCTCATCATCATTCTCCTCAGATGCATCAATTTCTTCTAACACATCACAGAAGGAAGCAGCAGCGGGGACCTCCTCCTCATCACTCATCATTATGTCCATCTCTGTCGTGTTCTCTGCCAGAATTAAATCTGGTGTAACGTCCTCATCTCCTTCATCTTCTTCTGCCAATAATGGTTGCGCATTACTCAGTTCAAGAAACTCATGGGAAAATAACTCCTCTGACTCCAGTGAAGAAGTGGCACCGGTGGTGGAGGAAGTGTTACGTGGGGTGGCCATAGCAGTGGAGGATGAGGAGGATGTTGTGGTAAAGTTAGAAACGGTAGAGGATGGGGTGTGCTGTGTAAGCCAGTCAACTACCTCTTCAGCATTTTGGGAGTTCAGGGTCATTGGCTTTTTAAAACTGGGCGATTTGCTAGGGCCACAGGATTGCATAGCAGCACGGCCCCTAGCACGGCCTCTGCGTGGCGGCCTGCCTTTGCCTGGCATTATTTTTAAAAAAACAACAACAACAAAAACTCAGTTGGTTTTTCTGGAAACGATAATACACACAGCTAGATGGCAGTTTGAAGAAAACAGTGTGCAAATAATGCCTACAAGGTCAACGTATACACAGCGGTGGATACGGATTACGTAAAATATATGAATGCTGCTTGAAAAAAAGTAACTCAAGTGGTTTTTCTAGAGACGATAATATTATCACTATTTAGACAAAATGTGAACAAGCTCACACAGCTAGATGGCGGTTTGAAGAAAACACTGTGCAAATAATGCCTACAAGGTCAACGTATACACAGCGGTGGATACGGATTACGTAAAATATAAGAATGCTGCTTGAAAAAAAGTAACTCAAGTGGTTTTTCTAGAGACGATAATATTATCAATATTTAGACAAAATGTGAACAAGCTCACACAGCTAGATGGCGGTTTGAAGAAAACACTGTGCAAATAATGCCTACAAGGTCAACGTATACACAGCGGTGGATACGGATTACGTAAAATATAAGAATGCTGCTTGAAAAAAAGTAACTCAAGTGGTTTTTCTAGAGACGATAATATTATCAATATTTAGACAAAATGTGAACAAGCTCACACAGCTAGATGGCGGTTTGAAGAAAACACTGTGCAAATAATGCCTACAAGGTCAACGTATACACAGCGGTGGATACGGATTACGTAAAATATAAGAATGCTGCTTGAAAAAAAGTAACTCAAGTGGTTTTTCTAGAGACGATAATATTATCAATATTTAGACAAAATGTGAACAAGCTCACACAGCTAGATGGCGGTTTGAAGAAAACACTGTGCAAATAATGCCTACAAGGTCAACGTATACACAGCGGTGGATACGGATTACGTAAAATATAAGAATGCTGCTTGAAAAAAAGTAACTCAAGTGGTTTTTCTAGAGACGATAATATTATCAATATTTAGACAAAATGTGAACAAGCTCACACAGCTAGATGGCGGTTTGAAGAAAACACTGTGCAAATAATGCCTACAAGGTCAACGTATACACAGCGGTGGATACGGATTACGTAAAATATAAGAATGCTGCTTGAAAAAAAGTAACTCAAGTGGTTTTTCTAGAGACGATAATATTATCAATATTTAGACAAAATGTGAACAAGCTCACACAGCTAGATGGCGGTTTGAAGAAAACACTGTGCAAATAATGCCTACAAGGTCAACGTATACACAGCGGTGGATACGGATTACGTAAAATATAAGAATGCTGCTTGAAAAAAAGTAACTCAAGTGGTTTTTCTAGAGACGATAATATTATCAATATTTAGACAAAATGTGAACAAGCTCACACAGCTAGATGGCGGTTTGAAGAAAACACTGTGCAAATACTGCCCACAAGATCAACGTATACACTACTACAGCAGTGGATACGGATTACGTAAAATATATTATGGCTGCTTGAAAAAAGTCACTCCGGTGTTTTTTCTGGAGACGGTAATATTATGGATATTTAGACAGAATGTGAACAAGGTCACACAGCTAGATGGCAGTTGGTTGAATAACACACTGGGCAAAAAATGCCTACAGGGCAAATAATGCCTAAAAGGTCAACTTATACACTACTACAGCGATGGATACGGATTACGTAAAATTTATTATGGCTGCTTGAAAAAAGTCACTCCGGTGTTTTTTCTGGAGACGGTAATATTATGGATATTTAGACAGAATGTGAACAAGGTCACACAGCTAGATGGCAGTTGGTTGAATAACACACTGGGCAAAAAATGCCTACAGGGCAAATAATGCCTAAAAGGTCAACTTATACACTACTACTGCGATGGATACGGATTACGTAAAATTTATTATGGCTGCTTGAAAAAAGTCACTCCGGTGTTTTTTCTGGAGACGGTAATATTATGGATATTTAGACAGAATGTGAACAAGGTCACACAGCTAGATGGCAGTTGGTTGAATAACACACTGGGCAAAAAATGCCTACAGGGCAAATAATGCCTAAAAGGTCAACTTATACACTACTACAGCGATGGATACGGATTACGTAAAATATATTATGGCTGCTTGAAAAAAGTCACTCCGGTGTTTTTTCTGGAGACGGTAATATTATGGATATTTAGACAGAATGTGAACAAGGTCACACAGCTAGATGGCAGTTGGTTGAATAACACACTGGGCAAAAAATGCCTACAGGGCAAATAATGCCTAAAAGGTCAACTTATACACTACTACAGCGGTAGTAAAATAAAAAAAAGTAAAATAAAAAAAAAATGAATATTAAAAAAAAAAAATTACAGTTGGTGCTGCTGAACTACTAGGAGCAGCAGATTAGCACACCAGTCCCACTCCCCAACACTGCTAGACTAATAGCACTGGGCTCTTATAGTAGTAGTAGTAGTAGTAGTAGTAGTAGTAGTAGTAAAACAACAAAAAAATAAATAAAAGCAGTCCTTACAAGGACTACTGTTATTGCAGCAGTCAGCAGATGAGATCAGAAGCAGGACAGCTGCCCACTGCAGCTACATACAGAGCACTGCAGTAGAAGGTAGATTACTAGCCAGCAAAGCTACCTAAGCTTAAATGTCCCTCAAACCCCTGCAGACTTCTGTCCCTCCAATAACAGAGCAGTATCGATTACTAGCCAGCAAACTTTCAACTGTCCCTGAAATCACTAACAGGCAGCAGCTCTCTCCCTACACTATCTCTTCAGCACACACAGGCAGAGTGAAAAACGCTGCAGGGCTTCGGTTTTTATAGGGAAGGGGAGTGGTCCAGGGGAGAGCTTCCTGATTGGCTGCCATGTACCTGCTGGTCTGGGGTGAGAGGGCAAAAAAAAGCGCCAACAATGGCGAACCCAAAATGGCGAACGTCGCGCGACGTTCGCGAACTTCCGGCGAGCGCGAACACCCGATGTTCGCGCGAACAAGTTCGCCGGCGAACAGTTCGCGCCATCTCTAATCTCTGGAACCCCTGAGAAATTCCTAGTGTCTACTGACCTTTATCAGAAGGTCCAAAGAAAGGGCTAGAAGAAGACTTTCCAACTGGCAACCTGAGGAGTTGTTAAGGCCCTTCAAGACTTTTTGTGTCACCCTTCCCCAGATGCCTGTTGTTTCTCAGGATAACATAATACAGATTCATGGTTTGTCATTTGAATAGAGAAATTGGTTTCCCTGTAAATGTATAAACTGCAGCACTACTTGAAACTTATTTTTTCACAACATGTTTTGGACCATTTAGATTCTTTTCAAAGCTGATCCTAAACGTTGCTGTGATCATGACAATGTCATTTATAGGCAGTTGTTACGTCTGAGTGGTTACATGGTGGTGGGCCCATTGAACTGTACCTTAATGAAGATATCTGCAGTTCTGGCAAGTGCTGAAATCTTACTAGAAGGGTAACCTAGTAAAATAGGATTTGGATTTTGACTATGGAGGAAGGTATATAACTTAAGTGTAAGACGCGCCAGGAGATTTCTCCATTCTCTTACCTCCCCGGGGTCTCTCCCCGGCTTCTGGGGTGCAGGTGCGTGCTTTCAGCAATGTCACGTGTTCCGGATGTGCGCAAGTGACGCTGGCGCCAGTTTGTTCACATACGTTACGAAAGCCGAACGTCATTACAACATTTTTCAGACGCGAAATACAATTTTTGGCGCCAATTCTCCTTTTTAACAGTTCCCAAGCTGGCTTCTGTGTACAGACTGTTTACAGACCCTGCTGAAACGTTATTTTGCTATTGGACATTTCTGCTTTTTGACTTCTGCCTGTTCTTGACTTTGACTTCTGCCGCCTGCCTCGACCCTTTGTGACTACGATTTGCTTGATCCTTGCCAATACCTCTTTTACGGACTTTCTACGACCAAACGCACCAAGTCCTTGTTGGTTCCGCAGCAGAAAGCCTGGGGCCCCAAAAGGACTCTGATGAACACCGGAATACGATGGGTTCTCCGTGTGCATCTGGGCATACCAGCTACCTTCAAGGTTCCTGATTGACGAGTAGGTTGCATCAAGGATGACTCAACAGCCATTGTACTCTGGATCCTGGTCCCCACTTCAAATAATTGTTCTGCCCTACCCTAAAACTGGCCTCATTTTCACTTCTTTTTCTTCTTTAATGGATTCAGTTATAAATAAATAACATGAAGAAACAAGGAAAACATTTTTATGTATCTTGCGTAATGCTAAAGTACATACTGCCAGTATATGAGATGGCATATTCATGATTCTGAGAAATTTCCACCAATATTTATATTTATATATAGATATATATATATGTGTGTTTCTTTAGACTTTGGTATGTTTTAGATCACCACAAGAGATGGGCACTGGGGAGCAGATAATTGATGAAAAGAGGTCTTGTTGCGTTTATTTTAAGAGACATTCCACTTGTAATAATATGATCTGTTCTAGCTGACAAAACACACGAGTGGGGAGAATTACGCCCGGGGGAAGTCAGATGGCTTCTTAAGACCTAATATTGCATTTATAAAAGTGACATGTCAAATAAGACTGCTCTTCTTAAAGAAAATAATTTGTGTTATGATTCAATTGTTTACAAATGGCTGGAACATATTTTATTGTTGTAAATATTCCACTTGACAATTCCTCAAATGGTTTCAACATCTATTTTGACAGCAAGTCAACTGATTGGTTAACCAGTCTACACCCTACTCAGCCTTTACAAATAGAAGGCTGCTTTTTTTTTAACAAATAAAAGGGCAGAGCTATCATATAATCTTGAAGGATTCCCAACAGTTTGATATCTTCCCTATTTATCAATAATTTCAGGAACACTTTTGTCAAAGAAGATATCTGCTGTGAAATACTATTCTGTTCAATGACGTTTTAGTGCTCAGAGCTGCTCTCTAGTAGTGATTAGCACTTTCAACCCATCCAAGTACTAAAGTTGGCAGATTTAAACTGCCATTTTGGCTCCTTTAGATCAAGTTGGCTGTTATCTGCCCCTGTATGGAAAATGTTCCTTCTGAAGAAGCGTGGCGCTCCACATGGAACGCTTTAAGGATCAGTTTTAATTGTACAACGTTCTCAATTTCATGTTATCTTGTGAGTATACCAAGTTGCTGGGGCACATTAATTTGAAATAAATACAGCTGCACTATCATATATTTCTTCTTTTTATGAACATTGCATGAATACTCAAGGACACCTTTGAGTCAGCACCAGTTTGCTTGATATGTACATACTTTGAAAATCTGGTGAATAAGCAATTTTACCAGAGGTCGGCTGATTTACCCTTATTGGTCTAACTTACCTGAAAGGTCTACAGAACAAGTATCAGTACTTAACACAACACAGTGTGTTTTCACTTGGCACTTTAATATACAAATTTAAGGGTACGGCACCATAGTATCCATTTTTGCGCTTCCCTACAGTTTGGAGAGTCCAGCAGAGTGAACCAGTGAAGGTGGCTGCACCAGTTGAAGATTTCCCAACTTAAGCGCTGAATGAACTTTGTTCGTATTGTACGACTATTCATACATCATTATATGTTAACCAAAGAAAAGTCTTCTACTGGTAGCCTCCCCCCAAGATGTGTCATTCAACAGTGCTTGAAAGAGTTTATTACAGTGACTGTTGATGGGTAGTGATGGTCATAAAAATTTCGGCAGGTGCGAAGTCACTGCGAGTTTCTGCGTTTCCAATCCAGCGAATAAATTCATGAAACTTCCACGAAAATACAGCGACGGTCGAAAAATTTTGGACGCGCGTCTGAAAAGTCGCTCGCATCGAAACCATCACGCATCTACATTATTCGGATGTCCATTGACTTTAATGCCAGCGTCAAAAATAACGTGAGCGTCAGCATTGACAAGGGTGTCAAAATTCGAGTTTCGCTAATTTTTAGCTGTTTTGCAAATTTTGAGACAAATGCGCCCATCGCTATTGATGGGAATTCTACAGTAATGTTATTGATAAGCACTTTGCCAATGTCAAAAATTGCACTTAGTGTACTTTGCATTAGCCAGATTTTTTCCAAGGATAGCATTATTTGACTGGGGAGCTAGCCTACCTGTACACCCCAGTTTACATAGACAGTTATTCTGTGTCACCCCTGCACGGCATGGGTGCCATGTGCAATATATCTGTAGGTCACAGTGGCCAGTATGCTTAGAGCATTTGTTTATTTGGTAGACCATTAACCAGTTTTAATTCCCCAAGTAAATGGATAAACAGGTGTCTCACACAGAAAAAGAATCAAATTCAGGGTACTCCCCCCTGAATACTGGAAAAGCCCTAGTAAAGTTAGCAGAAAAAAGAAAACAAATTGATAGAAAGCCCCCAAACAATGAGAGATAACAATTCCTATAAGGTGTCCAGTCCTTAATAACCACTTACCTCTTGACTTTATTATTGGTAGGTATTGGTAACCCTCTAGCCAATGGAAGGCTTCTGTTTTATTCCCTTTCCTTTAAACCACAGATTGGTGGAGTCAAATCACTGACCTCTTAAGGGATCTTTTAACCCCACGATTGGTGGAAGAACATTTTTACCCAGTCATGTATGCATTATTAACCAAGTTACTAGAATTGGGGGGGGGGAGGGGATGTTTAGGGTCTAGTGTGAATCCCAGTACTAAGAGTAATAACCTGTATTATACATAAAATTGATACATTGAGGGTCATTTATCAACACTGGGCAAATTTGCCCATGGGCAGTAACCCATGGCAACCAATCAGATTGCTGAATTAATTGTTCTTCTTGCAGCTAGCTTTAAAAAGCTAATCACTGATTGGTTGCTATAGGTAACTGCCCGTTTGCCCAGTGTTGATAAATGAGCCCCACTGCCTTTTCCAGTTTTGGGGAAGGGGGCAGTCTGGCTGAGATGAGACCTCTTCTTGTCAACTTTTCAAGAAAAAGTCAGTTTTCCCCTAACATAAGCAAGTACATATTATGGGTCTATTTTGGAGGTTTTCCAGCAAACCAGACAGTGTAGTGTTGTCTATTCTGCCATAGATAGAAGTTGTGACCAATCGAGTATTTAAAAATCTCATTGCCTTATTCTAACTTGATGAGCTGCTTCCTGATGACGAGAAGGCAAAAGCGTTTCTGTGTAAAAAATCCTGGATAACGTATTAATTTTCTTTAGAACACCAGTGACTTCCATAGATTCACCCCCCGACAATGGTCGTACTTTGACTCACCCACAGGAAGACCGTGGCCCTTAATGTTGTAGAAAACATTATCTTCTACTGTGAAAGCAGAAGTTCCAGAAATGCTGATTCCCCTAGAAAAGCAATGGGTAATAGCGCATCCTCGTGTATAGGAATCTGTCAAGGAACATAAACAGAGTTTGGAAGCTACAGATGTACATAATTAATTCTGTAAATTGTTAAGTAGAGTTGTGTGTATCAGCGAAATGATTATGCTGGACAGATACACAATTCTACTGACAGTTTGTTTTTTGCCTAGAGCACATCACTGAGCATAACACTTAGCATAGATGGATCCTAAACTTTTGGGTTCATTTACGAACACAGCCACAGTTACGTTCATGCCAAAAATTTTAAAGGCCATAGCATGTTCCGTAGTCTGTTCTGATGAATCACATGCGGTTGCACCTATTGAAACCCTGGAGCTACCTCCATCCTGATGGTGGCAGTAATTTCAAGGTTCACACGGTGCACCTGAAGACCTGAAGCAATTTAGTAATCTTGAGCATAATTTTCCATGGTTGTCACACACATTTTGGCTGGGAAAATTACCCATTTTAAAGGAGTCACAAAAATTGCATGACAATTTCTGTATAAGTGGTCAACATAAGGACAACTTTATACCAGGGAGACATCTTGTTGGTCCCATCTCTAAGTGCATGCTGATCCTGCAGTTTACATACCAGGCATACAAATATTTCTAGCAATAGCCAGGGTGTTTCTTGAAAGGTTGGCCAATGGGCTGAAATGCAGACTAAACTTGGCTCATGTTTAAAGGCTTGCACTATAAGAACCAATCTCAGATCTCTTGATACTAAACTTTTTTCACCTCTGCCATACAGGCATTTAGAGGTATCTGATGAGAAAAATATAAATTCATTCTGCAATGAATTTTTGTGCAACGCCATGTTTATTACTACAATAGATGTTTACGTCCAACTTTATGGTCAGGTAGTACTTGTTAATGAGGCTGTTAGATCAATTTTAAACTATAGAGTAATTGTGTTCCCTAATGATTATAAATCTTAGTTAACGCATTCTCCTTCACAAACCTACTCAGATGTAACTGACCATTTTTCCTACGATTGAGTTTTTTGTATTGGAGCTTTGTCACGAATATGCTGGTGATCAAGAAAAAGCCATCATTTGAACAAAAACTGTAAAAATGGGAAAACTAGTGAATCTGCCTCCATGTGTAGAGCTGAAAGTTCCTCCTTGTTTTGTGCAACAGAGATTTACTGGGAGATGTTTCCACTTTTGGCCTCAGATACACCATTTTTCCCTCAACCAGTCCACTAAAATGTATAAGAATACCTCATTTGGAAAAAAATGGTCAAAAAGGTTGCCATTTTTATTAATATTAATTCAAATGTTAGTTAAAAGAAGGTAAAAGATTGATGGTTTCATTTATTCTATTATAAGCTGTAGTAGCTTATCTCGGAGCTTAGACATGGTTAGACCAGTATGGACCTGGAACATTAACATGGCTGAATCAGCCCAAAAGCCAACATTGACATGGCTTTGAGTGAAAGAATTACATTGTTCAAGTACCTACAAAAATATGTATGAAACCCAGTTCTGTATGAATTTGTCACTAGAGGTGAGCGACTCTGTCTGGCGAAACTCATTGAAGTCAGAAGCCGACCAAAAAACGTTTTTACGCACAACAATTTTTTTCCTCACTCCAAATGAAAAAAGTCAATGGGCTTTTTTTCTTCTGTGGCTTTTTTTGTCTCTGTGACTTTTGCAAGTTTTTGTCCAAATGCTTTAAAGTCAATGGGTGTTTATTTATTTCTCAAGTTTTTTCTAACTCCAAATGCACTAAAGTCAAAGGGCATTTTTTTTTCATTCTTATGGCTCAGCAACATTTTTGTTGTCACAGCTTCATTTCCAATTTGCAAGTCGACTCCATTATAATTAAGGTTGTGTCGTTGGCCAGTGCCTCTATTGCCAAGTGTGAGGAAGCAACTCTTGGCACCCATCCTAAAAAAAAACAGAATAAGAACTTGGCTTGCACTTTTAATTCTGTAATAAAAGAGACTGTCATCCTTGGCACCAAATATTTTAAGGGAATTCGCATGATGTCTAAGTTATACTGGGCATCGGGATTTAATGGGAAGCTTCTAAATTTGTGCTTAAGATTTTTATTGCCAATCAATGCCAATGTAGTTGAGTAACATCGGAAGGGGTGACATGTTTGAGATTCCTGATGACTGAAAATTCTATTGTGTATTTAACATGTGAATTCTACTTTAAATAAGGCGCCATGGGTAAATGCTCGCTCATTTTGCCCTAAAACTAGCCATACATACAAATAAAAGGTGCAGGGTATAGTTCAGAATTTTTACCCAACTTTTTGAGGAAACACTTACAGTGGCCAATATATAATTAGAAGCCCAGCATAAGTGTTGGTAATATAGTGGGTGTTGTTTCCAGGTAGGGTTATGGAAGATAGCTCATAGCACAAGTTGATCCAGAGACTGGTCCCATTGCATCTTGGAGCAATTCTTAAAGGAATTTTTCCCCATCTGAGGCAAATTGGAGAGACTTCAAATTGGGTTTTTTGCCTTCCTCTGGATCAGCTAGAAGTTAGGTTATAGGTTATATATAGACTTAAAAGGTTGAACTTGATTGACATGTGTTTTTTTTTTAACCGACCTTGCTATGTAAATATGTATATATTACAGGCACAACTAAATCAACCAAGGAGGGTAGCTACAACCCTATGCTAGAGATGCATTAAATCCTATTTTGGATTTGCCACAATAATAAATCCGTCATCAAACCTGTATTTGAACGATGGCAATATTGATTATAATTCAAGGCCAATCCAATTTCTACCTTTAACATAGTAGGTCAAGTTGAAAAATGACACATGCCCATCAAGTTCAACCTTTTAAGTCTATATAGAAACTGCCTGACTGCTCGTTGATCCAGAGGAAGGAAAAAAAACACCATTTGAAGCCTCTCCTTCCTGACTACAAGACGACAATTGGACTAGTCCCTGTATCAACTTGTACTAACTTTAGCATTACTACTGAGGCATATTTATAAACATGTTTCAAATTAAACATGGGCAGTAGCTTACCGGTCAGTGATTGGCTCCAGATTTGATTGGAATCATTTGATTGGTTGCCGTGGCTTACTATCCAGGTGCTACTTTGCCCGGTGTCTATAAATGAGCCCCAATTGCTCCTTATACACATCTGTTTCCTTACACAACAAAGGAATTAAAACATCTCGTGTTCATTTCCTACTGCTGAAAGATGAAATTTTATCTCTGAGCTTTGGCGCTCAAAGAGACAATGTAATACCTGTATTCGGGACACTTTCTGAAGAGTCGTGTGCCATTTTATACCCAGCATTCCTTGCCTACAGCTGCTACCATTTTTACATTATTGCCACTTAATCTTAATCATTCCCTTAGACAGTACAGTATGAGGGTATAGCTTATTGTGTGCCCAGAACATTCCTTCTCTGTATATTTGTATTTATACATATGGGAGGGAGGTGCCATATTGATTCCCTTAGACAGTACAGTATGAGGGTATAGCTTATTGTGTGCCCAGAACATTCCTTCTCTGTATATTTGTATTTATACATATGTGAGGAGGTCTGCCCTATAATTTCCCTTAGACAGTACAGTATGAGGGTATAGCTTATTGTGTGCCCAGAACATTCCTTCTCTGTATATTTGTATTTATACATATGGGAGGGAGGTGCCATATTGATTCCCTTAGACAGTACAGTATGAGGGTATAGCTTATTGTGTGCCCAGAACATTCCTTCTCTGTATATTTGTATTTATACATATGGGAGGAGGGAGGTGCCATATTGATTCCCTTAGACAGTACAGTATGAGGGTATAGCTTATTGTGTGCCCAGAACATTCCTTCTCAGTATATTTGTATTTATACATATGGAAGGGAGGTGCCATATTGATTCCCTTAGACAGTACAGTATGAGAGTGTAGAGACCCTGAGATTTGGGTTTATTTATCTCAGGCATTTCCCCTTGGTAAAAGGACACCTAAGGGCCCTTTAGTTAACTCAGGCAGCTATGTCCCTTGCTGGGTCCAAATTAGTTCATGGAGTTTGTCCACTAGATGGCACTGTTTGTCAATATAAAAGGGTTTAGCACCCATGCGGTCTGGGTCTGTCCTGGGACTTTGCCTCAGTGTGAGGTACTACAGGTCCAGGTCTGCCGGGAAAGTTAGTTAAGTGTAAGATAGTGATAGTAATACAGTAATAGTTGCTCTAGGAGTGAAAGTCAGCACAGGGTAGCTAGTGAGCATATGTGGCTCCAACGAGGAGAAATAGTGAGGTTAGGACCCCGTGGTATCTGAACCACTAGTGCAGGGACTACAGTGGGTGAGTTGAGGACCAGATAGGATACCAAGACCCAAGACCCCAGGCTGAATACAGTGGGTGAGGTGAGGATCAAGTCCGGTGCCAAGATACAAGACCTCAGGCTGAGAAACCCATGCCTTAGTGCTTCACCAGAGGGATAGTGCCCAGTGAGAGTGGTAATTATTCCCCAAGTCTATTGTTGCTGTAACTTTGATATATATTGAATATTAGCCCGTCTGTTGCACCTTGCCCCCCTGGAGGGAATACTACTGTTTGAGCTACTCTATAATTACTGTGAACATCGAAGTGCTTGTGAACTACAACCTTGCCACTGTTCTCTGTTAATAAACAAGTTATAGTTTACTGCAAAGAAATTGTCTGGCTGAATATCCTGCTACATTGATCTACACCAGGTACCAGATCTTTTGCAGGGAGTTGCAGGGGTACACTGGGGGTCCAGGGCACACTACAAGCAGTCTTAGCCTGGTCACACACAGCCTTAATACACAGCAAAAGCTACACCTACGGGTGCGCTACAAGGGTATATCTTATTGTGTGCCCAGAACATTCCTTCTCTGTATATTTGTATTTAAACATATGGGAGGGATTTTATTTAAAATTTCCAATTACATTGTATCACAGACAGTATAAATACATTATTATAATCATGTACAAATGATCCATACAATACAATCCAATACAATACAATTCATTAAATGTTATCCCACATTTTCTTTAAAGTATTTGAATTATCACATTCTCTGGTCTTTATGAATATAATGTCTCTGTAAATGATCTTAGTTATTGTCTCAGTTGATAAATGAATTTGACTGTTAGTCATCCTACATCTCATGTGCCATAAATGATACCGTATGACTGCGATTATTATGAATAAAGTCATTTTGTTCTTGTTATTTGCTCTGTGGTTTTCAATGACTCCGTATGAAAATTCCGAAAAGTTTAGGTTTTTTATTAAGCTGAGATTTAGTTTACTTGCAACACTTTCTCTTACTGCGCTAGAGACTACGCAATCTATCAGAAAATGCTCTTGTGTTTCTTCAGTATTACATCCCCACGGACATTCTCGGTCTGTTATATTTAGGTATTTTAGATTGCCTCTCACAAATATTTTGCCCTGTAAGGATAGCCATGTGACATCCCAAAATTTTTTTGGCATTCTTCTGTCAATAAGCATCTTTATACTTTCTTCTAACATTGCTTGTGTGCAGTCTTTAACGCATATAGGAGATACAAAATGAGCATCAACAATTTTCCAATACAAGATTTTTCTCTGTAAAACCTTCAGATCTTCAGAATTTATACTCCACTTTTTCAAAATTTTTATTACCTGACGTAGGTAGGTGGGTAAAAGGCCTCCTCTTATCCGAACTTCTTTCACTCTACCTCCGAGTAACCAATCCTTAATAAAAGGCAATGCCCAGTCTCTTATACTGACTTCCCACAGAGATTCTCTCTCCTGCACTACCCCCCCAAAGTTAAACTTTAGAAAGATAGTACAGAAGAAAACCACTGGACACGGCATGTCCAACCCTCCCCTTCTTTTCTGTAGGAATGTAATCCCCCTTTTTACCGGATTGAGCCTGCTCCCCCAAAGCATTTGGAAAAACAAGCTCTGGATTCGGGCATAGAGAGATTCTGGCAACAGAAAGACATATGAGATAAAGAGAAAAACCGGAATCAGAAAAGTCTTAATAATGTCAACCCTTTCTCTATAGGTCAGCTTCCATTGTTTCCATCGCTGAACCTTTGCTTGACCAGCATTCAATTTATCTTCCCAATTTACCTTAGCAAGATCTCCTCTCCCGAATTTGATTCCCAAGATTTTAACTAGGCCTGGGGCTATTGGAAATTTCTTTAGCTTAAAGCTTGGTTCCTCATCTAATGCCCAAAAAGCTTCTGACTTTTCATGGTTGATCTGAGACCCTGAGGCCTCAGAGTAACTTTTGATGCACTCCACAACCTTTTTTTCTTCTTTTGGGTTTGATATTATTAGAGTAACATCATCCGCGTAGGCTATGGACTTAAAGACTTGGCCTGCCGGAAACTGGACCCCCTCAAGTCCACATCTCTGTAATTCCCTTAAGAATGGATCTAACGAAAACACATACAGGAGTGGACTCAAAGGACATCCCTGTCTCACACCAGCCCTCACCTCAAAATCCTTGCCTTTCCAACCATTAATTAGCGGGAAGCTTTTTGCCCCTTCATACAAAGTTTTAATCCACTGTACAAATTCTACCGGAATGCCGTATCTAGTCAAAGTAGCCCATAGGTAATTGTGGTTGACTCTATCAAAGGCTTTTGCCTGATCTAAAGACAGAAAGTATTTTCCCCATTTTCTTACCTTACACCTATCTAGTGCTTCTCTTATTGATAGAACCGCTCCAAAGATGTTTCGTCCTTCTATAGAACAAAACTGGGATGTTGAAAGGAGAAATCCAGCCACCTCACCTAATCTTTGTGAGAGAATTCTTGCCAGAATCTTTCTATCACAATTGAGAAGGGCTATTGGCCTCCAATTCTCAATGTGCCTCGAATCCTTCCCCTTTGATATCAAAACTAACGAAGAAAAGTACATGGATGGTGAAAGATGTTTTTCCATCAAACAGGCGTTAAAGACTATGGCTAACACTGGAGCAAGATCTTCCTTAAACGTGCTATAGAATTCCGCAGTGAACCCATCTGGTCCAGGAGCCTTCTTTTTCTGTTGTTTATCAATTGCCTGTAGCACCTCTTTCTCCGTTATTTCTGATATCAAAGGGGAACAGTCCAAATCTCTAGTATCTGGGACTGGGGTTGCCTTTAGGAAATCTTGGATCTTATCCCTTTCCAAAACTCTTTCTTTGTATAAGTCAGCATAGTAAGCCTCCACCACTCTCAAGACACCCTCCCTAGTTGTTTCTAAATTATCCTGAAAGTCATAAAGGCTCCCGACCGACTTTTTCTTAATAGTCTCCTTACAGTTTCGGCAAGGGTCAGGAGATCGAGATGTTCCATAATCCCTTTCCAAAACCAGGGACTTAAGTCGATTGTACTGATGCTGCCTCAACAAATACTTGAGTCGGTTTACTTTTTCTCCCCCTTCCCCATTCGAAATACAGGTCTCAAGTTTCCTTCTCAAAGACTGGCTCTCTTTCTCTTTAACCCTCCCTTTTTTAAAAGAGGTAGAAGTGAAAAACGTTCGGAAAGAATCCTTAGCCGAATCCCACCATTCTACTATGGAGTCAAAAAAATCTATCCTTGAGATCTGAAGTTTTAGGAGGATCCTAAATCTATATTTGGTATCTTCATCTTCCAGTGTGTCTTTACTTATTTTCCATAAGCCTTTTCCAAATTTTGCATTATCTGCTAAACCATAATGGAAGGAAAGAGCTAAGTGGTCTGAAAATTCTGTTACTTGTTCTTTAAAATTTGAAAAGACCTCATTCCTTTTTATAAAAATGAAGTCGATTCTACTACTTCTTGGTCCACATTTATAAGTATGTTTCCCTTCTCTTCCATTATGAGTAGCCAAATCTTCTAAGTTTGCATCCTCAATTAGTTGTTTGAAAAAAAGAGTCATATTTGTTTATCTTTCCCGTTCTATCTTTTTCTCCTAAGACTTGGTTAAAGTCACCCGCTAATATAACCGGTAATGTGGTGAACAAATATGGTCTTATATCATCTAGTAAAGTTCTTCTGTCAGAAATAACTTGTGGTCCATATACATTGATAAGTCTTATCAACTTCCCTTTTAATTCAACATCTATCATTAAACATCTTCCTAACTGTATATCAACTCTTTTTTTTATCACAAATGGTTTGTCTCCCTTAAATAAGATACCCACTCCTCCCGCTGTTTCAGTTGCTATTGACCAAACAGATAAACCTTCTCTCCATTCTCTTTTTGCTATCTCAATCTGATTTATAGATGTGAGTCTTGTTTCCTGGAGAAATATTATATCTGCTATTATTTCTTTTAGACATTCATAGACTATAAATCTTGTTCTTCCGTTTCTAATACTGCAAGCATTTGCAGTAAAAAAATTAATTGACAGATCAATTTTTTTTTTTTTTCCTTGATAACTCGTTTTCATCTCCTATCCTTTTGACTTGGACTCTAGGTCCTGAATCTGTTTCCATCTCTAGCTCTTCAATAGACTCCCATTCAATATCTATGGATGTATTATCTTGTTCTGTTTTACTTTTTTTCCTACTGGTGTCTGGTGTTTGGTGTTTCCTTTTTTCTCTTTCCTCTTCCTCCTCCATTTTTTCTAATTCTTCTGCTTCTTCCACCATATCTCCCCAAGTACCTTCACTTAGTATTTTGTATCTATTTTGATCATTAATGAAAGATATTTTTTCCTCGACTGAATTTGCCTTTTTAGTTTTTCCCTTTTTGTCATCTCTCCTCACGGTTTCCCACTCTTTTTCCTTTAAATCCTTTTTTTTACTTTTTTTTTTAGTTGAGTTATCACCTTCTGTCTGGTTTTCTGTCTGTATTTGTGTTGGAGCATTTAAGTCTTCATTGGGTATTTCTTCTCTCAGTTGTTCTTCTATGTTAGGGATTGTCTTTTTTATGTTTCTCCAAGCTTCAGGACAGTTTCTGTATGCATGGCCTATTTTCATACATAGATTGCACTTTATTTGTTTCTCACACTCTTTACTTATATGACCTATTTCTCCACAGAAGGCACATTTTTTTATGTTACATTTCCCAGCTAGATGGGTTCTGGCTCCACATTTAAAACAGAGCTTGGGTTGCCCTACATAATAACAAACCCCCCTGTCTTTTCCTATGAAGAAAGAAGTTGGCAGGTGTTTTTGATAGTAGCCTTCTGTATTAAGTTTAACCTGAGTTTTGTAACCACCTATCCAAAAATCCTCTTCATCGTATATTTTAGTTAGGGGTGTTAGTACTGTACACTGTCTTTTTAACCATATGAGGATATCTTCAGGATGAACGGTTTCGTTTTTCATTATTATTGTTATATTCTTTAGTTCTGGCTTTGAAATGGGGTGTACTCTAAAGTTTTGCCATTCTTTAGCTGTTTTTTTTAAATTATACCTTCTCCAAAATTCCTCTAATCCGTATGCTAGTTTGAAGCTTAAGTCGTATTCTATGTCGGATATCCCTATCATTGCATAAACGTCTTCAGCTGTGAATCCTAAAACTTGTTTTATTAAACTTTTTGCTACAAAACGCCTGCCTGGGAATTCTTCCCTTTCTCCATCCCATTTTATTTTTACAGCGTTTTTCCTTTTGCCATATTCTTCCTCCTGCTCTTCTACTTGTCCTTGGTCTGATCTCCCCATATCTCCGTTATCTGTAGGAATCTGCTGTGTATTACTGGTTTTAGTGTTGCCTTTAAGGGCCTGGCTGTAGGAGATCCCTGTGCTTGTACTTGTGTTGGAAGAGGTAGGAGCCAGTTGAGCAGAAGGGTTAACAAGCTGTGTGGGGAGATTACTAGATTGTGCAGAGGAATGTTCAGATTGTTTGTGAGGAATAACAGATTGTTTAGAAGTGCCTGCTAATGCAGAAGATTTACTGGGCTGTTTAGGAGAAGAAGTACTATCCTGTGCAGAAGTGTTCTGTTTTACAGACTTCCCTATTACAGAAGATTTATCAGACTGTTTAAGGAAATTGCTGAACTCTTTGGAAAAGGAATCAGATTGCTGAGAGGGTGTGGGGTTAAAGGAAGGTGTGTCAAGCTGAATAGAGGAAGAAATATCCATTTGAGAGACAGAATGAACAGGTTGTGAAACATTCTCTTCCCCCCCTGCTTGTGTAGTGCAGTAATTAGCAGCCTCCTGTGAGTCAGGAGTATTAACACTTTCCTGTCCTGCCACAACCTCAACCTCCTGTGTTTTCTCAGGTAATAAACAAACCACATTTTCATTTAACAATTGGGAGATTGTAGCTAATCTCTCTGCTGCCACACCCCCTCCCCCACCTTTCATTTCAGTAAAACGTTTGTTATTGTAGTGCAATTCCTTCCATGGTTCTATCACATTCAGTATGGCATTAATTTGTACATCCACCTCCTCTAATTCTTTATTTAAATAGGCTAAATGCCTAATAGCTTCAGTCTTTTTTTGTCCTTTCAGTGTTCTCAAGTCTCTGATTAACACATCGATTCCTTTAGTAAGGACAGACTGTTTGATTTCTAGGCACTTTAGTTCATTTAATGCCCCAATAATTTTGTCATATTCAATGACTAATCCGGTGCCAGTATTCTTAGAGTCTTTATCCTCCACTGGCCTGGATAAATCTTTATTTTCCACTCTGGAACTTTGTCCCAACAAAACTTTCTCTTTCCCTTTAATGATCTCAGTCTCTGTGCCTCCTCCTCCTCCCCCCTTTGCAGTGCAAACAGTCTCAGGTGTATTAGGAAATCCTTCACTCACCAAACTGTCAGCCCCTGTATCAGCAGACTCCTTTCTGTTCTCAGACGCTTGCAGTGCTTGTTCTGCAACCTGACATGCCACTATCCCAGCAGCCTCCTCCATTTCCTCTGGGGTTTCCAGATCTCTCGATACTTTTGCCGGGACTTCACATTGCTCTGTGCCTGAGGTTATCACAACAGCTCCGCAGCTCCCTGCAGTCTCCTCTGTGCTCACTCCCAGGCCCAGATGTTCTGTAGTGTCCTGCTCGGCTTCGTCCGATGAAGAGGTATTACATGCCGGTAACTGACGTCTCGTGGCTTTCTCTTTCTTTGCGCCTTTGCTGCGAGTAGAAACTGGAGCCGCCATCTTGGCCTCAGCTGCAGCTGCTCTTCTGCTACTTCCCAAACGGGCTCGTCCTCCTGCAGGGGCTGCATCTCCTTTCTTTACCATCTTGGCTGATGGGAAGGAGTTGGTTGAAATGAAGAAAAATAAAAAAATAATGTGCAAAACATATGCTGGGGATATGGGAGGGGGGGGAAGGGAAATGCTGGAACTATCTCCCCCAGGACCCGCAAGGGCCTGGGAGAACACACTCTTTTAGCAGCACACTCAAAACACGTCCTCACAGTATGAGGGTATAGCTTATTGTGTGCCCAGAACATTCCTTCTCTGTATATTTGTATTTATACATATGGGAGGGGGGTGCCATATGATTCCCTTAGACAGTACAGTATGAGGGTATAGCTTATTGTGTGCCCAGAACATTCCTTCTCTGTATATTTGTATTTATACATATGGGAGGAGGAGGTGCCATATGATTCCCTTAGACAGTACATTATGAGGGTATAGCTTATTGTGTGCCCAGAACATTCCTTCTCTATGTATTTTATTAATACATTTGGCAGAGGGGCTGCCCTATAATTCCCTTAGACAGTACAGTATAAAGTTATAGCTTATTGTGTGCCCAGAACATTCCTCCTCTATGTATTTTATTTATACTTATGGGAGGAAGGCTGCCCGATAATTTCCCTTGGACAGTACAGTATGAGGGTATAGCTTATTGCAAGGATCCCCAACCTTTTAATCCCGTGAGCAACATTCAGGAAAAAAAAACATTCCTCCTCTGTGTATTTTATTTAAACATATGGGTGAGAGACTGCCCTATAATTTCCCTTAGACAGTACAGTATGAATGTATAGCATATTGTGTGCCCAGAACACTCCTCCTCTGTAGGGATGTAGCGAACTGTTCGCCGGCGAACTAGTTCGCGCGAACTTCGACTGTTCGCGTCCGCCGAATGTTCGCGAACGTCGCGCGACGTTCGCCAATTGGTGTTCGCGTTCGATTCGAAGTAAAATTTAGTTCGACCATTCGACCATTCGACCATTCGATCGCTAAAATCGAACGATTTCCATTCGTTCGAACGATTATAAGCATTCGATTGAATTAAAATCATTCGATCGAATAGCTTCGATCGTTCGATTCGAACGAAAATCCTTCGATCGTACGAATAAAATCCTTCGATCGTTCGATCGAGCGATTTTATCGAGCGTTCGAAGTTCGCGAACTGTTCGCGAACTGTTCGCTTTTTTGCCGGTGTTCGCGAACGGTGTTCGCGAACACATTAACGGCAGTTCGCTACATCCCTACTCCTCTGTACATTTGTATTCATATATATTGAGCTTTGACTATGCATATAATTAGATAGGGATGCACCGAATCCACTTTTTTGGATTCGGCCGAACCCCCGAATCCTTCATGAAGGATTCGGCCGAATACCGAACCGAATCCGAAGCCTAATTTGCATATGCAAATTAGGGGTGGGAAGGGGAAAACATTTTTTACTTCCTTGGTTTCTGACAAAAAGTCACGCAATTCCCTCCCTGCCCCTAATTTGCATATGCAAATTAGGATTCGGATTCGGTTCGGCAGGGCAGAAGGATTCGGCCGAATCCGAATCCTGCTGAAAAAGGCCGAATCCTGGCCGAATCCCGAACCGAATCCTGGATTCGGTGCATCCCTAAATTAGATCTTTCCCCTACAATTGAAGCTCAAAGGTATAATTTTACATTATCCTTTTTCTGCCAATGGGGGCGGTGGTACCTCTTGTGCACATGCACGTCTGCTAAGACAACAATACATTTAACCAATTCCGGAAGAGCAAAAAAAAATGAAGCAAGTTGAAAAACCCTGGTCATTGTTAGCCTTGCAACACTGGGGTTGAAGGTTTGATTCCTCCACTCTCCATTAGTGATGGGGAATTTTGCGCCGTTTCGCCTTAAAATTCGCGAATTTCCCGCGAAAATTCGCAAAACGGCGCTGACGTCTCATTTCTGACGCAGGCCGATTTTTTTTCGACCATTCTTTTTGACTCCAACTAATTTTTGCCTGCGAATTTTCACAGGCGTTTCGAAAATTTGCACCTGGCGAATAAATTCGCCCATCACTACTCTCCGTTCATTTCTATGGGATTTTTTAAAAACTTTCACTTTCACTCATTGATAAATAAACCTTTCAAAATCCCATAGAAATGAATTGAGAGCTGCGGAATTTCACTCTAGTGGCGGAACTTCACTCTTTGATAAATTTACCAATTAGAGTTTTACTTGAAAACGTTTCACTCCTCATCCAAGTGGATTCTTCAGTTCAACTGACTCCAGCTCTTAATGTCCAGTTGCTTTTGACTTAATTCTACTAGATACTGTATTTCATGACCTGGATAAATGAGAATATTCATAGACACAGTACCTACTACAGGTATGGGACCTGTTATCCAGAATCCTCAGAATCTGGGGTTTTCCGGAAAACATATATTTCCATAATTTGGATCTTCATACCTTAAGTCTACTAGAAAATCTTGTAACCATTAAATAAAGCCAATAGGCTGGTTTTGCTTCCAATAAGGATTAATTATATCTTAGTTGGGATCAAGTACAAAGTGATGGTTTATTATTACAGAGAAAAAGGAAATCATTTTTAAAAATGAGAGTATTAGAAAATTAGAAATTAATTATTTGATTAAAATGGAGTCTATGTGAAATGGCCTTCCTGTAATTCTGAGCTGTCTGGATAACAGGTTTCTAGATAACAGATTGTATACCTGTACTACACCTAGTTAGTGATGAGCAAAAATTTTCACTAGGTTTTGCTGCTAAAGACGCCAATAGACTCCTATGGGTGAAAAAAATTTTTCCGTTTGCTCCAGCGGGGAGCATAGGGCTTCAACGACACTCCTCCAACGAACTCGGTTTGCAGCGGTCTTCTTCAGCTGAGCCCATGTCCATCCGGCTGCCTTCATTTCAGGCTCCATGCACCTCCTCCATGTCTGTCTTGGCCGGCCAACTTTTCTTTTCCCTTGTGGGTTCCACTCAAGGGCTTGCCTTGTGATGTTGTCAGAACTCTTTCTGAGGGTGTGGCCTATCCAGCCCCACTTTCTTCTTCTGATTTCTCGGTCGATGGGGATCCGTTTTGATCTTTTCCATAGGCTGATGTTGGAAGTTTTCTCTGGCCATCTGATGTGTAGGATGTGTCGTAGGCAGCGGTTGATGAAGGTTTGGAGCTTACTTGTGGTTGTCATGGTCAGTCTCCAGGTTTCCGAACCATAAAGCAAGACTGCTTTCACATTGGTGTTAAAAATATGAATTTTGGTTTGTTGTGAAAGGGCAGTGGAGTTCAAGATGGGACATAAGGTGTTGAATGCACGCCTGGCTTTGTTGATGCGGCTCCTGATGTCCCCCAATGCATTTGCCGTTTCATGAATTTTTGGTGAAGCAAAAAGGGTCAGATTCACCCATCACTACACCTAGTAGTTTATATAATACTATCTTATAAACTCAGGCACAACTAATTAATCTGATTTTGACCAGATAATATCTGGGTGCTCAAATCCCAATTGCTGAAATCTCATTTGTTAATGTGGAAGGAAAGGATAAAATGACACGAGCAGTTTTCTTGCCTACCATGATTCTTTTCTGTCGTGCACAAAACTGAATCTTTGGTGATGTTTAGTGAAATTCCAAAACTCGTGGCGACAACTTACATGCTGAACAAAATTCGCTCATTGCTAAATGTGATAGGACTGTAAGCTCCACTGCGGCAGGGACAGAGGGTAGTATTGTATCATCTCTTTCTGCGGATACATTAGAGCTAAATATATAGCTCTGATGGTAATCAGTAGTACAGGTATGCGATCCGTTATATGGAAACCCATTATTAGGAAAGCTTTGAATTACGGAAAGGTCATCGCCCATAGACTGTAATGTTGGTTAACAAGGAACCCAAGGAATCTGCTAGGAAGCACCTTTCAGTGGACAAGATCACCTCTGACGACCCTGGTCTTCACCAGAGAACCTGGAAACGTCTAGGATACTCGCAGTACAGGCAAGAAGAAGGCGGAATCAGAGTCGGAGGCCAGGCGGGAGTCAAAACCAGAATATCAAACACGGACAAGGCTTAGGCAGGATAGGAGTCAGAAGGCAGACAAGGAACCCAAGGAGACTGCTAGGAAGGTCACCTCAAACGACCCTGGCCATCACGACGCCCTTTTGAGGCCCTAGAATCAACAGGGAACCTGGATACGTCTAGGATACTGGCAGTACAGACAAGGAGAAGGCGGAATGAAAGTCAATGGCAAGCAAGGTTCAGGTCAGACAGCACGGATCTGAGTCGGAGGCCAGGCGGGAGTCAAAACCAGAATATCAAACACGGACAAAGCTTAGGCAGGATCAGAATTGAACAAAGAGAAGCCAGCTTGTGCAAGGAGCAGAAGGCGAAGCCACTATTTAAGGCAAAAAGGGCCAATGGGAGAAGGGAATCTGAGATGGGCAGAAAAAGGGACCAATAACTACACATTAGAACAATCTGTGTCCAATTGGACGCAGGCGGCAGTTAATTGGGGGGAAGTAAAGGTCAAAACCAAGCGATCTGAGCACGTCATCATTGGGCGCCTAACTGCTGAAAGACGATGCGCCTTTGGCGCTTACACCTGAACCCGCCGGTCACTGCTTCTGGAGGTAAGATTAGATGTCAGGGCGGGTTACATAGAATTTATTACATCCAAATAATCCAAATTTTAAAAAATGATTTCCTTTTTCTGTGTAATAATAAAACAGTAGCTTGTATATGATCCAAATAGTGATGGGCGAATTAGCGAATTTCGCGTGAAATTCGCGAAACGGCGAAAAATTCCCGAAAACGCTGCCGGTGTCTCGTTTTTGACGCTGGCGTCCATTTTTTTCGACGCCGGCGCCCGTTTTTGACGCCGGCGCCCGTTTTTTGACGTTTTTTAAACTCAACAGGCTGGTTTTGCTTCCAATAAGGAATAATTATATCTTTGTTTGGATCTAGTGATGGGCGAATTTATTCGCCAGGCGCGAATTCGCGGCAAATTTGCGCGATTCGCCGCCAGCGAATATATTCACGAAACTCCCGCGAAAATTTTCGTCAAAAATTCGCTGGCGTCAAAAAAAAAGTTTTCCGAAAAATGGACGCCGGCGAATTTTTGACGCGAATTTTCGCGGGAGTTTTGCGAATTTATTCGCTGGCGGCGAATCGCACAAATTCGCCATGAATTCGCGCCTGGCGAATAAATTCGCCCATCACTAGATCCAAACAAAGATATAATTATTCCTTATTGGAAGCAAAACCAGCCTGTTGAGTTTATTTAATGTTGATATGATTTTCTAGTAGACTTAAGGCATGAAGATCCAAATTACGGAAAGATCTGTTATCCAGGCCCCAAGCAACAAAATGAGAACAATTAAAATCATTTCATGATGATTTCAATGAGATAATCACAAATAAACCTAAAATGATAGGCAGCATAACATTGTTCTAACAGATAATAGTTCCCCTGTGAAAGATGTGATGGCACTATGGAGCATGCCAAAGCAAAAGCTGTGCCATGTATTTAGAGCTGGAGCAAGACAAAGACAATTCTGTGAGCAAAAGTCAATATATCGATGGCTGTGGTGTTGCTCCAAAAAAAGGCTAATGTTTTTGGTGTTGAGTTTTAATCTACATTGCACAGGAGAGGGAGTAGCAGTGAAACAAGGCAATTAGACTTAATGTCGCTGTCACTTGTTGTGTTGGAAAACACAATAAGCCGGACAGTGATAAACTTCCATGCTGAGCAATCAATAAAGTCCTTTCCGCGTTATATACAGGCTGCCTCTACAGTGGCAAGAGCCATGATTAAAATGTCAAATATTCCAATTTCCCATACCGCCAGTGACATTGCACTAGACTGACATCTGATTGGCAGCTGGCTTTTGGGTGGCGAGCACTGATTGGCAGGAATACTTCTCATAGCCAAAGGCAACAATACAATTTCCCACTGCATAGCGACCACATGAGCACCGGGGCTGCCATTCATTGAGAATTGCAGGATTTTCTAAGTCATTTTAACATATCAAAGCCAGCAGCTGACAGAGCTCACTAAACAGTCTGAAATCAAGCGTGGCTGTGGAATATTTTTCCACTTTCTGAAAAAAGGAGGAAAAAAAAAGAAATGAAATTGCACTCAAGTTAGTCTTGCGTGACCCGACTTGAGATTTTCAAAGTCGATTTGTTTAATGATGGTGAACTGTGATATCACTATAAAAAAAATACCATTGACATGATCGCCAATTTGTTCTGTACCATGGAGCGAAATGCTATTAAATTAGAACCAGCACAAAGTGCTATGTTTGATGGGAATCATACAGCAAAATTCAAATTGATGCATTCCTCTTCTCTAGACTCTGGTTTCAATGACGGCTAATTGTAGCCATGCGGTGGGACCGTGCATCGCACAGAGCGTGCCAACAGTGCAAAGCGTGGGTCCTTAGTCTTTGCTAAGGGAACACTTGTTTTGTTTTTTTCTTCCCGTCTTATGAGTCCAATTAGATCTTTGTTCCACTAACACACTATCAACATTACAACTGCTATCTGGTGTCCTTCAGGATAAGATATTGTTTGAAATATGCAGCCCTCTTGCTCACCATAAACTATAATGTTTGTAAAGGCAAACCAGGAACATGTGGCAGCCATGTCTAAGGGGCAGATTTATTAAGGGTCGATTTGAAAAGTCAAATTCTAAATTTCGAAGTTTTTTTATGGTCAAAACTGTCAAATTCAACTAGTGAATTATAAAAACTCGATTCGGGTTTTTTTAAAAATTTGAATTTGATTTTTCGAGATTTATCATACTCTGGTCCTTTAAGAATTCAAATTCGACTACTCGCCACCAAAAACCTGCATAATTACTGTATAAGTCAATTGGAGAGGTCCAGTGACCAATTTGGAGATGTTTGTAGCCTTCCTGACATTCTAGTTTTTTTCGGAGAGAAAAAACTCAGATCGAGTTTGGTCGAATTTGATTCGAGTTTTAGGATCGGTAAAATTAGTATGCCATATTAGATTTTTTTTAATAAAAGTCCCCCAATCGAATTTCGAGTAAAAATTGAATTCATGCGAGTTAAAAAAAAATCACATGAATTCGAAAATCCTTGATAAATGTGCCTCTTAAGTGTAGGATTTAGCACTGGATCTCTCTCTTCCACGAAGATCTTGAAAAAATATAACACAAAAACGGAGTCAATGCACAACTTTGAAGCTCTAGGAGCATCGAATGAAAGAGTTCTCTCTAGGAAAGGGATCTCCAACCTTGTTTACCCATGAGCCACATTCAAATGTTAGAGTTGAGAAGCAACGCATCCATGAAAAAGGTCCCTGGGGTGCCAAATAAGTACTGTGATTACCTATTAAAAGCCCCTATCTGGACTGGCAGCCTACAGAGGGTCTGCTTGGCAGTACACCTGGTTTTTATGCAACCAAAACTTGCCTCCATGCCAAGAATTCAAAAATAAGCACATGCTTTGAGGCCACTGGGAGCAACATCCAAGGGGTTGGTGAGGAACATGTTGCTCACGAACCACTGGTTGGAGATGACTGCTCCAGGACAACGAGAATACTTTTATCCATTTAAAGTTGCAGAAATATTCAACTATCTTTATCTTGATGTTTTTGGATATTTGGTTTCCATTCGGTTTCCTGTGTTTATCTTTTAAATATCTTGCGTAGTGTATTTTTCAATGCAGTGTTTACCAATATTGGTGAAAATATTGGTGCCTGCAGAGGTATTGAGGTGTTTAAAAAATATATATTTTCCAATGTTCTTTTCTTTATTCTTTATTTTCCAAGTTTCCTTGTGCCAACTTTCTTACACCGTTTTAAAAGACTTGCTGGGGGCCATGATTCGCTCACCAAGGCCTTTTATTTTATAGTTGAGTAGTTGTTTCTAAAGAACATCTTCTTTATTATGAAACGCAGCAATATTCACCGTTGTTGAATCAACATTTATTTTACGGGCCGCGGTCGTGACAAGCGAGCAATTTTCAAATAACCACATATCTCCTTTCTACTGAACTATATCTGCTACTTTGTATGTTCCAATGTCTAGTTAATAGTATAATTAACAATGTCTATGTGGTCAGTTGGTAAGTGTATAGCTGTACTTACCACCACCATTGTAACCATAGTTCAGATATCTCAGGTCCAGTAACTGTAGAGCTTTATACCACCTCCCGAAGACATCATTTAAATCATTAATTCTAGAAGGCCTATACTTTTTGCAGTGGCTTACTAATGGGTCTTGGCATTCAGTATATAAACCATTGCTCAGGATAGCGTGTATTTAGGTCATGCAGGGCCAAAACTAGGGGTAGACAGAAGAGGTAGCTGCCTAGGTAGCAATAATTGGGGGCACTGGGCAGCTACCTCTAAAATTGTCTTCTGCCTACCCCTAGTCCGCACCCCTCAGCCTTACCCCCTTTCTTTCCCTCTGTCAACCACCCCTCTATCACTCTCCCCTTCCTCTTGTCACCCTCCCTTCCATCGCTGTCCCCTCCGTCGATCACCTCTCCCTCCCCTCCCATCGTTCCTGTCCCCTCCCTCCTCTCCATCGCTCACCCCTCCCTCCCACCTGTCTCTTCTCTCTGTCGCGCCCAGGCAGGCCTGGCCCCTGAGGTCATACCAAATTTGGATCAAACATGGGAAGACGTTATCCACTTATAAGATATGAGTAAATCTGGTCTGCTCCCAGACTCTTGAGGAAAATATCCTAGATTTGTACATACTGTATACTAGAAAACCCAACTACTATATATTAGGATTCTGGTGCTATTTCAATGATATTTTGGAAAAGATTTATCAAATGTTTTTCTTTTAGAAGATAGTGTAGAACTTTTGATATGAAGCATGACAAAAGAGATGTGATACCTTTATTATCTAATACTTAGATCTATCTAACTAAGATGATAATCACAGCAAGCTTTCAGAACATTTCAGTTCCTTCTTCAAAGCTGAAGAACTGAAATGTTCTCAAGGTTCTGAAAGCTTGCTGTGATTATCAGCTTATTTAGATATAATTATTAGATAATAAAGGTATCACCTTTACACCATATTTGTTATGCTTCATATCAAAAGTTCTACCCTTTAACTTTTTCAACTGGCTAACATGGTACAAAAAAACTCTACCAGAAGATATAAATATTATCACAGATGAAGACCGTTTTCATGTACTGTGCATAGAGAGAGAGTTGCATTCCTGAAAGCCAAAAATTTAGCACTATATGGATATAACTGTGGAGAAAGGAAACTTCCAGAGAGGGAAATTTAAACTTTGCCATGAAACAGTTCACTTGAAGTTCCCACGTGAAGCTCTCCTCCAGATAATACTAAAATGTAATGAGCACGGAGATGGACTGGTCAGTTAGATCCAATATATTTTATAGGGGGGCTCCTTTTGCCTAGCAGATGAATTAGAGCTCACTCAAATAACTGATTCCAGTACAAACAAAATCTAACAAAATAACTGCCTTTTGCACAAATTCTGCATGTAGAGAGACATGATGTCTGGTGATTTTAATAGAGTGACCTCTAATACATCTTCTAGGCTAAAGGATATAAGATATATATATTTAAGGCTATAAGCTATATTGGATCTAACGGTCAATGAATATCTGACACTCAACTGCTGCATGAAGAGAGAATGAAGAGAAACAGATGCTGAGAGAGGAATAGTGAAGATAAACTTGATTATTTCAGAAACAGAATTTTTAACTGATTGTATTTAGAAAGTTTCTTATTTCAGTGTGATGAATCTTATATTACATTATTTTTGTAATAGTTCCCCTTTAATATGGGATCCACCGGTTTGGAAATACACTTCGCTAATATATGCTGCGTATTTTCAAACTCTTGAGCATATACATATTTGCAGCGTTATCTGCTGGTGATATAATTACGTTGCGTATTGCGTATCAGTCCGGCTATATTTTGCATGTCAATTGCTTTTCCACTTGCCTTTCATTCACAAAAGTTTAATAAAACTCTTCTAACTCTAATAAAACTGAAATTGTGAGGAAAGAGAAAAACCAGAAATGCATGTTGGGAAAAGAAAACTAGAGGCTCAAAAATGTACATTATCACGTGTTTGTGGTTTCACTGGCGTATTCACGCTCAACTGCATGTTTTAAAGCTTAAAATGCCCCATGTGACCTCGCCCTAAAGGAAAACAAGCTGCAAGTTGCAAAAAGCTCACAGGAACTGCTACATTTATAACCACAAAGCACTATGTCAGTATAACTGAGCCTGACGCAATCTTTAAATGAATTATGTGCATGTCGGTTTCCAGGACATGGACATCCACTGGGAACCTGTTTAATCAGTCACTATTTACAAGAGTGAGTAGCTGTGGTCACCAGTATAGATGAAGAAGGCACAAGCATCTGCATGGCTCAATAATGGACAATGAAGTCATCCCCTACCTCAATGACATCATTTGTTTTGTTTGAGGACATTTCTGATGTCCTAAATGCTCCAAAACCTGCCATAAGTGGATACAGACAGTACAGTAATACCCAAGCCGAGGAGGAACGTTGTTGTGGGGCTTCACATTTGCTCCAGTCTATAAGTTGTAAAACATCTAGTAAATAATATTGCCAGCTCCTCTAACAAAATAATTCCTACCTGGAGGAAGTGCCGAGTGATTTATTGACACTAGCTGGGCAATCAATTTATAAAAACATTTGCGTTTTATAATCAATAAAACATTTCCCTCAAACAAACGTTTATGGGGAAGCCTGGCAGCTGTTCCAGCAGTAAAAAAAAAAAAGAAATTCTCAAAATATACAGAATTCTTTGGTTCAAAGAGAAGCGTTGAGTTTAAATGAACCATTTTGTGAATGTTCCCCGGCCCCCACAACGGGTTCTGTAATTGTTACGAGGTATCGTTTATGTGTATGTGCGCCCCTCCAGCACAGGGCCCTATGTCTGTAATACACCAGCGTTCTCTAAGCACACAAACAGAATGTGGTAATAACTGTAGAGCTGAAATAGTTCCTACACATATTCCAAAGGCATTTTATTCGGGGAAGGAAAGTGGATGCCTGAAAGAACTCCAGAAAAAACATGGTACAAGCAAATAGCCTACCCTAAGCTCCTCATTCCATATCACTTGGAGGAATTGTCATGATAATGGAATCCATGCAACCAGACAAACCAGAATTAAAGTACAGCCAACGGTTGAAACTACATATTGGGGGCCATTTATGGCACAGGAGACAGGGTGTAAAGTGCAAAAACAAATGCAATCTACTAGTTTTTTGCACATTGTACCCTGCCGTTTACTCTAGATGATTTGCTGCAGGAAACCCAAGTTCACCACATGAATTCAGTACTGCCTGTGATCAACAGTGTTGTATTCATGAGGAACATGCAGGGGAGCAAGTAGGCATCCCCTCTTGCTCCCACTGCAGACAAAGGTCACATTGGGACCCTGTACTAACTGCTTTCCAAGGTAAAGGGTTGTTGGTGGTCTGAACAGCTGAAGAGGAATTGAATGTTCTGCTTTCAATTAAGTTGCTCTGTGCCAACAACTCCCCTGTACCAGTAAATCTAAATAATAAAAGAACTCGAAATATGTTGTGTACTCACAACCTGGAATAAAAGTTTTGCAGAGATTCTGCTGGAGTTCTCCTTCCTTTATTATTTTGATTTACTAACTGCCTTCCCTATGGCCATGTCAAGCAGTAAAACCTAGGCTGCTTTGCGACAATGTGTCCTGCACCTTAAACCAGAATATTGTTATGGCAGTTGACCAGCAAATCATCACCTGAAGACCATCAGAACAAAACAGTTGGTGTTGGACACTAATACCTCTAGTATCCTATTATCTTTCATATTATTATAGTTATGTGCTGGCAAGTTGACTGCAACCCCTGCCAACCCTGTCTTTTAACAGAATGTCCATTCTGGACATTGTCACCTCCATGATTATCCACTGTCCAATATTGTCCAATATTGCTGCTACCCAAAATAGTAGGCTTTGTTGGTCATTGTCTGCCATGGTTGGCCCTGACCGATGTTGAAATTCCAGGCTACAAAGCTATTCTTCATGCAAGTGTCTTTGCCTCATACCATGAGCTGAGGATCTATTGGTTTATTGTACCAATGCGTGCCATATTTCTTTAAAGTTTCCATGGAACTACAATAATATACAGGTATGGGACCTGTTATCCAGAATTTTCAGAAGCTGAAAAGCCGGCCATACACGAAGAGATCCGCTCGTCTGGCAAAATTGCCAAATCAGTGGATCTTTCCCCAATATGCCAACCAACAGCAGGGCTATATCGGATTACAACAATTACAATGAGGAGCAATGGGCTCTGACGGGTCAGTTGTCAGAAAAATGAAACCTTCCTGATCAATATCGTGGCCATATATAGATCGGGAAGACCCGTTGGAAGCCCCCATACACGGGCAGATAAGCTGCCAAATCGGTCTAAGGGAACGACATTGGCAGCTTTATCTGCCCGTGTATGGCCACCTTAAGGATCTTTACGTAATTTAGATCTTCATACCTTAAGGGGCCGATTCACAAAGGGTCGAATATCGAGAGTTAATTAACCCTCGATATTCGACTTGGAATTAAAATCCTTCTACTTCGAATATCGAAGTCGAAGGATTTTAGCGCAAATAGTGCGATCGAACGATAGAAGGATTATTCCAACGATCGAAGGAATATCCTTCGATCAAAAAAAGTTAGCCAAGCCTATGGGGACCTTCCCCACAGGCTGACATTGAGTTCGGTAGCTTTTAGATGGCGAACTAGGGGGTCGAAGTTTTTTTTTAAAGAGACAGTACTTTGACTATCGAATGGTCGAACGATTTTTAGTTCGAATAGTTCGATTCGAAGTCTTAGTCGTAGTCGAAGGTCTTAGTAGCCCAATCGATGGTCGAAGTAGCCCAAAAAACACTTCGAAATTCGAAGTTTTTTTACTTTGAATCCTTCACTCGAAGTTAGTGAATCGGCCCCTAAGTCTACTAGAAAATCATATAAACATTAAGTAAACCCAATAGGCTGGTATTGCTTCCAATAAGGATTAATTATATCTTAGTTGGAATCAAGTACAAGCTACTGTTTTATTATTACACCGAAAAGGAAATCATTTGGGAGACGGCCTTACGATAATTCTAAACTTTCTGGATAATGGGTTTCAACGTAATGGATTCCATACCTGTGTTTTGACATGTCGTGGTCATTTTATATTCAGCTGGTAGGCCACTGTGTAAATCTTTAATATCTTTAATAGGAGAGAAGTGGAGTTTAGTGGTTTATGTGTAACATAAAGGTATGGGATCCGTTATCCAGAAGCCCATATCCAGAAAGCCTGTCTCCCATGGACTCCATTTCGTCCAAATTATCCACATTTTAAAAAATTATTTTCTTTTTCTCTGTAATAAGTTCAATACCTTTTACTTGATCCCAACTAAGATAGAATTAATCCTGACTGGAAGCAAAACCAGCCTATTGGGTTTATTTAATGTTTATATGTGTCAGGTATTGCTGGGAGTCGAGCCGGGGACCTTTGGGTTTCTGGCTCGATACTCTAACCATTTGGCCAGGTGAGCAGCCTGTAGGGTTGCTCACTGTGTGTAACCTGGCCTCTGCAGTCCCAGCCCAGCTGCCGCCTGATTGGCCTCTCCAGCCCCAGCTCAGCTGCTGCCTATCTTAATCAACCAATCAGGGCTGCCTCTTCCCTATTTAAGGGCAGCTCTCAGACCACTCCTTGCCAGAGCATTGCATGGTTTTCTAGTACTGCGGCATCGCCCCTAACTAGGTTTCTAGCTCTTGCCCCTTCTCCCTTGTTAGTCTGCCTTGTCTTGTCCTGCTTACCTTTCCTATCTTGTACCTTCCCAGCCTCGACCTTGTTCCAACCCTACCTTGTATTCCTCTCTTGCTATCCAGCTTCCAGCTCTCTCTAGCTATCCTGCTTCCAGTCCCTTCTTGCTATCCTGCTCCAGTCTCCCTCTCTTGCTCCAGTCTCCCTCTCTTGCTCCAGTCCTCTCTTGCTATCTTGCTCCAGTCCTCTTTTGCTATCTTGCTCCAGTCCTCTCTTGCTCCAGTCCTCTCTTGCTATCTTGCTCCAGTCCTCTCTTGCTATCTTGCTCCAGTCCTCTCTTGCTCCAGTCCTCTCTTGCTCCAGTCCTCTCTTGCTCCAGTCCTCTCTTGCTCCAGTCCTCTCTTGCTCCAGTCCTCTCTTGCTCCAGTCCTCTCTTGCTATCTTGCTCCAGTCTCCTTCTGCTACTGTCTTGCTATCCGCTCCTCTCTTGCTATCTTGCTCCAGTCTCCTTCTGCTACTGTCTTGCTATCCGCTCCTGTCTCCCTCTGCACTCTATCCCCCAGTTTGATCTACGCCCGCACCGTCCTGTTCCAGTCTGACTCTTCGCCCTCATCTACCTGTTCTGCTTCCCTTCAAGTTTCCCCTTGGCACATACAGCCCCTGCCTCAAGGACTCGCCCTTTCCCTTCAGACTCTACAGCGCCCCCTACCTAATCCTTGACAGAATGCTCTGGCCAAAAGAGTCTGCAAGGGCTGTTCCTGTGCCTTCTGACCGGATTCCCAAAAAGACTGAATATTCTATTCTGACCCGCAGATACTGTGATGGCTCCCCAAGTAAAATTCCTATCTTTCTAGAGGAAGTCCTGCTCCTTTCAGAGAAAAAACACTTTCTGAGTGTTCCTCCAGTGGAGCAAGTTTCGGAAATCATTTTCTTCCTGCTAGAAGGTGAAGCTCGTTCCTGGGCCGAGAACTTACTGTGCAGTAAATCCCCCTATAATCTACGATACTGCTCAGTTTCTGTTGGCATTCCTAGATAAATTTGCCTCAGTTCCCAGGCCGGCTATCCCTCCGCAGTCTGCTCCAGTTCCAGGGCCGGCCATCCCTCCGCAGTCTGCTCCAGTTCCTGGGCCGGCCATCCCTCCGCAGTCTGCTCCAGTTCCTGGGCCGGCCATCCCTCCGCAGTCTGCTCCAGTTCCCGGGCCGGCCATCCCTCCGCAGTCTGCTCCAGTTCCTGGGCCGGCCATCCCTCCGCAGTCTGCTCCAGTTCCCGGGCCGGCCATCCCTCCGCAGTCTGCTCCAGTTCCCGGGCCGGCCATCCCTCCGCAGTCTGCTCCAGTTCCCGGGCCGGCCATCCCTCCGCAGTCTGCTCCAGTTCCCGGGCCGGCCATCCCTCCGCAGTCTGCTCCAGTTCCCGGGCCGGCCATCCCTCCGCAGTCTGCTCCAGTTCCCGGGCCGGCCATCCCTCCGCAGTCTGCTCCAGTTCCCGGGCCGGCCATCCCTCCGCAGTCTGCTCCAGTTCCCGGGCCGGCCATCCCTCCGCAGTCTGCTCCAGTTCCCGGGCCGGCCATCCCTCCGCAGTCTGCTCCAGTTCCCGGGCCGGCCATCCCTCCGCAGTCTGCTCCAGTTCCCGGGCCGGCCATCCCTCCGCAGTCTGCTCCAGTTCCCGGGCCGGCCATCCCTCCGCAGTCTGCTCCAGTTCCCGGGCCGGCCATCCCTCCGCAGTCTGCTCCAGTTCCCGGGCCGGCCATCCCTCCGCAGTCTGCTCCAGTTCCCGGGCCGGCCATCCCTCCGCAGTCTGCTCCAGTTCCCGGGCCGGCCATCCCTCCGCAGTCTGCTCCAGTTCCCGGGCCGGCCATCCCTCCGCAGTCTGCTCCAGTTCCCGGGCCGGCCATCCCTCCGCAGTCTGCTCCAGTTCCCGGGCCGGCCATCCCTCCGCAGTCTGCTCCAGTTCCCGGGCCGGCCATCCCTCCGCAGTCTGCTCCAGTTCCCGGGCCGGCCATCCCTCCGCAGTCTGCTCCAGTTCCCGGGCCGGCCATCCCTCCGCAGTCTGCTCCAGTTCCCGGGCCGGCCATCCCTCCGCAGTCTGCTCCAGTTCCCGGGCCGGCCATCCCTCCGCAACTGCTTCCCCAGCAGCATCCGCTGCCTACAGTTCCAGAGGGGCTTCCCCAGCAGCATCCGCTGCCTTCAGCTCCAGAGGGGCCTCCCCAGCAGCATCCGCTGCCTTCAGCTCCAGAGGGGCCTACCCAGCAGCATCGGCTGGCCACAGCTCCAGAGGGGCCTACCCAGCAGCATCGGCTGGCCACAGCTCCAGAGGGGCCTACCCAGCAGCATCGGCTGGCCACAGCTCCAGAGGGGCCTAGCCAGCAGCATCGGCTGCCCTCAGCTCCAGAGGGGCTTCCCCAGCAGCATCCGCTGCCCTCAGCTCCAGAGGGGCCTACCCAGCAGCATCGGCTGCCCTCAGCTCCAGAGGGGCTTCCCCAGCAGCATCCGCTGCCCTCAGCTCCAGAGGGGCTTCCCCAGCAGCATCCGCTGCCTTCAGCTCCAGAGGGGCCTACCCAGCAGCATCGGCTGGCCACAGCTCCAGTGGGGCCTTCCCTGCAACCGCCATTGCCTTCAGCTCCAGAGCCGGTTCCCCAGCAGCCTCCGCTGCCCATGGCTTCAGCTAGGCATCCCCGGCGACTGGCTCCCCACTGGCTGCCTCCTGCACTTGTGCCGGCTCAACAGCAGCTGCCTCCTGTACCCATGCCTTGTCCTGTGCCCCCAGAAGTGGGGCTTCTGCCTGATCCTGTGCCCCCAGAAGTGGGGCTTCTGCCTGATCCTGTGCCCCCAGAAGTGGGGCTTCTGCCTGATCCTGTGCCCCGAGATGGGGGGGCTTCTGCCTTGTCCTGTGCCCCGAGAAGGGGGGCTTCTGCCTTGTCCTGTGCCCTCAGAGGTGGGGCTTCTGCAGTGTCTTAACACAGTGACTGTACCAACCCTTAAAATAACATTCAAAACCCAGGCACTCATGTGGAGGGCACCCGCGAGGGTGGAGTTGCCTATACTGTTGCCAAGTCCCAGGGCACCCGCATGGGTGGCTCTGCCAAACACCTGGGCACCCGCCAGGGTGGCTCTTCTGAGTCCCAGAGCACCCGCCAGGGTGGCTCAACCGAGTATCAGAGCACCCGCCAGGGTGGCTCAACCGAGTATCAGAGCACCCGCCAGGGTGGCTCTACCGAGTATCAGAGCACCCGCCAGGGTGGCTCTTCCGAGTCCCAAAGCACCCACCAGGGTGGCTCTACCAAGTATCAGAGCACCCGTGAGGGTGGCTCCTCCAGGTCCCAGAGCACCCACCAGGGTGGCTCTACCTAGTATCAGAGCACCCGTGAGGGTGGCTCTACCAAGTATCAGAGCACCCGTGAGGGTGGCTCTTCCAGGTCCCAGAGCACCCGCCAGGGTGGCTCTTCCGAGTCCCAGAGCACCCGCCAGGGTGGCTCTTCCGAGTCCCAGAGCACCCGCCAGGGTGGCTCTTCCGAGTCCCAGAGCACCCGCCAGGGTGGCTCTTCCGAGTCCCAGAGCACCCGCCAGGGTGGCTCTTCCGAGTCCCAGAGCACCCGCCAGGGTGGCTCTTCCGAGTCCCAGAGCACCCGCCAGGGTGGCTCTTCCGAGTCCCAGAGCACCCGCCAGGGTGGCTCTTCCGAGTCCCAGAGCACCCGCCAGGGTGGCTCTTCCGAGTCCCAGAGCACCCGCCAGGGTGGCTCAACCGAGTATCAGAGCACCCGCCAGGGTGGCTCTACCGAGTATCAGAGCACCCGCCAGGGTGGCTCTTCCGAGTCCCAAAGCACCCACCAGGGTGGCTCTACCAAGTATCAGAGCACCCGTGAGGGTGGCTCCTCCAGGTCCCAGAGCACCCGCCAGGGTGGCTCTACCTAGTATCAGAGCACCCGTGAGGGTGGCTCTACCAAGTATCAGAGCACCCGTGAGGGTGGCTCCTCCAGGTCCCAGAGCACCCACCAGGGTGGCTCTACCTAGTATCAGAGCACCCGTGAGGGTGGCTCTACCAAGTATCAGAGCACCCGTGAGGGTGGCTCTTCCAGGTCCCAGAGCATCCGCCAGGGTGGCTCTACCGAGTCCCAGAGCACCCGCCAGGGTGGCTCTTCCGAGTCCCAGAGCACCCGCCAGGGTGGCTCTTCCGAGTCCCAGAGCACCCGCCAGGGTGGCTCTTCCGAGTCCCAGAGCACCCGCCAGGGTGGCTCTTCCGAGTCCCAGAGCACCCGCCAGGGTGGCTCTTCCGAGTCCCAGAGCACCCGCCAGGGTGGCTCTTCCGAGTCCCAGGGCACCCGCCAGGGTGGCTCTTCCGAGTCCCAGGGTGGCTCTTCCGAGTCCCAGGGCACCCGCCAGGGTGGCTCTGCCGAGCATCAGGGCACCCGCCAGGGTGCCTCTGCCAAGTTCCAGGGTGGCTAATACAATAGCATTACCTTCTAGTTGGGCACCCATGTGGTTAGTTCTGCCCATAGCATTGCCAGTTCCCCAGGTGCACGAAAATGTTGGTCACTGTGGCGCCTGGGAGGGGGGGGGGATACTGTCAGGTATTGCTGGGAGTCGAGCCGGGGACCTTTGGGTTTCTGGCTCGATACTCTAACCATTTGGCCAGGTGAGCAGCCTGTAGGGTTGCTCACTGTGTGTAACCTGGCCTCTGCAGTCCCAGCCCAGCTGCCGCCTGATTGGCCTCTCCAGCCCCAGCTCAGCTGCTGCCTATCTTAATCAACCAATCAGGGCTGCCTCTTCCCTATTTAAGGGCAGCTCTCAGACCACTCCTTGCCAGAGCATTGCATGGTTTTCTAGTACTGCGGCATCGCCCCTAACTAGGTTTCTAGCTCTTGCCCCTTCTCCCTTGTTAGTCTGCCTTGTCTTGTCCTGCTTACCTTTCCTATCTTGTACCTTCCCAGCCTCGACCTTGTTCCAACCCTACCTTGTATTCCTCTCTTGCTATCCAGCTTCCAGCTCTCTCTAGCTATCCTGCTTCCAGTCCCTTCTTGCTATCCTGCTCCAGTCCTCTCTTGCTCCAGTCCTCTCTTGCTCCAGTCCTCTCTTGCTATCTTGCTCTAGTCCTCTCTTGCTATCTTGCTCCAGTCCTCTCTTGCTATCTTGCTCCAGTCCTCTCTTGCTCCAGTCCTCTCTTGCTATCTTGCTCCAGTCCTCTCTTGCTCCAGTCCTCTCTTGCTATCTTGCTCCAGTCCTCTCTTGCTCCAGTCCTCTCTTGCTATCTTGCTCCAGTCCTCTCTTGCTCCAGTCCTCTCTTGCTATCTTGCTCCAGTCCTCTCCTCTCTTGCTATCTTGCTCCAGTCTCCTTCTGCTACTGTCTTGCTATCCGCTCCTCTCTCCCTCTGCACTCTATCCCCCAGTTTGATCTACGCCCGCACCGTCCTGTTCCAGTCTGACTCTTCGCCCTCATCTACCTGTTCCTGCTTCCCTTCAAGTTTCCCCTTGGCACATACAGCCCCTGACTCAAGGACTCGCCCTTTCCCTTCAGACTCTACAGCGCCCCCTACCTAATCCTTGACAATATGATTTTATAGTAGACTTAAGGTATGAAGATCCAAATTACAGAAAGATCCCTTATCCAGAAAACCCTAGGTCCCAAGCATTATGGATGACAGGTCCCATACCCTGTATTCATTTAATTAGCATAGAGAATGGAGCAAATATAAACATATTGCTAAATAAATAAAAAAAACTCAGCTGTGGAACTCGGTACAAAAAAACCTTAAATCTAAAGTCATTCTAGGGCAAGAATTATTCGGAGCCAAATTGTTATGCAATGAAATATGAGAGGGAATATTACCATGTGCATTTTCAATGTGAATCTTGATCTCACACAAATGCTTAAATAAAAATAGGGCAGAGAGGAATCTAAGTGAATATGTGCCGCACTTATTATTGAGAATGTGAAGATTTTATATTTTGTGCGAGAATTAGCATCTAAATTGAATTTTGCATATTCTCAGCCATGTTTGATTTTGCATGAAGATCTGAACACAAATCTGGCATTTAATGGTTCAGTCCTGAAATTAACACAGAATCACTAAGCAAATATAAAAACATGTTTTTTTTTTTTTGCAGAAAGTAAATGTTTTATCACTAGACAAAATAATCTGTCAGGAAAGATCAAATAGACTTAGAGTTTGTTTACACCAGTGATCTCCAACCAGTGGCCCATGTCCAACATGTTCCTCACCAACCCCTTGGATGTGGCTCCCAGTGGCCTCAAAGCAGGTGATTATTTTTGAATGTTTGGTTTGGAGGCAAGTTATGGTTGTAAATGACACAATGGGCACCCACTAAAATGATTATATGTTCACACTGTAAATCACATAGAAACTGCAGAGCACAAAATATAGAATTCTGAGAAAATGTGTTGTATTTTGTGTTCTGAATTTTGCACTTTGAACTTTGCTCTCTTTGCTTTCTTTGTAAATAAAACCTATAAGTCCCCCAGGACATCCCCCCTCCCCCTTGCCTTCTCTTATTTTTTTTTCTGCTTCCATCACACATAATAGAATGCTGGATATTGTGGCATACATGGCATATGCCATACATTAAGACCTTTATATAATAATGGTACACTAATAAGGCAACGGGTTGAACACAGACTATCCATTCCCGATTCTTGAGGGTACATCCTGGTCATTACTGACTCTAGATGGCACATGCTGGCCACTATTGACCATTACTGACTACAAAGGGCACATATTATCTATTGCTGACTATCTATAGAGGTTACATACTATCTATTACTGACTTTAGAGGGCACAACTGGCCATTACTGACTCTAGAGGGCATAGACTAACCATTAATGACTTTAGAGGGCACAGACTGGTCATTACTGACTCTAGAGGGCACAGACCACCCATTAATGATTTTAGAGGGCACAGATTGACCATTACTGACTTTGAAGGGTACATACTATCTATTACTGACTTTAGAGGGCACGACTGGCCATTACTGACTCTAGAGGGCACGGACTATCAATTAATAACTTTAGAGGGCACAGACTGGCCATTACTGACTACAGAGGGCACATAATATCTATTGCTGACTTTAGAGGGTACAGACTGGCCCATACTAACTCTAGAGGGCACAGAATAACCATTAATGACTTTATAGGGCACAAACTGGCCATTACTGACTCTATAGGGCACAGACTATCCATTATTGACTTTAGAGGGCACAGACTGGCCATTACTGACTCTAGAGGGCACAGAGTAACATTAATGACGTTAGAGGGCACAGACTGGCCATTACTGACTTTAGAGGGCACAGACTGGCCATTACTGACTCTAGAGGGCACAGAGTAACCATTAATGACGTTAGAGGGCACAGACTGGCCATTACTGACTCTAGAGGGCACAGACCATCCATTAATGATTTTAGAGGGCACAGAATGACCATTACTGACTTTAGAGGGCACATACTGGCCATTACTGACTATAGAGGGCACAGACTATCCATTATTGACTTTAGAGGGCACAGACTGGCCATTACAAACTCTAGAGGACATAGGTTGTGTTGATAATAGAATAAAGCTTATTCCAGTCTAAACTTACATACTTGTTTTATCCAAACAACATGGAAAGTAGGACAAGATGTAGAACCACTTACTTTCCAAACACTAAAGAAATTTGCAAGTAATATAAATATACAAAATCATATCCTTCTTTCTCCAAAGGACCTGACCCCTTTCTACAAGCCAAAATCCAATATGCCTGGAGCGGTTGTCGGTGACCCTTAAATTGTTTGTTACGATTTTGTGAGAAACTAAGCGTTGTCCTATGATAATTTTATTTAAAGAGGATTAAAAATGAGAAATCAATCAGCTGTTATTATTGCGGCTTCCTACAAAAAATAAACACTGTTGAAGTGGTGGAGAAATGGTCCTCAGCTTCCCAGTCTTACAGTTCCACCGGTTTGTTTTACAGGGTCCGGCAAATGTGCTTTTTCAGCAAAATAAAAAAAAACATTGAATATAGTGCTTTAGTTTTCCTTTAATCTTTAAATTAATCCAAACTCCAAGAACAGATGTGTAAAATACTGACGGCCAATACCAATGGCAGCAGAAAAACATACAGTAACAAAAATGTTCTAAAACTCTCAAATGTGTGTTATTCACATCATAGAAACACATGACACATGGGGACAAATTTACTAAAGTGCGAAGCGAAAATTCGCCAGCGTTAGGTCATTTTGCCACTTCGCCAATTTACTAAAAGTGTCCCTGGCAAAAATTCACTAGCAAAGTAGATAGACTAGCGCAACCTTGCAGCCTAACGCCAGGCAATGTTGCACTCTGACGAAGGGGCGAAACTACGGATATTTACTAAGTTATTAAGTTTCCCTGGGCTTGTGTAGTGCTATTTATTTGCTGCATCATACACGTCCATTCAAACTTCTATTTCGCAATGTATGCAAATTTTCCGATCAATAATGTAACTTCAAACCGCTGATCGTAACATCGCTAACGATCGGTAACTTGTGCGCAACTTCGGATCTTCGTGAATTTGCGCAGCCCTGGCGAAGTGTGGCAAAGTCAATGCTAGCGTAACTTCGAAGATAAGTAAATTTGCCCCATAAACTTGTTGGTTCATGTTCCTAATAAATGCTTAGGGAATAAAACCATCCTCCTCAAGTTTCCCTTTCCTTGTTTCCTATAAAATATTTTTGTTAGAAATAAATAAGAAACCCAGTATAATATTAGTTTATTTTTCTTGCTGGTTATTCAACTCATAAATAGGGTTGCCACCCGACTGGTATTATCTGGTGAAACACCAGTCTTACAAATTTACTGGCAATGTAGCTGCCGTTAAATTTGTAATGCACTTAACATTAGCCCTTGGCCTGATCTGCCCAAAAGTTGCCTTATTTGTATATGAATTCACTCCTAAATCCTCCTTCCTTCCATTGCATTCATAGCCCCACCCCTTTTACATCAACACCTCAACCTCTATTGTGTTTGGCCCTCACCTGCCAGTAAAAAATTTTCACAAAGGAGCCAACCCTAAAATTGCCACCTAATGAATAGACAAGCGAATCAGTGAATGAACACTTTATTGAAGGTCAGTGAGGGGGCCCAGCCTGAAGCCCAGTTAGGGGGAGATTTGGGGTGAGTGATTATTTGTACCCTGGGTACCCCTGGAACTATAGCAGGGTGACTGTTACCCCAATGTTTCTATATATCTGTAACCTTGTTATGAGCTAAGGGGGCCCAGTCTGAAGGTCAGTTAGGGGGAGATTTGGGGTGAGTGCTTATTTGTGCCCTGGGTACCCCTGGAACTATAGCAGGGTGACTGTTACCCCAATGTTTCTATATATCTGTAACCTTGTTATGAGCTAAGGGGGCCCAGCCTGAAGGTCAGTTAGGGGGAGATTTGGGGTGAGTGCTTATTTGTGCCCTGGGTACCCCTGGAACTATAGCAGGGTGACACCCCAATGTTTCTATATATCTGTAACCTTGTTATGAGCTAAGGGGGCCCAGTCTGAAGGTCAGTTAGGGGGAGATTTGTGGTGAGTCCTTATTTGTGCCCTGGGTACCCCTGGAACTATAGCAGGGTGACACCCCAATGTTTCTATATATCTGTAACCTTGTTATGAGCTAAGGGGGCCCAGTCTGAAGGTCAGTTAGGGGGAGATTTGGGGTGAGTGTTTATTTGTACCCTGGGTACCCCTGGAACTATAGCAGGGTGACTGTTACCCCAATGTTTCTATATATCTGTAAACTTGTTATGAGCTAAGGGGGCCCAGTCTGAAGGTCAGTTAGGGGGAGATTTGGGGTGAGTGTTTATTTGTACCCTGGGTACCCCTGGAACTATAGCAGGGTGACTGTTACCCCAATGTTTCTATATATCTGTAAACTTGTTATGAGCTAAGGGGGCCCAGCCTGAAGGTCAGTTAGGGGGAGATTTGGGGTGAGTGTTTATTTACTGCAGTACATATTTATAAAACAAAGACAAGTTGGAAGAAAGCAGCATTTTAAGGAAATTGTTCTTGTATGTTACAGACTATTATCCATATAAAGACTCATTAGAAGCAATTATAATACAATGTTTTTTTTTATTCTGTGGTAGCAAGCTCTGTCTTCCAAAGGGCAAACTATTCCTCCCAGGTTGGTCAGTTTATTATGAATAAATTACTAGTACAAAGCTGGACTTTATTTTGACTATAAATGTTCATATTCGAAGAGGGAAAACTAAAATGTATTTATTTTCTTAAAACCACAAGCACAAACCTCTGAACCTCAGATAACGAATTCTGCAGATTGCTGGGATACATCATGCAAAATATATTAAAACCATTGGGAGGTTACAGGGAGAGGGAAAAGCTGAGTAAACTGCAAGGCAGGGATCCTATTTGCCCCGTCTTGGAACTTGAGAAATGGTCGGGCAACTCACATACCCGAAACCTTGTGCTCTGCTTCTCATAATTTCATAAATCTGCTATGGACAAACAAACTGCAAGTCAACGTATTCATGATCTCTTCAAAGTCAGTAATTATTGCTTTAGGGCAAAAGCCCTTAGGCATTTCGGAACATCATGTTGCCTGAGCGATGACGAAATTCACGTTTTCATGAGTGAGCTATGGTAGAATTACACAGAAAAGAAAAAACACCAGTTGACTCCAATGCATTTGGTGTAAGAAAATGCCGTTGACTCCAATGGACAAAACTGGAAAACAGGCTGCACTCTTGCACATTACATTTTTTTTTCAAAAACAAATCTGATTTTATTTATGGCTATTTAAAAGAACATATGGACAAGTAGATGCATCATCGCCTGATGCGTTTCGGACACATCTGGTCCTTAGTGATAGGCTTACATTGAATCCAATGCATTTGCCATGAGAAAATACAAGACAAAAACACCCACTCCAGTGCGTTTGGCAGGAGAGCCAATTGATCTCACATTGATTCCATTCGCCATTTTGCACATTTTTCAGCAGTTTTGCCAACTTTTCATCAAAACGTGGCAATTTCACTCATGACTAATATGAACACTAATGGCACAGCGAACCCCTCATAGCCTTAAAGGACAAGGAAAGGCAAAAAAATAAAATCCCATTTTTACTTTCTTTAATGAAAAAGAAACCTTTCTCCAATATACTTTAATTAAAAAATATGTACCGTTTTTATAAGAAACCTGACTGTATGCAGTGAAATTCTCCCTTCATTTACTGCTGTGGATAGGAATTGTCAGATGGTCCCTAACTGCTCTGCAGGGAAACAATCATACTTATGAACAGCAGGGGGAGCCCCCGCCTTACTTACCAGCCATGCAGAACTCAAGCAGCTTTGTTTATGACGATCCCTAAGCAGCCCAGACCACACTGAGCATGTGCAGGGTCAGGGTCAGGCCAAGATGTTTAACAAAGTTGCAAGATGACAGCCCCCTGTGGCCAACTTTGAAAGCATAAATCATTTGTTTGATTAGGCTTGTGGTGCAGTCAGTTCATGTTTATGTTTAGTATACAAAATACAGCATTTCTAGCCTTATTCTACTTTACACTTTCCTTGTCCTTTAAATAATGGAGTAAACACACGGTCATTTACAGGATATTCATGGCTCTTGTGCATTATAATATTATAATTATCAGACCTGAAATTCTGCCTTTCACCATTTCAATAATTCCAAATATGACTGCCTAGGGCACTCTGAAAAAACTTTGGTGTCTTGAATGATTATTTCCCCTAGATAAAAATCCATCATCATCTAGGGGGAACAATTGATCATCGTGGAGAATAACATGGGACTGCAAGAAGCACGGATCCTCTGGTTGCCACCTGGTGGTACCTTCACACATAAATAACTAAATAACTAAAAGCAACACTGCACACATGAATGCTTTATAGTAGCACAAGAGTACAGGTAAGGGACCTGTCATCCAGAATGCTCGGGACCTGGGGTTTTCCGGATAATGGATTTTCCCATAATTTGGATCTTTATGCTTTAAATCTACTAGAAAATTATATAAACATTAAATAAACCCAATAGTCTGGTTCTGCTTCCAATAAGGATTAATTATATCTTAGTTGGGATCAAGTACAAGCGACTGTTTTATTGTTACAATACAAAATTAAAAAATTTGGATTATTTGGAGTCTATGGGAGACAGCCTTTCTGTAATTTTCTGGCTAACAGGTTTCCAGATAACGGATCCCATACCTGTAGATCACTACGTTGGAAGCCAAAATTGGAACAATGTTATGCCCATTATCGTACCATCAGGTTTGGTGATGCGTTAGTTGCTGAAACCTTTCTCATAAGATCATTGATGACATCCATTTCTTGCTGTCTTCCCCTAGCAGCTTAATTCTCTCATACAGATAACGCTAATTAAGGTATTCGCTAATACATCGGGTCCAGGCCCGGACTGGCAATCTGTGGGTTCTGGCAAATGCCAGAGGGGCTGCTACAAGGTGCCATAGAAAGTCAGTAATTAGTGGGCTGGTGGGGGCTGTTTGGGCCTCTATGTTGGCTGTTTGGGCCTCTGTGTACCTGAAATGCCAGGACCTATTTTAATTCTCAGTCCGGACCTGATCGGGTCGTACAGGCTTATCCATTCACCTGTTCTGCACTGGCCCTACAAAAAGATCCATAATCCAGCCAAAAATGGATACGTTATCCAGAAACCCCATATCCAGAAAACTCCAAATTACAGGAAACCCTTTTCCCATCGACTCTGTTTTAATGAAAATATTCAAATTTTTAAAATAGACTTTTCATTTTTTCTGCAATAATAAAACAGTAGTGTTGCTAGTGCAATAACACAATAGTGTTCTCTGCACTAGTGGATCTGAATTGGAAATTTGGCTGTTAAAAGTTACAGTAGACAACTTTTTGGCCCTGATGGATCCACTTGCCCCGTTGCCTTTAAACAAGAGCCCTCAATGTATAATTGCCCCAATACCAGTAGCCTGAACGTCAGCCATAATGCCCAGTAGGAAGAGCAGAATTGCAGGTAGCAGCCAAAACAGAAGCTGAAAAACATCCAAACAAACAGTATATTGTTAAAGAGGAATCGAGGATGAATACATTTTCTCCCAACCCCACTTAACTAAACGCACATGGCTTCCAGCTATAGATAAAGAAAAACATTTTCTTGTGATGACATTGTGCCTGCGAGGGATCAGGCAATAAATAAATGGGGTAATTATGGGCAATACACTGTAATCACCAGGCATTTATAATCTGCAAACATATTAGGCAACACTGTGGGGCACATTTACTTAGCTCAAGTGAAGGAATAGAATAAAAAATACTTTGAATTTCGAAGTAATTTTTTGGCTACTTCGATCATCAAATTGGCTACTTCGACCTTCGACTATGACTTCGAATCGAACTAAAAATCGTTCGACTATTCGACCATTCAATAGTCAAAATACTGTCTCTTTAGAAAAAACTTCGACCACCTACTTCGCCACCTAAAGCCTACCGACCTTCCCCATTGGCTTTCCTAGCTTTTTTTTTGATCGAAGGAAAATCGTTCGATCGATGGATTAAAATCCATCGAATCGTTTGATTCGAAGGATTTAATCGTTCGATCGAATGATCGAAGGAAATACGGTAAATCCTTCGACTTCGATATTCGAAGTCAAAGAATTTTACTTCGACGATCGAATATCGAGGATTAATTAACCCTCGATATTCGACCCATAGTAAATGTGCCCCTGGGTGAGCAATTAAGAACAGGGCACATGCAACAATGCAAATAAATATATATATATATATATATATATATATATCAGATGCTATGGATGCACTTGACTGCTTTCCTGAATTACTGATCTAAGGTTGGACAGTACAGTCAATATCACCCAATATGCTCTGTAGGATGTAGAAACAGGTGCCCACAGTGGCCAATCAGCAGGTAGTATAACTGTCACCTCTTTGAAAGTAAATATATGATTGGTTGCTATGAGTAACTGCAGACATTGTTCCTTTTATTACATGACTCCATGGAGACTTGGTAGACCAATTCTTCCCGGGGCACCCCAGCATTAAATGGGCCCTGTGTGGGGAGTATAACAACAGCTGGAGGACTGCAGGACCTTTTTTCTTCTTTTTTTAAGCCTAGGTTTTAGCCCCCGGCCTTCCTGCGTTGCTGAGGGCCCCGTCCTTAACCTTGGCCCTGTGCCTTAGAATGTTTATTATAGCAGAGAGATAATAAAAGTGGAAACCATGTATATGGAGCAGGTTCAGCACTCTCCTGTTTGTGTCGAGAAAAAGTCTCCGACCTCTTTCCACCATGACTTTGTCGCCATCTAATGGCGTTGGCCCAGAAAGCCAAGTGGAATTTTTAGACCAGAGACTGCAAAAATGTGATGGCAGGTCGCTCTGAAAGGCAAATCAGAAAAAGAAAAAACAGTATGATCCAAGGAGCCGGTCTGTATTGAATAACATACATGCAAAGGATGGATAATGTAATGCAACATGTACGGGATCCATTATCCGGAAACCTGTTATCCAGAAATCTTTAAATTACGGAAATGCCATCTCCCATAGACTCCATTTTATCCAAAAAATCCAAATTATTAAATTGATTTCCTTTTACTCTGTAGTTATAAAACAGTAGCTTGTACTTGATCCCAACTACGATATAATTAATCCTTATTGGAAGCAAAACCAGCCTATTGGGTTTATTTCATGTTTATATGATTTTCTAGATGACTTAAAGGACAAGTAAACCTTCAAAATAAGTGAATGAAAAATTGATGAGGGGGCTATTCTAAGCACTTTTGTAATTTACATTCATTATTTATTTATTTTGAATTCCAAGATATTAAGGGATACATGTACTGTTAATATGAATGAATTTTGTTACAACAGCGCCACCTGCTGGTCATTTTCCCACCAGTCTGACCAGCAAGTAGTCAAGGAAGTTGTCAGGAGAAAGAAAGAGGCTGATGTTCTTCTGCTTAGGAAAGATGTGAGAAAAGTTATCTGAGGTTTCTCATTTTATTCCTAAGCAGAAGAACATCAGCCTCTTATTTGTTCGAGTTTTACACATTTGAGTTTTTTCTTAAAAAATATACTATTTGAGTTCATTCGAGGTAAAAGAAAACTCTGTCGCTCGAACCGTTGATAAATATGCCCCTAAGTATGGGGATCCATACTACAGAAAGATCCCTTATCTGGAAAACCCCCAGGTCCTAAATATTTTGGATAAAAGGTCCCACGTTTGTATTCTGATTTTCTAACCATTTGCTTCTGACAGCGATCATAGTTAGTTTTAGTACGGACGACCTGCCAGCCACTGCTGATAATCCTCATTACACCAACCGTTGATTTGTAACTAGTGCTGGGCGAATAAATTTGCCTGGAATGGATTTGCTGGGAATTTCCGAGTTTCGCTGGCAGCGAAAGATCTGCTGTGACAAAATAAAATTGTCGTACATCAAAATAATTTGGACGCCCATTGACTTTAATGCATTTGGACAAAATAGTAGTGCGTATAAAATATATATATATATATATATATATATATATATATATATTTTGACGCCATTGACTTCAATGTAATTCGGGGGGGTTTTTGCCGTTTTGAGAATTTTTCGGTAAATTTGCAAATTTTTCGATGAAGTAAAATGGCACATATTCGCCCATCACTATTTTTCAGGGCCATAGGGGCAAATTCACTAAGATGCGAAGTTGCGCCAGGCGCAACTTCGCCGCACTTCGCCACACTTCGCCAGGCGTATTTTCGCCAGCGCTCCGCAAATTCACTAAAATCCGAAGTTGCGCACAGGGGTAGCGTTAGTTTGTGAAGTTGCGCTAGCGTTAATTCACCAAGTGAAGCGAATTTTCGCTAGCGATGGTTAATTTGCATACGGCGCAAAATTCAAATTTTAAATCAGCAAATATAAATTTAAAATTAATTTTGCCCTACACATGTGCCCACTGTTTAGGTAAGTTGCCATGAGTCAGGAAATGTAGGGGGGAAGGAGGGGAGCCCCAAAAAAATGTTCGATCTTTTTCAGCCTATCACCCATCATGTAGAAAACACGCCAGCGTTTTTTGGGACTTAGAAAAAAATTTGACTTTTTTGAAACAATCCCTATCTACTCTATTGCTCTTCGCCAGGTCTGAGGTGGCGAAGGAAGTCTAGCGTAAAAGGTAGCGTTCAGTACACTGCGCAAGTTAGTGAATTTGCGTAGTTACATCGCTAGCGAAAATTCGCCTGGTGTAAGTGTGCGAAGTAACACTAGCGAATTTACGCCAGCGTTCGTTAGTAAATTTGCGAAGTACCGTAAATGCCAAACGCTAGCGAATTAACGCTAGCGTTTGGCGCTTCGGCGCTTAGTGAATTTGCGCATTGCGCTTGCAGGGGGTGAAGAAATGTTAACGGATTGAGCTCATTCATTCTTTGATTCACTTTTTGTCATTTAAGCAGCAAATAGAAGGCAAGTGCCTGAGTGGCCAGTCAGCCGCGTCACAAGGCTAACACTCAGTATGATGGAATGAGTTAGGTAGGGACCTGTGACTCCAAATACTTCATTTCCATGATGGAGTGGGCTAGTGGGAACTCACAGCGGCCTGGAAAAGTAGCCTTTGTCTCCCTTATGGAGCGAAATCTAAAGCCCATTTATAATGGGGGGGGGAGAGGGGGTCGCTCTTTTATTTTTATAACAAAACGTATTCTGTACGAGGAAATTTTTCAGCCATCTGCTCTCATTATTCCTAATGTGGGGCCACCATCTCCTCGCAACAATGAAAATAATTACCTCCTGGAGGGCAAAAAAATAAAGATATGGGGATAAACAAACGTTAATTACATTTTGCTCCCAGGGATCGGCGCAATGTTCCTAATAAAGAAGCAATTAGGTAGGTAAAGGCATCACACTTACAACATAAACACACGCAGCTTGTGCCATAGGAACAGCAGGAATTTCCATATCCTTTTTTAGGCGCAGAGATGACAGAGAGTATTGTATGCAGAGAGCCTTTTGGTTACCCTTTAAAATAAACAAAACTGGCCAACGGTGCACTTAGCACCATGTATTAATGCCTAGCAGTACTTGTTGTACAAGTGCAAGTTTAAGAAAACAGAGGATGCTGGGACTTTACCTATACCTTACATGTAACTCAGGTAGATTTTTTTTTATCTTATGAGTGGGAGCTGCCCTACAATACCAAACAGTTACATCATTCTCAGCAAAGATATAGAATGCAGTGCCCATGTTATAACCCCTCAGTGACTTCTAATATCCTTATCATTTACAGTAGGGGGTACATTATCCCTTATAATACATGAGTGATACTCAGAGTTCCCTGTATAACTCAGCCTGCAGCCTTGTGCCTTTATATGGTCACAGAACAACCCCTCAGTGACTTCTAATATCCTTATCATTTACAGTAGGGGGTACATTATCCCTTATAATACATGAGTGATACTCAGAGTTCCCTGTATAACTCAGCCTGCAGCCTTGTGCCTTTATATGGTCACAGAACAACCCCTCAGTGACTTCTAATATCCTTATCATTTACAGTAGGGGGTACATTATCCCTTATAATACATGAGTGATACTCAGAGTTCCCTGTATAACTCAGCCTGCAGCCTTGTGCCTTTATATGGTCACAGAACAACCCCTCAGTGACTTCTAATATCCTTATCATTTACAATAGGGGGTACATTATCCCTTATAATACATGAGTGATACTCAGAGTTCCCTGTATAACTCAGCCTGCAGCCTTGTGCCTTTATATGGTCACAGAACAACCCCTCAGTGACTTCTAATATCCTTATCATTTACAGTAGGGGTACATTATCCCTTATAATACATGAGTGATACTCAGAGTTCCCTGTATAACTCAGCCTGCAGCCTTGTGCCTTTATATGGTCACAGAACAACCCCTCTGTGACTTCTAATATCCTTATCATTTACAGTAGGGGGTACATTATCCCTTATAATACATGAGTAATATTCAGAGTTCCCTGTATAACTCAGCCTGCAGCCTTGTGCCTTTATATGGTCACAGAACAACCCCTCAGTGACTTCTAATATCCTTATCATTTACACTAGGGGGTACATTATCCCTTATAATAGATGAGTGATACTCAGAGTTCCCTGTATAACTCAGCCTGCAGCCTTGTGCCTTTATATGGTCACAGAACAACCCTTCAGTGACTTCTAATATCCTTATCATTTACACTAGGGGGTACATTATCCCTTATAATACATGAGTGATACTCAGAGTTCCCTGTATAACTCAGCCTGCAGCCTTGTGCCTTTATATGGTCACAGAACAACCCCTCTGTGACTTCTAATATCCTTATCATTTACAGTAGGGGGTACATTATCCCTTATAATACATGAGTGATACTCAGAGTTCCCTGTATAACTCAGCCTGAAGCCTTGTGCCTTTATATGGTCACAGAACCCCTCAGTGACTTCTAATTTCCTTATCATTTAGAGTAGGGGGTACATTATCCCTTATAATACATGAGTGATACTCAGAGTTCCCTGTATAACTCAGCCTGCAGCCTTGTGCCTTTATATGGTCACAGAAAAACCCCTCAGTGACTTCTAATATCCTTATCATTTACAGTAGGGGGTACATATTCCCTTATAATACATGAGTGATACTCAGAGTTCCCTGTATAACTCAGTCTGCAGCCGTGTGCCTTTATATGGTCACAGAACCCTTCATTAGGGTTTTAATATCCTTATAATATAATATCCTTATCTATACAGCATTGGTTACTGATTCTTAATTAGCAGACAGTCCCCTAGTGTTCTAGATGCCTAACGGGTTCTTAAAATACAGATAGTAGGGGGACCTGTTTCCTTCTTCTGCTTAAAGCTATGCCCCCTGCAGTTCAACCAGTGCCCAGTACTGAGCTAAAGTATAAAATCCTGGGCAGCCATGTGTTCAGGGTCCATTTTGTGCAAGCCCTGGCCTGAGCAGGCAGAAAGGGAGAAGTGGAACCTAGACAGGTCAGGTCTAGTAAGGATAGGCTACTCACCTTAAAAGGTCACTCTAGGAGTGAAATACAGTCAGACTATTTAGCTGAGCATCTTGAGGCTCCTCCGAGGAGTGTGAGTGGGATTATAATCCCAGGTACTAATTGCCCAGAGTAGGGACTACAGCTGGCCATAGATGTAAAGATTTTTAAAATATCTTTTTGTTATCGTGAGACCACAATTATCTCGAAACGATTGTTTAAATGTATGATTTGTCCATCAACTAAAAAGACCATTTCAAGCGATATTGCCAGGAAAACTGAGGGGAGCTGCCTGCTTGGCCCTGCAAACATAGATAGGGACCAGTAAAAATTTTAAGTAAGACTGGGACCAGTAAGAATATATTAAACCTGGCCAATCAATTTTCTGACAGATGTCGGACGAAAAATTGTAAGATGCACGTTCTTTCGATTCCCAATAACCTCACGATAATTTTACGGATTGGTCGGATTTCACGAAATCGATCGTTCACCAACGAAAAATCTTTGCGTCTATGGGGACCTTAAGTGCACAAACCTAGGGATGTAGAGATCCCCCATGGCTCCAATTAGGGAAAAGATTGAAAGCTGTATATTTTCACTTCCCTGCGGGGACTGATACTGAGCAAATGTGCTGTGGGAATATGCCTATAATACACAAAAGTCATGAATATCCTGTAAATTATATTCTTATAAACGGTGACTAGTGATGTCATCAGTTATAAACGGTGAGTAGTGATGTCAGTTTTGGCCCATGACTCACTAAAACTTGTGTATTATAATAAATAAAGTGCCCCTTGTTGGAAAAGATGAAGATATTATAAGTCACCTCTGGGTTCCATGACCTCTATAAAAGTTATGGAACTCCTCGGTGACTTATAAGATCCTTATATTTTACGATAGGGGGTACTTTATTCACTATATAATACACAAAAGCCATGAATATCCTGTAAATTATATCCTTATAAACGGTGAGTTCTGATGTCATCAGTTATAAATGGTGAGTTCTGATGTCATTTCTGTCACATGACTCACTGAATTTTGCGTATTATAATAAATAAAGTCCCCCCAGTTGCAAAATATAAGGATATTAGAAGTTACCTCGGCGTTCCATGACCTGTATAAAAACACTCAGCCTTCGGCCTCATGTTTTTATATGGTCATGAAAGTCCTGGGTAACTTATAATATCCTTATATTTTACAAGAGGGGGTACTTTATTCACTATATCTAGCGCTATATCTATATATGTGTATCTTGTAGGTAAAGGTGGTCTCAAACAAATTTCTTTTTTTTGAAAAACACAAAAACAGCCCCCCTTCCATACACAACACTTAGTGGCAGCCAAATTCAGGTCCTGACTTGATCATAAAGAGTCGGTGATTCTGTTACTTGTGAGAGACCTTGTGTTATTGGCTCCGTCAGGAGAAGGCCGTGCGAAAACGTATAAAATTCACGGAACATTGAGGTCAATGCAAAAGAATTTCTCTATTTCCGTAACAAAAATAATTGATCATTTTGGAAGCGCCGGCGAGAGAATTGCTGAATGACCTTCAGATATTGATCTTTCACTAATAAATTATTATTTTAATGCAAAGCTTCTGCATTGAGTTTATCCTCGATAGGCCGGCTGAGCAGGTAGTCGATGGGTATTTCTATAATGTAGATCTCCCGTGATTGAGATGAGCAGTGAGGCCTCACATCAAAGTCAGGCGGAGGCCGGGGAGAATCCCTGTGTTGCACGAGGCTGGATTTGAATTGCACAGATGATACTAAATCAATGAAGAGGCTCAGCCTCCGGGCGGTCAAGTTTCTGCACTTCAATCACTCAACACTGTTGCTCAGTGACAAGATCACCTGCTAAAGTCCATTATTTTACTTCTCATGGATCACTGCACCCAGAGAGGATCCCGGCCCTAATATCTGGCATTGCGGCACACAACGGGATGAACACACGCTCTAATTGTTATGATTCTGATCACTACAACGTGATGATTTCTCTCTTTCAAGTACAAGTGTTTGGACACGGCACAATTGCATATGATCAGCGTTAAAGAAAAGAGAACCTTTCATTTATACAGTCCCAGTGGTACAGTCAGTGACCCATAAACTCCCATTGTGAAAGAAGGAGAACATAGTGATGTGGGCGAATAAATCAGCCCATGCGTAAATTTGCGGCCGAATTTTCTGCAAAACATTTTGGACGTGCGTTGGAAAAGTACCTCGCATCAAAACCATCACGCGTCAACATTATTTGGACGCCCATTGACTTTAACGCTGGGTCGCTGGCGTCAAAATTTACAAATTCGCCCATCACTAGAGAGAAGCCATTTTGTGCCACTCTCTCTCACAGTGCAATTCAGGATAACCACAGGCTCTCTCTTCGTGTTGATGATAAAACATTCATTATATCCCCTTCTCAATGACTATAAAGTCCCATTCTCCATCCTTAATAATTACTTTTAGGGAGCTGAGCAGTAATATTTTTGGAAATCTTACTTCAGCTGCTGGCATTCAAGGAGGAACCTTGCCCTGACTTGGGCCTTCAATTCAGAAATCCAAAAATAAGCACCTGCTTTGAGGCCACTGGGAGCAACATCAAAAGGCCTTGGTGAGCAATATTTGGCTCACTAGCCACTGCCCTAGAGATTGGGCTCCAAGTGGGCCTAAACTAGCTGAGTCCTACAATGCTACTCCACTTCAAGCACAGGATACAGCCATTCAAGCACAGGATACACAGTAGATAACAGATAAGTACTACTATAGTTTATATAAACAAGCTGCCGTGTAGCCATGGGGGCAGCCATTCAAGCACAGGATACACAGTAGATAACAGATTAGTACTACTATAGTTTATATAAACAAGCTGCTGTGTAGCCATGGGGGCAGCCATTCAAGCACAGGATACACAGTAGATAATAGATTAGTACTACTATAGTTTATATAAACAAGCTGCTGTGTAGCCATGGGGGCAGCCATTCAAGCACAGGATACACAGTAGATAACAGATTAGTACTACTATAGTTTATATAAACAAGCTGCTGTGTAGCCATGGGGGCAGCCATTCAAGCACAGGATACACAGTAGATAACAGATTAGTACTACTATAGTTTATATAAACAAGCTGCTGTGTAGCCATGGGGGCAGCCATTCAAGCACAGGATACACAGTAGATAACAGATTAGTACTACTATAGTTTATATAAACAAGCTGCTGTGTAGCCATGGGGGCAGCCATTCAAGCACAGGATACACAGTAGATAACAGATTAGTACTACTATAGTTTATATAAACAAGCTGCTGTGTAGCCATGGGGGCAGCCATTCAAGCACAGGATACACAGTAGATAACAGATTAGTACTACTATAGTTTATATAAACAAGCTGCTGTGTAGCCATGGGGGCAGCCATTCAAGCACAGGATACACAGTAGATAACAGATAAGTACTACTATAGTTTATATAAACAAGCTGCTGTGTAGCCATGGGGGCAGCCATTCAAGCACAGGATACACAGTAGAGAACAGATAAGTACTACTATAGTTTATATAAATAAGCTGCTGTGTAGCCATGGGGGCAGCCATTCAAGCACAGGATACACAGTAGATAACAGATAAGTACTTCTATAGATTATATAAACAAGCTGCTGTGTAGCCATGGGGGCAGCCATTCAAGCACAGGATACACAGTAGATAACAGATTAGTACTACTATAGTTTATATAAACAAGCTGCTGTGTAGCCATGGGGGCAGCCATTCAAGCACAGGATACACAGTAGATAACAGATTAGTACTACTATAGTTTATATAAACAAGCTGCTGTGTAGCCATGGGGGCAGCCATTCAAGCACAGGATACACAGTAGATAACAGATTAGTACTACTATAGTTTATATAAACAAGCTGCTGTGTAGCCATGGGGGCAGCCATTCAAGCACAGGATACACAGTAGATAACAGATAAGTACTACTATAGTTTATATAAACAAGCTGTTGTGTAGCCATGGGGGCAGCCATTCAAGCACAGGATACACAGTAGATAACAGATAAGTACTACTATAGTTTATATAAACAAGCTGCTGTGTAGCCATGGGGGCAGCCATTCAAGCACAGGATACACAGTAGAGAACAGATAAGTACTACTATAGTTTATATAAATAAGCTGCTGTGTAGCCATGGGGGCAGCCATTCAAGCACAGGATACACAGTAGATAACAGATAAGTACTTCTATAGATTATATAAACAAGCTGCTGTGTAGCCATGGGGGCAGCCATTCAAAGCTGAAAAAGGAGAAAAGCCACAGGATACACAACAGATAACTGATAAGCTCTGTAGTGTACACTGGGAATCTACATAGCTTATCTGTTATCTACCATGTGTCCTGTGCTTGAACACTTTCAGTTTTTGATGTTTCTGTTCCTATAATCTTCATGTTCCCCTATGCATCATGCCTGTTTTACTTAGAACTTCATTTATATTGGGCTCCAGAGCACTAGATCTAAAGTTGGGGTAGTGCAACTAATTTAACCCAGAATACGGCAGTAATTGCAGCATGCACAATGCTCATTTGGCTTGACATGAACTTAAAGTCTTGGTACATATTATTTTGAAAAACTGAAGTGATGATGGTTTGAATAATGGGCATTATTATATTGCATATGAGTGGGTCAGACAGGCCATGTGACCGGCACCATACATATAGTATGTACCAAGAATGCAATCAGAATAAGCAAATGAATCATTACAAATACCGCGCTATAAGGTGGCTCAGAAAGTGGATAGTGCAGGGCTGTAGTTTAAATGACATTCCTACCAACTTCCTTAATGTATTATATTGATTGACCCTAGTGGCACATACAGTAGTAGTTTTCTAGGAAAAATATTGTGTTGGCATACGGTAAGATAGCTTCACTAAGGGCCTTATTTATCAAATTTAATAAATGAAAAAATAAATAAATAAATAAAAAAAGTCCGACCAAACTAGAATTCTCAATTTACCGTATTTATTATTTTAAAAAAAGCATGATTTAATCGGATCGGGGACAAACTCGAATCGCATGACTTTTTATGAGTTTTTTCCCGAATCACTCGGGCTTCTTCCTGAAAAGTCCGCATTTTTCGGATATGAGCCCAAGAAGTATGAAACAGATGCTGGATTTTCGGATTCAGACTTTTTCCATCCTTGGTGTATAATAAATCTCGAAAAATGTTAGGTTTTTCATAGTAAAAAAACTAGAACTTTTCAAGTTTTAGTCATTCAGACTTATAATCCCTGAAGTGTAACACCATGAAAGCAAGAACCGATTGCATTGGAAGCAAAAACGAATCCCCAAAAATGTTTACGTTTATCAATAGTAGCAAATAAGAAGGGTAAAAGCAATCATTTGGTAATAAGGGATTTTGAAAAAGCAAATGTGTTCAATCAATTTTTTATTTTCTATAAGTGCTTGCAAATGAGGAGTCAGGCTTACAGGGCCCATGTGATTGTGGCACAGGTAACTCAGTGCAGTAAAGTTAGTGGCTGGAACAGGTACATAAATGTTACTGTCAACAAAGCCCTATGGCCTGATGGAACACCCTCGTTTACTTAGATTGATTAGTTCAGTTTTATCCAGGCCCCTTTTCTTTTCATTTTCTCAGACTCTCTTTCATCTGATATGGCACCACTATAGTTTACTGAAATAAAGTCTTAAGGTGGCCATACACAGGCCTATAAAAGCTGCCAACAGACCGAGTCACAACTTATTGGCTCCTGTATGGGGCCCTCCGATGGGCTTCCCCGATCGATATCTGACCGACTTTTGTCGATGTCGATCGGACATAGGGTTGCCACCTTTTTTAAAATGTTTTACTGGCTGCTGGGGGGCGGGGACACAAAGGGGCGGGCCTTGACATCAAAAGGGACAGGCCATGATGTCAAAAGGGGCGGGGCCACCGACGCTAGAAGAAGTAAGAGAAAAGGTAAGTTCCAGGGGATAGGGGGCAGGCCGAGGGCTCCTTTTGCTACATTGCCGGTAAATTTGTAATACCGGCCCCGGCCTTGGCAGGTATTTTACCAGGTAGGCCGGTAAAATACCGCCCGGATGGCAACCCTAATCGGACAGAGCTAAAATCCCCTCGGATCTTGGCTGATTCTTTTTGTTGATGCGGTCCTGCGATCCCACTGCCCGTACACTTGCATCATGATCAGATCATTGGGCACTACCACCTCAAGGTGGGCATATCGGGGAGAGATACGCTCATTTGGCAACATCACCAAAAGAGTGGATCTCTCTGTGTATAGCCACCTTTAGAAAGCCGATCCAGGGACTGGCTAATTACCATCTTCAAGTCAGCAATTTTCCCACCCCTTGGAGGCCTATTGGAGGGGATTCCAATGGGGGTTTTGCCTTCCTTTTGATCACTTATCAGTTATCAGTTCATTTATACTAAATTAATATGCTACTGTGTCAGGTCCAGCAGTCAGACATTATACAAACAGTATCATTATTAATAAGTCTTCCAGGTCCAGGGATTGGTGTAGGCCCAAAAGTCTCCAAAGTGGTGTAAAAATCTTTAATTTCAGATTCTTTGACTGAGCAAGTAACTGAGCACGTAACGGAGCAGCCCAAAGCTAGAACAAGGGGTGGAAGCCTGGTAACTATCAACAGAGCTGGAATGGCCATGGGCAGAGGGAAGTTTAGTTTAATGTTATATATAATAAGTGAATCTGACAATTGAATTGCCAAGTGCTGACTTTTGCAAAGGTCCATGGTGGGTGTAGAGTGATCAATGAAACCCACGATCATGGGATTCATATTTGGACATTACAACATTACATTGTCAGACACGTGTTTTCCAAATACAGTCAAGGGTGTTGGAACTGTAGTTGAACAGCTAGAGGCCAAAGTTTGGAAATCTCTCATTGAAAACTCTACAAACACTCATTTAGTGCACTTATTTCATATCCCAAGACCTCCATCTTGTTCCTTCAAACATACGAGTCCCGTCATTAATCTGAATCCCTGTGAAATGACTTCAACTTACTGAGCCGTTACAGAAAGACCCTTCAGCCCATTGAAGCAGCGACGTTAGTAACCCAAGAACCAATCAAGAATAATAACATTAATAATCCAGACAGAGAAAGCCTGGCCCCTGGGACCCACTCTGCAGCTGGCTTCAGCGGTTCAAACAAAAGATGACTTAAGAAATGAAGATATTAATTAGGAGGTCAAACCCCACATGTAGTGTTGGTGCTAATGAAGGAAAGTGTCTCGTTCCCAACAGGAGGAAGAGTGAATAATGTACTGAGGTTTAACAATACATTAATCCTTCTAAGAAAGTAAAAATATCCCCAAATTCCTCACTGCCCCCATAGTAAAATGAGACTTTATGATGTAAATGAATTCAGAAAGACAAGATGGCCGCCCAGTCACATTGTGTGAACATTTCAAATTCCTGGTGTATTAGAGACTGGCTACTAAATCTGGTTATAAAAGTTTGTGTGTGACAGTTGTGACAACATTCTCTGTTATACAGATAGCTAGAATCTCAGCTGCCATAAAGCAGGACAGGACTGCTGCTTACAATGGGGATCAGATAGGATCTGTGCAGCCACTGGGACAGAATGTTCTGTTATACAGATAGCTAGAATCTCAGCTGCCATAAAGCAGGACAGGACTGCTGCTTACAATGGGGATCAGATAGGATCTGTGCAGCCACTGGGACAGAATGTTCTGTTATACAGATAGCTAGAATCTCAGCTGCCATAAAGCAGGACAGTACTGCTGCTTACAATGGGGATCAGATAGGATCTGTGCAGCCACTGGGACAGAATGTTCTGTTATACAGATAGCTAGAATCTCAGCTGCCATAAAGCAGGACAGGACTGCTGCTTACAATGGGGATCAGATAGGATCTGTGCAGCAACTGGGACAGAATGTTCTGTTATACAGATAGCTAGAATCTCAGCTGCCATAAAGCAGGACAGGACTGCTGCTTACAATGGGGATCAGATAGGATCTGTGCAGCCACTGGGACAGAATGTTCTGTTATACAGATAGCTAGAATCTCAGCTGCCATAAAGCAGGACAGGACCTGTCAAATGACAATACTCATTGAGTAGAGTAATACATTGTGTGCCCGTTGCACATTATAGCAATTTTGAGCTTCTGACATTACTGAGACTTCCATGAGGGATACTAGTTGGGAAGCAGCTGCTTGAGAGGAAGGGAAAACAATAGAAATCAGCCATGAGCCTAAATAACATAATCAGTGTAATGTAATATGGAGCTAATGGTATTTAACTCACATATAGCGGTGCTTTGCTTATATAAACAGGAGGCTGCCAAATGCTGAAATCATACAGGAGGCTGACAGGAAAGGCCAAACACTTGTTACAGCTAATGAAGCCTAACGTAATATTCCAGACCTTTTTCTTCAACGTGGGAGAGGTGTTGCACCAACTTATAACCAGGGCTGACAAATTTACACTGATTCTGCTGATTGCATAGGGAATGCCCTGCTCGTTGCTCGCTGCCCCCCAAGAAGAAAGGGAGGACTATGGTTGCCTGAACTGATGAGGTCATTAGGCAAGTTTAATGGCTTATAAAATAACCTGCAGGGGGAGAACTACTTCAGTCAGAAAGCCTTTGACCAGCTGTCGCCACTTCCTCAATGGGTAACAACTAAGGTGGACACCAGCCAAGCATGTGCGATCTCTTGCTTCCACCTGGACTAATCACCCTTTTACCTGGACTAATGACCTTCCACCTGGACTAGTGACCCTTCCACCTGGACTAGTGACCCTTCCACCTGGACTAGTGACCCTTCCACCTGGACTAGTGACCCTTCCACCTGGACTAGTGACCCTTCCACCTGGACAAGTGACCCTTCCACCCGGACAAGTGACCCTTCCACCCGGACAAGTGCAGCTTCCACCTGGACTAGTGACCCTTCCACCTGGACTAGTGACTCTTCCACCTGGACTAGTGACCCTTCCACCTGGACTAGTGACTCTTCCACCTGGATAGCAGGGGCATCGGCAGATAAGATTGGACAATCCAACTGTTTTCCATGATGATCTCAGAATGATCTGTTGAATCTTTTACTTCAAGAAGCCATATTGTGCATGGCCAAATAGTGTTGGGTGGAAATTGGCCAAACCACCTAACCAAATCTGGACATGTTTCTCCAAACGTCAGTTACAGACTGTATTTTAATAGGTTTCCTTAGCTCTATTTAATACTAAAGCTCTTCTTTCCTGGATATTCTGGAGAATGGAAGCTTCAGGCTTCTTAGGCTGACTCTGCTAAATGAACCCTGGGAGGTTCCAAAAACTCAACTCAATTACCTAAAAGGAACAGTAACACCAACAAAAGAAAGTGTAATAAAAATATAATGTACTCTTGTGCTGCATTGATAAATTGGTGCTTGATTCAGAATCCCAACTATAGTTTATATAAACAAATGGGGGCAGTCGTTCAAAGCTGAAAAAGGAGAAAAGGCACAGGATACACGGCAAATAACTGATAAGCTCTGTAGTCTTCAATAGGATTCTACAGAGCTTATCAATCTACTGTGTATCCTGTGCTTGAATGGCTGCCCCCATGGCTACACAGCAGCTTGTTTATATAAACTATAGTAGTACTTATCTGTTATCTACTGTGTATCCTGTGCTTGAATGGCTGCCCCCATGGCTACACAGCAGCTTGTTTATATAAACTATAGTAGTACTTATCTGTTATCTACTGTGTATCCTGTGCTTGAATGGCTGCCCCCATGGCTACACAGTAGCTTATTTATATAAACTATAGTAGTACTTATCTGTTATCTACCGTGTATACTGTGCTTGAATGGCTGCCCCCATGGCTACACAGCAGCTTGTTTATATAAACTATAGTAGTACTTATCTGTTATCTACTGTGTATCCTGTGCTTGAATGGCTGCCCCATGGCTACACAGCAGCTTGTTTATATAAACTATAGTAGTACTTATCTGTTATCTACTGTGTATCCTGTGCTTGAATGGCTGCCAACATGGTTACACAGCAGCTTGTTTATATAAACTATAGTAGTACTTATCTGTTATCTACTGTGTATCCTGTGCTTGAATGGCTGCCCCATGGCTACACAGCAGCTTGTTTATATAAACTATAGTAGTACTTATCTGTTATCTACTGTGTATCCTGTGCTTGAATGGCGGCCCCATGGCTACACAGCAGCTTGTTTACATAAACTATAGTAGTACTTATCTGTTATCTACTGTGTATCCTGTGCTTGAATGGCTGCCCCCATGGCTACACAGCAGCTTGTTTATATAAACTATAGTAGTACTTATCTGTTATCTACTGTGTATCCTGTGCTTGAATGGCTGCCCCATGGCTACACAGCAGCTTGTTTATATAAACTATAGTAGTACTTATCTGTTATCTACTGTGTATCCTGTGCTTGAATGGCTGCCCCATGGCTACACAGCAGCTTGTTTATATAAACTATAGTAGTACTTATCTGTTATCTACTGTGTATCCTGTGCTTGAATGGCTGCCCCATGGCTACACAGCAGCTTGTTTATATAAACTATAGTAGTACTTATCTGTTATCTACTGTGTATCCTGTGCTTGAATGGCTGCCCCATGGCTACACAGCAGCTTGTTTATATAAACTATAGTAGTACTTATCTGTTATCTACTGTGTATCCTGTGCTTGAATGGCTGCCCCATGGCTACACAGCAGCTTGTTTATATAAACTATAGTAGTACTTATCTGTTATCTACTGTGTATCCTGTGCTTGAATGGCTGCCCCATGGCTACACAGCAGCTTGTTTATATAAACTATAGTAGTACTTATCTGTTATCTACTGTGTATCCTGTGCTTGAATGGCTGCCCCATGGCTACACAGCAGCTTGTTTATATAAACTATAGTAGTACTTATCTGTTATCTACTGTGTATCCTGTGCTTGAATGGCTGCCCCATGGCTACACAGCAGCTTGTTTATATAAACTATAGTAGTACTTATCTGTTATCTACTGTGTATCCTGTGCTTGAATGGCTGCCCCATGGCTACACAGCAGCTTGTTTATATAAACTATAGTAGTACTTATCTGTTATCTACTGTGTATCCTGTGCTTGAATGGCTGCCCCATGGCTACACAGCAGCTTGTTTATATAAACTATAGTAGTACTTATCTGTTATCTACTGTGTATCCTGTGCTTGAATGGCTGCCCCATGGCTACACAGCAGCTTGTTTATATAAACTATAGTAGTACTTATCTGTTATCTACTGTGTATCCTGTGCTTGAATGGCTGCCCCATGGCTACACAGCAGCTTGTTTATATAAACTATAGTAGTACTTATCTGTTATCTACTGTGTATCCTGTGCTTGAATGGCTGCCCCATGGCTACACAGCAGCTTGTTTATATAAACTATAGTAGAATTTCTGAAGCAAACACCACTTTTACCAGTGCAGCACAACACTGGATTATACTGTCATTCCTTTAAAACACTAATTTTTACAGTGTAAATGTTTGCAAACTGTCAGTTTTTAAAAAATATATATATATTGTTGCAGAAAAGCTAATATTCAATGAGAATCTCCATCATAACAAAAGAGGGACGAGATGCTGCGGTAGAAACACCCTGAAACAAGCGCAGTATTTGCCAGTTCCTGCCTTTCCCCCCAATGCCCCTGGAACATCTGCCTTTTCTATTGTCTTACACTTCCATTTCCAACAGAAAAATTAGTGCCTGGTCCCAATTCATAAATTTAAAAAATGTAATATAATGTAAATAAGGTGTTCAATCCTTTTACAAAGGAGATGGTTAAGCTTCACATAAAAGTTCAAGGAACTAAAAACATTCCAAATGTAGCTGAGGGCAAGTTCAAACGATATATGTAATTATATATATCTATATATATATATATATATGGGATCCATTATCCAGAAACCCATTATCCAGAAAGATCCGAATTACGGAATGGCCGTCTCCCATAGACTCCTTTATATTAAATAATCCAAATATTTTTACAATTATTTCCTTTTTCTGTGTAATAATAAAACAGTCGCTTGTACTTGATCCCAACTGAGATATAATTAATCCTTATTGGAAGCAAAACTTTTTAAATTTAATTTATTTAATGTTTACATTATGTTTTAGTAGACTTATGGTATGAAGATCCAAATTACAGAAAGATCCATTATCAGGAAAACCCCCAGGTCTCGAGCATTCTGGATAACAGGTCCCATACCTGTTTATATATATGTGTGTGTGTGTGGATAGCAATTTTATTGCTCCCATCCTGTGCCCCTAGAAGATGCTTTATTATTATTATTTTTTTCCTACTTTCTCAAGTCTCTTTTCTCATTTTGTCCAACAAAGACTGTCCTCATGGAATGACCTTTTTTCTTCCTTCTTATTTTTAGCCTTAGGGCCGTTGCCCTCATGCCAGTAACTAGATAACACACTCTATCAAAGATTTTAAAAAAAAAGAAAGAAAATCATTGGGAAGGCACTCGGTCTGATAGTGGCATCAATCGTAACCTGACACAGTCCAGGGTCAGCAATTTATCTCTTCACATTGCCTGTGGTTACTTCAGGGGCCATCTCCGCTCTCTGCATGTAACAGCCTTTCAGATTAAACTCGGCTCAGATTAAACTCGGCTATCTCCAGGAGAAGCTGCTCTTGGTATTTTCTGCCCACACCTATGGCACTTGAGATTCAGATGGATTAACGTTGTTCTTGTTGCAGGTTCCTTGTTGCATGTCAATATGATCTCCGGAGAACATAGGAAACGAATGCATCTGCAGCAGGTCACACCTAAATATATTTCTCTTTGTTGTGGGAAGATAGATAGACTGTAGAACCATATTTGCTCTTATTTTATTATTTTCCTAATTATCTTAGAGGCCTCCTGAATAACATTATCATGTTGCTGCAGTGATGTCACAATATCATGATTCAGTTGTGAGATCACAATGTATACCATAAGGAATAATGTAACCCCCCACAAGTAAAATTCACAAGAATACAAAACAAGTAGGTGCCCCCCTGCAATTATTTATCTGTCCTAGAATTGTAATTCCCACCATACTACAACAGTCATGAATTGTCATGGGTTGCTGGGTGATTTAGCAGAGCTCAGCCCTAGCTTGATGGAGGTTGACTCTGATATGAGAAGTCACCTCTAGTGATGGGCGGATTTATTCGGCAGGTGTGAATTTGCGGTGAATTAGTTTGTTTCGCCGCCGGCGAATAAATTTGCCGCAAAAATTCACCGGGGTCTAAAAAATTTTGACACCGCAGACGGTTTCGACACCGGCGTCAACGTTTTTCCGTCGCCGGGGTCAAAGTTTTTCCAACGCTGGCGCCATTTCGGAAATTTTTCGACAGTTTCGCAATATTCACGAAATTCATGGAAAACCGAAATGGGACAAATTCGCCCATCACTAGTCACCTCTTTTGACAATGAGGACACAGGCTTAAAGGTCCAATAACATCTGTGTTATAAGATTATTATTATTATTATTCAAATAAATGAACAGCAGTGGATTAGGCAATGATGATATAAAGCACTCTGTTGCCATCTGGTCCTATTGTCACCCTCTTGTCCTACTCTTTCCATCTTTCCCAAATGTCTCCATCTTGCCAAACTGTTGCCATCATTACCTACTGTCACTGTCCTGCCCTACCATATCTGCAATCCTTTCCACATTCTTCATATATTGCTTTCTGGTGGTCTGGATAGTTGCTTCTATTAGAACCCCTAAATATGTGTGGTACCCTGCATCTCAGCCCTACTGGCCCCCATGTGGCTTTGAATGTTATGTTTCCAAAAATTCTTGCCACTGGTACTGGCAACTGGTTGGCTATATAAATCAGTGCATAAATTGGAAAACACTGCTCCTTGAAACCTAATTAGTAAAGATGTGGACCATCAGCAAGATGGATAGACTCAATCACAAGAACCGCAAACATATCATTGAAAAGCCTTCAAGACCCGAGTATATTTTGGAGAAAATGTTGTGGTCTTCAGGAGACAAAATTAGGTTAAAATAGGGCAAGCTGAGGAATAATACAAAGGAACACTAGGAACTGTCACTTGACATGGAGGCATTTTAACCATTGTTCCACCATTGAAGATATGAGGATAGTCGAGGTCCCTTACTAAATAAGCTAAGGGTCAAGGACATTAGAAACAAGTGGCATATCCTGCAACTCTGCAGAGGTTGTTGGACTACACATCTCAATATTCTACACTTATAATTGCTTCCTTCGAACTTTCCTTATGCCATGGCTTAGAGGCACAGGGGACTTGGTCTGAAAGCACTGAGATGTGGTCAGCCAATAATTGCTTTTAGGAATGGTCAGGGTTTATTCAGTCATGGGGCCACCCACAGGGCACGTCACACAGTACTCATTTAGCTTTAAAGACTAACTTCTTGCTTTAAACACCTATTGCATTTTATTTGAGAGAATGATTTATCATTTACAGCACTGCATTCCAGAGATACTATTGGTTGGGTTATCTAAGACAAAGAAGTAGGGATGGGCAAGCTTATTGGAGGTAGAGCAATAACTGAGGAGATACTTTTGGTTGGGTTATCTAAGACAAAGAAGTAGGGATGGGCAAGCTTATTGGAGGTAGAGCAATAACTGAGGAGATACTTTTGGTTGGGTTATCTAAGACAAAGAAGTAGGGATGGGCAAGCTTATTGGAGGTAGAGCAATAACTGAGGAGATACTTTTGGTTGGGTTATCTAAGACAAAGAAGTAGGGATGGGCAAGCTTATTGGAGGTAGAGCAATAACTGAGGAGATACTTTTGGTTGGGTTATCTAAGACAAAGAAGTAGGGATGGGCAAGCTTTTTGGAGGTAGAGCAATAACTGAGGAGATACTTTTGGTTGGGTTATCTAAGACAAAGAAGTAGGGATGGGCAAGCTTATTGGAGGTAGAGCAATAACTGAGGAGATACTTTTGGTTGGGTTATCTAAGACAAAGAAGTAGGGATGGGCAAGCTTATTGGAGGTAGAGCAATAACTGAGGAGATACTTTTGGTTGAGTTATCTAAGACAAAGAAGTAGGGATGGGCAAGCTTATTGGAGGTAGAGCAATAATTGAGGAGATACTTTTGGTTGGGTTATCTAAGACAAAGAAGTAGGATGGGCAAGCTTATTGGAGGTAGAGCAATAACTGAGGAGATACTTTTGGTTGGGTTATCTAAGACAAAGAAGTAGGGATGGGCAAGCTTATTGGAGGTAGAGCAATAACTGAGGAGATACTTTTGGTTGAGTTATCTAAGACAAAGAAGTAGGGATGGGCAAGCTTATTGGAGGTAGAGCAATAACTGAGTTTTACCACTTTATAGTCTGTAGGAATATGCTTAAAATCATGGTTCTTATACCTTCACCTTTAAATTCTTATATTACATGGTTAGTTGCTTGTAACTGCAATTGCAAGGTTCAGTTAAAATACAGGATCAATATTATCTGTACAACTTGTAGAAACTGCAGACCGTTACTGAAATATATGTAACTTCAGCTGTTGCACTTTAGTTATTTCTGTAACTTTGACATCTTGTAACACATGCTCTATTCCTGTGATTCTGCAAACTGTGCTTGTTTGTTTGTCTCTCTCCTTGTATGCGGTTAAAGGAGGGGCTATAGGGGGCGTGCAAAGAATATAAAATCTAGCTTTACATGCTAATAAACAGACAAGTTTTGCATCATATCTTGTGTGGTGTACTGCTTGTCTCCCGGAGATCTCTGGATCCTAAGTGAGGGGCTCCAAGGGCGTGGCAGGTGGAAGGGTGGTCAAGGACCGAAAACCCTACATTGTCTTGTGAGTGGTACCCCAACATGCCTGCATGCTCTCCTGCTCTCCCATATATGCGGGTGGCCTTCTACATGACTAGGGAGTGGGAGGACATTAGTTTTAGATTTTTTTAATGCAACATGAGTTAAAAATATATGCCTTGAAATATCTGAGGCTTATCTGCCTACCTGATCATGATTTATATGGGACAGCTAGTTTATTCCTTATTATTTGTATGTAGGTTTGTAAATTGTTGTTGAAAATGGCCCAATAGAGTGTCTTTAGAAATCGTTTCCTGACTCGGCTATGCTAGATATTGACTGATAGCAGCTCATTTGATTTCTTAATTGAATATTTGGCATAGATGAAGGATAAAGAACGTGCCAACGTTTTATATATATGACCATTAGAACATATGGTCCCAGAGTTATATTGTATATGGTCTCCTGAAATAAATACTAAATGTATTGAAACTAAGTAGAGTGTTAAAATTGGTCTAGTTGTGATGTAGGGTAGTGAGATTCTTTATGCAGTTGTACATTTTGCTATAATATGAGGTGTTGTCCACTTTTTCATGGGGACTCTTTGAGCAATTATTAGGGTGCTGGCAGATTGCTTCTTTTTGCTTTTTTTAGCATAGGTGTAGACTTTAAACAACAGGAAACAAGTCAATTTACTTTCAGAATAAGAACTTCCTCATGCAAGTAAAATATAGAAGCTTTAAAGGATTTAAAATCTTAATTGCTGTAATTAAAATATGATTTCATTGATTGTATTTAGTTCACAGATATAGCGCCACCTCCTGTCTGGGAGGTTAAAAATATAAACTCCCCTAAATATTGCTCTTCCTCTAGTACAGGTATGGGACCTGTTATCCAGAATGCCCGGGACCTGGGGCTTTCTGGATAAAGGATCTTTCCATAATGTGGGTCTTTCTACTAGAAAATCATGTAAACATTAAATAAACCCAATAGGTTTTGCTTCCAATAAAGATTAATTACATCTTCGTTTGGATAACAGATCCCATACCTGTATAAATAGAAGTTTGAATTCTATTACAATGGCACTGCTCTCCTCTAGAATACTTAGAAGTTTGCATTCTGTTTTGCGGATGGTTATTTTAATTACACTTTTTCTACATTGCTAGAGTTATTTAACGCTATCCCCCAATGAGCAGGTAACGACAAACGAGTCTCCAGCTTTACCTCTTTTAATTGCTGCTGATTTGCCAGTGTAGAATTCAATGCGCGGAGATTATATTTGGTTCACTGGTTCTCAAAGAAGATCAGGAGACTTTCTCTGTTATCCAGAATGCTTGGGACCTGGGGCTTTCTGGATAAAAGATCTTTCTGTAATTTGGATCTTCATGCCTTACATCTACTAAAAAATCATTTAAACATTAAATAACCCAAATAGGCTGGTCTTGGCTCCAATAAGGATTATTTACATCTTCGTTCGGATCAAGTACAAGAAACGGTTTGATTAATACGGCGAAAAAGGAAATCGTTTTTAAAAATTTGGATTATTTGGATAAAATAAAGTCTATGGGAGACGGCCTTTCCATAATTCAGAAACTTTCTGGGTAGCGGCTTTCCTGAAAACGGATCCCATACCTGTATAAGTAGAAGTTTAAAGTCTATCACCTCCTGTAGAGTAAGTAGACGTTTACATTCTATTTTGTGGATGGTTATTTTAACTATACTTTTCCCAGTGCATTTCTACATTGCTAGAGTTATTTAACAATATCCCCCAATGAGCAGGTAACGACAAATAATACTACAGAGGATCCAGCTCTTCCTCTCTTTTAATTGCTGATGATTTGCCAGTAGAATTCAATGTGGGGAGATTATATTTGGTTCACCGCTTCTCAAAGCTGATCAGGAGACTCTCTAAGCAGAGTTCTTTTTCAGAGGGGGAGAGAGAGAGACTGCCCACAGCCAAAAGTTCCCCTAAAAGTAAAAACAGCAAAGGAATTTCATGTTCTCGCTCTCTCAGCGCCTTAACGCTCCCCATCAGTGTCACTCGCAATGACAACTCATTATATAATAAAGGTGCATCAGGACAGGTAACTCTCTCCGCTTCTCACATTCCTCTTATGACACACAGCTCTGAGTTAATTAAGTCCTGTGGGATAGACAATTGGGGGAGGGGATTTTTTTTATTTTTGGTGGTAAGCTAAATTATATCATATGCCATTTTGATACAATGAGAAATTAAAATAATTCTGTACTCTTTCCCCCATTAATAAACTTAACTACCAAGGTAAGAAATCCAAACGTGCTAATGAAGCGAGGCCAGTTACTACAACAGGCATGACCCAATTAAGTCAAGCACCGGTAGATATTTCATAGTTACAATAATTTAATTTGGATTAGCTGTAATTCCAATTTACTTGAAATTACTTATGCTTCCAGTGCATATGGGCCCTGAATAATGACTTAACCCTGGGGCTGCTGGGCCCATTGGGTTAACGGCAGATCGGGAAGCCTTATTTATATATGTTAAATTTGGGTGTTTATTGTGGGATATTGCTTGTTCCTGCATCATTGTTTTTTATTCGAAGCCTAATGGGATCCACATTACACTTGCTCTATTCTCTATCTCCGTATTCCTACTGCTCCAACATATTCAGCCACTCACAGGCTAGCAATCTGGTGGGAGATGATAAAGCAGATGTGGGAAAAGCAACCCCCCACAACTCTGAAGAACTTCAGTTGAACTGAAGAAGCTGCTCGGATGAGTAGTGAAACGTCTTCAAGTCTTCAAGCAAGTCCAGTTGTTTTAGAATTACTTCTACTAGATGAGCCTTGGGATATGGACACAGATATTTGTAGGCAGGTCCAGATCACTGGTGAAGGGGATGGAGCTGCAGCTGGAGGCCCCCTGAGAACAGAAGGAGCATAAGACTGGATGGTGGTATTATAATGACTTGCTACTCTTAGTAGGGTAAGTTTCATACAGGCAGTATTAGATGTTTAGATGCCCTAGAGCCCGTTTTGACCCATGAGGAACATTCAGATCTAAAAAGAGTTGAGAAACAAAGTACGCCTAAAAAATGTTCCTGGTGGTACAAAATAAGGACTATGATTGGCCCTTTGGTAACTTCTAGGTGTATTTCTCTTTGGAAATACATCTGGTTTTTATGCAACCAAAATGCGCCTCCAAACCAGGAATTCAAAGATAAGCACCTGCTTTGAGGCCACTGGGAGCAACATTCAAGGGGTTGGTGAGCAAAATGTGACTCACAAGCCACTGGTTGGGGATCATTGCACTAAAGGGTCCTTTGTTCACCCAGGTAATATTTTGTTTTCCTGGGGTTAAGTCTAATTTAATACTGGCGTAAAGAATGTACTTTGAAAACTAGCCAAAGTTTTTTCTTGCCACAAAGTCTCCCAATGCATGTTGGGTAATGTAGTTTTTGTTTAACAATTTGCCAACTGCCATGTTGAATGTAAGACTACAATACCCAGCATGCAATAGGACTAACTTGTGTAGAAGTCGGGCGTTACCAAATTTTAGGCTCTGTACCCCAGTCTCCCATCACTCTTAAGCATTCTCACATTTTCCGTTGACTTCTTTCGATTTCAGACAATTTTGGGGCAAAAATCTACTGGCCATGAAAATGTCTAGAGTTTGACCTGTTTGTCCAATATTTATTGAAATTGTATCTGTATTAGTGCCTTTTGGGGTCCCTATATCTCTTGGGTCCCTTCTGTAGTTTTTCCCCTGGTGATGGGTGAATCTGCCCCATTTTGCTTCATGGAAATATTTGAAAAAGGCGTATATTCATATATATTCATTAATTTTTTTGACCTCACTACCTGGCCCCCACTGTGCCACAAGAAGGAAAAGGTACACGCGGGGGAGGGGATTGTGGTTTAGGGAAGGGTGACAGTGGGAGGCTTAGGGAAGGTAGTAAGCAGCCCTTTGCTCCAACGAGGTGAAATAGAAGGGTAAGGACCCATGGTGTTGGAAACCACTAGCTCAGGGACTTCTAGTGGGTGAATTGAGGATCAGATAGGGTGACAAGATACAAGACCCCACACTGAAGAGAATAATGAGTCATTCCCCGATTGCATTTATTCAGTTGTTCTTCAATAATAAAAAAAGTCCATTGCTGCAATAAAAGCTCTGTGATCTGAATTCCTTACAGCAAATAAGAACACACAAGGTACTGGGAGTTGCTGGGAGTTGAAGAAGAAAGCAAATAATTAAAAAAAATATATAAATAAAGACCAATGGAAACGTTGATCAGAATTAGCCATTCTACAACATACTAAAAGTCAATTTAAAGGTGAACCACCTCTTTAATGAGCTGGAGAGAGAGCAGAGACATACCACTAAACTGATAAATGGAATATAATGGCATTTCAGTATGTGTATTAGTGCATTGACCCCTTGTTTGTTCCTACTGATTTATTGTTTTGCTGTACAGTGCTTTGCCTTCAAGGAGCGCTATACAAATAAAAATATATGTGTATACTGGGAGAAGTGGGAAAGTTTTTCTTTCCTCTCCTGTTGGGAGTCAGTGCTATTGAGGGATCGTATGGAAGGGATGACTTGATGGGCAGTTGTAATTAGAGGCTGTTCCTGCAGAGGAATACATATGCTGCCATAGTTTTATGGGATCTCTCTGTACAGACTATGAGCAAACTTAGGGGCTGTTCCTGCTGAATTGTGCTTTGTACAGGGAATACCTACTGTATGCTGCCATAGTTTTATGGGATCTCTCTGTACAGACTATGAGCAAACTTAGGGACTGTTCCTGCTGAATTGTGCTTAGTACAGGGAATACCTATGCTGCCATAGTTTTATGGGATCTCTCTGTACAGACTATAAGCAACTTAGGAGACTGTTCCTGCTGAAGGTGTGGGACAAATCCAAGGCAGCAACTGGACTGCAATAACTTCTTTATTGGGGATAGAGGTGCACAACATGTTTCGGCAGAGCCCTTTGTCAAGTGAATGCTGAATTGTGCTTAGTACAGGGGAATAATTTTTACCAGCTGGGCGACTAATCTTCCCGAACCTTGCAGTGTCTCTGCCCTAAGTCTATAGGGTGAGATAATAGAAAAGGGCAGTGACACCCACCTAGAAGCCACAGAAAACAAAGCAAGGGAGTAAATACCCAGTCTCACTCTCTTCTTATTATTTCCTTTAGGCAAATACATAGATTAAACATAAAATCAAGGGATTTTGTCCCTTTCAAAGCAAAGTCTACTTGGGGTGAGCTACAGCAATGTCTCATTTATGGGATCCTTTAAAATGAATGGAAATGGTACATGGGCACGTTGTATTGCCCGAAAGTGTCCGTGCTCCATTTGAATGTGATAGTGTGAATAACTATGTGTATAGCCGTATACAGAGCAGCCAAGGTACAATGGAGTTCTTCAGCTGTAAGAGAACATGATAACTCTTCCATTACTCCGAGTCTCAGCCGAGCATTAGTGCTGCACTCTGAGCTTTTATTGAGAAAACTGCACACTAAACCTTCTCCTGGGAATCATTATAGAGAACTGCTGCCTCCCTGCTCCTACTTGTACCAACCAATACGGGAACGAGCGAGGCCCATGGGAGCGGCAGAGGAAAATAAAAGTCTAGTGATCATTTCCATTCTGATGCCATTGTCATTCTACCAACAGGTTAAATGGATATGCACATTCCTTGCTCAAAATAAGTTCCCCCGAAAACAGAGCGGGGAGATAAAGCTCTTTCGGCAAATATTTACTTTGCTTTATTTGTCACTTAATTAACCCTCAATATTCGACCCTAAGTAAATATGCCCCTAACTATAGAGTATTGTGATACTAAACTCTATAGTTAGTATAGATATGGGTATATATCATTTATGTGACAGTAGGGAGGGGTGTGTGTATGGGGCTGGGTTTTCATTTGGAGGGGTTGAACTTGATGGACTTTTTTCAACCCAATTTAACTATGAGACTGTAAATATGGTTGAAGATAATCAGTCAGACTGGGGGGGCCCAGGGCCCACTGAGCCTGTTGACTTAGGGCCCCCCCACACCAACCCGGCCCCCCACACCACCCCAGGCCCCCCAACCACAACCCCCTTCTGACCCCCCATTCCAGCCGCAACTCCCCACTGGCCTCCCATCCCAGCCGCAACCCCCCTCTGGTCCCCGAGTGTAACAGAACGTTAAATTCAACAGGGCTTTATGGATTTATATTTGGTTTCGGTGAACAATTAGGTGCAGAGTTTTTTTAATGTTTATGCAATCATATTTTTCTTCAAATAAAAATTTGGTCAGGTTTTAAGTAGTGATGGGCGAATTTCTCCCGCTTCGCTATACTGAAAAATTTGTGAATTTCCCGTGAAACTGCAAAAAAATTCCAAATTTTTTTTTTAGAAACTTAAAAATTGATACCCGCGTTAAGTCAATGGGCGTCCGAATTTATTCACCCGTCACTTGATTTAGGTGGTGAATTGTCAAAATGTATAAATTAATAAAACTGCCCCCTAAGTACCCAAACGGAATCATGTGATCAATTCGAAATTGATGGAATGTTTACATTTTCATCCAATTTGAATACAATTCAAAGATTCAGTTTGGTCATTGGCCAAATCTTTTGCGCATCTGCATCCAAAAGCTATGCACTTATTCCCTAATGTTTTTTTTTTGACCCATACATATTATACGCTCTTTTGAAAATATTCCCCATAGTCAACCATGAACTCACAACAACAGCAATTATTATTACAAACGTGAATAAAGACTAAAAAAAATCTATACAAATCTGAAAAATGAAACAACTCATTGCTAAAAATTCTCTTTAATTCCCACTGGTGGGGGGCGTTGTTTACATTTAAGACTGAGCTAAAGTTACAAGCGGCTCTGGCCTTTGATATAAAACACAATTATACAATTTATTTTTCATCTTAAAAATAGAAAGGATTTTTTTCCCCTTAAAGTAGACCTGTCGCCCTGACATAAAAAGCTGTATAATAAAAGTCCTTTTCAAATTAAATATGAAATCCAAATTTTTTTTTTATTAAAGTAGTCATAGCTGTTGTAAGCTCATTTAAACATCTCAGCTGTCAATCAAATATTGTCTGCCCCTCCTCTATGCCTAAGGCTAGAGGCGGGACAGACAATTACTTTCACTTTCCATTCAGCACTTCCTGGATGTCACTGCTCTCCCCACATTCTCTTCACCATATAATTATGTAGCCAGGGCATGGGGATGGACATCAGGTCCCCCATTCTGGTGCACAAACAAGATTCTGAGATGATACAAGACTTGTCTTAATAACAGTGTCCACAAAATGGCTCCTGCCTGCTTGTTATAATTATGAATTCCCATAATAATTTATAATTTATACAGTGTAAGTAAAGTTCATTTTGCTTGAATAATGTAATAGGATTTGGAGTAATTTTTTTGTAAATTAGGAAAGAAGAGCAAGAACGGCCTCAATTGTTTCTAATCTATGATATGATTAACTGAGGGTTCCCCCCTACTCAAACTTCCCAAACCATTTAGAATTATATATATGGCTATTGCTCTGCCTCAATTGTTTTGTTTTGTTTTTTTTTTTTTAATGTACAAATTTAATTTTACACTGTTTGAATGAGTCTGTAAGAAAAAAACAAAGGAGAGAGATTTGATTAGACCTGAGTGTTCTGGCCCCAGTTATTTCGTATCACAGTAATCTGGGCGGTAATTGGTTGATTAGGAGCTGCGCTCTCCATCTCTGCCCGCGTTGCTATGGAAATTCTGCCGGAGACATTATAGATGAGAACTTTATCACTTTCCACTTTAGGGCTGAAACGAGAGAGAGAGAGAGAGAGAGAGAGGGAGGCCAAAGGGGTGTCATCAATCTTAATGAAATGCAATTATTTTTGCTCTTATTAATCATGGCGAGCCATTAGCTTGTGGCAACGGCACGGCTCCATTTGTCAAACTTTGCAAATTTCTGTAATTCTGTTTCCATTCGTGTTTTTTTTTTTTTCTTCTATTGTTTATTTGTTTTCCCTGATCTGCTGCTGCTGCAGGGAAAGGACATGTGTAAATGCATCACAGCAGTATGAGAGCACACGCACGTGCACACACAGTTCATAAGTCTGTGTGTTCATGAGTCGTGTTAATTAATGCAGGATTAGCAGGGGCTATCAGGATAACGCTGAAGATATATAGACGACACCAAACTCCTATTCTGCTCACAGTTACTGTAAGCGAATAGAGAATAACCTGGATCCCTGCAGGGTACCGGAGAAATTGGAAAGAGTCTCCGACGCAATTGGCTAACTGGTCCCCCCCCAATTCCAACTGTGAAAAAAATGAGCCAATTTAAGGATTCTTATTCCCTCTCCTCAGTTTATTGCGATAAGATTCTTCCGCTGATAGCTTGGAACATTAACTTAGTAACTTAATTAAACTTACTTAACAACCCAGAATAAGGAGATGCGATATATGTGCTAGTTATACTGCCAGACGCAGCGCCTCTTATTTAAAAGGGAGCGGGGGAGGGAGGCAGGGGTTTGTTTTCGGCTCTGCGTGGGATCTCATAGGCTGAGCTTATCTAACAACAGGTGAGGGCTGCAATGAGTTTGCTTTGTGGGCACAGCACAAGCAGGGCCGCACGTCTCCCGATATAATGCAAATGGGCATCGCTAGGAGGGAGACGGGTTCTGATGAGAGTATGAAGATCTAAATGTGAAATAGGTAGTACAGGTTATTCAGAAACCCATTATCCAGAAAGCTCCGAATTACGGAAAGGCTGTCTCCCATAGATTCCATTATAATCAAATAATCCAAATATTTGATCCCAACTAAGATATACTATATCCTTATTGGAAGCAAAATCAGCCTATTGGGTTTATTTAATGTTTTATATGATTTTCTAGTAGACGTAAGGTATGAAGATCCAAATTATGGGAAAAACGGACAACTCCAGGTCCCCAAGCATTCTGAATAAAACTCCAATTCCTGTACTAGTATCTAATAAACATGATTGGCAAGTGGTGAGTTGGGAGAATGGTTGGTGACTCTGGGCCCCACACTCTCTCCAGGGCACTGTGGAGCAGTACTTATATCATTCATTTCTTGCACAGACAGTTCAATCCCTCAAGGGCAGTGATCCCCAACCAGTGGCGCCTGTGCAACATGTTGCTTTCTACTCCCATTGATGTTGCTCATAGTAAGTGCCCATGCTGAAATTCCTGAAGGGACTTCAGGTTTTGGAGACATAAAGTCACATGTTTCCTCCAACAGAGCTTTCTGCAGGCTAGCAATCCACACGAGGTTACCAAGTAGCCAATTTGTATGGCTCTCCAACAGTTATTACATTTGAGAAGGGCTTGTGGGTTTAAAAGGTTGGGGACCCCTGTAATAGGGGCTGATATTAAAGCTTTGATGTAGTTGGCCAGCTTAAATGTATTGCAATATATGGACAAACAATCCCTGTTTTATGGGGTAAGGCATTTTTTAGTAGCTTAAGGCACAACTTTCCCTTGTTTGTTACAGTTTATACAGGAGCAGCTCCATGTTGTAGCTCCCACTCTTTCCAGCTATAGTCAAATGATCACAGTGGTGGCCAATAGAAGGGCAACCAGGTTTGGGAGTTTTAACCTTGAAAGCAGCAAGTAAGTTGCAGGTAAAACGTAGACCCTGTGTAAAATGAATAATGAAGCAATGGAATTCTTAAATCAGATGAAAGAGTGTAGGACTGGTCAGATATGGGATGACTTTGGCGTCGTTGGCCAGCTTAAATATATTGTAATATATGGACAAACAATCGCTGTTTTGTTTAAAGGGTAAGGCATTTTTAATTAGCTAAAGGCACAAAATGTTTCAATGTAATTAATATATTGAAAATGAGTTGAGTGCAGAGGGCCTCTTGTATTTGTCTATGTGAATTTTGTGGTCACAGCCTCATTGCACCCCACGCTTAATGTTTATAAAAATTAGTGGTGAGCACAATTTTCCCTTGTTTGCATGGCTCTCCAACAGTTTTTACATTTGAGAGGGGCTCATGGGCTTAAAAGGTCGGGGACCCCTGTTCTAGGGGCTGATATGAAGCCTTACAAACTAGAACCCAGAGCTGGACTAAGCAGGGCCAGAGGGCACCAAACTTTGGTTAGGGTCCAAGGACCCCTGGCAATAATTGGCAAGCTGGTGCACTGGGCACTGATCTGGTTTCCAATTTGTAGATCCTGGAAGGTGATCACAGTCAAGAAAGCCAGGTTGCAACCCAACATGGTCAGTGTACTGTGTGGCTCTGCCTCTGGTGATTGGGTACATGGAAACAGGGCATTTTGGGAGTGCCTCAGATGCAGTTTAGGAAGAGGAAGGTGGAGATGTACAAGGTGGCAATACAGGGTGGATTAGTTCCCCTTTAGCCCAGGAAGACTGAAACGTCAGGAATAAAATTTAAAACCAACAGATGGAGAACTTTTTTTTACTATTATTCTGGTCAGTCATGCAGCATGCGAGTCATACTCCTCCATCTATTGAACATTGCAAGCACCTAGGTCTGTGGTTCATAAAGAATTATTATTATTATTGGGTAATCTGTCGCAAGGCCCCTACATGCCTAACAGTCTGCTGCTTGCCTGGTGCTAGGGTTCGGCATGTGGTGGAACAAGTGGACAGATTATTGGGAGGGGCTGGGGAAGACCCAGCGGTCTTGGTACACATAGGTACCAATGACAAAGTTAGAGGAGGTGGTGAAGTCCTCAAAAATGATTTTAAAAAACTTGGTGCAAAGCTGAGGGCGAGGACTTCCAAGGTAATTTTCTCAGAGATATTACCTGAGCCACGAGCAACGCTAAGGAGACAGCGGGAACGTAGGGAGATTAATGCGTGGCTGAAAGATTGGTGTAGGGAGGAGGGTTTGGGGTTTTTGGAGAACTGGGCTGATTTTTCAATCGGCTACAGGCTCTTTGCTAGGGATGGGCTGCACCTCAATGATGATGGGGCAGCTGTTTTGGGAGAGAAGATGGCTAGAGGGTTGGAGGAGATTTTAAACTAGGTGTGGGGGGGGAGGGTTCAGTAAAAGATTCAGTGGAAGACAGGTTAGATGAGATAGTGGGCAAAAAAAGGGAAAATGGGGGAGGAGATTTGCGTGGGGATAATGTTAAGGATAGGGAGGACCACATGTCATATGTTCAATATGGTGCCAGTATTAAATGTATGTTTACAAATGCAAGAAGTCTGACTGGTAAAATGGGAGAGCTGGAGCTGCTGGTGATGGAAGGAAAATATGATGTGATTGGTGTGGTCGAAACATGGCTGAATGAGTCACATGACTGGGCAGTAAGTATCAGTGGCTATACTTTGTTTCGGAGGGACAGAGGCAATAGAAAAGGAGGAGGGGTATGTCTGTATGTTAGGCAGGATTTAAAAGCTCATATAAAGGAGGAGGTTATGTTAGAAAATGAGGGGGCAGAAGTCGTATGGGTGGAGTTCTTCACCAATTGTAAAGAATCCAGCAAATTAATTGTAGGCGTCACTATAGACCCCCTAATGTAAGTGAGGAGGAAGAGACAAAGCTCCTAATGCAAATAGAAAAGGCTACTAGTTTAGGTAAAGTAATGATAATGAGGGATTTTAATTACCCAGATATTGACTGGAGCAACGGTACTGCTAGATCAGTTAATGGGAACAAGTCTATAAACTTATTGCATGACAATTTTTTAGCACAGGTTGTTGAGGAGCCTACCAGAAAAAATGCTATTCTTGATTTAGTGATCTTGATTTAATGACCCAGAACTTATAGCAAATGTGCAAGTCATTGAACCCCTGGATAATAGTGACCATAAGGTTATATCTTTTAATGTCTGGTGCAAAAAACAAAAATATACTGGGGCAACAAAAACCATCAATTTTGGAAAAGCTAATTTTAGTGCCTTGAGGGCTGCCCTACAGAGCATTGATTGGGGCATTAGGTTTTCAGCTAAAAACACAGAACAGAAATGGTTGTCCTTTAAAATGATATTAAATCATTACTGTTCTCAATTTATTCCCTTATGGACTAAACGTAGAAGCTCTAAGAATCATCCTGTGTGGCTTAATACAGAAGTAAAGAAGTTAATAGGAAAGAAGAGAAAGGCATTTAAAAGCTACAAATCTGTAGGGACAGAAGCTGCATTTAATGAATATAAACACTGTAATAAATGTTGTAAATCAGCAATCCGGAAGGCTAAGAAAAGAAATGAAGAGTTAATTGCGGTGGAGGTGAAAACTAACCCTAAAAAGTTTTTTAAATATATTAATAGTAAAAAGATGCAGGTTGAGAGTGTTGCTCCATTAAATAATGGTACCAGTATGGTTGTAACAGATACAGATAAGGCAAATGTGTTAAATCAGTTCTTTTCTTCAGTGTATACAATAGAGGAGTCTGGGTTCACAGGCTCACTTAATAACTGCACTAATGGTTCAGCTCAATCTAGTCAGTGGCTGATTCAGGATATGATTCAAAAAGCTTTAATACAAATTAATGTAAACAAGGCTCCAGGGCCTGATGGCATACACCCCCGGGTTCTAAGAGAGCTTAGTTCAGTTTTAGACCAGCCCTTATTTCTGATTTTCTCAGATTCACTGTCATCTGGTATGGTGCCTATGGATTGGAGAAAAGCTGATGTTATTCCAATATTTAAAAAAAGGGATTACGATCTCAGCCTGGCAATTATAGGCCGGTAAGCTTGACATCTGTGGTAGGCAAATTATTTGAAGGCTTGTTAAGGGATAACATTCAAAATTTTGTCCTAATGAATGGCATTATGAGCAACAATCAGCATGGCTTTATGAAGGATAGGTCATGTCAGACGAATTTGATTGCATTTTATGATGAGGTAAGTAAGATTCTGGATAGTGGGGGGGCAGTAGATGTGATCTATTTGGATTTTGCCAAAGCGTTTGATACTGTGCCCCACAAACGACTGCTTTCTAAACTAAGGTCTGTTGGGCTTAATGAAGTCGTTTGCACGTGGATAGGAAACTGGCTACAGGATCGGGTACAGAGGGTAGTTGTTAATGGGACATTCTCTAGTTGGAGTAAGGTTCTTAGTGGGGTCCCTCAGGGCTCAGTATTGGGTCCACTTTTATTTAACTTGTTCATTAATGACTTAGGGGAGGGTGTTGTAAGTAATGTATCAGTGTTTGCAGATGACACAAAATTATCAGCCCAATTAATTCCATCCAGGATGTGGCACTTGCAACAGGATCTTGACAAACTGGCAATCTGGGCAGCTAAGTGGCAAATGAGATTCAATGTTGATAAATGTAAAGTCCTGCACCTGGGATGTAAAAATATCCACTTATACCCTTAATGGGACTGCACTAGGCAAATCCATTATGGAAAAGGACCTTGGAGTCCTTGTAGATGATAAACTTGGCTGTAGCAAGTAATGCCAGTCGGCAGCATCAAGGGCAAATAAGGTCTTGAGCTGTATTAAATGGGGCATAGAGTCATGGGAGGAGGGGGTCATTCTTCCACTGTATAGAGCCCCATCTAGAATATGCCGTACAGTTTTGGTCTCCATCACTCAAACAGGACATTATTGTATTAGAGAGGGTTCCGAGAAGGGCAACTAAGCTGGTAAAAGGTATTGAAAATCTTAGCTATGAGGAAAGACTGGCCAAATTGGGGATGTTCACGCTGGAGAAGAGGCGCTTAAGGGGAGATATGATAACTATGTATAAATATATAAGGGGATCATATAATAATCTCTCTAATGCTTTATTTACCAGTAGGTCTTTCCAGCTGACACAAGGTCACCCATTCTGATTAGAAGAAAAGAGGTTCCAGCTAAATATTGGGAAGGGGTTTGTTACAGTGAGAGCTGTGAAGATGTGGAATTCCCTCCCTGAATCAGTTGTACAGGCTGATACATTAGATAGGTATAAGAAGGGGTTGGATGGCTTTTTAGCAAGTAAAGAAATACAGGGTTATGGGAAAAAGCTCATAGTCCAAGTTGATCCAGGGACTAGTCCGATTGCCATTTTGGAGTCAGGAAGGAATTTTTCCCCCTCTAAGGCAAATTGGAGAGGCTTCAGATGGGTTTTTTGCCTTCCTCTGGATCAACTGGCAGATAGGTAGTTAATAAAAAAAAAAGGTTGAACTCGATGGACATGTCTTTTTTCAACCTTACTTACTATGTTACTATGTATGTATTATAGTAACATAAGCCAACATTTAATTGATTTCAGTATGATTTTGACCATTTTTTTCTCAATCTGTTTTGAGAATTTTCTCAGATTTGAGAATTGTGTTGTGAGGATAATGGTATCTTCATTAGCTGAGGGTAATGTACCTTCGCCAAAACTTTCGGGATGAATGAACTGAAGGTCCCCTTAACTGGTGCAACTGATCATAAATCTCATAAATTTTTATTCACAGTCCGACTCATTAGTCACACAACCTCAGATGTTATAGACAAGCAGTCACAAGTGTCACATTACATAGTGCCTTCCCTTTAATTCCACTGGGACAAGGGCTGGGTTCACTTTTTATTAGAGCCTCCTGCTGCAAGCTTTGGATCTACATCCTACCTCCTCCTTGAAATGAGACTTATGCTCAAATCCAGCCCTTTACACTAAGTGGACAGTCTCCTGACCTGAACTGCATCAGTCAGTTACCCTAAGCACCCCCATACAGGATGTATCTACCCCAGTGAAACAACATTCTGCAGGTATGTTCCATCTTCTCTCATAATTTATGGGGTAGAGCCTATTAAAGAACTTCTGGCAACCCTACAAATGATGTGTTTCCTGTACGAATGTGCTTCTTGCCCCCTTCTGTGAAAGAGTGAATCCGATACTTCCTTTGAGTATTGAAATCACAGCAGGGTCTAGTTTCAGTATCTTTATAGTAGTCCAATACACTGCAGCACGCTGTAGAATGAACGATTGCTTAGAAAGGTGAATTTATTGGCTCATAATTTAGAGCAGACAATAAAAATGGCAACGTTTCGGGCCTCGCAGGACCCTTTATCAAGCCTTCAGTTTCAGTATCTTTGGCACTCAACCATCAGTGCCACATTTAGCTCTTACAGTACACTACCTTATCCAGGAGGATCACCACAATCCTAAGACTAAAAACCGTGAGTCCCTTGGCTGGTGGATACCAATAGTTAACAACTCATTGGTTGGGGTTAGGTTGATCAGCTGCACTAGACTTACTTGTCCTGCTACAGCACATAAACTTAGGAACACTCGATCTAACACTGGTTGGACTTCTTTTACAGGTTCCCTTTTCATTCTTAATCTTAAATGAGGCCTTCTTCCCTAGGCTCTGGTTTCACAATGGCCTTCTTCCTGTAGGTTCTGGCTTCAGTAGGGCCTTCTTTCCTAAATTTTGATTTCAGGTTCTGGTTTCATTAGGTCCTTCTTTCCTAGGCTATGTTTTCACTTGAGCTTCACTTATTTCTGTAGCACATTTTACCCTAGTCTCTGGTATCACTAGCGCCTACTTCCCTTGACTCTGGTTTCACTAGGGCCTTCTTTCCTAGGCTCTGTTTTCACTTGAGCTTTCATCCCTAGGTTCTGTTTCTGTAGCACCTTTTACCCTAGGCTCTGGTTTCACTAGGGCCTTCTACCTAGGCACTGGTTTAACTAGGGCCTTCTTCCTTTGATTCTGGTTTCACTAGGGCCTTCTTTCCTAGGCTCTCATTTTACTAGGGCCTTCTTCCCTTGACTCTGGTTTCAGTAGGGCCTTCTTTCCTAGGCTCTGGTTTCACTAGGACCGTATTCCCTAGGCTCTGGTTCATTAGGGTCTTCTTCCCTAGGATCTGTTTTCACTTGAGCTTTCAACCCTAGGCTCTATTTCTGTAGCACCTTTTACCCTAGGCTCTGGTTTCACTAGGGCCTTCTTTCCTAGGCTCTGGTTTAACTAGGGCCTTCTTCCCTTGATTCTGGTTTCACTAGGGCCTTCTTTCCTAGGCTCTGGTTTCACTAGCACCTGCTTCCCTTGACTCTGGTTTCACTAGGGACTTCTTTCCTAGGCTCTGGTTTAACTAGGGCCTTCTTCCATTGACTCTGGTTTCACCAGGGCATTCTTTCCTAGGCTCTGGTTTAACTAGGGCCTTCTTCCCTTGACTATAGTTTCACTAGGGCCTTCTTTCCTTGACTCTGATTTAAATAAGGCCTTCTTCCCTTGACTCTGGTTTCACTAAGGTTTTATACCCTTGATTCTGTTTCACTAGGGCCTTTCCTAGGCTCTAGTTTCACTAGGGCCTTCTTACCTAGGCTCTGGTTATACATTGCTCACCCCTTAGGCTGAATCCAAGAGACAATACAATGTCTGTGCTTTCGTCAATCAACATTGAAATAACCAGTGGCAATATCATCCACAACAAACCACTTGGCTATTAATGTTGTCTGTTTCATAACACATGGGTGAAAAGAGGGTTGACATTGATACTGAGCTAAAAGTTACAATAGTTAAAGTCTTAAAAGGTGCCTCTTCAGTGGCGTTTCTCAATATTAATGCTTTCTCCTCTATCTTCTGCACCTTCAACATATATATATATATATATATATATATATATACCTACTGTTCTATATTTTCCAGGGAGCAGAACGCACAACACCAGATAATGGTTATGGTGACACTAACATCAGTCATGAGGTCCCATTTTCCCTTTTTGGTCAGTACTGTACAGGAGTACAGGAGACCATGGCAGAACACAGTAAATATAGATCAAGATCTATTCTGTTTTCTGTTGATACAGAGCCATTGAAATAACTGGGGCCAATGAACTCATACCATGTGGTTCAGTCCATTGGGGCACCCTGCACAGCAATCCCCTGGTTATATTCAAATGACCCTTCAATGGATAAAGTTTTAATCTAGACCTAAAGGCACCTACTGATTTCTTTGCCGTCAAAATTATGACATGATTCCTAAGAGCTTTCACTGGGAGTGGAAGGGTTAACCAGTTTTATTTAGCTTTAGGATGGTACTAATTAGAGCTGGCAAGCATTTAATTAGAGTTGCACTATTTAATGAGAGTCAGGCATAACCCTCTCAGTGCCATCAGGTTAGTAATGTGCTATAATACAACAATTTTTATAGCATTTCCTCAGCTCGAGCATTTAATTAATTACATCTTAACTGCAATTATTAATGTACCAGATTAAGAAAATTGGAAGTAGAACCAACCTCTTTGCTGTGCTCCAGAGCTAAAAAAAAAAAATCACCCAATCAGGAAAAAGCAGACTTTTGCTGACCCAAACAGATCAAAGGAATTAGGATAAATAATCCTGAAATCTGTGTGATCTGAATATGCTAATTGGAATGAAATGTATTGGATGGAAACAGGAGCCAGAGTGATGGTATGGGAAACATAGAAATGAATATGGGTGGTTAAAGCTAAATGTTAGGGGTTTATGTAATTAATGGTGCAAAGTTTGTATAATCATCTGCAGCAACCAATCAGCTATTGGTTACTTCACCTGGACAAACTTTGTGCTTTATGTTACATATAGGGGTTAAAGCCCCGGGCTTATTTACAGTGGAGTTTCAAAGTATAAAGGGAATTTGCCCTTCCAACCAGGGAGCTGCTAGGAGTTCTTCCAATGTCTTTATAGGTTTCCTACCACATTTCAAAAATATATCAGATGGTTAATTGGATCCTGATAAAACTGACCCTACTGTGTATGAATAGAGTCCTCAGATGTTAACGGTATACTGTCATGGGGAAAACGTGTTTTTTTTCCAAAACACATCCGGTAATAGTGCTGCTCCAGCAGACTTCAGCACTGAATAAATTATATAAACTATATATTATATTTAATTTTGAAATCTGACACGGGGCTAGACATTTTGTCAGCTGAACTTCAGTCACTCTTTACAGCAAGTTGATATCATCCCATTCCCTTCTCCCCCAGCAGCCCATCAGCAGAACAATTGGAATGTAACCAGATAACAGCTGCCTGGTAGATCTAAGAACAACACTCAATAGAAAAATCCATGTCCCACTGTGACTCCTTCAGTTAGATTGAGTAGGAGAAACAATAGCCTGTCAGAAAGCAGTTCCATAGTGCAGCACTGGCTCTTTCCGAATCCATTAAATTCTTCTTGGGAATGGACTGATGTGAATGATAACACAGTGTTGTGACAGAAGACATGAGATGCAAGAGGCTCCCTAAGCTAATAACTGATCCACACTTGATCATATATTGATCTAGATGGCTGGAAAATCCTGTTGGGAATGACTGGATCATGGAATAGGGTTGCCACCTGGCCAGTATTTTACAGGGCTGGTCAGTAAAAATTATGGTTGATCCCACAGTTATTAAAAGCAAAAAAAGATAAATATATAGGAAGGCCGGTATTTTTTTCCAGAAAAGGTGGCCATGACCATGGAGGCAGTTTCAGTAGGTCATGGACTTCCCCCTATGTGATTGCCTTGTGAGCCAAAAGGCTGGCTAAACCCAATCGGGCTCGCTACCAAGGTGTCCAACATTGGGAATATTCACAAAACTTTTCACTCTCCTTGTGTAGAGTCAACTTCAGAGCTGGTTGAGGAGATGTCTCAATACTGTGGGTAAGATGAAGTTGTTGGGGCCACTAAGGGATGCTCTTGGGCTATGGATGTGCCATTGCAAGGCCAAACCTCTATCTAGTTCCAGGGAACAGGAAGTTCATATAGTGACAGCTCCAATCACAACATTAGTACTCGGGGGATATTGAAAGATGGGGCCAACGATGATAGACTAATATTTCATCTTACTCTCTAGTTAATTTATGTACAGTAGGTATGTTTGATTACACTGCAACATATGCTTTCTGTGTTTAGCATTAATTAGTGTTTTGGGAACATCTCATTACTTTAAGCAACAATCATGATTTGTTTACCTGACAACAGGCCATTGAAATGCACAGTATGGATAAGTCCCGCTTGAGCCTCCAGACACAAAGCACCATTCTTCCAGCTGCTGCACATAGGTATACACTATTTCACTTGCTCAGCCTCCGACTGTATGGTTCTATCACAATGAATTTATGTATTTTGTTTTCCGTAGCAGTCCTCATGACCCGTCACATCACAAAGAAACATCAAGAAGCCTAGAATTGAGAAGATACTTCATGAACCCATTGAATTCCTATTGCAGGCTTTTGTGCTGGAGGCTGGTGCTTGACATAGAGAATATTAAGTCTATACATGTCTTGAACTGGTTGCAAGGTTCTGCAGCTTTGGTTTAACTAGTGGTGTCAGAGTCAGACCACCTTTTCAAGTTTGATTTAGTTTGATGCATGTTCCAAGAGTGAGATCTGTCCTTCAAAATGATTGCCTGCACATTAACCAATGTTAATTCGCCTTCCTCCTTGCTCATTAGATGAGGGGTTACAGTGAGAAAGATCTGACACTACCAAATGAACCATAGCTGCAGAACCTTGCAACCAGCAAAGACATGTATAGTCTCAATATTCTCTACGCAGTGCCGGACTGGGGAGGTGGGGCCCATCGGAAAACCCAAGCAAATGGCCCACCACTCCCCATGAATACTGACGACAATGCAGATAATTCTAGAATAATGCCTTCTGACTCCCACAGCGCTTGTTAGGTGGCCTAATGGCTTCCAGAGGGAGTAGTCTGGATTGAGGAGGAAGCCCAAAAAGGGTTCAAGTCTGAGTATGCACTACAAATAGGAATCAGGCACAATCATTAGTAAAAGTCCAGGCAAGAGTTCAAACAGGCAGGCAGATACGGATCAGAGTCAGGATCGAAGCAGGGATCAAAACCAGGAATCAGACAGACAATAATACACCCAGGTACTCACAGGATTGAAGACCTATAATTGGGCAGGGTTTCAGCATCCAGGGTGCCCTTTTATTACAAAATCCCGGCACCAGTGATGACGTCATCATGCAGTGACGCAGCACCCATGTGTTCAGCATGGGCGTCGCCATCTTGGATTTTCATTGTGACCGCCGGGAAGGTAAGCAGCGGCGTTGGGTGCTTCTGGCAGTCCTGACAGTGCTCCTCCGCAGCCTGCTGGTGTGCTTTGGTCGGTGGGGTCCAACAGGACCGGGACCCACCGGGTTTTTTTCCCAGTACACCAGCAGGCCACTCTGGCCATGTCTCTACATTAGTGGAAGACAAAGCAGGTGCAACATTTGTCTCTAGCTGTAAATCATGAGTAAATTTTGAGGGCATAAAAGTAAACATGAGGTTTCTTTGGCCATCTCCAACACTCATTTCATTTGTGCACTATTCATGTGCCTGAAACTCTGGACCTACAGGTGTTCTAAATCAGGCATTAAGTAAAGGACTACTTTGCCCCAATAGTGTTGCACTTTGCATTAACAGTAGACCCAACGTATATGTGGGTGCATATCAGTATATATCCCATTACATGGGGCCATTTGCATCCATACTTTGAATAACTTTTAACTCAAGAGTTCCTAAACTGATTTCTTCAGTCTGACACTTTGGCTTCCTCCCAACTAGGGTTTTTTTTTGGGGGGGGGTTTAGGTGCAGAGCTTTTTATTTTTTGAAAAGTCTGCTCAAAAAAGCCAAGGTATTTGAATGATGAAAACACACAAGAGTTTAGGAACTCTCATCTGGTTTTAGTATCTGAAGTACCTCAGTCTGTCCTCATGAGCTAGCAATCTTAATTCATTAGTCACTGGAAATCAAATGACTTTCAGTGTGCTACATTTTGTTCCATGTATCCCTGTATTATCCCTTTGGTCAGAGTTTTACTCCCCTACACCATCCCCATATAACAAATGTTGTCTGAAAAAGAACTGTTTCTCTGCACAATCCCGTTTCTATAAATACCCCCCCCAAAAAAAATAACCAATATTAAAACCAGTCTGTGGCTTGAGTCAGAACACAGCTGCCATGTTGCGTGCAGCACAAACGTATCTCCGCTGTAAAAAGCATGGCAGCCAGTTTTTGGCTCTCTATTAATAAGTGATTACAAGTCATCCTAGTTATTGTTTTTCCGTCTTCTCATCTGACAGTTTTACTGATCTCCCATGGAGATCCTTTGTCCAGATGGAATGGGAAAATGCCGACCTCTCGTGGTAAAGATTCAGACAGCTGGAAGAGAGAAATGGCCTTCAGAAGTGAGCGTAAGTGGTCGTGGGGCTGAGCGAGCCTTGACAGCCTCCTATTCTCATAAGTTCCCTGTTCGAGAGATGACAAGAAATTTCCCTTCCCTGGTAATTCTTTTGTCATGATCACAGCTGTGCATGCGGCTTGCAGGAACTCGCTCATAAATATTGCAATGAGACATGCGCATTGTTTTTTTTCTTATACAGACTCAATGCCAAAAACTTGTTTTTATGTTAAATGTGTTAAGCGTAAGGATAAAAAACAAGGCAAGTAAATTGCTCCAAACCAATGTTTTGTGTTGCAAAGCTGATGCTGCTACATAATCCCCCTTAGAAAAATATTCAAAGACCACCTGTGTGGGCAATTGGTTTTAACTATTCTATAGGCTGGCACCTTCTCACAGACCATCATTCTATCGTGCAGCTTGGAAAAGGGAAACTTTGGAGAAATGTACAATGCGTTTCATGCAGGTGGCAATAATCTTGCATCACATTTATCTAAATAAAATGAAGGTTCCAGGGCAACTATCCATTAAACCTATACTGCCATGAACATATACAAAGAACAGCTACATAGTATTATGCATTAAGTAAGTAACTAAATATAGGAGAACCAGGCCCAATCACATTCATCTCACTTGGTCTGAGGGTGCTAAGCTAAGATAGCACAAGCCAATGAAGAGGAATAGCAGGACTGCTACCTCAGGTGGCACCAAAAAGAGAAGTGACCCTGTCCATCCTTCTGCACAACAACAAATAATAGAGCTACCCCAAACCCCGAGACTTACATAAAGTAACAAGATACATCAAATGTTGAATTAAAGCCCTTGGGCAAGACTGGAAATTCCAGCCTTAACAATCACAGAGGAGAGAGAAGTTGCAGCCACTTGTGGATAGAGAGTGACAGAGAAGATTGCATGGAAGTGAGTCAACTGCAATGGGGCATCAATAGAGACACTGCTCAATCAATCACCTCCAGCACTATGACCCTAAAGGCTATAGGTCTGGGTTAATGGGTCATTTTTGCCATCAATGGTTGTGAAGTGTAAAATTTGATACCACGCTGGGTTTGTTGAGAAGCATAAAATAATCCAACCCAGTCTTCAGTTTGAAGAAGAATGCTGTAGAATTGTTCCTGAAAAGCCTAAATAATGAACTAAGCCATGCTGCTTGTTTATAGACAATGATCATGGGTTTTGCTATGGCTACATGGGTATGTTAAACAGTCTGTGAGATGCAGTTTGCTTGGAGCTACCAAGAATAAGGTCACATGAGTTCAACAGCATGAAATTGTGGCCTGATTCTAGCTTCATCACAGCCAAACTGAGTTGGAGGGAGTCTACAGGGTCATATGGGTGGTTAGGTCAACAGCATAGCCTTATCTTAAGTCCTGGACTAATACTAGCTTTATCAGAGCCAAATTAAGCTAGAGGAAGTCTACAGGGTCTCACTGGTGGTTAGTTCGCCAGCATAGCCTTATCTGAAGTCCTGGCCTAAAACTAGCTACATTCGATCCAAACTGAGCTGGAGGGAGTCTATAGGGTCATATGGGTGGTAAGGTTGCCAGCATGGCCTTATCTGAAGTCCTGGACTAACACTAGCTTCATCTGTGCCAAACTGAGTTGGAGGGAGTCTACAGGGTCATATGGGTGGTTAGGTCCCCAGCATGGCCTTATCTGAAGTTCTGGTTTAAAACTAGTTTAATCAGAGCCAGACTGAGTTGGAGGGAGTCTATAGGGTATTATGAATGGTTACGTCACCAGCATGGCCTTAAACTAGCTTCATTAGATCCAAACTAAGCTAGAAAGAGTCTACAGGGTCAGACGAGTGGTTAGGTCACCAGCATGGCCTTATCTGAAGTCCTGGCCTAAAACTAGCTCCATTAGATCCAAACTGAGTTGAAGGGAGTCTACAGGGTCATTTGGGTGGTTAGGTCCCCAGCATGGCCTTATCTGAAGTTCTGGTTTAAAACTAGTTTAATCAGAGCCAAACTGAGTTGGAGGGAGTCTATAGGGTATTATGAATGGTTACGTCACCAGCATGGCCTTAAACTAGCTTCATTAGATCCAAACTAAGCTGGAAAGAGTCTACAGGGTCAGACGAGTGGTTAGGTCACCAGCATAGCCTTATCTGAAGTCTCAGCCTAAAACTAGCTCCATTAGATCCAAACTGAGTTGGAGGGAGTCTACAGGGTCATATGTGTGGTTAGGTCCCCAGCATGGCCTTATCGGAAGTTCTGGACCAAAACTAGTTTCATCAGAGCCAAACTGAGTTGGAGGGATTCTACAGGGTCAGATGGGTGGTTAGGTCGCCAGCATAGGCTTATTTGAAGTCCTGGTCTAAAACTAGCTTCATCTGAGCCAAACTGAGTTGGAGCAAGTCTACAGGGTAACATGGGTAGTTAGGTCCCCAGCATGGCCTTATCTGAAGTTCTGGTTTAAAACTAGTTTAATCAGAGCCAAACTGAGTTGGAGGGAGTCTACAGGGTCATATGAGTGGTTAGGTCATCAGCATGACCTTATCTGAAGTCCTGGCCTAAAACTAGCTTCATCTGAGTCAAGCTGAGTTGGACAAAGTCTACAGTACGGCCTTATTTGGACAGAAGCTAGCTTCATCAGAGCCAAACCAAGCTGGTGGGAGTCTAAAGAGTGCAATATTGCCATAGTAAGCACTCTGATGAGTCTCATATTTTGTGATGTCCATAGGTAACTAGTGATGGGCACAATACACACCATTGGCATGTAAGTGGGGAGCTTCTTGGTTGACACTTCTGGATATCACATGGCTGCAGCCATAAAAGTGTCCAACATAAATACATCTCATACATCAGCAAAGTCATCTGGCTAAATGAGGCCCTTCTTTATACTTCTCAGGCACTATATTACTCTGCCTTTATGAGCCACTTATTGCTGATGATAATGGAACCATTAAGATTCCTCCATCTCATTCTCCATATACTGTTTGTATTGCCTATACAAAAATATCTGTCATCAGGTAGGGTTGTAAAAGTCTGCGGAGTCTGCGAAAAGAGCCCGGCGTTGGAATGTGGCGGCTCTGAGCGATGCCTCGGATCCCACTATGTTATGTTTGTTGGAAACCGCAGTGAGACATTATAGCACTAAAGGGGGTTAATAGAGCTGGGAAACTTTATTTGTATTAATATGATCTCCCCCCAACCCTCACATTGGTAAGTGTACACATCCATCTGTTAGTCTTTAATGAGATTTTGGTGGTACTTTCTATAAATCAGCTGCACATGAAATGTTTAATAGGGGAGGGGGGAAAAAACACAGAAAAGAAAAGGAACATCCACAGCTCCACCGAGTGATATCTGTCTCAATGTGCCACGACCAAGTAAATGTTCTATTCATCGCAATCAAAGGGGTCACAGCCTGGAACGCAAAACTACTCTGTCACGTGTCTGCCCAGAATAATAATCCTCTAGCCTTAATTAGAGGGTGGCAATGGAATGGAAAAGGGTTAAGAACCCACATATAACATTTAACATTATTAAAGCACATTTAATTCTATTTAATTTCAAATCTTCAATTATTTATTGAAAACGGTATTTGTCTGTCCAAACTGCCCCCCCCCCCTTTAGCACATAACAAGGTTAGTTCCAGGGGTACCCAGGGCACAAATAATCACTCACCTCAAATCCCCCCTAACTGACCTTCAGACTGGGCCCCCTTAGCT